>JAPDVR010000017.1:11829333-12464333 GCA_026230005.1 Gila orcuttii
GTTACATCGCAATATTTTAAACCTGGATCTTTTTTTTAAATGCCACTCACAATTCAACTCAACCAGGAACTACGTGCTACTGTATGTGTATTTAAATTAATTCAGTCAGTCAAATGAAGTCAGCTTAAACATGCCTACTTTCTATTCAAATGTGGCTTATTATGGAATGTGCCAAATTCACAAACATCAATGTTATTTAGTCGCAATTAGCATGATGTATGTATCCTTCCTACAGAAAGCAATGGTAAAAGTACTGGTGGATTTTATTTAAAAGGGTTTTCTAGTCATCACAGCAGCAGAATATTTGTGGAAACCTTTTAAACCTTTGGTTGCTGGTCTGAATATTTTTTCTTTCAGCTATTGTGGGCACATTTCTGTACAATTGCTTCAGCAGTATTTTGTGGCCGTGTTTGTGCCGTTACCTGATTTTTCTCATTTCTTTTGTGAGTTAGGGGCCAAAACAATGAAAATAATGCAGAAAAAAGCAAGTACGCATAATTCATTCTTACTGATTTACCCTCTCCGTCTTAAAATTTAAAACTTCCTCCATTGTTTACTAATAAACTATTGAATATTACAACATTCAAGATTGAACAAAAGACATACGTTTCAAGATTGAAGAGGCATAAAAATAAATGGCATAAAGTCTGGTACACACTGCACGATTTTAGCCCTGATTTTCACTTATAGACAGTTTTGAGGAAAACGCCAACAAATGCCCGAATCGGAGGCAAATCTTTGCTCATTCAATCGCTGAGTGGCAATCGCATAGTGTGTATTATCAAAGATGTGATCTGAGATGTGACTCAGATCTGTTTTTCACATGACCACATGGAATCTGATCTTTTCTATTCTGATTTGGGCCACTTCCATATGTGGTCACTGTATATCAACCTTCGTCACAACTCTGCGTTCATGGTAGTCACTTCAAAGATTTTATATACCCAATGTTATCTACACACTTGTGGAAGGTAGTCAGTGGAAGGACAGTGATGTGTCAGAGCTCGTAAGTATTACAGTGACAGCTCTATATACAAGCAAAACACAAGGGCATAAGAATGTTTAAAAACTCTTTGCTCTCTTTTTGTGCATTTTTTTATATTTTGCAAAAATGTGACAGTTGTCGGCGATTCTTCCTATTGAAATGTTGTGTGATGTGTGACCCCTTGACGGTAATCCATTGTGTAATGTGCACACAACAGGAACTAAATAGTGACTCTGACAGTCATGTAGTGTGAGAAGAACAGAGATCCGATGACATTGAAAATCATGTAGTGTTCCCGGCATAAGAAATTGATGGACCTTTTATGTCTGGATGGACAACCCTTGATACAGCAGTTGAGACGGTCTCTTCTGAAGATGTAGAGCAAAGCGATTATTACGACCACCAAAATTGGCACCACCAGAAGAAAGAAGATCAAGAGTCCATCTCTCAGGGAGTAATCTAAAAAGAAAGAGTTTTTATAGCGATGATGTAACCATTAAAACGTGTCACTGTGTTTTGTTTATTTAGAGAGTGAGACAGTATGAGTGTGCTCTTACCGATCTGTGCCGGGCCGCTGTCGATACTTCCTCCCCTGCCAGATTTGTCACAGTTGGGTGGAGCCCAGCCATTATTACAATGACAATGGAATTGATCATTACACACCTGTGCGAAAACCACACAATATAAAAAAAGTGAGACTTGATGAATTGGTTATTTAGTGAAAATTGGTGTCTACAAGTAAGTGGAACTTGCACTGATTCACATTAACACCAAGAACATGGATAAAAAAATTTAAAAAGTAGTTAGTAACTTACTCCATTACTGTTGCAGTTTCTCTGGGCGTCACATTTCTGACTCTGATCCAGAACTGAAGAATTCAAACACGTAAAGTCCAAACACACCTGAGAGACAAAGAAAAATATAGGACGCAACTGTTTGTATAAAAGTTACAGATTATAATAAAATGAGAGTATCAAATTTAAAACCAACTCCAACAGTACATATTATGGAGGATACAGTTTAAAATTTGTTCTAGTGTCCATTCATAATCATAAATCTGAGCTAGTATTACTTTCATTCAAGCGAATTGTCTATTTATAATATTAGACTCTGTTTGAAATGTTCCAACACAGGTAGGAGTTTAAAATCCTACATAATAAGCCTACAAAACTAATGACTTCTAAATCCCCTCCATTCTAACCTTTCCAGGAGCGCAGACCGAGCCAGTTTTGACATAGGCTGGATCAGTCACATCTGGGCCCAGGCCAAAGTCAGCATTCATGCAGGTGATTGTGCCCCCCTCTATTTTTACTACGCTGACTGTCGCTCCTCCCGGTGGGTTGTTGCTGTCGAATACACATTGGATTTTCCCACACATAGCGTTTCTGTAAAGAGACAAAATAAATTCACACAGCTCTTCCAAAAAATTATCTGATCCATGGATCAAAAACCATAATATGATCCATAGTTTTGTGATCCGTTGAACCAATTGTTAGGGTTAAAAATATCGTCTCACTCATGTCACAGTTCGGTTCCATACACAATATGGATTTCACAATACGATACTCACAAAAAACTTAAAGCCAAATAGAGTTAAAATGGATTTTTTTTAATTATTACTTTTATTGAATATCAACAAAAAGTAATGTTCCTTAAAATACACAAAAAATACAGAATTATGTTACACACATATGCTTGCACTCTGTCCCTGACTACTTACATTTAAAAAGTTTAAAATATTGTATGCATATATACACACACACACATATATACATATATATATATATATATATATATATATATATATATATATATATATATATATATATCTGGGGCGCGGCAAATGTAACTACTTAAAGCACAATTTAAGTACTTCGATACCACAGCAAAAACTACTACCAGCCTAACTAATAAAGTTGAAACATTATTAAAGGCAAGTGAACAGTCAGGAAAGAAATAAGATCAAATACAAGAATTACAAACTTTGATAAATACAATATAACAAAGTTACAAATAATGTAATGTCAAACTGTAGTGTATTCCGGTAGAGACATGTAATAATTAGGACTAATTGTAAAATACCACTGTAGTGTTCACTGTATAAATGAAATCTAGATTAATCTTTGTTAAAGCTGTATTTTGTTGTTTGTTTAACTTAATGACTTAAAGTGACAGCAACCTATAAATACCACTGTAGTGTTCTCTGTATAAATGAAATATAGATTAATCTTTTTTAAAACTGTATTTTGTTGTTTGTTTAACTTAATGACTTAAAAACCTATAAATACCTGCTGCTAAGACCGAATGTATGGATCCAATATAATGATACACATCCGATTTCTTTCTCAACTGTTTACGTTCACTTAAGACACAACCGACTGTGTTTAAGACAATACTTGCAGAGACTGGTATTTTGACATAATTTTGTGAATGTGTCAGTTTAAGCGCATGGAGATGCGACAGAGGAATGAATTCACTTTTCGCAAGCTATCTGAAACGTGCCTCTCACAGCCTCTCTGTGTGTGTGGCTGTCCGCACAGATAACATCACACAAGTACCGAATTGATGGCGAAACTTCCACAAAGTTTGGAAAACTATCCACAAAAAAACATGCATGCCGAATCGTGGGGCCTGGTCCGTACAGATCAACAAAGATCCGTTTAACACCTACCCCTAACAATTAGCATAGAATCATAATGGTATTTTTTATTGACCAACCAACCATGATGGCATTTTTCAATGATGTAAAACTAAAATTAAATAAGGTACTCACTGGACATCACAAGGTTTAAGGACAGACCCAGAGTATCCACAGTTTCCAAACTTATCGCCATTAGTATTAGCATAACTAAAGCACTTATCATCTGCTTTAGTTGCCCCTACAGAGAAGAACATCACACATGAAATCAACCATACCAAACAAGCTGCGTTTTCAAAATTTTATACAAAGCATGTCATTTGATGCTTGGCCGCAATGTCAGACAGAAAGTGACACATGATCGCCCAGTTTGAGATAAAACTCTCTACAATGAGAAGTACCTGAGCCAAAAAGCTGTTTGCACTGGTATTCAAATGTTTGGCAGCGGCCCTCAAAGCAGAAGGCTGTGTTACTGGCACAAGGGATACCATCCATGGTGTAGAAATCTGATGGACAGAATGGAGACGATCCACCGCAGAACTCCGGCAGATCGCAGGTGTTGACAGACGGTCTGCAGGGTGTACCGGCTACATTGATCTGCTCACATTCAAAGGTTTTTCTCTCATTTTGCTTCTTTTAAGAATATATAATTTTTATCTTGTAAAGATATTTTTAACTGGACCATAAGATATTCATAAATTACTGTTTTTTGTTTTCTTCTTCAAGTAAATTAATAGAAGCCAAATAAATAATTATTTCAGGGTTAAAGGTGAAGTTTGTAATTCCCATTCGTCAGCTCACTAACTGAACGTACATAAGAACGGGGTTCCCGCGGGGTCTTAAAAAGCCTTAAAATCATTGAATTTATTAATTTGGAAATAATGCCTTAAAAAAACTTTAAAAAGTCTTGAATTTTGATGTCTGGGTCTTAAAAATTGTGCTGTATGTAACTTCTCCGTATTGTATTTTTCCTCAAAAGTTTCATTTGTCAACCACGATTATTTTGATTAAATAACGTAGTAGCCTATAACGGAAGCGGCAGCAGGAGCTAATGTTAGCCAGCTTGCTGCTAGCGCTACAGACCCTCCAGCTACGACCGCAACTAGAGTGGATCTGCGCACAGCTTTTGGGTCCACACCAACATTCTCTCTTTGTGGATTTGCTTGTTCATGTGACAATTCGCATCACATTCGCGGCAGAATAACGTCTGTCTCCTGCACGCGAGAGAGGAGAGAAGAAAGTTGGTAAATGTCAGTTCCGTTGTAAGTTCATTCTTTATGTGCGTAGGGGTGTGCGATGTGTATAGTCTATTATGATATTGTAATCATTGTTTTTACTATGTCAGCTCACAGTGCCTCGTACATCGCATTTGTCTATCATCATTTCACTGCTGTGTGCAGTCCATAGGTATGTCCCCAAATTAGTTTTTGTCTTATTTATACCATATTATGTTCTTATATTAGAATATCACATCAGCAAGAGTGCCGTTTTCCCGTGCACAATTGCAACTGTGATATTGATGTTATACAACAGTTAAATTAACAATAACTTAACATTGTGAGTTACTTTTTAGACACATGATTGTCAATATTGTTTGTTTTCCCTTTATTTCACCGATTAGAATTTCAAAATCAAACCGTAGCAGAGTCTCAATGCAACAGACAGCGATGATTTCTTGACTGAAATCGCGTTTTGAACGAATCACTTTCTTCTTTCCCGAATGAATCTGTCGTTTGAACAAATCGGTTGAATGAATGAATCCCTCAACTCACTTATTAAGACAGTGACTTGCAGCCGCCTACCGGCGGTTTTAGTTTAATATTTAAAGTACCCTTTAATTAAAATGTTAAAATTCGAAATCATTTCATATTTAAATATTGATTTAATTTATTATTATTTTTTTTTTTTACTTTATTTATGCAATTGTAAATGGAGTGTAAATATATTAATGCCGCTTCTGTGTCACCTCTGCACTGCAAAGATAGATTTTGATTGAATGATTTAATTTGACTGGTAACAGTGGTACTGTATAATTATTGTGTAATTAAGTATTATTGTATAAATAAGTATAATTACTGTGTAATTTGAATGTTAGTATTTGACATAAAAGGTGATGCATAACTCTAAATAAGTTTAGAAAAAAATTCCATATATAGGTGAAAATGCCCCTGGAAATCAATTTAAGGTGGCAAATATTGCCCCTTAATTAAAATATTAATTTCTGTCACTTCTGTGAACTGACCACTGCATGTGCATAGAATATGAACCAGGAAGACCCCCAAAATTGTCCGATCAGAGTCGTGCTTTCTTTCCTGCAAGATGGGTTGGAGCCAAGGCTGTCTCCCTCCACCCTCAAAGTGTATGTTGACGCTATTACCGCACAACACGATGCAGTTGAAGGCAGGTCAATGGGAAAGCATGACCTGATCGTACGGTTCCGGAGGGGAGCGAGGAGACTGAACCCGCCTTGCTGACAGATATTTGTAGAGTATATTTGTATAGCCTAAGCCTACCGCTCTGCACTTTGAGAGGGATCAGGGATGTGAGACACGAGCAGAAAGACCATCATATATACATATATATACATATACACTCACCTAAAGGATTATTAGGAACACCATACTAATACTGTGTTTGACCCCCTTTCACCTTCAGAACTGCCTTAATTCTACATGGCATTGATTCAACAAGGTGTTGAAAGCATTCTTTAGAAATGTTGGCCCATATTGATAGGATAGCATCTTGCAGTTGATGGAGATTTGTGGGATGCACATCCAGGGCACGAAGCTCCCGTTCCACCACATCCCAAAGATGCTCTATTGGGTTGAGATCTGGTGACTGTGGGGGCCATTTTAGTACAGTGAACTCATTGTCATGTTCAAGAAACCAATTTGAAATGATTCGAGCTTTGTGACATGGTGCATTATCCTGCTGGAAGTAGCCATCAGAGGATGGGTACATGGTGGCCATAAAGGGATGGACATGGTCAGAAACAATGCTCAGGTAGGCCGTGGCATTTAAACGATGCCCAATTGGCACTAAGGGGCCTAAAGTGTGCCAAGAAAACATCCCCCACACCATTACACCACCACCATCAGCCTGCACAGTGGTAACAAGGCATGATGGATCCATGTTCTCATTCTGTTTACGCCAAATTCTGACTCTACCATCTGAATGTCTCAACAGAAATCGAGACTCATCAGACCAGGCAACATTTTTCCAGTCTTCAACTGTCCAATTTTGGTGAGCTCTTGCAAATTGTAGGCTCTTTTTCCTATTTGTAGTGGAGATGAGTGGTACCCGGTGGGGTCTTCTGCTGTTGTAGCCCATCCGCCTCAAGGTTGTGCGTGTTGTGGCTTCACAGATGCTTTGCTGCATACCTCGGTTGTAACGAGTGGTTATTTCAGTCAAAGTTGCTCTTCTATCAGCTTTAATCAGTCAGCCCATTCTCCTCTGACCTCTAGCATCAACAAGGCATTTTCGCCCACAGGACTGCCGCATACTGGATGTTTTTCCCTTTTCACACCATTCTTTGTAAACCCTAGAAATGGTTGTGCGTGAAAATCCGAGTAACTGAGCAGATTGTGCAATACTCACAGACCGGCCCGTCTGGCACCAACAACCATGCCACGCTCAAAATTGCTTAAATCACCTTTCTTTCCCATTCTGACATTTAGTTTGGAGTTCAGGAGATTGTCTTGACCAGGACCACACCCCTAAATGCATTGAAGCAACTGCCATGTGATTGGTTGATTAGATAATTGCATTAATGAGAAATTGAACAGCTGTTCCTAATAATCCTTTAGGTGAGTGTACATATATCTACTCAGCCACCACGGTGGTGCTTTATAACTGCGGTGGTCAAGTTTACCGACACAGCCCTAACTGCGTCAGGCTGAAACTAGCAAAAATAACTTGCCTTGAGCCTGGCGCTGCATTGCGCTGGACGTATGATAGGGCCCTTAATGTTTTGATGGTGCTTGGGA
Source organism: Gila orcuttii (assembly GCA_026230005.1). NCBI lineage: Eukaryota > Metazoa > Chordata > Actinopteri > Cypriniformes > Leuciscidae > Gila > Gila orcuttii. The sequence continues at coordinate 11,836,943 of JAPDVR010000017.1, forward strand.
GGCTCAATGTTGACATTTTTAAGGGAGATAAATGCATAGTAGTCAATGAACGATAAATTGGGTTAAGAGAATGTATTATAACAATTTTTTTTACACACTTCACCTTTAATGTTTGGCATAGTCTATAGTCATAATTAGCTTTATATAAAACAGTATAAGTATTTAGCATGTTCGCATTTAAAAAGCTAGATCAATGTGTATGTGTGTGATGAGGGGTCTGACCTGACAGTTTTCGCAGCAGCTTCCTACAGCACAGGCCGAGCCCTTAGTGAGGGTGCATGTATCGGCATTACAACACTTATTATTGCACTCCTGCAACACAACAGTAAAGACTGTATTAAGTACAGCAAGACTGAAAAGGTCTGTAGTGTGTCATACAGCAAATTTCCATTTAATTATTGATCATTTAGGTTTAAATGATCAATGAACATAAAACAGTTGAACGAATGGGAAAACTAGTTAGGTCACACTAAAGAAAACATGAAATGACAATCAAAACCCACTGAACTTCTGATCCATTGGATTTTATTGATTTATCCATCATGAGAATTTGATTGGATCTTGTAAAACAAGCTAGTATGGTATTGGTTAATATTATTTTCCTGCTCACACTTCTCAGGTTACTTCAGCATTAAGGCGAGACACGGCAGGCAAAAACATATTTTTTTTTTTTCACTGGTCAATTTTGAGATTTTGGGCTATTTGTCTTCAATAACATGTCTTCTTTCAGACTTGTGCTGAAAAAAAAGTCCAAAATACACATTTAGGTCTTTATTTTACTACACTTTGTCTGTTTGCGTGTGTAGATTTCGCCTAAATTCATCAAAAGTTTCTAAATCATCACGCTGATCCACGATCGCTGTCTGCACCCTGTTATCACATATACCCCATATATACACACTATATATACACACTATAGGCCTATATACAAAACAATTACATTACACAACACATTTCAGTTTTTGTATAATATATTACTATATAATACTAAACAAATCTGTAATTGTGGGATCCTTAAAGTGGTTGTGAGTCCCTCAGGCAGATACATATTCACCTGTGTGATGGACTGTTGATGTGTTGTTTTGGATGTTATGATCAGTGTTTAACATCCAAAACTCATTATTGCTTCATTCATCAGTGTGATACATGGATTTTACATGGACCTAAAGCATATTTTGTCTGTAATTCATTGCTTTCAATAGAAATTTGTGGAATTTTGCCATAAAAATCTTTAAAGGCCGTTTTCTCAAAAATTAGTTTCTCACACTCCGAGTGACAATTTTTCCACTACTGTAGCACCTACATACTTCAAACTTTACAGTCATATTCCTAACTAGATTGTGAAGGTTTGTCCAGAGGAATTTGTTGATATATCATTCTTGGCCTGATTTATTTGACATTTTATGCCTAAAAATAGGGCTATATTTAGGGCTTTTTAAGGCTACTGGCAATATTTTCTGATTTACAGGGTAACAAAAGGAGATATTCATAATCCCCTCAGGTAATGTCTTTTCATTGAATATATCAACAAAATGCAAAAATAATTTTGAACCTTGTTTTTTTCAATGGTCAGATTTGTCACTTCAAAATATATGCAAATTAGAACACATTTAATTAGATATAGCCTGATTAGCATATTTAAACAAAATTACAGAAAAATTGCAATACATTTTTTTCCTCCTATTCATGTGAGTAATCAACTGATAAAGTTTCATGGTGATATCTGCAAGTTAAAATGTTTACCCTATTCACCTGTAGTGTCTCGCCTTAAAGGAGCATCATGTTCAAAGAGGAGCAAACTTACATAAAAAAAAAAGTTTTTTTTAAATAATATGCACAAATAAAACGTAAATTTGGATTTCATGTTGACTGTTAGACTCTTGTCTAAAGCAATTCATGGGTGACTACTGCACTTATACAGTAATACATGTGATAGTCTGCATGTATGCATGGGTGTGATGAGAACATAAACTGTAAAAAAAGATGGATTACGTGTCTGCACTTCCTTCCATTGTAAATAAAAATGAAGCCAAAATATCCCAGAAATATCCAATGGCATCTCACGCTGATGATGTCATTTGGAGCCAAAGTCTGTGCAGTAGTGATCGCGAGGTGGAGCCGCAGTATCAAGGACCCGCAGAAGCACCTAGCACATCACTAGCACACCTGTCAATAATGACGTTACTCCCCATTTTTATAGCATCAAATAACCTGCTAACTAAAATTAAACTTTTTCAAAAATTGAACAATTACATAATTCAGAGTGATAACAACTATTTTAAATGACAGAAACCATCTTAGGGGAAAAAAAATTGTGTAATTAGATTTTTTTTAGTTTGTTGTAATTAGATTTTTTTTTAGTTTGGCTCACATCCCATTCGATTACAGAAGGCGGGGTTTATGACCTATAACTGCAGCCAGCTACTAAGGGGGTGATCGAAATGTTTTGGCTTCACTTTTCAGGATGTGTGCGGCACACTTGGATGAGAACGAAAAAACGGACACTGACAGGTTTCTGATAGGTTAATAAATTGTGTCTATAGTTTTGGGTATAATAGTGCCTGGAAACTGAAGATATTGGAAATGAAATTAATTATTAACTCTGAATATTGCTAAGGAAACACCCTCGAAACTGATGCCTTGATTGCATACAAGCCATTTTTTTCCATTAAGCCTCTGAGTTTAAAAAAATACCTGAGGTGTGCCACAGTCACACTCCTCTTCACTCTCCAGAATGCCGTTCCCACACCTGGGCACTGTGATTATGTTGTCTTGAGAGGGCTGGTTCCTCAAACACGCCCCACCACCTCGCAAAATCAACCTCTCAAAATCTTTCGCACTGCAGTCACTGAATTTAGTCGATCCACTGCATTCACACCCAAACACAATGTCAAACACATCAAGGACAGCAGGAAATCAAGAAGTTTGCTACATTTTTCTAAATGTCATAATCATTTGCTAACAAACAAGTATTAATGACTTCAATGAGCTCATTGTTTCTGCATTAAATTATTCAATTGTTTAAATTAATAAATGTTTTGCTAACTGTGATTTTGTGTACATTTCTGAATAAATGACGTAGACTGTTACCTCTGATAACAGATCACTCTAAATTGTAATGTGGACTCATGCATTTTCTGTAAAGCTGCTTTGAAATATGTGTATTGTGAAAAGCACTATACAAATAAATGTGAAACGTCCCGTTTTCTCTTATTAAAGTCAACAAGAAATGACCTCCACCCATTTCACTATCATAATCAGAAGTATTTCTGAGTCAAACAGGATATTCCACAACAACCAAAACAAAAACAAAAAAGGGGGGGGGGGGGGGGGGTTGGTCATCTTATAGCTACACATCTAGATTACATGTTAGAATTAAATTTGACTTTCTTTAATTATTTGTTATTTTAATTTTTTTATTGTTTGTTATTATTTACCAAGACAACATTTGACCAACATCAAATAAAATCTATTTGGCATGTCAAGGATGGCAACAGCCCAATAGGTATTGTTGTAATTCTGTATGACTTTTAACAAATTATATTGTTTAACACACTTAAAACTTAAAGGAAAGATAAAGTAAAATTCTGTCATCATGTCATTCCCGAACCTATATGATGTTTTCTTTGAGTGTTCCACAGAAGCAAAGACAAAAAAGAAAGAAAAAGATTCACACAAATAGTTGCACTAATGAAGGATTGATATTATGAAACAACAACAACATTCACTGACCTGTTAGCAGATGCCATGATGCAGCTCCCACCACAGCTACAGCCATTGATGTCATGACTCATGCCCAGGTTATGTCCCAGTTCATGAGCAGCCACCGTAGAGAACGACTGCAGATTATCATTACTGAACTGTGATGATATAACAGTGAAAAACAAAGGAGACATGAGATTAGAGTCTGTTTTCTGGCAAATTATTAACATCAAAATGTATCTGAGGCAGGTATGTGACAGCATAGACAATCAAAACAATTAAATAAATATAGGCTTGATTTGGTCACATTTTAACATCTTTAACCATGTGAAGCCTGACATGAATTACTTTATTTGACAACAGACATTCTACCAACTAACTTTGCAATTACATGTACCCAGGCACGAATTTAGAAAGCAGAGGCCCCTGGGCACAAAATCATGGAGGCCCCCCTAAAGACACAGAATCTTCAACAGGCCATATCTGCTGCTAAAACTGTTTTTCTCTAGTGCACCATTTTGCGCCGTGACGTTTATATTTGCAGCGGAACGGTGGATGCGGCTTTGAAATCGAGTGCATTTGGACTTGTTTTAAAAGGTCTGTAGTTTTCAGAAAAACAAGATAACGCCTTAAATGACGCCCTTTCCACCATGTCGATGACCGCGCTGTGTATGAAGTAGCCTATAGCCCAACCGATAACGGATTTTTAAGGCCAATACTGATACAAATATTTAGTGATTTAAAAATGAGATAATATAGGCCTATATATATATATCGGCCGATGTATTATTCTTTTTTTAAATCCAGAAACATGTAACAAAACAAACAGATTTGTAGTTACTTATGAGTCCTCAGCCTCACTAAAATAATATAATGCAGTTTAAAAATAAACGTGTTTGTTTTATAGTCACAACAGAACAGAGGAACATCAAAATATAGGCCTATTAAACTTCTGATAAATACAATGTATAAAAATACAAACTTAAGATATGAAACTTAAAGTCCTTTGAACAAAAACACAATAACAAAAGAAAGCACACAGCCTTTCTTTAAAGTGAATTTCATTTTGTATTAATTATATCTTAATTTTAATCAATGTTTCACCAACCAATTCCCTGGATCCGGGCATCTAATAATCAGGGTTTTTAATAAGGGGAAAAGGTAATAGATAGGCCAACATTTTGAGGCTGTCAAACTGGAAATGCACGTCGTCAACACAGTGCTGGTGCTGATGCTCAGGTTCATCTAAAATAGCAAGGCTGGATGTTGTGCTAAACTCCTCTTTGCATCACCGCAGGCGCCTGCGCCGCCAGGCTCTTTACTTTCGTCGAGCCGACTTTTGAAAAAAAAAAATAGAGATGGTTGGAATATTACTCCTAATTAAATCCTCTCTGTTGTCCTTCTCCCTTTTAGCTTTGCGTTTTGTGGCTACGCTGCTCCACCGTTTTTTGATGTTGTTTGTTTTTTCGATGTCCTCTACTCTCTGTTTTTCACACTATCTTCTACCGCCTGTTTTGCCGCTATCAACAGTTTCCGCGGTAAGCTGACTCGTCATCATCCGACACAGCCGAAAAACTGATCATGATACTTTTTTGTGTGTAAATAAATTGTTGTTAACACACATACACACAATCACACACGCATTAATGAATTTTAATTTAAAGGGATAGTTCACCCAAAAATGAAAATTCTGTCAGTAGCCTATTTACACACCCTCATGTTGTTCCAACCCCGTAAGACTTTCGTTCATCTTCGGAACACGAATTAAGATATTTTTGATGAAATCTGAGAGCTGGATCACTCCTCCATAGGCTTCAAAAGGATTGAAACTTGCCGGCCTCGAAAAGTTATTAAAGACATCGTTAAAATAGGCCAAGTGACTACAGTGGCTCAATCTTAAGTTTATCAAGCGACGAGAATACTTTTTTGTGCGCAAAAACAAACAAAAATAACGACTTTATTTCAACTATTCATTTCCTTCTCTGTGAAAGATGAAATGAAATTACCAGATTACTGAGTGCTCTGTTACAGTGTTTACTTCCTTTTTATTCACATATTCATATATTTCTAAACAATTACTTTATTTGTGAAAAATACTGTAATAGGATTGCAGATTCAAGAAGTTGCCATCTAAAGTATAGGGCCTAAGCATGTTTATTTTAAATATTTTTAAATATTTATTAAATTTATCTAATTTATTAAATATTGATTTATATAAATATAAAGTGTGTGTGTATATATATATATATATATATATATATATATATATATATATATGTTTGATATATAAATATAAATATCGGCCATCGCCCACCCTGCTCTCTAAGATATCGGCATCGGCCATCAAAAAACCCATATCGGTCGACCACTAGTATGGAGGAGTGATCCAGCTCTCAGATTTCATCAAAAATATCTTAATTTGTGTTCCGAAGATGAACGAAGGTCTTACAGGGTTGGAACAACATGAGGGTGAATTTTAATTTTTGGGTGAACTAACCCTTTAATAATAAAAAAAAAAAAAAAAAAAAAAAAGGATGATGCCACACAGTTAGTGAGGTCTTGGAGGCCCCCGGGCACCAGCCCAATCGGCCCGGTGGTAAATCCAGCCTTGCATGTACCCTAACCCCAGTCTACTAATAATCTAATGAGAGTTAGTTGACATGTAGTTGCAAAGTTACTTATTAGGGCTCACATTAACGCTTGTCGGCTTTTCCGGGACAAATGGATTTTTTGAAGGGACAAGTAAAAGAGAATTTTACTTGCCATGACCGGACAAGTAGCCTGATTACAACGTCAATAACCAAAAACAATTACTAGGGTACCACCAAACTGTGAGAATGATTCTGGTTTTATTACATTCATTGTAAGTTAGCCTACGATCGACTTAGATAATAAATGTAGGCTATTACAGACCGTAACAAGGTTGAGCTGTTGAGGCTCGAGGAGAAATGGAAACAAATGAGCGCAGCTCACATAACGAAACTCAAGTTAACAACAGCCTACTGCCAATAAAAATTCAAAATGTGGAGTTTTTATATTTTTAACATATGATACAGTTAAGCAACGACGAGTGCTGTTTTCCTATATACCATCACGATTGAAAATGTGACATGATTTCATACAACAGTTCAATAAACAGTTAAAATTGAGTCACATAACCGACATTTTAGACACAATATTGACTGTTTATTCTGTTTCAGCAGTGAAAATAGTTCCAAACAAAGATCACAGCAGAAGCGCGCATCTCACACCAACAATCAACCGTGTTTTCATTACAGAATGATTCAGTTTTGAACGAATCAGTAAAGTCAAAAATTGAATGATCTAGGCCTATTCATAAACAAATGCCTCATTCTTGAATGAATTAGTTGTTTGAATGAATCGTTTGAATGACTGACTCAATGACTCGCTCTGCCGCCACCTACTGGTGGTTTAGTGTTATGTTTAAAAGTATCATTCTTTCCAACATTTCTTTTTTGTATATTCAAAAATATTTAAAACAATCTCATAAACATTATTTAATGCAGTTATAATTTTTCAGTGTAAATTGTTTAATTTGATCAGTCCAACCTAGTCTAACAGCCCTATAGTGTCGTCTTATTCTAATTAAATGAATTGATCAAATTTAGGAATTTGAAATGAAAGATGAAGCATACATTTAATAAGATCATGGAGAGAAATGCCCTTTAAATCTGCATATTGTCATATCTGCACATGTAAATATATATCTAAGCTGACTGAACACTGATGGGAATATTGCTTCAGAATAAATTTATTTACAAGACTTTTTTTTTCTTTTTTTCTTTCAGACAAGCAACTTTTTTACTTGGACAAGTGAATGACAAATTTACTTGTCCGAACGACAAGCACATGAAAAGACTTAATGTCGAGCCCTGCTTATAGTTGGTTAGTAGTAGTTAGTCTAAAGTGGACCATTGAAATAGTATCATATTTGATTACATCAGGCTTTTATGGCTCACATAGTATGAAATAGTGACAATACAGAGCTCATACTCGAGAAAAAAAAAAAAACCCTCAGTTTCATTTAGAGGCTCAACCTAAGCAAAAATATGCAATTTGGTGCAGTTACTAATATTTATATAGCCAAAATGTAAATTTAAATTCTGATAGATAATGTAAATCAATAAGATCTTTATAACAGTATATCAGACTACTTGCATACAATGCATTTAAATATCAGCTGTCATGTATATCTCCAAATAATATGTCTTAAGACAATATTTAAATTATTAGTTTTATTATCAGAGCTCAGTAGTTTTTATGGTGTGGGGCAAAACATATTATGCAATGCAATACAACAATGATTCATAAATGTACGAATAAAAGTTCCTCAAAAGCGTGATGTATCATATTTGATATATTGTAAACATGATAAAAAAAGGATGAATAATCAAGTAAACCCATATTGCTTGGTCCAGTAGGTCTTCATCTTGAAATATTACTATAAAAGTTATTCTGACATTTACTTTATAAGATTTCGAAGCAAAAAACATGTACCACGACCTGAAGGGGGATGTGAAATAATACTAAAATGCCTTTTACTTGCTAAAATAAAAAGAAAGTACAAATTATCAAATGTGATAGACATTTTAAGGTTAATTGCTTTGAATTCTGGCAGCCAGTCTGCAAACACGCCTTTCCATTAATAAAACATGCAGGTTTTAGATTACTGCTTTCAGAAAACTATCACCCCTGAAGGCTTCAAAATACTTAAGAGCATTCTAACATAATCAATAGTTTCACTATAATAGTCAAAATGACTGATGCAATATAAATTCTCTAACCACATTGATTCCTCCGCCGTTATTCACAGAGCAGACCGTCCCCACGAAGGCCATGCCAAGCACACCTCCAGGGTACGCTCCTGAACGGCCTCTTTAAGAAACAGAGACACAGATCATGTTACTCAGAATTTACACAGGTCTAATGTCAATGACATCTGGTGTCATTTCTGAGAACCAAGACAAATTAAATTAAATGGAACGCACTAAGCCCTTGATGGAATTCACTATGGAGCTGGTTTATTATTTAAACCCCTTTATTACTTATGAATTTGTTTTATGCACCATTCTATATGCATATAAGTTGTTGGAGAAAATATATAAAATCCTATAGGTATATGAGCAATTGGAGAAAAATAAAATTATACAAACGAAAAAACAAATACCAATAGTATAAACTTTGACTAAGTATTATGCAATAAAATCTCAACATAATATATTATGCGATTAATTCTCAAAATAATTTTCACTTCAAAATGGCAGCAGGGATTCCCCCAAGGGGAAGTGCTTAGGGAAGTTTGCGAGTGCGTGTCTAAAAGTGGAGTGGAACGCAGCCTCACTTACCCTGGCTGCACCTAAATTGTATACTCTCTGAGTATGCACCTCTTTTGATACTTGCATTGTAATTGTTAAAAAGAGTATGTTCAATTGTTTGTAGTATAAATGTAATCCAGATGAAAATTTGCAGTGTCAGGGAAGCTACTTTGAAACTGTAGTTTGATAAGCTACTCTTAAGTATATGTAGTTAAGATACAGTCAATCTACCCTTCTGAAAAATTAGTTAACTACACTACAAGTTACTATCAAACAATAGCCAGCGACAATGAAACTACTTGATGAAGCTAGCAGCATTTAATGTGATCGGAGCCACTCTGAGACGCGAATCACGAGCTGCTTGCATGAAGACAGTGCGCTTCGTTCTGAAACCCAGAGCAACCCATTTAATTAGGTCACAGCCAAGTGGCAACCTTCCAGTCTCTCCCTTGAATCCAACATGGAAGTGACTTAAACTGCAATCCATCGACTGGCCACTAGAGACAGGCTGCAAAAGCGAGCCAATCCCATATACCCCTCATATTAAAACGCCCAACTTTACAGTGAAAAGAAATATGTTTACAGCCTGGTGCTAAGAGTGGTTTTGGTCTATATAACTAATTTTGCCCTCCATAACAACTGTGAAGGGGGTAAAAAAAAAATTCTAACTCATTAGTTTAAACTATATTAAGCCTTAAAGTTCTGCATAATTAAGGACGTGGGCACTCGAGTGACAGGTGGACTTTGGGCTTCAAAAATGCTTTTTAGAAACCTACGGGTGACGTCACGGACACTATGTCCATTGTTTTAAACAGTCTATGGTCACAGTCTTTGCCATGTGATAAGCGTACTAAGCTATATCGTAATTTTGTTTTCTCTTCGATTGAGATATGCTTTGCCAATGCAATAGCGCAAATCACAGCGCAATGGAGCAAATTCTTTAGCAAAGTTTTTTAATGCCAAAAAAGGGTTTGCACTGGTGCAAGCTGTTAATAAATCTGGCCCTTGATATATAGTGCAGTAAAGCAGGATAATCAATAAAAAAAAGCTATTAATCACCTGTATGTGCTTTAAGTCTTCAATGCAGACAGTGTTTTATTCTTTGGTCTGCATAAATTATATACAAAAGTATATCCTTTAATGGTCTATTCTTGTGAAATATCGACCCACTCCTGTACGTCCTTTACATAATTATAAGACAAACTCTAAATCTGCAATATGCAATAGATGACGGTAATGCACAATTTTAGTTTGCGATCTAATAAGAAGACGATGCTTCACTGCTTCAAGTTTGTCAAATTGCAAAATGAAATGTACTGTAGTTTGAACAAATGTCGCCACAGGCACATTTTTCCAATGAGCCTGGGTTGCTAATGCTAGATGGGGGAGTCTTCAGGAAACAATTAAAGCCACATCCTAGCGGCTCAAGAATTAACAAACATTTTATTGAAAATATTCATTGAAAAAACAGCTATTGCTACAGGATGTGATAGGAGTACTTACACAATGAGCTGCCCCACGTCATGCCTGAGTTGAGGTAACAGATCTGTTTTCCTCCACTGCACAAAATTGCTCAACACTTCCCCAGCATTGCCATCCACATTGAAGGGGTTCTTATTGTCAAAGATCTTCAAGCCAATCAATGATATCCGGATATTCAGCTGTTTGTAGTACTAGGGTCCAAACAGAAACAGCCACACATATTTCATAACATCACGAGAAAGGCTTGGAAATACAGTACAACAGTCTTAACACATTATTAAATGAGTTGGGCTTAATATTAAATGGGTTGGGCTTATCCTAACAATAACGTTATCTGTAGCTATAATTCTCACCGTATCCAGCAAGTTAACCAATTGGACCATCTCATCACGCACAGCAGCTTTGTTGTTGTTCTTATAGACAAACTGAGAACAGATTAACACACCTCTCAGAATCAGCAAACTATATAATGATGAAAAAACTATTTAAAAAACACTTCGAATTGCTAAAACTCACCCTTTGGTTGTCAACCACTAATACCAACTCCACGTATTTGGTCTGAGGTAAGTTTCGCTTTTTCTGTGGATTAAATAGATTCAATGAAATATCAAATGTTGCGTTTGTAGAACATCAAAATGTTTAAGACAATACGACATATTTTCGAACCCGTAAAAACATGGACATGTCAGCGTAATGGGAGTGGTCCTCACTGGGAGACGTTTCATTGGCCAGTCCACATACAAATGGCTCTGACTGACTATCCTTCAACAGAAAGAGGAGGTGTTCATTGGCTTTGGAGTGCAAGATGGGTTCCAGCCCATAGCCTTCATTGCCGATGAGAATGACCCCCCTGAAACACAGTGTATAATGTTACAACCTAATGTCTGACAAGTAACAGCTAACATTGAACATAAAAAGTTGATATGACTTTTCTTACTCCAATTAAAAGGGACCATATATTTAAAGGAGTGTCTTTTTGTGCAAATAGCCCATATTGTTGGATAAGGCTTTTTACACTAGCTCCGCCCACCAATGACTGGTTGATCCAGACAAAATTACAAAAAAAAAAAACAGTCTGGTGTGGAGAATAATGGTGCGATCACATTTACCATTTCTCTGTGAAATTTTGTGGCCGAAACATTCTCATTCAACTTCTTTTCCCATCATATATCACCTCAGAGAGGTGTTTATTTTCAAATATAAAAAAATGAAGAAAATCTTCAAAAAGTGGAAATATTTATGTAATATCCTCAGGAAACCTGTTTGAAAATAATCCATGTTTTTGCCATTTTTAGTGGAACAAAAACAAGAAGAGCAGTGGTGTAACTGTGTTAAAAAGTGGGTGGGACAGGAGTGTGTGTGTATATACAGGTCATTCTCAAAAAATTAGCATATTGTGATAAAGTTCATTATTTTCATATATATGTCATGATAAAAATTAAACTTTCATATATTTTAGATTCATTGCACACCAACTGAAATATTTCAGGTCTTTTATTGTTTTAATACTGATGATTTTGGCATACAGCTCATGAAAACCCAAAATTCCTATCTCAAAAAATGTGCATATTTCATCCGACCAATAAAAGAAGTGTTTTTAATACAAAAAAGTCAACCTTCAAATAATTATGTTCAGTTATGCACTCAATACTTGGTCGAGAATCCTTTTGCAGAATTGACTCCTTCAATGCGGGGTGGCATGGAGGCAATCAGCCTGTGGCACTGCTGAGGTGTTATGGAGGCCCAGGATGCTTTGATAGTGGCCTTAAGCTCATCCAGAGTGTTGGGTCTTGCGTCTCTCAACTTTCTCTTCACAATATCCCACAGATTCTCTATGGGGTTCAGGTCAGGAGAGTTGGCAGGCCAATTGAGCACAGTAATACCATGGTCAGTAAACCATTTACCAGTGGTTTTGGCACTGTGAGCAGGTGCCAGGTCGTGCTGAAAAATGAAATCAGATGGAAGCATGAAGTGCTCCAAAATCTCCTGATAGCTAGCTGCATTGACCCTGCCCTTGATAAAACACAGTGGACCAACACCAGCAGCTGACATGGCACCCCAGACCATCACTGACTGTGGGTACTTGACACTGGACTTCAGGCATTTTGCCATTTCCTTCTCCCCAGTCTTCCTCCAGACTCTGGCACCTTGATTTCCGAATGACATGCAAAATTTGCTTTCATCCGAAAAAAGTACTTTGGACCACTGAGCAACAGTCCAGTGCTGCTTCTCTGTAGCCCAGGTCAGGCGCTTCTGCCGCTGTTTCTGGTTCAAAAGTGGCTTGACCTGGGGAATGCGGCACCTGTAGCCCATTTCCTGCACACGCCTGTGCACGGTGGCTCTGGATGTTTCTACTCCAGACTCAGTCCACTGCTTCCGCAGGTCCCCCAAGGTCTGGAATCGGTCCTTCTCCACAATCTTCCTCAGGGTCCGGTCACCTCTTCTCGTTGTGCAGCGTTTTTTGCCACACTTTTTCCTTCCCACAGACTTCCCACTGAGGTGCCTTGATACAGAACTCTGGGAACAGCATATTTGTTCAGAAATTTCTTTCTGTGTCTTACCCTCTTGCTTGAGGGTGTCAATGATGGCCTTCTGGACAGCAGTCAGGTCGGCAGTCTTACCCATGATTGCGGTTTTGAGTAATGAAACAGGCTGGGAGTTTTTAAAAGCCTCAGGAATCTTTTGCAGGTGTTTAGAGTTAATTAGTTGATTCAGATGATTAGGTTAATAGCTCGTTTAGAGAACCTTTTCATGATATGCAAATTTTTTGAGATAGGAATTTTGGGGTTTTCATGAGCTGTATGCCAAAATCATCAGTATTAAAACAATAAAAGACCTGAAATATTTCAGTTGGTGTGCAATTAATCTAAAATATATGAAAGTTTAATTTTTATCATTACATTATGGAAAATAATTAACTTTATCACAATATGCTCATTTTTTGAGAAGGACCTGTATGTACAATAATAAATGAACAAAAAAAATACCATTATGGTGATGATCAGTGATTTTATATCAAGAGCAAATACACCTTTGTGTGCAGTGTGCATGAGTGCCAAGAGAACACTGTTGCCTTCTGCCACTGATCATTACAGCGGCAACGAGCACTCAAAAAGTGGTGGAAACAATATCAAAACTGGCAAAAAGTGGTGGGAACATGTCCCAACTTTCTCTCCCGCTAATTACGCATATGAAAAGGAAGAGTTTTAATACAGAGCAGCCTTGCAAAGAAAAATGTGGCACCCAACAAACTGGTATGACTGCTTTTTATGAAGTAGCATACATACCGGAGACCTTCACAGTTGCTTAGAGCTACGAGAGAGTCTTCATAGCCCTCCACATACCCTTGATAGTGACAATGCTCCTAGAACAAAACCACCAGTATTAGTACAGCTTGTTTTCAAATACTTTGTCAAGGTTAATGTTTTGGTTAATAGTCAACATAAAAAGACCACATGACTACATGCTTACAATGCCAGATGACTAATGCCTATTGACAATAATGTATTCCACATTTCCTCGTTCTGAACCAAGCTAACGTACATGTAAAGTAGGTGGTGTAACTAATAAAACAGAAAAACAATTCTCACAACTTTCCCCTTCTCCTGTGTGTCATGAGAAAACACGACAAAGTTCTTCGATAAAAAGTCTCTGTGGGAATAAGAGATCAAATTACAATTTTTCATCATTAAATAAAGACATTTCAGCCAAACTACTTTCAAAGTTCATACGTGTTCTTTGTCAGATGCAGTAAACGTTCACTGCCATCAATCCTGACTGAGTATGTGATGCTATCAGGATGTCTGTCCTGAAATCAGACACATCATTTAAAAATAGGTCGAGAACAACATCATAACTTACTTCCAGACAATGTGACAATAGTGCTTTATACCTGTGCAGGTGTGTGTGAGGGGTCTGCATTTCTCCTCCAGCGCTCATGAACCAGCTGAGGTTTGACCACATCATAATTCTTCACATAGGATGTCTGGTCTGTGGTCTGGACTATGAAGGCATATGATAAAATAAGCAAATAAACACAAAAGTAAGAATATCTTAATAACTTAACTAAATATGGAACAAGTTTGATCATTTGCAGAAATGGGTATTGTGAGTTCTTCAAATTAGCCTAAGTCTGTTGTCTATTGAAAAAAGTCTCATCAAATTTATTTGATGAAAAATACAGTAAAAACAGTACTATTGTGAAATATTATAACATTTTAAAATAAGCATTTTCTATTTTAATAAATGTTAAAATGTTATTTATTCCTGTAATGGCAAAGCTGAATTTTCTGCAGCTGTTACCTCAGTTTTCAGTGACACATGATCTTTCCGAAATCATGCTGATTTAGGCTAGTGCTCAATTATTATTGGTGCTCAATTATTAATAATGGTTCTTATTGTTATCAATCTTAAGTGTTCATTTATTTTTTTATTAAAGATCATACTTGCCCCAAAAGTATAAATGGTCATTTCTTATGCATGGTTACCATAAAAAAAATTAAAAAGCACAAATGTTTTCTACATTCACAATAATACGTTTCAGCACCAAATCAGCATATTAGAATGATTTCTGAAATATCATGTGACACTGAAGACTGGAGTAACTATGCTGAAAATTTAAGCTTTGCTTCATAGGAATAAATTATATTTAAAACTAAGTTCAAATAGAAAACATTCTATTTTACTAGAATTGTATTTATTTTGCCTAAATGCAGCCTTTATGATCATAAGATACTTCTTTAAAAACATAAAAATATAGGCTATATTACAAACCCCTCGCCATATATAGGCAGTGTTTATTTTTAGAATCAGTTTTAGTGATTTCATGTTTGCTACATTGTGTTCGCCATATAGGCTACTAAAGCTATTTTTCAAAAAAGACCAAAACACAACTAATGTAATTTAACCTAGTGATATTAAGTAAAAAAACTATCTATGAATAATAGCCTACTCCAAGGCCTACAGACTTTTGTAGTAGTTTTGTAGTTTGTTGTCGGAGAAACACGACGATTGTTTTTATAGTTTTTTACTCCATTGTGTGTGTTAGTCAACAGCATGAAAACAACAAGTAGTCTATAAATGATCTTACCTGTGCAAATCGCGAAGTTTGTGATTATGAGAATGAAGTAATAATGTCGCGTCATGATGTTGCTCTGGACTGACGCTTGGTGTCAGGTGAGCGCGACCGAGGCCGGGGCGTGCGCGAGCAGTCAGACAGGTGGAGCGACATTCTCTTATTCTACCTCTATCAGGCCGCATCACAGCTATTTATTGAATTTAGATGTATAAAAATGAGGATATAGATAAACGTGTTGGCTGATTTATTTAATAGCTTGTATGTAATTCATTAGCCAAGTAGCATGCCTAAGTTGGTAAATAAAAAAATAAAAAATATATGGTGTTAAGCTTTAGGCCTACTCAAAAAAACGTAAATCAATCTATGATTGAAAACTATTATTATAGGCCTATACCCAAATACCTTACACCAAATTAATTAAAATGGCCTTGATCTAATTAAATCTAGTTAGAAAGAGTACTATTGTTTTTTAATGTTGAGTCTAATATTCATCTCTCAAATGTGAAACAAACTGTTTATGAGACACTGTTTATTCCTCCAGGGGGCGCTGTGAGGTTAATAAAGCCATAACTTTCTTAGAGCTGCATAAAAAATAATTTATTGTTTAATGTTCTGTACAAATGTAAAATCGCAATCCCACTTTCCGATCTTTCTTTATTATTGAATGTTCAAGTAAAATCAAAACATAATAGATCCACATCCACGGATAGAAGAACTTTGCCTTCACTAACAAAAATCTGTTACATCAGTTCTCTTTTTCGGCAAGAAATCACCTTTACGGTGGTCTGGACAAAAAAAAAAAAAAAAACGTAAATATGTAACTTAGTACACTTTTATATTAATTTAGTAGAACCATCGCCTTGTCCATAAGATAAGGGGTCATTTTATTTCAACTGTTGTTCTACTTATTCTATTTATGCGAGAGGCAATAAGACGTGTCCCATGATCATAGTATTTTATTGTTATCTGAAGGATACTGTTTTCTCTCTCAAGTGTAAAATGAGACGAGCGACAGAATTTTACTCAGGCGTATGATTGGGTGTCTCTGTGGGTCCTGGCGCAGCAGCCGTCGCTGTTTGTTGAGCATGTG
The DNA here is from genome assembly GCA_026230005.1 of Gila orcuttii. NCBI lineage: Eukaryota > Metazoa > Chordata > Actinopteri > Cypriniformes > Leuciscidae > Gila > Gila orcuttii. Next base: position 11,853,630 of record JAPDVR010000017.1, read on the forward strand.
AATTTGTTGATGTGAATGGACAACGTTGTTTGTCTAAATACTGTTTTATTGATTTTATTAAACGGATAACAGTACAAGTAGTGCGAGAATGGAGTGTTTTTGTTTTGAACTTGACTAGCAAATATGTATTTTAACCCCTCACTCACCAGTCTTTGGAGCGACATAACGGAAACATGCAGATTTTAGTGTAGAGCGCGCATTGTGGGTAGTTTTAGATTGATGCGTTTTAGCTGGAAATAAAGATATTTTATCAGGATGACCTCGAGTACAGGAAGTCTGATCTCTGCACGCAGCTCATGGCTGTGCTCATCACAGATCCAGCTGTCGGATATTCTCACCATAACACAAGAGAACAGACCCAACGATGACTGCAGGTTTGACCATAATAGGTGAGTCCATTTCATTGGCTGCTGGTGGCTTGTAGAATGTACCTCTGAAAGCAATAATAATACAGTTATTAAAACTACAATTTTCTTCTTTAATTTTAACAGTAAACCTCTGTTGTGCAGCATTTTTTTATTTATTTTTTTGCCAAAAAATAAATGGTTTAATATTCATGTGATTAAAAGATTTCATAAATTGTTAATGTTGTATGCCTTCATTTGATTACCACCGTTTTTGATGATAAACTTAAAGGGCCATATTATTGTAAAAAGTAATACATTAAGTAAACGTTTTACAAATCAATCAAATTGATTTAATGTGACATGTTTTGCTTATTAAAAAATTATTAAACCATTGAAATGGAATTCAGAAAACATCAACAGTTACATTTTTTTTTTAAATTGTTTGTTTCATATTTTCAATTAATTATATATGATTTTTTTATTGCTAACATTTAAATTTAACCATTAAATCGAGGTCCAGAAAAATTTAAACTGAAAAAATGGAATCCAAAAAAATGTAAATGGTAAAATTGAATTTGGAAAAAAATACAATGGATTTTATAGGGCCCTACTAGAAATACAAAGTTCTGTCATAAAACTCCAAATGGCACAGGTCCTTAAAGGGGTCATCGGATGCCCATTTTCCACAAGTTGATATGATACTTTAGGGTCTTAATGTAAATTTTGTAACATACTTTGGTCAAAATTCCTTAATGGTTGTGTAAAACGTCTCCGGTTACTTTCGTACCCTCGGTTCCCTGAAAGGCAAGGAACGAGACATTACGGATGTCGTATATGGGAACTCCTCTCATTCTTCACTTTCGCTGAAATCTTATAGGCTAACGCCAGCAGAGCTGGCCAATTGCCGCAAATATGCAAATACTGAAACTTTGTAGCAGTAATAAGCAAATGCAGCGTCAATTACCTTCAGAATCGAACAAGAACGCTAAATCAATAGCGAACACGGCGGCGAGCGTAATGTCTCGTTCCTTGCCTTTCAGGGAACCGAGGTTACGAAAGTAACCGGAGACGTTCCCTATCAAGGCTACGGAACTTCGACATTACGGATGTCGTATATGGGAACTGTATAGAATCCCGCCGTGGCAGCAAAACAACCACTGACAACAGACCCAATACCAAGACCGCCCACTCCAGTATGCGAGCATCCGATAGGCCGAGATTGACCAATAGCGAACCTCTAACCTCTGATAGGCCCAAGGGGACCAATCACAAGCTCACAAAACACTGCCAGAATTTGCCGGGGGAAGTTTGCACTGTCGAACAGGGCAATAACAACAGTAAGAGAGGGTCAACGCATAGCGGTGACCACAGTACAAACACACAAAAATAGCACACAGAACAACTCATAAGCAAAGCGCAGAGCAGCTCTGTTAATGCTGTGTGTGCAATCAACTCACCCAAAGCACTCGAGACGCTACAGAGGGCAAATCCAACTTGTAAAACCTGGCAAACGTGTTCTGAGAAGACCAGCCAGCCGCAAGACATAAATCCTGAATAGACATACCCTTAGTCCAAGCCCACGAGGAGGCAATCGCTCTAGTTGAATAGGCCTTGACGTTAAGGGGGCATTCCTGCCCCAGGCAATCATAAGCCAAAACAATAGCGTCCACAATCCAGTGAGCAAGCCTCTGTTTAGAGACCCCCCGTCCCTTGTTGCACCCACCAAAGCACACAAACAGCTGGTCCGATTGTCGAAAAGCGGCCGAGCGAGAAATGTATTCTCTGAGCGCTCTGACTGGACAAATAGCACTCTGAGCAACCGAATCCTGAGAGGTTGATGGCTCAGCGGACAGGGCAGGCAGAGAAACAATCTGCGCTCTGAACGGGGTATTGAGCGACTTAGGAACGTAACCCGGCCTCGGTCTGAGAATTACATTACAGTTTCCCGGTCCAAAGCGAATACAATCTTCACTTACAGAGAAAGCCTGTAAATCCCCAACCCGCTTCGCTGAAGCGAGAGCGAGAAGCAGTGCCGTTTTAACCGATAGCTCCTTAATGGCAATAGAAGCTAAGGGCTCGAAAGGCGGTCGCGACAAAGCCTCCAAGACCAACGCTAAATCCCACGGCGGCACCGAAGGCAGCCGTGCAGGGCATAATCTCCTAGCTCCCTTGAGGAACCGTGTCACCGACGCATGTCTACCGATAGACTGTCCGTCAATAGGGGGGTGAAACGCGGGAATAGCGGCCACATATACCTTCAGAGTGGATGGAAGGCTCCCTTCATCCATCCTGTACTGAAGGAAGCGTAGAATATCCGACACAGAGCAGTTTGCTGGGTCTATACCGACATCCTGACACCATTTCGAGAACACACCCCACTTCAGAGCATACAGGCGCCTGGTGGACGGGGCTCGCGCCTCCGCGATGGTATTCAAAACTCGCGAGTTCAGCACGTCCCGCACGCTCAGCGACCCTGCTGCGGCCACACATGGAGGCTCCACAGCCCGGGGTTGGGATGCCAAATCGTTCCGCTCGCCTGAGACAGAAGGTCCTTCCTGAGCGGAATCTCCCATGGCTGTCCTGCCAGTAACTCTACCAAATCCGTGAACCAGGGCTGATTCGGCCAGTTCGGGGCTACCAGAGTCGCCGCCGCCTTCTCCTCCCTGATTTTGCACAACACCATGGGCAAAATTTTTACCGGAGGAAAAGCGTAGAGACCGACTCTCGGCCATCGCGCAGTCAGCGCGTCCACCTCCCGGGGGGAACGAGACAGCGAGAAGAACATCTGACAATGCGCGTTCTCGCTCATCGCAAAGAGGTCGACCTCCGCTCTGCCGAAACGATTCCATATCAGCTGAACCGTCCCGGGGTGAAGCCTCCACTCCGCTTGGGGAATCCCGCTTCTCGAGAGCATATCCGCCCCGCGATTCAGAACGCCGGGGATGTGAGCCGCTCTCAGCGAGAGAAAAAAACGGTCCGCCCACAGCAGAAGGGATTCCGCCTGCCTGAATAGGGCTCTGGAATGTAAATGCCTTGGCGATTTATGTACGAGACCACGGAAGTGTTGTCGGTCCGAATCAGCACATGCTGCTGCTCCAGCTGAGACCGGAAGGCTTTGAGTGCTAGAGAGACCGCTTCTAGTTCCAAACGATTTATGTGCCACTCCATCTGCTCCCCCGACCACCGACCTGAGGCGGACTTTCCCAAGCAGACGGCTCCCCATCCGGTGGACGAAGCGTCTGTCAGGACCTCCACGTGCCGCGTCACTATGCCCATAGGGACGCCCGAGCTGAAGAGATCTGGGTTCCTCCATGGGGCCAGGGCGCGGGCGCATCCGCGGGTGACCATAATGCGCTTGTGGCCAGAATACCACTCGCTCGGGAGGACGCGCGCTTTCAGCCAGTGTTGCAGCGGTCTCATATGCAGCAGCCCCAGATGACACACTGAAGAAGCCGCTGCCATCCGTCCCAGCAGCCTCTGAAACTCTTTCAGCGGGACGAGCCTGCCAGGTCTGAAGAGACCAAGAGAAGAACTCAGAGCCTCCGCTCGCTCGGGGGAGAGGCGCGCTCTCATTCTCACTGAATCCAAACACACTCCCAGGAATGTTGTAGTCTGGCTCGGTGTGAGCACACTTTTCTGGACGTTCACCCTCAAACCGAGCATCTCCAAGTGCCGAAGGAGGGCTTCCACATGGCTGACCAGCGTCTCTCTCGACTGCGCGAGAACCAGCCAGTCGTCCAGATAGTTCAAGACGCGCATCCCGCTCGATCTGAGGGGTGAAAGTGCCGCGTCCACGCACTTCGAAAATGTTCGGGGGGCTAGGGCTAGTCCAAACGGAAGCACCGTATATTGGTACACCGAATTCTCGAACGCAAACCTCAGGAATCGCCTGTGACGCTTTACTATCTGGAAATGAAAGTAAGCGTCCTTTAAATCCACCGAAGCAAACCGTCAGGAAAAAACGGTGTTCCTCTTTTCGAAGCGGCCTGACGGCGGCTCGATTGGAGGAACCACGTATCCAGCTTGCTCTTTGAAGGTTCGTCGGGAGCCTTCCACGAGAGATCCAGTTCATCGACGGCCTTAGAGAGGATACGGAAGAGCTCGTCCTGCAGGTCCGCCGGGATCTCTTGCTCCGCGGCCGCCCGCGGCGCGGCCTGCTCCGCAACCCAGTCGTTCTCGGAGGCAGACAGGGACATTGAGTCGTCTTCCTTACTTGCCCCGAAGGAAACGGAGTCAGAGACCTCGCGAGGGGGCTGAAAGGTGGGGTCGGGGAAGCTCACCGGGGGACGAACCTCGACTACGCGGTTGGGGGGGGGCTACTCAGAGGTGGCGGTAGCCCCGATCCCCGCGAGCTTCTTCCCTCCTGGCTTTGAGAGCAACCATGCTCGCGCGCGCGCTCTCTACACTGCTGAAGAAGCGCGGATGATCTGAAAACACAGACAAGTAAGCTGGAGTTCAGTGATCTGCATTTGATATTTTCTACTTAAATTAATTAAAGTGTCATTCAGTTGGTCTTTATTCTGTCACGAGCCGCTTGCGCTGTTTGTGCGACTAAATCTGTGATCAATAGGCTGATATCTAGCAGTGTTTTTAATGTTGATCATATTATTGCTATTTTGCAACAAAAGCCACGGCAGAACTGCAGCACACAGCGGTGATTCGAGAACGAATCTGTGGCTTTGAACGAATCGTGAGATTCAATGACCCGTTCATAAATACAGCCACTTGCTTTGTTACCATAGACCAGTGTTCCTCAACCTCTCCTGCAGGGACCCCCTGACAGGACATGTTTTTGTTTTAACCCTGAAATGGCACACCTGATTCAATTAGTCAGCTACACATTAAGCCTTTGAACCTTTAATTAATTGAATCAGGTGTGCCATTTCAGGGTTAAAACAAAAACATGTCCTGTCAGGGGGTCCCTGCAGGAGAGGTTGAGAAACACTGCCATAGACTGTGTTTGTTACTGAATGAATGAATGACTCGATGACGGATGACTCGCTCATAAAGACAGTGACTTACCGCCACCTATTGGCGATTTTAATTTAATGTTTAAAAGTATTACCTCGTTTTTACCATCATTGCATATTTATTGAACATTGTTTCATTTAAAGCATTATTTATTTTATAAAAGTATTTATAAAAGTTAAAAAATGAACTGGAAAAAATCGATTAAAATGGGCAGATATTGTCCCTTAATGGAAAAGGTGTGACTGCAGTCTAAGTGGAAGAGGGGTTACGGCACTATAAAAGATTACAGCACCACTGAACTAAGGAACAGGGATATGTAGAATTGCACAAGTGCTACTGCTAAAGAGTGCATTGTCAATACAGCCTGTTATCTTGATTCAAATGTCTCATAAGCTTAATTGAATTGGCCTAAAGCAAAAAATTATAATGTCATTTTTTGTCTAAAGACTACATATAAAATAGCTACCAAAATTAATGTCGGTAACTGAAGTTTGACTTTGTCAACTAAAACTATGAAAGACAAAATTACTAAAATGTGACCAATAAGACCAATAAGCATTTTCATCTGAAGACTAAGACTAAAACAAAAATGGCTGCCAAAATTAACACTGTCGTGTTGAACATTTTCCTGTTTTTTTTTTTTTGTCGTGGTAAAGTCTTAAATTAGCCTTTTAGAGGACTTAAAAAGGTCTTAAAAGTCATTTAATTTGCTGTTAAAAAATGTGCAGATACCCTGATTGGCCAGCTCTGCTGGCGTTAGCCTATAAGATTTCAGCGAAAGTGAAGGATGAGAGGAGTTCCCATATACGACATCCGTAATGTCGAAGTTCCGTAGCCTTGATAGGGAACAACACCCTTTTTACCTCCTCAAAAACAGCTCTGTTCACAGCGACCATTTCGGTGCATGCCTCTTTAAATGATAATGAGCAACTGCTCACCTTACCCCTCTCTTCCATGGAGCGTCGACACAAGACACATAAAGTGCTGCCTTGGCAGACAGTATACAAATGGCTGAGGGGGAAATATGCTAATACGGGACAGTTTCTCAGTGGTTGTGGTAAATTGGCATTAGCAATTTGACATCATATTGAGAGTAGGCTTTTTGAGGATAAAAAAAAAGAAAAAAAAAAAAGGAGTAAATGGATTTTTTTTCATTGTATGGTGGTTGTGTCCACACACTGCAAAGACACGTTTATATGCAAACACCATATAAAAAGTGAATTTTGTATCCGATGACCCCTTTAACTCAATCTCCTTGCAATCATATCATTCTCTATAGGGCACAGCTGATTGGTTCCTGCTGTATCAGTAGCCAATGAGCTCGCTGCTCATACTTAGAATACTTGGTCAGCATTTACTGTAGCAGTTGCAGCGTGTTTTCAGAAATAACCACCAGCATCAGCAATAAAAGGCAGTGGCAACAGTGTAGCAGATCTATTCTGCCAAGACCAAACATATCAACATTATCATATCCATTTCCATGCCAAACATTGAGTTGTCATGACAGAAATTAACTGAATGATTGTACTTTCAAATCCCACAAGACATTAACTTAAATATTAATAATACTTAATATTAATAAGATATTGATTTCACAATAAAATAATCTTTATTTATTTTTATAAATGCATTGTCTTGTCATCTTAAGCTAAACAATTCTGATTATAAAGTATCAGGTGACTTGCTATTCATATATTTGCACATGGATTTTTCCCAGGTGGAAAGCTGTCTGTCTGGAGAGAGCTGAGGAGGGCTCTCCATGTGTCGTCACACTTCTGTGTTCACACAGCTCTTCAACTGTGATCAGCAGTCTTCAGCTTGTCTGTGAAGCCCGCACTATTGAAGTGTACTCACTGTCTGGAGAATACTGTGGCACCTGCCGCGGAGAGGAAGTTCATCGATCACTCGATGGGTATTTTTTATTTTATTTAAAAAAAAAATTATACTCGTTTTAAGAGAGGTACTACAGGCGAAAAAAGATCTTGGTTGGATTAAAAAGGTGCCATCTTTAAACCCATCTCCGTGTCACTTTCAGATCCTCGGTTCTCACTATCTCTGAAAAGCCAAGCCAAAGTTGATTCTTGTTTTATCGCAAGCTCTGTCACGTTCTCTTTTTGGCAGCAGACTCTCCTCTGTTTCCCTGGAGGTTTGAGATGTAGCTGCTCCATGTCAACCTTTCTCGCTCATTGTGACAACGAACTAACCAATGCCACTAGGGATGTCCCGATACCACTTTTTCACTTCCGATACCGATGCCGCAGCTTTGGCTATTTGCGATACCGGTATTAATCCGATATTTTTATCGGATAGAATTTTATTCTATTTTATTCTTGAACTAATACTAGGCCTAATAAAATATATGGAAGCACTCTGCTCAATTAGAAACCTAAAAACATCTCACTCAAATGGAGAACAAATACTTCTCCAGTATATAGTCCACAACAACAGTTGATTATGAAAGACTGCCACCCTTTATTCAAACAGGACAAAATACAGGCAGGCAGGCTACTTCAGTAGGCTACTTAAAGCTACCAACAGGTTTAAAGTTAATCATTTAAAATTAAAAAGCTTTAAAATTACCCATTGATCCGTGTGCTTTTGCGTCCATTCGTTTTTCCTTTTTTACCCGTAAAACGAAAAATTAACGGTTGTTGTATTTTTAAAACGCAAAGTTGAACACCAACATTTTAATTTGAACTGTATGCACACCAAAAGCTGCGCAAAAAATAAATATTGACGTAAGTTATATATAAATAAGTTATTTTCTGTATGACCAGAAATGAGTATTTTAAGTTGTTTCCACTGTTGAAAGGAAATCGGAAGTGTTCGCGCCCGCGCTCCGTCCATGCAGTGCGCGCTCCACACTCTGCACACACACTTGCTATGCGTCAAAATCTTGTGTAGCATACAGTTTACAGCCTACGGTTTATAAACTGAGGAGACAGATTGCAAAACCGTGTTTATAGTACACCGAAGGTAGTGGGATGGAGTGTCTGTTGTGAGTTTAGAGGGCACGTCAGCCAGAGATGTGTGTGTGTGTGTGTGTGTGTGTGTGTGATTGAGTGAGACAGACTACTGCCTGCTGAACAGAGGGTCGCCGGAAGAAGGATCTGAAGTGCCGGTGTTTCGGCTACAAAAACCCGCCGAACTGATCCGAAACCAGCCCAATGTTTATCCACCCGCCCAAACCCATTTTTTGCCCGCAAAATAGATGGCAAAACCGCCCAATATGCACGGCTTAATGTCGCAGCAAGGGAAATGCTATATTCAAGCATTGTTGGATAGGTATCGGATCATATTTTTTCTCCCCTCCGATCTCCGATCTAGCGTTCTGGGCCAGTATCGGCACGATACCGATGCTGTGGATCGGATCAGGACATCCCTAAATGCCACTCCCACACCATACACGCAACAAAGTAGCCGGAGCAACTTTACTTTATTTATGGATATGACGAGACAGTCACAGTGACAATTTCCCACAAAAAACATCCCCCTAGGTCTAAAATATAAACACTTATAGTTTTAGTAGGCTTACCGTAGTGAATCAGGGAAAGACAAAAACACAATTTAATTTTGAACAAAATAAAGTTACATAGTGTGCATTTAACAATTTTCAATTCTACAATACTTAACTTTACAGTTCTTAAACTTTTTAGAAGGAAAAACCCAAATAATATTTAATAAATTATATAATTTTTTAAATTGTATTTCATCTTCACCTGTACATTGGCACAGTTTAACGTCTCTCTGTAACAAGGGTTTTGAAAGTCCCGGTAACACTTTATTTTATGGTTACACAGTTTAAAGTTACATGTACTTACTATAGTAGTAATAGTAAATTATGTATAATTACAAGCAACCAACTCTAAGCCTAACTCTAACCCTATTGTGCATGTAGTTAATTAATATGACTCATTACTTGTTTGTGTAATTACATTGTAACAACATCACCTTAAAATAAAGCGTAACCAACTCTATTTCCCCTTTGTCTTTCATGGACATTTTTGGTCAGTTATAAGCATAAAATGTATTATTAAAGATTGTTGAATGACCTTTTGACAATCTTGAATGACATAATAAATATAACATATACCAAAAAACATAACTGAGTTGTAGATCATATTCAAACAAAAACAAATGTTTTCAATCTTATTCGAAATAAAATAAATGTTTGCTGATGCCAATCAAACAAAAAAACTGTTTGATATTTTATTACTTTTTATGTAATATGCATATTTAATTAGTTTGTGAATGAATTAGTGTTGGAAAGGCAATATACCAATGTCAATACTATTATTTTTTATTATTAATTATAATTGTAATAATAATTTAAAATGAAAAATGTTTTGAATAAATACAGATTTTGACCCATTTTTGTGCTGTACCTCATTTTGAACTTTACAGATTCAGCTCAGTATATTGAGAAATTAATGAAGTAGTCATATTTATTATAGAATATTTGGTACACTTTTCTTAAAGCCTTTTTGTATAATGCATTATTAAAGTATTCTTTACCTTATAATGCATTTTATGGTCTTATGAATCATTGTAACCACAGTTATAATACATTATAATACTAATCTATTCATTGAACACACCTTTAGAAAGTTAAAACACATGACAAACAACCAATTTCAGATGTAGCAAGGAATCTGAAAATATTATAATGTATTTTAACTTTGGTTACAAATTTTTTATGAAAAAACATATAATGCATTAAAATGTACATTATAAATACTATATTATACCTAAAGTGTTACAGAATATTTTAAAAGACTTGCTGATTGTTCTGTTCTCTGTCAGTTCTGAAGATGAGAGGCATTTCTATAGGAATCATCTGGTGCTGGAAAGCCCTGCTGCATCCTGTGAGGTGAAGGTAAGGAAAGCTTGAAATAACATCACAAACACACAAACTGATGTCTGTTGTCTCAGCGTCATGTGTGGTGTCTCCGTACAGCTGCTCTCTCTTGGTGGCCGCTCTTCTGTGGCTATCACCCATGTGGGTGTGGGACTGGAGACGCTCAAGGACAGGCAAGGTGGCCCGAGTGTAGACCCAGGCATCGACCTTCAGCGTGTGCAGACTATGATGGAGGAGATGGGCACCACCCTTTCACCAGGAGCACAGAACCTCATGGAGCTGGTGCAGTGCCAGCAAAAGGTCTGGATCCAGCCTCTTATTACAGCATATTCACCACAGCTTTGGTCTTTTATCATGGTTGATATATTACATACTATGCACACATCCATTGTGGAATGAATCTCACTTCTGTTAATTATAAATATATTATAGATCGATAATAAAGATAGCTGGACCAAGCCTATCCCACCTGTTAAATGAGTTAATAGATTAAAATGGTTATGGGTTGTATAAAACATCTTGTGTCTGTAAGCAGCCAGTCCTAGCACTTAGAAACCTCATAGAAATGCACTAATAATCACCCATAATAACTTGGCAAACCATATCAGCAGTACCCAAGCATTCTGCTGGTGAGGTTTGAATGGGCAAGTCCCCTTCCCACCCCCATTTTTGTACAGTATATTCTGCTGTTCAGCAAATTTTGTTCCTTTGGCATAAAACATTTCTTGTAGGCGTTTCTTGTAACAGTCTGTTAGTGTCTGACATTATTAAAATCGAAATTTTTTGCCCACTTCTTCTTATAAAAAAAGCTTCAGCTATTTGGTGTTTATCCATCTTGGATGTGGATATGATCGTGGCTTTATTTTGTTTACTTTCTATATTCCTCTAAAATATTATAATTTAAAATAACTGTTTTCTAATTAAATATATTGTAAAATGTAATTTATTTCTTTGATACAAAGCTGAATTTTCAGCATCATTACTCAGTCTTCAGTGTCACATGATCCTTCCGAAATCATTCTAATATGCTGATTTGGTGCTCAGTAGTCTTTGCTGTTTAATATTTTTGTGGAAACCGTGATTTTATTCAGGATTCGTTGATAAATAAATATGTATTCGAAATAGAAATCTTTTGTAAAATTAAATGTCTTTAGTGTCACTTTTGATCAATTGAATGCCATCCTTGCTGAATAAAAGTATTTATTCCTATTTTTTATCTTACTGATACCTAGTGTATCAGTTTCCACAATTTTAAAATCTATTAAAATAGAAAACATTTATTTTAAATCGTAACATTTCACAATATTACTTTTATTTATATTTTATATATCTGTATTTTCATCAAATAAATGCAGCCTTGGGGAGCATAAGAGAATAGTAAAGAAAGTATTGTTTTTAATTTGATATGTATTATATTTCACATATTTCCTGTCATATACTCTTCTGTATATTTGATATTTTTAGTTTTGGTATTTTATCAGCATAATGCATATTTTGTCACCTCTCTTTTTTAAACATGTTCATTCTCAAAATTAGTTTTTTGGAGAATAGTTTATTTAAAAAAAAAAAAAACTAGCCTGTACACAGCTTCATCACAACTGAACAATCACTCTTTGTCTGTGTCCAGAATAAGTCAGACATGCTGAATGGTTTCATTCCTCTGCTCATGGGAGGTGGAGCTTTGGGCTGTTTGTCAAGAGGAGGTGGGGCTTCTGATGCCACAGGGGCGGAGTCAGGCCCAAATCCACCGTCTGGCCTCGAGCAGCTTCTGTCTACCAGAAACCAGATGCCCGGTGCCATGTCTGCCCTCCTGAGCTCTGAAACCGCCACGATAAATCCAGATCTGCTTCCAATGCTGCAGAGCGTATGCGGTCAGGTCACGCAGTTCCGTCTGGAGGAAGCCACATCTCCTGAGAGAAGGAAGAATGGAGAACGGTAAGTGTGAGTCATGTGTGGTTTTCAATAAACAGAGGTTCAACTACCACAGTTTTTGAAGCCACTCAAATGTTTGGTTGTGGTAACCAGCTCATCGTGATAACAGTGTGAGTACTAATATGAATAATAGCACAGATAAACACATGAGGTTTTATTACTTTTGTTACTAGGATAAAGCAGTAGTTGACCCCAAAGTGTAATATGTTCCTCAAGACTTTTTGAAACTGTATGGACTACAAGAGCAGAAGACCACACCGGTGCCACTCCTGTCAGATAAGAACAGGAAACTGAGGCTACAATTCACACGGGCTCACCAAAATTGGACAATAGAAGATTGGAAAAACGTTTCCTGGTCTGATGAGACTCGATTTTTGCTTCTATATTCAGATGGTAGGGTCAGAATTTGGCGTAAACAACATGATTGCTTTGTATCAACGGGTCAGGCTGTTGGTGGTGTAATAATGTGGAGGATATTTTCTTGGCAAACTTTGGACTCCAAGTACCAATTGAGCATCGTTTAAACACCACAGCCTACCTGAGTATTGTTTGCTGATGTCCATCATGTCCATCCCTTTATGACCACATTGTACTACTCTTCTGATGGCTACTTCCAGCAGGATAATCCGCCATGTCACAAAGCTCAAATCATCTCAAACTGGTTTCTTGAACATACGTAATGAGTTCACTACTCAAATAACTGCCTGTCTACAGTCACCAGATCTCAATCCATTAGAGAACCTTTGGGATGTGGTGGAATTGGAGATTTGCATCATGGATGCCTACAAATCTGCAGCAACTATTTGATGCTATCAAATCAATATGGACTAAAATCTCTGAGGAACTTTTACAGCACCTTTTTGAGTCTATGCCATGAAGAATTAAGGCAGTTTTATGTGTGCGTCCGTGCGTGCGTGCTACATCATAATTATGTGATGAGGACGACATGCTTACTTTTCAAATCAGCAAGATTACTTAAAAGTGTAACCTGGGCACAGCTGTTCAAAAGAAGTAAGACTGGAATTACTGACGACTCCTTTTGGCAGTTCAGAATCAATTCTTTCTTTTGGGAAACAAGAACTTTATTTATCTTGCACTTTGATCTTTAAACATTTAGACATTTAGACATTTTACATTCACAAACAGCTACATTACACACTGCATAAAAGGTAATATCTGAAAAAGCATAATAGGGAGACTTCATTCTGATGTATTTAATGTTTCCTTTATTTTGTCCACTCACCGTATATATCTTCTTCTTTTTCTTGTATTACAGGGAGGGTCATATGTGCTGTGGAGGCTTTGAGAAGGTTCTGGAGACAGTTGTAGAGAAGAGAATGGATGAGATGGAGAGAAGATTAAAGGAACATCTGGACCTGCGTCTAGACGCTCTTCAGCAGAGACTGGAGATCACGCTTCAGCAGGCGCTCTCTCATAAACAACATCAGTAAATGATACAAGATAACCTGAACACTTATAGCAGGATCTTCACCCTGAGCTTTTGCTTCAATGACACCAATAATATTCTATAAAGGGATATTTAAGCAGAATTTATGTCAACTATCCCTTTATAACAAAAATGGTTTAACATTTTTCTTTTGCCAGCAGTCTCTACTACTTTGCATGGAAATGTTTTACAGTTTAAACCGCAATCGCTGGTCTTCAAGAGTCCCTCGAAAGAGACTGTACTGATTGGTTTGTGCATTAATTAACAACTTGTCGAGTCGGTTCATTAACTTGAGTCCTCAAACAGTATCAGGTGATTTTCACAAATACTTGAGGAACTGTTCTTAACACTGTTGATACTCTGTATAAATTATTTTATCCAAAAGATACTATACTCATGCTGCTACAATGACTTTTTCCTGATATTCTGACTATTACACCATAAGCTGCATATTTTCTTTTGGTACAAATGTTAACGAACAGTTTCTTTACAAACAATGGTTGCACTATAGAGTATTTTTCACTGTAAATTGCCTTTGTGTAAATTGTTGATATGTTTATAATGTTCATACTAGAGAACTAAGGACAAAAAAAGAACAACATTAAAATGCTGTTTATACTAAATAATCATGTTGCACTGTTATATATCTGATGAACTGATTAACTTATTTTCTTATCAAATAACATAACCATAATGGCAATGCTTAAAAGAACATTCTGGGTTCATTATTAGTTTTTTTTTTTTTTTTTTTTTTACAATAACTAGTATATAACTCAACATTTTTTAGTGTTAGTATTTTTTCTTTCTTTCTTTTCAAAACAGTCTGGGCTAAACTGTGAAGTATTTATAATTGCTTTGGCACAAATTGCATTCAATAACTGCATCTTTACATGTATTAATTTCTCACTCAGACACAAACAGCACCAAAAGTCTGTGCACTTACAGGCTACTTTGAACATGTTTACATACTCTTTGCAAAAGTGTAAAAGGTAACATAATACAAAAATGAATAAGACAAAGCCATTTTCACATTTCTGCTTTAAAACCAGTCAGTACAGACTTCTAGTCTGAATGTGTTACTATAAACTAGTTTTGCATATTGAGTGATTAATCAAACTTTTTTTTGTAGTATTTGGGAGCAAGTCACAAAAACATTTGAACCCAGAGCTTTCCTTGAATGGAGAATCCTATAATCCCAAAAACTCCTATTCAAGTTCTTCTTGCATCTCTCATTCACATAGTCTTTTCTCAGCAGTACATGAACTTTTAGTTGTCTCATATCCTGCATTGTGGACAACCATGTCTACCTTCTCCTCAGCCCTCTCATGCATCCCATGAACATGAACTTGTGCTATTCTTGGCAGTCACCCATCTACCGTGAAGTAGAGTTGTGGTGCTTGGGAACAGCAAAGAAAACACAGCTGAACGAACAAACTCCACACTAAAGGAAACGCCACATGAAATGAAAATTAACCAAAAGAAATCCAAATTAGCAGTTTTGACCTCTTGGAGTAACTTTCCACTGTGACCATGTTGGTCCTTGCCTTGTCATGTGAGACTCTATTCAGATTGACATGGGTGTCTCCTCTCTAAACCACAGTGATGTTCAATGGGCAGAATTGTTCTAACAGTGAGCTGTTGTTTTCTTATGACTGAGTGAGACATCCACTTCAGAAGGGGTTTTGTAACCACAGAGAAATGGGTCAGCTTTGGAGGTGGTACCGCTGATGAACAGCGGCTCTTTTTGTGCAAACACCCACGCCAGTATCCCCAAGGAGGACCAGAGTTAAACCGGCCCAACTGAATCAACAAAGTCGTGTTGCTGCCACACTTCATGCAAGCGCTCATGGACTGAAATCGAGTAAACAGCTTTAAAGCTGGCATGAAATGAAAATTTACCCTATCTATTTTCTAAATGCATGTAATAAATCTACATCTATATACACCTATCTAAGGCTTACCATTAAAATCTTAAGGAGTAAAGAACAAATGGAGGGTGGATTGGTTATTCTCTCCAATCAAATGGAATGCTACAGCCATGACATTGTTGTAGGCCAACCCTAAAGTTGATAAAAACCCAATTGGTTATTTCCATTGGCTTTTGAATTATTGCAAAAAAATAAGCTCTGACCAACAAAAGTTAAAAGTCACAAATTAAAACTTTTATAAAGTTTGAAGCAGAAGTAAAAATTGTCTCGGTTACTAGTGTAAACTAAAGTTCCCCGATGGAGGAAATGTAGACACTGTTGAAATCAGCAATACCCCTGGTGGAGTGAGCTCTCGCTTCCAGTGGGCACGGGCCTGGAGAATGCCATCCACAATCCAGTGGGCCAATCTCTTTTTAGAGACCCTTCTGTTGACCTCATCTGAAGCTCTGAGTACAGTCCAGGTATATGCGCAAAGTGCACACCGGACACAACAGAGACAGAGCTGGGTCTCCCTCATCAGGAGGGATCGCTTGCAAGTTCATCACTTGGTCCCTAAAGGTAGTAATGGAAACTTTGGACACATATCTGGGTTGGGGTCTCAGGACCAATTGAGAGTTTGACGACCCGAATTCCAGGCACTAACAGAGAAGGCTTGTACTCTCCCCACCCTCTTGACAGAGGTGAGCGCAATCAGGAGGGCCGTCTTCATAGAGAGGGCACTAAGCCCTCTTAGTAATGAATTGCAATGGCTCAAACGGATTTTTTTTTTGTAAGGCCTTTAAGACCAAAGAAAGATCCCAAGAGCGGACGAGGCAAAATCTCGAAGGATTTGCACCTCTTGGGAACCTGATGATCAGGTTGTGCTTCAACCACATGCCACCATTAAGACATGCCACCCACAGTGTTGTGGTTTGCTGCTATTGCGGCCACGTACACTTTCAGGGTGGAGGTGGATAGGTGCCTCTCAAGGCCCTGCTGGAGAAAGGAAAGCACAGACCCAATGTCATATCTCTGTGGGTCTTCGCCTTGGGAAGAACACCATATAGTGAAGAGGCTCCACTTCAAGGCATACAGCCGCCTAGTAGAGGGAGCTCTTGCCTCTGAGTGATCGTGTATATCAAGGCTGGTGACAGCCCTCTAAGTCCCTCCTCGTCCCGTCCAGGGACCAGACGTGTAGGTTCCAGAAGCCTGGCCGTGGGTGCCAGATTGTGTCCTGCCACTGAGAATGACAGATCGGCTTGATGGCCACATATTGTGTGGCGTGGTGCCATGCCCATCTCCGGACTCAAGCCTGAAGCCAATACTGAAGCAGTCTCATATCCGGAGGGACAGGCTCTATCGCGTCCTTTGCTAGGTGGTCGGCGATCTCGTCAAAAATGAGATAATGACATTGACCGGAAGGTTTCTGCACATAGTACACGTTCAACAAATAAGTTTGCTTCAAATCCTCTAAATCCCAGCCTCAGTCCATTCAGAAATATCTTTTTTTTTGGCAAAAGCCTCTAGACGCCACTTCCCTTTGGCAGCAAAAGTCGCTACGTTCAAGACCCAAGAGGTCAAGTCCCATTTATTGTTATTGTTATTTATTGTTATCTTAATGTCGTTTTACATTTCATGAAGTATTTTATTCTACTTGAATCTGATATGCAGTTTATACTGGAACATTTAAGATTTTATTGATGTCAATTTGATGTCTTTTTGCCTTTAGTCAGACAGGGTAGAAGGGTGACTGCAGAGAAATGGGGAGGGATTTGCAAATAATCACAGATCTCATTCAACTCCTGTGTAAAGAGGTTTGTCTACTGTTTAGTTTTGAAATGATTGTGCTCTAATCTTTTTCAGTGTTTCTAGTTACATCTTTAGTGATTTTTCAACTATTTACTGTCTTGTCCCAAAGAGGTCGATTTAGAGGTTTTTGCGAAAAAAGCACAAGTGGATTTAGCTGGTTTTGACGCAAAAGAAAATCTAATTTGTTAAAAACCAATGAATTGTCTAAAGTGACATTTTTGAAAAAAAGTTATTTTATTCACTGACTAATAACCTTATCATTACTTTTAAAACGAAACTACTGAACGTGAACATACTTTAGGAGCCTGATAAAAAATGCTCAAGAAAAGAAATCTGACAGATTTAGAGGGTTTTGCATCTGAACTCTTCATTCTTGGTAGAACACACCAACGAAGCATTTGCTGTTTTCAATATAATTAATGCTGATTTTAATTTACAATAAATTATGTTTGTGTTTGGACAGAATGATTTTCATTGTTGTATTAGGTTTTTGAGTGTTTGTTCATTTGTTTGTGTTTTATTTACATTACAGAATTGAGAGAGAAAATGTTTAACTGTCTTTCAAATATGAATCAGACATGTATTCCATGTCTTTAAAAGAGAGACTGTAATGTTTTGAGGATGTTACTGGGTGGTTGCCCTGCACGCTTAATAAACAAACTACAGGTAGTTCAAAACGCAGCAGCTCGAGTTCTTACCAGAACCAGGAAGTATGACCATATTACCCCGGTTCTGTCAACACTGCATTGGCTGCCTATTAAACATCGTATAAATTTTAAAATATTGCAGATTACTTACAAAGCACTAAATGGTTTAGCTCCGCAATATTTGAGGGAGCTCTTAACGCATTATAGTCCTTCAGGTCTATTGCGATCTCAAAGTTCCGACCAGTTGATAATACCTAGAATATCAAAATCGATTGCTGGCGGCAGATCCTTTTCCTATTTAGCACCAGAACTTTGGAACAATCTTCGTAACATTGTCCGGGAAGCAGACACAGTCTGTCAGTTCAAAGCTAGACTGAAAACATCTCTTTGACCTAGCATTCACATAATACATTATCGACTTCTATAATTCAATATTAGGCTGCATAGATTAGGTCAGCCAGAACTGGGAACACCTCCCTTAAATCCTGATGTACTCGTTACATCATAAGAAGAATGGCATCTACGCTAATTTTAGTGTCTTTGTTTATCCCGAGGTTTTCACGCAGCCTGCCGGACCTTCGCCTAGACTCGATGACAATGCAGTGCTGAAGTGCCAACTAGCCTCTCCCTATGGAGGATCCCTATACCACTCTACAGATAAAGCGTTGTGGAATTTTTTTGGTTTGCATACCTACCCGAAGTGATAAAATAAGATAAAATTCTGCATCAAAATTTATAGACAAGACAAGTTTGTTTAGGCATGGTTTGTAAGGAATTACAAACCTGCGCACATATATTCAAACGCACATAACTATAGAATCAATTCTTAATGCATATGAACGCCATCAGCAATCTATCACAGGTTCACGTTTAAAGTCTGTTTAGAGAGAACGGTGTCGTCTTAGCGGCCCCTAATTTAATAACAAATTATCATTTAGACGGAAGTGAATCAATCAAAACTAACTTTAGCTGGAAAAATCATTATTCAAGAACCACTATAAAACCAAACCAATCTCTGTTACCTTAAATTATATGTTTATCACTGTAAAGCTGCTTTGAAACAATCTACATTGTTAAAAGTGCTATATAAATGAAGATGACTTGACTTGACTTGATGTTTGATGTAATATATATATTTTAATTATGTCACAGTCACACATTTGGCAGTATTAGTCCCCATACAAATGCACAGCAAATTACATTTCAGAATGCCAGTAAAATATGACTTTGAGTTTTAAATAAATGACCTAATTCTCTCTGCATCTCATTGGACATTTTACTGTATCTCTGCCCTGAGATCGACCCCAGCAGTCAGTGTCCTACCAAGATCAACTAAAGCTACGATAAAGAGGAAATGAAGGCAAACCTGCCCTGTTACTTGAGTCCAGAGCCTGAAGTCATCCTACAAAGTGCAAAGGAAAAACATCCCTTATTTGACCACATGTGCTGTGAATTAGACACTGCTTGTGTAACTTGTCTTGTGCGCCAATTTGACATATTGAGTATGTTATAATTTGCTGATTATCATGACACTGAGTAAGACTTTTGTACATTTTACATAATGCCTAGAATGGTATAGTATTCCTGCCTCTGGACAGATCACATTGTGCCTCCAGTAAATCAACAAATGAGGGCAGCATATCACAACTGATCCCATGTATCATATTAATGGATTGTTTTTGTTGTTGTTTTCCAGATTCAATATGTTTTTAACACGTAAAACTCTAAGAGTTTAAGGCAAAGCATGGCTAAGTGGAACGTTTTTGGATCTTTTGTAGGTCATGGGACAATAAAAACATACACACAATATAGCTATTAACTATAATTTATTTATGTGATGCAAACTGAATTTTCATCAGCTATTACAGTTTTCAGTGTCACATGATCCTTCAGAAATCATTCTAATATGCTGATTTGATACTTTGTTATTATCTATGTTGGAAACAGTTGTCCTGCTTATTTTTTTGGAACCTGTGATCATTATTTCAGGATTAATTGATGAACAAAATGTTAGAGAGTACAGCATTTATTCAAAATAGAAATCTTTTCTAACAACATAAATCTTTACTATCACTTTTTTATCAATTTAACTCATCCTTGCTGAATAAAAATATCATTTTATTTAAAAAAATATATATTTTTTAATATTGTTACGAAAGATTTATATTTTAAATGAATGCTGTTCTTTATTTTTTTATTATTTTTATTCATCAAATAATCCAGGAAAAGTATCACAGGTTATTAAAAAAAAATTAAGCAGCACATCTGTTTCCAACATTAATAAATCAGCATTTTAGAAACATTTCTGAAGGATCATGTGACACTGAAGACTAGAGTAATGGCTTGACGAAAATGCAGCTTTGCGTCACAGAAATAAATTATATTTTAAAACATAGTCAATTTAAAACCTGTATTTTTGATTAAATAAATGCAGGATTGATTTATATATATATATATATATATATATATATATATATATATATATATATATATATATATATATATAGGAAACATTTATGGTAATAAACACTCAAAAGATAGATGAGGAAATATAGTGAAAAATCAAAAACATATACTGTATGTGTTTAAATACATTTTTAAATAACCAATACATTTTTAGAATATATTTTTTAAATATATATCTGTAAATACATTTATTTATTTATTTATTGGATGAATCAAAGCATTATAGGCCAAATAAGTTACTACTGTACTTTTTCTGTATGTTGGTACAAGATAGAACCCTGGGTTAGGTAGGCTAATACAAGTTCCAGAAATTGGATAAAAAGTTTGTGAAAATTGGCCAGAAATTTATCATGACATTTTTATTTATTTTATATTCCAAAGACTTGCTCAGCTCCCTCTGAAGTTTATAGTGCCAAACTCGATACCATAACCCCAAAAATCAAAAGAAAATGACAGTGAATATGTTGAATAAGCTCCTATTTCCAGCCCTAAACCTAACCATAAACACAAAACCTGATTGATTAATTGATCCGGGAAGATGACTTGCTGGGCAAAATCATGTTAAGTGTGTTCTGAGGTTATTTTTGATAGATGGGACCCAATGCGATGAGTGATTTGGAGTGATTTGAGTAAAATTTCTTAAAGGGCAATAACAATCAAATTCACAGAGTTTTATGAGTCCCTCTGCCCACACTTTTTCAGGAGAGGCAGACTATGAAGAATGGGCGATTTATTTATTTAAAGATGTTTTTTTAATATGTAATCAAGCACGGCGTCCAATCATGACAGAACATAATATACTGAAATTTATTTTGGTACATGAATGATAAATTGGTAAAGAATGGATAGGACCTCAAGAGAACCAGATCCACACAGCAGGACCTCTATTAAAATCTTTATTAAACTATCGAGAAATAATAGAGCGAATCTGGGCACTCACTGCCTCCATATTCCCTGCTAGATTATTTCTCGCGAAGGGGCCAGATCAATCTAGTATTGCATCTCTCCACATCAACCAAATACATCAGTTGTTGATGATTGTGAAGTGAAACACTGCGATGCTAAAACGGTTTAAAAACGTTAACCTTCTTTAATTTCGTTTCTGAAACTGCCGTCTGACAAACAGACACACAAACATTTAAAGAAGAAAAGGTATTCCCACAATTCTTTTTCAAATATTGTCAAGTCTGAGATTTTAGTGTAAATATAAAAAATGAAGCAAGCTGAATACAGACAACATTTCATGATGCCTTGCTGATGTATAGCCTACATAAGTACGAAATACACTGTACACTGTCTGTTCCAAAATCTAGTGAGCTGCCTCTTCTATAAAGACATTACTTACTATAGGCAGCTTCTTACTGGGGAAGTAACTGCCATGTAACCTCATATGTGACCGATTTGGAACATACATCACCAGCTGTAACTTACTGCATGCAATACAAATAAGTGTGCATCATGGGAGACACACCCGATTTTTGTTAGCTGTTAGCATATTGCTAAACTAACAGCATAATACTCTACCCAGATAGCACACACACATCTCCAGGATGTCTTTAATGGAGCTCTTCATCTGGAAAACATCTGTTTCCATACATTCTAAACCATAAACATCTGAAAGTCACCATGAAATCAGTTTGGACAATTCTTGTTTTTTCATGGACTTATTATAAATGATTTATCCGTGCACATTATTATTATTATTTTTTAAACAATGTGCCATCGCAATCTTTAATCAAAATAACTTTCCCTCCCTCTTGCAGACATCTCTTCTCTTCTCTGATGATGTGTTTTACGGTGCGAGTGCGGGACAACCTGTCAATCACGAGATCATGATTCCCAGCAATAGCAAGTCCCAACCTACATTTTTCTTTTTGAGAAGCCATTTGAATCGCATAATTTTCTATAAAATTTTAAATGTCTATTTTAAAGGGATAGATCATCCAAAAATGAAAATTCTGCCATCATTACTCACCCTCTAGTTGTTCCAAACCTGTATGAATTTCTCTCTTCTGCTGAACTCAAAAGAAGATATTTTTAAGAGTGTATTTTTTTCCATACTATGAAAGTCAATTTGGTTACCCATACTCTTCAAAATATCTTCTTTTGTGTTCAGCAGAAGAAAGAAATACATACAGGTTTGGAACAACTAGAGGGTGAGTAGCCTAATGATAACAGAATTTTCATTTTTGGATGATCTATCCCTTTAACATCTGACAGGAAGCTACGTATTGCAGATTAAACCAGATGAAAATACGCACATCAAAAACACATCTCCACAATATATGTGTGCCATCAGGGTAAGCATACAAATACATTCCACATGCAAATATTGGATAAAACAGTTCTTTTTAATTAAACTGAATCATTTTAGTAGATACTTTTCAGTAATGAATAAAACAAGATTACATATAATCGACATTTACTTGAATGGAATCATTGTGCTCATCACAAAATTTGGCAGCTTACTAGGTTTTGGAACAGAGAAATTATATACATTTCGGATTGTCAGTGAACTAACTTCTCTATTTACAAAAGGCTCATTCTATCATGGTATATTGATGAACAAACAGAAAATGACTTCATATATGGAAAAAAAAGTGAGAAAAGGACATTTACTGGTCTAAACTGAGAGCAATATTCAGATTGGATGATTGGTTGGGTTTGAAAGTGTTCACTAAGATTTCTAGCAAGAGTGTGGCTCCGGAGACACATTCAGTAAAAGTCTGAGAACCAGCTCATGGGCGAGCATGAGGAAGGTCAAGGATCAATCTCCTCTGGAATGATTGTGAGGATGACGTCTTCATTGCCACGTCGTACCACCGCTCTCAGACTCTCGTCTCTCTTGATGGATGTGCTGACGTCACTAGCTGACGTGATCCTCTGCCCGTTAATGCTGATTATGACATCACTCTCCTTCAGACCGCCACTAGAAAACAAAACAGGAAGCTTAAAAAATCTTAATTGTTCTAACTGTGCTTTTATTGGCTTCACATTATTGGATTCCCATTACCAAAAAGTATATATTTTTTTTTTTTTTTTTTTTTTACATAGTTTAAAGGAGGTGATGTCATTAACTCGCTTGATTGTTTAGTAAGAAACAAATTTTTCCTTGGTTTCAGAATATAATTGGCTTACTCTCAGGAAATAGTGCTTACTACTGATAGTGTTTTACTTAAATATCATGCTTTCACTGTGTAGATTTTTTTCTAAAATACGTCATGCTTTCAAAATCTTTCATCCCTACATTTTCTGTTTTGACATTTCTCATCTAAAAAATGGATTGTTGAATCTTTCTGACATCATATTTAATGGAAAGATATTAAACAAAAGTTTCTCATATCAGTATCTCATTATGTTCACATTTATATTCATGTAACATCCAACACTGAAATGTTGTAAAGTTAACAGGTTTGACGTAACATGTTTGAAAGAGAAAATGTCATGAGTTACAAATTTATTTAATTACCGATAACTCTACCTGGATTTACTCAACAACTGTATCTACAGTATCATACGCACATTGAGTATTAATCTGAATTTTGAAGGCAGCAACCTCAAATTTAGTTGTATTTTTTTAGGTTTTAGTCCTTTTTTTATTCCCAAATGCACCATTTCCTGAGAAATGGGCCATTTACACACTGTTTTGAATGGCTCTTGTCAAATTTGAGATACTGTTTCATTAAGTGGATCATGCTCTAATTCACAGTAATTCTCTGTAAATTCTCTAGCCACAAATTGTAACTATGTGCATTTATGGAAAAATCCCCAATACTGCAGCATTCAACTCAATTAGCTCTAAACGGGCTAACCACAATGACAGGAAGTGGCCACTTATGTACAGTTCACATCATCTCATTTGCTACAATTGAGTGGAATCATATGGCTACTTGTGAGTGAATGTTCACCCACACACAATGAAATCCAACTAATTAACTAAATTAAATTATTTTTTTACATTAATTTATTTAAATTAATTTTAGTTACAAAAAACTTTGCTTAAGGCAAAGAAAAAACTGCTAAAACTGCTAACTGTTAATTTAAATCAGAAAAAAATCTGTATTTAAATAGAGCATTTGTATGGTAAAAATAGCATCAAATATGAAACTATGGTCAAAATCATTGAACTTCTTATTGTGATCTGGTTAGTATGGAAGCTTGTTTCCTTCACGTAATAAAAAATTCAGAGAGAAAATGTCAAAATTGCAAAACTCACAGTTCTGAGATAAAAGTCTGAATTGCGGGATATAAACACATTCTGAGAAAAAAGTCTGAATTGTGAGTTAAAGGTGCAATGTGTAAAAATTTTGAGTATCTATTAACAGAAATGCAATATGACATCCATAACTATGTTTTCAGTGGTGTATAAAGAACTTACTTAATAAACCGTAATGTTTTTATTACCTTAGAATGAGACATTTATATCTACATAACCATGGGCACCCCCTTCTATGAAGGTCGACATATTGTGACGTCATGTTTCTACCGTTGCTGACAGTGAACACACAGCGCTACAGAGCGCGTTTCGTCACTACCTTGAAAGAGAAGCAGCAGAAAGCTAGAAGCTAGCCATAAACACCGTGAGTAGTGACTTTTCCCTTGTCAGTGGTGTAAAATATGTAGTTGGATTGTTTCATGTAACTTAGTTCTTCTCCCTCGCTGTGTTATGTGGGGATAAATGTGCTGGTTACGTTCGTGAGACAGCTGATTAGTACTCTTGTCATTGACCGTAAAACAGTAACGTTACAGGAATCACCAACCCGTCGATCGCGGTTGACAAGTCGATCTTGGAAGAATTTTAAGTCGATCGCGAAGAGTTTTCAAAATCAGAGAAAAAAAGCCTATTGTGTGTAGCTAGTAAATGGTGTCTAGGGGATGCGGAGGCGCGCCCGCTGTTACAATCATGCCATTTTTGCCGCGCGCACCTTTGGGCTCATGCGGACGCGTCGAGTTTAAACAAGGCTTTTTACGCTTTAACCATCTCAGCCACAGTAACAGCTCATATTTAGCCAGCTAAACTTTTACTACCCTGTTAGAAAAAATATATAGTTGCATAGTTTCATGTGTTTCTTCTCCCTCGCTGTATTATGGGTTTGCTATGTGGGGGGAAATGTGCTGGTTATGTTTGTGAGACAATCAGCTGATTACTATTATTATATTATATATTAAGACCCTTGATCCTCACCTGACTATGGCTTTGTAAACTTTATCCATGTGGTTTATAATGGACTGTGGTACAGAAACAGTGAGAATGTTACACACTCTTGGCTTACTCTGGCTATTCTCTGCTATCTCAGACGACGATATGTTTGTCCAGTTTCAGGCACCGTAGCTTCTTCGAAAGGGAGGGGTGAGCAGTGGACTGAGCCCTTAGTGCAACTCGCAACCGAACCGCTAGATGTCGCTAAAAATCACACACTGCACCTTTAAGGCTATATCTGATTTTTTCTTGCAATTCCGAGCTTATATCTCACAATTTTGACTTTTTCCCCTCAGAATTGTCAGGTACAGTATAAACATGCAATTCTGACTTTTTTTCCTCAGAATTGAGATATAAACTTGCAATTCTAAGAAAAAAAAGAGTCTGAATTGTGAGATAAAATGTCTTTATCATAGGTTTGAATGTGCACATTAACTTTTACTAATTGTAAAATGTATCAAATCCCTCCAACCACCTGACTTCATTCTTTCATGTGGTGCGATGGACTTACACTTCAGCTGGTGTTTTCGGGATAACTTCAATGACGTATGCTCCAGAGGTGACATCTGGGAAATCATTCTGTCTCTCCTTTAGCTCCTTAGCAAGTCTAAGAGTGACGGATTCAAAGGTAGTACAGATATAAATGTCATGTTTGCTGGAATCCAGCTTTTGCTATGTGTATTGGATTATACAATTTGAAATGACTAATTTTAGATGGCTGCTTCATTTGATTTAAATGTTCCTCAAGAATCACAATCACAAGTACACAACAGTATTCAGAAAGCATGCCCTGCATTTGTGACTCACGTTGGGGTTAATGTCATCATTCTCACACCGATATACTTCTTTTTTGTGGCCGTTTTTCCTGAAAAATAAAGAGATATTTATTGATTGATACTATAAATCTCAATCAAATTTTAGTGTTTAAATAGAGTAGGTGTTTTTGATTTAGCACATTTTAGTCCATCATTTTGCTCCTGACCTTTAGCTTGTCTGTCATGAGACTCAGCCAGGAACTGCTGGATCTTGTCAGAAGGAATGGCGAAGGATATTCCTGCTGTCACCTTCAGTGTGTTGATTCCTATCACTTCACCATCCTACAGCAACAGACACAAGAGTGAAGACACAAATGTAAATGTGAACTCACACAAACACACCGTACATCTGCATGCACAGATGTCTTCCTGTCACAATGTGATGCTTCCGACATTAATCATTATGAATGCACGTGTTGTGTGTTTATGTTTATGTCATGTGTTTATGTTCACGGCTGACTCAACACACAGTCTTTCTGCCAACAACATATGTTTCCAGGCTCATAAAGACTTGCCATAAACATTATCGACTGTGTAAACTTGGTCCTGGCTGCATTCTGTCACTCCAGTTAATTCGCTATCACGTAAGCTGGTTTAATTATTTGCATATGGGGAGGACATAATAACATCAAGTAAAAATCTTACCAGGTTCACCAGGGGCCCTCCTGAATTGCCATACTAAAACACAGAAAGAGTTTGGGTTTATGAAATGTGTGTGATTATTTTTTTTTCTCTATATAGTGAAGAGCTCTTTGCCACTAATGGGTCATGTATATAAATTTAAATCATAACAACAAGTATGTACTTGCTACTGCCAATAGACAAACAGACACACTGTGTATTACTATAAATAAAACATAAAAAAATGTCTAGAGAATAGAATAAAGTGTTCAAAAGGGAAAAGTGTCCAAATAAACAGAGGATCTGGTGTCTTGGTCGTGCCGGGGAATCATGAAGGTGGGGCAGTGTTCAGTCAGGATGGATTCAGGTAAGGGTCCAGCGTGTGTGCTTCTCCTCAGCAGCTCATCTTCCCTGAGGCCACGGCACATGGAGAGAATGGAAGACCAGCATCCTAACCAGTCGGCGCAAACGAGTGTTTTCCATACGGACCACAAGTCCGGTAGTCTCAGCCTCAGACGTCGCGCCTACAGAACGTTGGCTGAATGTCTGATGCATATTGCACACTTAACTAGAAACACTTCAGGTTTTTTAAAGTCATCATCTGATTGGTTGAATTCTGCAGGATTTCCGGGAGATGTGTGTGTCGCTTCCTTTAACGGTACACCTGAAAACGAAGATTCTGTGGCGCCAAACCCCTCAATGTGCTTATCAGGAACACATAAACACTGGATTTTCAAAAGTATTTGAAGTATGTAAAGTTTGTGGCATAGACTCAAATCTGTCCAAGAGTTTTACACACCGTCTGTTATTTTAGGGACATCGACTTTACATTTTCACACCCCTAAACATGACACGGAACAAAAACAAACTGTGATTGGTTGCTTTACATGCCAGTCAGACAGCCTCTGGGTGGTCCTTGGCCAATGAACGCTGCTATGGAGTCCAGACCTTCTGCCGCCAGTCTGGCTATGCGAGACTATGGGTCCGGTGACTCAGTCCATATGGTTGTGCGTAAACCCTCCATGCTCCCCTTTTGGACCCAAGAGGACACCAGTGTGCATGCACGGGGGAAGAGATGCACTCTGCATTTAACAGCCACCAGTCCTGGTTGTTTACGCGCCCCTCCTCTCTTTCACACCCACTCCTGTTGTGAACGCGGATGGGGTGGCACTGATAATAAGGGGGGGGCAGCAGTTTCATCACTAAATCCTAAATCGCATAGCAGATCTAGACAGGTGGAGCTAGGGGGGGTGGAGGGTTTTAGAGGAACTCTTATAGCCCGCTGCAGGACTAGCCTACAGTGTACATTGAACCAGACTATTTAAATGTTGAGCAAGCGATCAATGTTAAAGCTACTCTGTGTAGGATTTTCTCCCATCTAGCGGTGAAATTGTATATGACTACCAACTGAATATTACTTTCTAGTCCCTCCCATTCCAAGAGTGTTTTAACTCATATGGTGGCCGTATTATTTAAAATCTGCCGGCAGTCGCGAGTAATCTCCCCGTCGCATTCATCACGGTGCCACTGAGTGTAAAGACGCGAAAGGCGAAGCTTGAATTTTCAGGTATGTCCCTCTTTAGCTAATCTATTTTCAAGATGGATGCGCAACATGGCTTCTGCCATTTGAGCGGCTAGCTCGTATGTATTCTAAATGGCAGATTCTACGCTTACGAATACTTGATTAGTTGGCAGAAGTAATTACACATTAATGAGCACAAAGTGTTTTTTTGCTAAGACTCAACTTAAAAAATTACACAGTGTAGCTTTAATGTATTTGATTTTGGTGGACTAGATCAACTAGATCATGCTACACACGCTGTAGAGCAAGTATAGACTTGCTACTGCCAATAGATACACAGACACGCTGCTGTCAGCATGCAGCAGTACTCAAGTCATTGTCTAATTAAAACATATTTTTCTTATTAACAGATACAGACTAAACTGAGCATCATGTCATTGATCCACTTAGCAAACAAAGACTGTTTATGTAATTAATGATCTAATGTAGTGTTTGAGCTCACATTGATGATGGCATCTGTCTGAATGTAGTCCATGTCAGAGTTACGCAGACCCAGCTCTTTGCCGCCTCTCTGGGTGGTGCTGACTATGCCTGTGGTCACTGTGTTCTGAAGGGAGAACGGACTGCCGATGGCGACCACAAACTCGCCTGGTCTCAGATCAGCTGATCTGCCCAACAACAGCACTGGGAGTTTCATCTGCAATTTGAAAAAAAAATACAACATGAGGCTTTAACACTATTGTCCTTGGCCATAATTGGCCATTGAATTCAAGTTATAGTTTAAAGACAGAATTATGATAAGGCCTATAGATTTTCTGAAATTGCAAATAATATTTGCATATTATGCCCCATTGAAATAAGTTCTTCAATACATTATTAAGGTAATTATATCTATTCAAATAAATACAATTATTAAAAATCAAATAATCTGTAGGAACTGTAGGGTGATGGGAATGGTTCAGGTAAAGTGAGGGTTTGGTGAGCAAACAGAGTCTCGGTCAGAAGACATCAGGTGATACGGAGCGATGAATGAGGCAGTAAGAAGGCAAGTTTTTTTTTCCAACACCAGGAGTATTTTATTTTATCATTCAGGTTAACTTTGGTTCAATGCACTGTCTGTGTGCTGCATAAGGGGATAACAAAGAAATAATACAATTAGTGACAGTGATCAATCAACACAAATTGAACAATTATACAAATTAACAAAGGAGAGGCGAGGTTACTAATCACAACTCAACAGGCTTTAACCCTCTGGGGACTAAGCCCTTTTTGGTCAGTTTTCTCTATTTTTACATTTGGGCTTATAAACCATATGTAATGGAGATGGAACACTATGTGTTTGGTATCTATGGATTCAGAAGACCCTAAGCTAACATAAGCATGCATTTAATGTGTTTATAAAGGAAGTATGAGTGAAAAATGTACAATAAACAAGAGAATTTCAAAAAACGGAAATTCGATTTTTGTCATTTATTTCTGAAAATCACACATCACACAACAATAGTGAACACTTTTTGAACAAAAAATATATTTGTCAAAGCCTTTGCTTGACAGACATGTGTAATTGTTAAATAAAATGTGTAAATAACAATGAAAAATGTAACTTTATTTACAAATAGTCCCAGGCGTTTTTCTTAGGAATGCTTAGAATTTTCTAAGCAATGCTTTCTCCTCGTCAATCTTCAGTAATTGTTCCAGAGCTTGTTCCACCGTAAATCGTTTACTGCTTGCCATCATAAAAGTGCTAAAACAATAAATAATGCTATAATTGTATGTATATATATATATATATTATAATTGTTCTGTCTCTCTCTCATATAAATCTCTGCGTGCTCTCGCTCCGTAAGCCTCCGTTCGCTCTCTGTCTCGTCCTCTCCACTCGATGCTGTTTGCATCATATCCCTTAGTACCACCCCTTGCAAGGCTACAGAGTCCTCTGATTTGCTAGAATACGTCATGGTAACCTTCCTCTGATTGGTTAAGAAAAATATTCCTCCATCGGCAATTTTTCCATTGGTTGTTGCTCGTGAATCTGCCAAACAACATCGATTTCATTGGCCTTTGACGTAGTGGTATTGCGCAGGAACTGTGTATTTATGCAAGCCGGGTAAGTTATCACTGTTTTCAGCGGAATCTGAAGAAGACGACCAAAAAGACCGCACCTCTCTATCATTAATAGTTTTTAAGATAATTACACATTTGTAAAAGTATGCCATTTTGGGCGGTACCGCCCAATCCGTCCCCAGAGGGTTAAACATAATTCAAACAAAAAATCTTCCCACATGGCTTATGGCACATGTCTGACAAACAAAGGAATCAATCGGCTGTGCACATGTTAACAGAGTGACAGTAAATCACAAAAAGGCATAAAAAAGACAATCAGATTGATAGATGGACTCACGTTATTTCATACAGACGCACACAGTATGCATCGCAGTGCCAGTAAAGAGTGCAAAGAATGAACCAAGAGGTTCACAATCAATTTATAGACAACAGGTGAGGTGGGCGTGGTCAGGTGGCAGGTGTCAAAAGTATCCTTGAAAGAGCGAAATGGAGTAGAAAGGGAATGGAAGGGCAGGAGTCTTTTCATAGCCGCCCCGGAATTGAGATCAATTCCTCCTGGGAAAAAGACTCATTCCTCTGCCAGCTCCGGAAGTGCCATCAAACATGACACTGGTCTTGCGTAAATTTGACTGCCAACTTGGACGTCCACTGACCGGACACGCCCATCCCTCCCAGTCGTGGTGGTGGTGACACGCCCTGTTGGCCAAGAGGCCCGAGGCAGTTGTGGGTCAAAGATCAGAACAGTCGTCCCTACTTTGAGATTCTGGACTTCCCTCAGCCACTTTCCTCTAGGTTGTAGGTTAGGCAAATAGTCATGAATGAACCGTGTCCAGAAGTTGTCAGCCAAAATCTGGCTATGACACCACCTCCTTCGCCCAAGGAACTTACTGCTGACAGACATGGCTTGTGGCAGAGAGGCATTCCGCCGCCCCATCAGGAGCAAATTGGGAGTGATTGGATCAGGATCCGCTGCGTTTGAGGAAAGATAACCTAGAGGCTTTGAATTCATGATGCCTTCTACCTCGATCAGGACAGTTTGAAGGACCACTTCAGAGGTGGTCTGCTTTCCAAGAATCACTCGGAGGGCATTCTTAACTGATTTGATTTCATGCTCCCAGACTCCACCGAAGTGTGGAGCTCCTGGTGGATTGAAGTTAAATGAAATCTGCTGATTGGCCAAGTGTTCCTGGAGCTTGGGTTCCATCGTCTGGAAGCATTTACTCAGTTCTCTGTCCCCAGAATGGAAGTTTGTTCCTCTGTCTGCCCAGATCTCCAAGGGCTTGCCACGACGTGATATGAAGCGATGGAGAGCTAGGAGAAAGGCGTCAACATCCAAACTTCCGAGCAAGTCAAGATGTAAGCAACGAGTGGTTAAACACTTAAAGATGATTCCCCATCACTTCTCTGTTCTACGGCCCTGGTAGATAAAAAAGGGACCAAAGCAATCCACCCCCCCATGGACCAGAATAGTGGTTTGAAAAGACGCAGCCTCGCTGGGGGCAGATCAGCCATCTTCGGCACTTCAGTAGAGGATTCCATCTCTGACACTCCCAGCAACTGTGCTGATGTTTACGGATGGCTGGTCTTCCTTCTACGATCCAATATTTGCGTCTCAATTCTCCAAAGACCCTCTCTGGGACCGGATGCAGCAAGGACTCATCATAGTCTTTAATAATGAGCTGCGTAGTAGGATGCTTCGGGTCTAGAATAATTGGGTGAATGATGTCGGGGTCCAGGTCCTGGGATCGACGTAGTCTTCCTCCTACTCTCATAAGCCCCACATCCAGTTCAGGAGACAATGAAAGGATGCGACTTTGCCTATGGGCCTATTTCCCTTTCTGGAGAGTATCAAGTTCTTCAGGGAAACATGACGCCTGTGCTTGCTGTAAGATTAAGGTTTCGGCTGATGCCCCTATGGAGACTTTGTCGGCCTGAGTTCGTGCCTGCTCAGTGGCGGTGATGAAGTCACTCCAGTTTTGATACTGGGAGACGTCTTACAATGTACTGGTAGCAGCAGAAACATTCAGACACAGAGCAGCTTTCTTCAATTCAGTGCTGTCTGCGAGTGGTGATGGATGGGCAACAGGCCAGCAATTTTCAGGCTTCTGCAGGAAGGGCGGCCCGGTCATCCAGCAGTTGGGTCGAGCCAAGTCACACAGTTTCTTGCCTCGGGTCAGGACATCTGCTGGGTTATTTGAACTGTCGTCATCACTGTCTGTAAGTTCCTGGATTTCTGTGATCTGGTTGCCGACAAAGACCTTATAGTTGCAGGACTCAGATTTCAACCAGGTCAGTACTGTGGTGGAGTCACTCCAAAGGATAGTTTGAGCCAATGACAAGGTAAGTTCAGACCTCAAGGTGGTGGCTAACTGCGCCCCTAATAAGACAGCACTCAGTTCAAGTCGGGGTATTGACAGCTGTCTCTTTGGTGACACTCTGGAACGGGCCATGATGAAGGCCAAATGAATGTGATTTTGATTGTCATGGACACGCAAATAAGCCACAGCGCCATAGGCCCATTCTGCGGCATCACAGAAGAAATGAAGCTCTCGGTATATAACCGACTGGTCTGCACAAGGGGGAACATAACAGCGGGGCAGTCTGATGCTGGGGAGCTCAGACAGTTCATGTTCCCACTTCAGCCTTTGATCTGCCAGTTCGGACAGAGTGATGGGGTCATGCCAGCCTTGTTTGGTTTTCCACAAGTCCTGTAACAGCACTTTGGCCCGGGTGGTATAAGGTAAGATGTACCCTAATGGGTCATATTGACGGGCAAGAGTGCGGTAGATGAGGCGGAGTGTGGGAATCCTTAGGGGTATCACCCGATATTTGTATCCCAGGCTATACAAATATGAAGGCAGCTCCAACGCAAGCCTAAGGTAGATTCTTCAGGATCAACACCCGCTTGAGAGAGCCACAAGTCAGTGCTCACAGATCTTGCCTCAGGGGGGAGGTGTTCTACCACACTGGAGTCATTACTCGCCCACTGACGGATTTCGAATCCCCCTTGGGACAGTGTGGCAGGAAGTTTGTCCAGCAGGGCTTTCGCGGTAGCTGATGTGTTAAAGCTTTGCAGGCAATTGTCAACAGCAGCTCTGCACACTGAGTTCAACACTTCATGGTCACTCTCGGGGTGATCCTTCGCATGACGCTGCAGGGCGTAAATGGCGCAACAAGGACTACAAGTTGTACCAAAAGGTAACACTTGCCACTCGTAGGTCTTTGGGTGAGTTGCCGGAGCCATAGTTCGCCAGAGAAACCTGAGTAATGGCCAGTCAGCAGGAAGTAGGTGAACTTGGTGGAACATAGATTTTATGTCACCACTGATGGCCACACTATGCTCATGGAAACGGAGGAGCACGCCAAGAAGAGAGGGACCGAGAGTTGGACCAGGAAGAAGGCTACCATTCAGGCGGAGACCATGAAGCTGGAAAGAGCAGTTGAACACCAGTCAGTGTTTCCCACTGGCTTGATTGATAACATGATCTGGGACTAGCCAAGATTCTGACCCTGGCTGGTCGTTGTTGGGATCCACCTCCTTCACATACTCCATATCAATGAGCTTCTGGATCTCTTGGTTGTAGATCTCAACTAGCTCTTGGTCCTTCTTCCGTCTACGCTTGTTTCCCCGGAGCCAGGGCAACAAGGTATGAACTGTGGAGAATAACCTCGGACTGTTGGGTGCTCTGAGCAGTGGGGTAGTATACCGCAAGACCTCACCTACTTCTTTAACAGCAGTCTTAGTCTCAAGCAGTTCCAGGCAAAAAATATCCTGTTTAGATCGGGTTACTTCCTTCTCCGTACGGTATGTGAAGGAATCCAGTCTCCACAGTCTCTCCACACTCTCCATCAACTCTGCAGTAGCTGGGCAGGATACATGATCACAAAGAGTGAACAAGCCTTGTGCATCCGAAGGAGGAGATTGAGGTAAGACATTGGATGGACCTAGGACAGCCCATCGCAGGGCAGTATGAACGGCGATGGGTCCTCCATAAGGTCCAATACGGATAGGCTCTTTGGGCACCAACAAGTGGGAATGATCTGAGCCTATTAAGATTAATGGCCGAGCATGGACAAAGTCCGGTAAGGGTAAGCCTCGCAAGTGGGAATATTCCCTCTACAGGTCAGAGGCACAAAAAGAATGCTCAACCAAGTTGAGGACTGGGGCAGTAAAAGCATTGGCTATAGGAAACCTAATCTTCTTCTTCCTCCTCAGGCTCACAGAGGAGATATGACAGAAGATAGTCTCACCACTCATGGGAATTACTTTGTGCTGCACGGTTCTGAGATTAAGGATCTCTTTCGGCCTACCTTCAACATCACCCGAGGAGATCGGTTTGGCTGATCGATGTACAGTGTGTCCTCAATACAGGGTGCAAGGACGAGCACATTGAGAATGTCTGTCGTAGCCGAGGTCTCTGGGCTTTGTGGATGTGTGGCTAGTTGACGTGCAATGCTATGCAGAATAGTAAGATGCAGTCCGTTGCAAATGTTGCAAAGCTTATTAGGGTGCATTTATCCGGCTTATGCCAGTGGGCACATCTGTAGCAATGATCATTCTTCTCTATCCAAGTTCTCAGTTCTAATGGGCTAAACTCCTTCACTTTTGGACAGGTTCACAGGAAGTGGTCATTGTTGTTGCAGTATGGACAGAGAGTTTGGAACTTGGGTTTACCAAGGATGGTCATCCTTTTCCACGGCCTCCTTGGACACTAGGCTGGCTTTCCACAGTGGCTGTGTTACTTAGGTACATAGTGGTAGGCGTCACCAATCTCCCTTGGCTCTTCTGGACTGGCTCTCGTTTCTCTATTGAAACAGGGACTGAGACTTGTTGGGCAATACTCTTGGCCCTGGCTTTCACCTGGAGCCAGGCAGAGAAGTCTTCCAAGGTATATGTTTGTTCTGCGCCATCTTTCAGGATGCCAAGATTCAAACAGTACTCAACGAAACTGTCCCGGTTGTGAAGGGGGAGCTTGGTCGACATGAGAGCCACACCGCAATTCACTTCCACCTGCACCGTCCACTGATCGCAGCATGCCGATCAATGACTTACAGAAAGAGCAAACTCCTGGAATGTATTGCTATCTCCGAATCTGACAGGTGGTGAATGAAGAATGCTGGCTAGTTCACTTTGGACCAACTGCCGTGGCTGTCCATACTTTGCCTTAAGGGCAGCAAGAGCAGATGTGTAGGGAGTTGAGGCATGCATATAAGACTTTGCTAGCTTGTAAGCAGTAGGCAGCCTCAAGTGGTCCATTAGAACCTGGAACTTATATTGTTCAGAGAGGTGAGCGTGAATATCTAACAGGTTCTCCAACGTCATATTAAGCAGAACAAAGTCACTTTCTCTTCCACTCTCAAAATAAGGCAGTCTTGGCTTGGGAATGCCAAAAGCAGTGGCTACTAACAGCTCCATGATACTAGCTCCCTCTGAGGTCCTTTCATTGGGCTTAAGCAAGGAAAGAGGTATGGGCATTTGAGGAACTGGATCTAAGGGTCTTTGACTCTTGGCAGGATGAGGTACGGTCCGCACTAAATGGAGGAACGAAGGAGGTGAAGGAGTTGCCAGCTCTGGGCTAGATGTCGGATCTACTGGGTGGCTCCCTTGAACAGGATGGAGAGTCTCAGACTGACTCACAGCATTGACTGGCTGAGGTAAGGATTGGAAAAAAGTGGTTGGCTGATTCACTGGAACTGAATCGTAGACAGATATTTGAGGACTAACACAGGGAGCTTGCTGCTCTGAAAACAGATGGACAGGTTCACCTGAATCCAAAACTCTGGAGCTCAATAAAAAAGGAGCCAACTCTTGAGGTGGCAGAGCAGTTGGATGTTCTGTGGTCACTTCTCCGGCGAATGAGGTTATTAGCCGAGCCTCTTCCAATTCTCGTTAAACTCTCCGCAGCTGTCGCGGTAGAGTCAGAGATCGGGACATCCTCTCTCGCTCCGTCAAAGCTGCTTGTGCTTGCCTGTCCAGTTCTAGAGTCCGGCCATCTAGGGCTTGTTCCTCCTGGATTTGAATTTGGATCTCTTGCAGTTCTCCACGTTTCCTCCTCTCCTCAATCATGGCTGCCTGTAGTGGGGTGAGCTCCACCTGGTGGCTCTTGCATGAGCTTCGGGAACTTCGGGAAGAGGTGGCCTTCTTCGACCTTGGTAATGACTCCTGCTTATCCCTCTTGCCTCTAGATCTATTAGGTCTCCCCTCTCCCTGTGAGGGTGGAGCTGGTTGAGGGGCTAGTTGTGGAACTGAAAGCTCCTCCGCCAATTTGGGCTGGACATAATAGTGGGTGATTTCTTCTTCCTCCACTTCTCCCTCCTCGGCTACGGTCTCCTCTTCCTCCTCCACGTCTCCATCCTCGATTGCTGTCTTGTTAGGAGATGGTTTGGTTGCTTGGCTGTGATGAGGGAGGCTCTTGGGCTTACTAGAGGCTTTCCCAACAGGAGCTGGGAAGCCATAGCGGTCAGAATGGTGCTTCTCTCGCCTGGAAAAGGTGCTACGGGTTTTGACTGGGAGAGCCCTCTCCAACTCCAACTCTCATTCATCTTTTCCATTCATACCAATGCCTGCCATGGTATCCCTCACTCAGTCTCTGGCTCAAAGGACCATTGTATGAACTGTAGGGAGATGGGAATGGTTCAGGTAAAGTAAGGGTTTGGTGAGCAAATAAAGTCTCGGTCAGAAGACATCAGGTGATACGGAGCGATGAATGAGGCAGTAAGAAGGCAAGGGTTTTTTATTTTAACACCAGGAGTATTTTATTTTATCATTCAGGTTAACTTTGGTTCAATGCATTGTCTGTGTGCTGCATAAGGGGATAACAAAGAAATAAAACAATTAGTGACAGTGATCAATCAACACAAATTAAACAATTATACAAATTAACAAAGGAGAGGCGAGGTTACTAATCACAACTCAACAGGCTTTAAACATAATTCAAACAAAAAATCTTCCCACATGGCTCATGGGACATGTCTGTAGTGATGTGACATTTGAACCAAGGTGTCGGAGCTTATGTCGAGAAAAAATGGGCGTGCCAGATGAAGCCGCGATTCAAAGCTTGTGTTGTTAACGTGAAAATCACGTGACCAATTACAAACAAGGCCTCGGTTTGTGTGGATACGTCATCGGTTCAGTGTGAGTGTCGCTTCCAGATAAAGGGGGTTCAAAACTCGCGCCACCTTGTGGCTGTTGTCAGGGGTAGTAGACGCAGTTGTGGTAGTGTCAGAGGGTTAGAGAACTCTCATTGTCATTGCCGTTACTGCGTCATATATGTGATCGGGCTGTACATTATATCAGGTTAGAATAGTTATAGTATATTGTTATTATTAATTATAGTAGCTATATTATAGTCTGGACTGCTTTTTGTTTTGGATTGCCCTTTTGGATTTGTTTGCTTTTTGTGACTCTTCCTTTTTCCTGGTAATGGAGCCAGCAAGAAAGAAGAAAGACTCTCCTGTCTGGCCTCAACAGAAGCATCAGTATCCTCATTTATACCAGCTGGCACTGGCATTTTTATGTTCCCCTGCATCCTCTGTTCCTTGTGAAAGGATATTTTCCAAGGCTGGAGAGGTTTTGTCCAAGAAGAGGAATCATCTAAACCCCAACACACTTGAAAAAATTCTGTTTCTCAATAAAAGTCTATTGTAATCCTTCCTTCAGCCACCCCAAACTGCAGTGTTGCAGTATGCTCCTCCATATCCCTAGTCCTATAAGCACAACACTGCACTAAAACTAGTAACAGTTCACGGCACAAAACCCCCCAGAAACAATTCTTAATTTTTCCCACCCCAGACTATTCTGTTGCAGTTTACTTTATTACACTCCCTCCACCATAAGCACTTCACTCAACACAGTGTCACTTTTGTTGATCATACTGTCACTATCCGGACATATACGGACATCATAAGTCTGCTCAGGTCATTGGTTCAGAATTTATTAATTTGTCTGCTATTTCTTTGCACAGTAGCTAGGTGTCACTAGTGAGCAATGCTGAATGAAGCTTTGAGTAATGAACCTTTGGGGTGAAGCAATGGGCTGCGAGGTCTCAGTGGTTCAGGAAGCCTCATTATGCCATCACTACATGTCTGACAAACAAAGGAATCAATCAGCAGTGCACATGTTAACAGAGTGACAGTAAATCATTAAAAGGCATAAAAAAGACAATCAGATTGATAGATAGGCTCACGTTATTTCATACAGACGCACACAGTATGCATCGCAGTGCAAATAGAGAGTACAAAGAATGAGCCAAAGGGTTCACAATCAATTTATAGACAACAGGTGAGGTGGCAGGTGTCAAAAGTATCCTTGAAAGAGCGAAATGGAGTAGAAAGGGAATGGAAGGGCAGGAATCTTTTCATAATCATTAAATATTTTAGCAATCATTAATTAACAGAAATGAAGTAAGTAGGCCTAAATCTTCAAACTGTATTTTCCTGCTTCCCAAAAGCAAATGTTATTGCTCATAGTTTGCTCTCTACAGCTCAGGAGACTTAATTGAATTCTCAGTTTGAGACCTTCTCTGAGGAAAAATTTCTTTTAATTGTATTTTTTAACTCTCTGGCATCATCATGCAAATGTTTCAGTCCATTTTTCCTACAAATGTGTGATATTCAGGGGCTTTCTGAAATGTACTACCCACTTCAAGTGCCACCATTTCTGTTAGGTTAAAGTGTCACTATAATGCTTTTCCAGATATTACCTTTCATGTAGTGCGTAATATAGCTGATTGTGAATATAAAATGTCTGCAAAGTTATTGTAAATTATTGCAGAGTTATTGTCTCGCAAAAGAAAGAACCAATTCTGAATTGCCTGAAACAAGGCATCAATAATTTTACTTCCTGCACAAACCTATGTAGGTTTGAAACAAATTTGCATAATGCCAGCCTATGATCTTCACTGGCTGCCCACGAACAACATCTACGTTGACCCGCCCTCAAACACTGTAGCTGTAGCTGAGGCCTAGAAGTGTTTGGTTCGCATGTCGACAAGCACTTCCAAAGGATGAGGACTCAAATTGGTAAGGTAAAAACGACAGCGTTGTTACTGTTTGTATCACTGTGTTTAAAAGTGCTGAGGAAGACTCCAGAGCTGAAATTCTGATATGGTAATGGGCATTTCGTTTCCGATTGGTAGACCAATCACAACAGTTTGGGCCATCTGACCAATCAGAGCAGAGAAGGCTTTCGGAAAGGAGGGGTTTAGAGAGCCCGAATCCTATATCAAACTGTTTCAGACACTGAGAAACGCTGAGACCGATGCTGCAATGTATGTTATGAGAAAATGTAAGTATTTTTTTTACCTTGAATGCATGTAAATCTATTTTAGGAGACCTCCAAAACAAAATTAGGAACCTTTAAAAGTAGCCTAATAAGGGCACTTTAATACATTGGATTTCCATTGATTCTTCATTGCTTCTTGTTTTACCTACTTATTGCTTGTGTGTTTTGGGTTAACACATTCTTTGTATGGTTCGGCTTGTGGATGAATGCTCTTACATTTTCCTCAAGTTCTCTGATATGGCCAGCTGAGCTGCAAGGCAGTAAAACACACCCATAATGGTTTCATCAACATACAGCTGGTATGGGGTTCTTCTGGTCAGTGGTTGTTTTACACCAAACATGAAGCTTGACATAGTGGTTAAACAGATCTACCTTCATCTCTATGTGCTGAATCTGATGGGATGTCTTGCCCTGTGATGCTTTGAAATGTTCAGATGATCTTGCAGATAATGAAAGACCTCAAAAAGCCACATGAGTAAGCCACACACCTCAGATACTCAGACTAAAGAGGACCACAGCTTTCTGATGTTTACATGAAGATGTCCTCCATGTTACTCCCTGCTTAAGTTCCAATTATTTGCATGTCTTTTTATACACCTGATCCAGTTTTAGGTCTGGGTTGTTTTAACTCAAAAATGGAAAAACCCAATCATTGGGATAAGATTTTAATAAATAAATTTAACCCAAAGGCTGGGTTTGTCCATATTTGACCCAAATTTGGGTTGAAACAACACAGATTTTTTTGGAGTATATATATAGCCAAATATATATATATATATATATATATATATATATATATATATATATATATAGCCAAATATATACAGGTGTTAATAATAGTGACTGATGAGTGCACAGCTGAACAAGATTAGTGTCCGTGACAACAAATGAGTGACGTAGGCAGGTGATGACAAAACATAACGAGTCCAAACTAACGTGAATGTGACAGAACGCCCCCTCCCGGTAGGCACGACCTTGCGCCGTGAAGAGAAGATGAAGAGGATGAGGGGATGGCAAGGGATGGTTAAGGGGTCTGGCAAAGGGATGGCAAAAAAAGGGCAAATGAAGAGGATGAGGGGCTGGTGAAGGGATGGCACAGACAGGCAGATGAAGAGGATGAGGGGCTGACGAAGGAATGGCACAGACAGGCAGATGATGGTTCTGGGGTTGGAAGGACGACCGGGAGGAGGACGAACAACAAAGTCCAGGGTGGTGATGAAGGTGGAGTGAGCCAAGGGGTGGCCTTGAGCAGGGGATGATGGCTGTTCATCCAGGCCACAGCCAGAGTGGTGCCCCACGGCGGTGTTGACAGAGCCCACCGCACAGCCGATGAGCCAAGGTAGTGGAGAGATGGTGAAGATCTTGGAGGCCGCGACGGAGCCGCAGCGATGACCTCCCGAGAGCGAGGTGGAGATCTGGAGGTCTGCGAGTGAGTTGCAGCGACCGAGGACGGAGGTGGAGCCTGAGGTAGAGCGAAGCAAGCCGCAGCAGAAGGGCTGGAGGACCAGAGAGCAGCGGACGGTCCGCAAGTCCGTAGCGGAGGTGAAGCGATGTCTGACCTCGGCTCACTTCCGAACCCTCGACGTCCATCAGCACTCCCTCGAAATTATAGACTGTTATATGGGAGGGTGGTCTGATGGGCGAGATCCAGACATTTTTCTAAATGTTTTCCCTGCTCAAGGCAGAAAGCAAAAACACTGAACACGAAAAATGGAAAAGAAAAAATCTTGCAAACTCGTTTACTTGTTTGGTCTGGTATTTTGTCACGGGTGGTTGCAGGCAGACAGATGAGGAAGACGTAATATCCAATACGAAGGTTTATTCAGAAGAGATTCAAATACAAGGCAAATGGATAGCAACACACACTGAACATAGACAATACCGAACACGGGACTGAAACAGAACTGAACATAATAGGTGTTAATTATGGTGACTAATGAGAGCACAGCTGAACGTGATTAGTGTCCGTGACAACAAATGAGTGACGTAGGCAGGTGATGACAAAACATAACGAGTCCAAACTAACGTGAATGTGACAATAGGCAGCTAAGGATACATTTACTGTATACACAAACATTTAATTCAGATGCATTGATGCCTTTCTATATATACATTCTGTATTTTTAGGTTTCAGACACAGCTTTGATAAAGTTTTATAGCTCTGTTCATTCAGCTGTTATGTTGTTATATTATAACAGCTGCAATATTATAATACATGACTACTGCTGAAACAAACCGGACAAAAACTTATCCCTTGGTTCTGTCTGTTTTTTTTTTTTTTAATGAATATTAGAAATAAGCAAATAACTGAACAATAGCTTATTAGTTTTATGTGTGGACTTGTGTGTATATGCACCAGACTTTTGGTTGTCATAAAAAAATAAAAAAATAAATGAAAGTTCAATCAATGCCTGCGGTGGCCACAGCTGTATGGTGGATACCATTCTGAGTCAGATTAGAGCCTCCCTTTTCACTCTTGAGAATTCAACACCATTCCTCTTCTGGCAACAGGAAGAGAGGGAGGAAATGAAGATAAAAGTTTGGTGAGAAAGAGAAAAGGCTGCTCATATCATCAAGCTGTGCCTGGATGGAAACATATCTGTTGAAAGAATCGACTACAAACTCACGTTTTGTGTAATCTGAAAAAAGAAGAAGAATACAATTGATTGTTTGCCTGCATTTAAAATAAAATGTGAACGTTTTTTTTTTTCAGGATGTCCATATCTGAGTCTGTGTGTGCACTTATGTGTTTTGGTATGTACAGCTGTCAGCTTGTACCTAAGGATAATTCCAGATGCTGAAATAGAAATGATGGTATCCTTATTAAGGGGAGAGTTTCAGAAAAGCTGGAATGACATTTGGCAAACATGTTATCTGTGTGCTAAGTCAAGCATCACTGTTACGGTTGCTTATACTTAGGCTTAGTGTTTTTAACAAAGCCCTAACCTTAAGTACTAAAACTCTTTATGTAACTCATCCTACACCATGCTTCAGACATGAATGGCAGTATAAACCATGTGGCTTATTTAGAAATGAGGTGCTATGTACTTTCTAAGACTAATTTATGATTTTGGCCCGGCAGGGTTTCCCAAACGGGGGCTCGTAAATCAATGAAAAACTAATAAGTAATTAAATCGAATGTAAAATTAAAATAAATAAATGTCTGTAATCAAAATAAAACTGAAATAGACTGACATGATATAAGTTTGATCAGGGACGTCACTAGATATTCATAGATGAGGGGCCAAGCCCCAAAAACGTCTTTTTATTCATGTAACAACAGGTGTAAAATCTATCGAAATAATGTTGTTATTTATTTGTCAAGGTTGGTTAAAATTATACCTGTCTCATAGTTTGTGTTATACACTCATCTACAATATGACCAGCTTATTTTTATCCAAATAAAGAAATTAAAGTCCACTAACACCTAGCAAAAAGAACATAAATGATTGTACCATGTAGCAGCCAAAATACTTCTTGGATTGCAGGTCAATCATAGGCCCTTTATTAACTTTAAATCTCAGGGGTATTTCAAAATAAATATTTGACGCCTAAAGGGTTCAGCTCACAAAGAAGTTTGGGAACCCCTAGTGTGGTGGATGAGAAACCATGAGATTTTTTTAAATTACATTTTAATTAACAACATATTGTGTAAAAACGACCCCCAATGAAGTGTACAGGTAACCGACTGAAAGTGCGGACCAATTATAATTCACTGTGGGGTGGAGCAGGTTAGGGGCCGACAGCCGTGGGTGCGGAGCGAGGCCGGTGGAATGAAAGCTAATGAGAGACAACTGTGTGACATACGGCCTACCAATCTCGAATCCCACAAAGGAGCTCCGGAAGGATACATTCACCATTCACAAAAAAGGTCTAAAGGGTTAACTGAAACTCTAACAGAGGGTAAAAGAGGACAAAAAACAAGTCCATATTTTTGGAAGGGGAGGGAGTATGGGAGAATGCCTGCTGAGCATTCCAGGCTGTCTTGTTTGCAGATGCACAATCAATGCTTAGCTAAAGATAACATGCTACTGTTCTACTCCTTCACTCACTCCCACAACCTCTGACTGCATCTGACAACCTACAATCCTGCTCTTAAAGCCAGCAGGCTGCGTCCTGCACCAAATCTAGCTTTGCTAAATTTAGTCTTCAAATTATGTGTGCTTTTGTGCTAAAACAATATGCGTTATATGTACCGACACCGGTGCTAAACACGAGACAGAAAGACATAGGCTTATTAGTGGAATTGTCCCCTTCTC
Source organism: Gila orcuttii (assembly GCA_026230005.1). Classification (NCBI taxonomy): domain Eukaryota; kingdom Metazoa; phylum Chordata; class Actinopteri; order Cypriniformes; family Leuciscidae; genus Gila; species Gila orcuttii. The sequence goes on from JAPDVR010000017.1 coordinate 11,897,778, forward strand.
CTAAATTTGAAATACAACTTGTCACGGACTGGCAATAGTTTTGTAACAATGCTCATACTTCTGATACCTCCTTAATTTTTAAGATGAAATAAATCAATGCAGGAAAAAAAAAGATATTCTTCAAATAATTTGATGGGTCTTTAATAGGGATGTTTTTTTACATTAGATAAGTTGAAACCCAATACTTACGTTTAAAAGTGTAATTCAGAAAAATTCTCTCAAAATCATTTCATCACTGCTACGCAATGAATTCTGGGGTAGGCAAGGCCATGAGGAATCCATCTGTTGTATCCTCCAGTTCACAGAAAAGGAAGGACACATTTAGAGGCCGCATTTGAAGGAGCCTTCGAATTGGGACAGCCTTTGTCGTGCGATTGGCCTTGAATGCGCCCTTTGAAGGATGCAGCCTCTGAATTGGGACGCAGCAGAGATCTGTTCTAGTGTATCATGCACGCACATTCAAACTTCCTTGTTTAGCATACTGTATATAATCTATGTTTTGACATCACAAGCTCCATGCTTTCTAACCTTATCTCCACTTTTTTTATTTTTGTTGCAATTCTTCTTTTTGTTGTACATATAAAATACAAGAAGTTCGTATCAGCAGTCTCATATTCATAATCGTGATCACGCAGTCCAATATAGGCCTTTAAATAGATACTGTAGTATTGTTATATTGGAATTGCTCTAGTGATAGATGCCCCCTTTTTACATTTGAGCCCCTGCCCCTGAGAAACTCTCTACACAGCCCTGTATACATTGGATTGATTTTAGTTGATTGAAGTATCAGATTGGGACTCTGTATCGGCAGAAACTCAATATTCAATGACCCGGACAGGGTCAGGGGCACAACAAAACTTGATCGGTGGCATCCCTAGTCTTTAATGATGAAGATTTTTCTTCTCTTTGTTCTCAGTAAGGACTAAAAAGAGAATTTCTGCATCTGCCTGAAATTTGATACTTTACCCTTGGTGACATTTAGTGCTGATTGTACTAACTGAAGTGCTGAACTGTGCAAACTGGTGAAAGGTGATCAGGTGGTTATGTACAAACATGAGCGGATAAGTTACAGTAAATGATGAGCAAAGGCTCCTTGTGAAATTCTAAGATTTGGAGTGTTGTTTATTGTTATTATTTATTTATTCATACATTTATTTTACTGTATTCATTTTTTTATTAAAAAGGGCATGCTACGAGCTATACTGCAATGGGGATAGCACATTGCATTTATATTCAAAATATATATAAATGCAAATACTAAATTTTATGTCAAGATAGTAGCAATGTGACATACATTCCTGTCTATGTTATTGAGACATAGCCATATACTATTTTTTACTGTGCAGTATACAGTAAGCAGTACTGTAGCATAGCTTTCCATTCCAAACACAACCATATTTTATCTAATCTTTATCTTTTAGCTCAAAGGGAACACAAATAAACAGAGCATGTTTTGGAATCAACAGATTTGAGCAGGTTGGCAAAGTATGGAAAGTATGTACGGTTGTCTCATACTTCCATCTAATCTTGTTGTTTCCTCTGTTCTTTAAGTTTAATTTTCCATCAATCAGCTAACAAAACATAATAATCATTGATTGTTCTACAGGACGATTTAATCAGCTTGTGTCGTCTGTTAGAGTGGAAGCGGATTTGACGACTATTTCATTAAATCCCTCTAATCTCTTTACAAGCTGATCATTGATGTGAATTTAGAAAGCTCTCTGAGAAGAGAAAACAAACTACCACTGCCAGACCCACAGAGAGGAATTATCGCAACTGATGAGTCAGATTTTACTTCCACAGGGCAAAACGACTGGCCCGATTTCAGACAGCTTAAAACACGATGTAGATCCAATCTGAACTGATGTTTGACTCTGTTTGTCTCTTGAGTAGCTGAAATTTTAGCCTATGACTGTAGGTTGTTGTAGTGTTCAACAGCCTCAAGATGTTCCATCTTTCATGGAAGGGGTTAGTGGGAATTGCTAAATCCAAGACTGTTTTCTTTGAACTCTTGTATTATGTTAAAAGTCTGTGAACGGTCATTATGTTATGGGTCAACTGGACCCTATAATTGGAAACAATACAATTCACAAACAATCAGTATACCTTTAACTTTTATACTTCTCACAGATTACCAAAACAGTTAACATGAGAACATATGATTTTATAACTGTACATAACAAATATTTTTAAAAATTAGCTTTTCACAAAATGTGAAAATTATAAACAGTATTATTTTCTATTGACATTTTGATTTTATTTGCATTTTAATTTTTCTGAGGCTCAAACAGTAGAGCATGGTGCTGACAACGGCAAGATCATGGATTCGAATTCCAGCAAAATTCACCATGAATGACCTGATAAAAATGTACACCTTCAACGTAGTGTACATATTTCTTCTAATTAAAATATCTGCAAAATGAATGACTGTAAATACCCTCAGAGGCCAGTTGACAAACTCACTTAACATTATATTTAAATATATTTTACTTTTGGGTCTGTGCACCTACCTTTAACCATTCAATTTATCTGTTAAATTTGCCGGCATACACACAATTTCAAGAAAATCATCCTAGGTTAACCTGTATTCCCGACAACTCGAAACTTTGTTGCGGGTCAAATTTAAACATCAGATACAAGTAAATATGTTCACAGCTCATCAAAACCTGTCATGGCTATTAAACATTGTTCTGTGAAACTCAAAAGATTAACCAATCAAACCCCTAAGTAGCAGCAAATGCATTCTACGTCAGTTCAAATCCTTGAGTGGTTACACTAACAGACTAAATGCCACAAAACTTTAGATTTCATGTGGTCCTTAAAGCTATTCACCTTAAACTTTCAGTGTATGCTGTCTGTAAACATCCTGGGGATGTTATGTATAGCCTACACATTTGAAAACATGTAAAACTACAGGAATTAAAGAAGTTAAGATATTAAAGAAGTTCTCTCAGCCCACCCAGAAAGATGATGAGAAAAGCATTCACATTCTAAGGGCATTCTCCCTGTCTTAGCGTGATCTGAGCATCTCAATGAGATTTTAGCATGGCGTCAATTGTTAATTGGTTAAAATGGCAAAAAAAAAAAAAAAAAACACCAATGGATAGTCCAAACTTCATCCATAAACATATTGGATGAGAAAGCTCTTCTGTAAATAATTCAATTGTTTTGAAACGGCTGTTGAGTCAAAAGACATATGATATGAATACATATTTATTGTGCACAAAACCTCCATCTAGAGCAAATCAATCCCAGCTGAGCCCCAAACGTCCTCTCTAAAACTCCTGTTCTGTCAGAAAGAGCAGGAATCTTCGACTGGTTCTTCCTGTTCCGCAGCAACCGTGAATCATATTCCATTGAGCTGGTAATTCCAAAATCACAGTCACCCTGCTATAGGTCAAACTGACAGTTTAGACGTTTCTGACTTTGGCATCATGTGTATTGACAGACAGGGACTGTTTATGCCAAGTCTAAGCTTTTAGCATCACTTTTTTACAACTTAATTCGCAAGGCAGGCAGCTCCAATCACTCTGATACAATGCCAGAACCCAATTGCCTGAAGATTCCAAATAAAATATATTGCCATATATTTCTACTTTGAACATAAATTCACTGTGACATTTCAAAAATTGGCTCTAAATCATCCATTTATCACAATTTTTGAATGACAAACATATTTGTCGTTGCAACAAGGAGTCTGACCCAATTTTGGTGTCTTGCCCCATCATGGAAAAAGGCAGTAAGACTTCCTTGGAAGACAAGACCAAACCCTTTCAAATATGCGCTGAAATAACCCAGGATAAATGACGACTGCATGACTGCCAAACTTCATCTCTTAATACCCTGAGGGATGCCAAGACTCCTTGTATGTCTTTGAACTGGCATCGATTAGCTTTGAGTACAAAACTGCCAACGTGAATGTTTGCGGACTAGTTTTGTGGTATGCATTAACCACTGGAAAAATACGTACATAAAAAGAATTCAATGACAAATCCAGCTGCTGTTTACCCATGAAATGTTTACTCTCATTTGTATGAGCAATTGAATGTCAGCAGTGAGACATTGAAGGGCTCTCTTTCTTTGCTCTGATGAGTCAGGAAGATGTGTCTGAGCAAGACCTCTGCATTACATGGGCCTTAACCAACACCAACCTTAAAAACTGACCCAGATTTTAGAAAACGTGACCTCAAAGTCAGATTTCCACTAATGATGTCTGTTTAGAGCAAACTATGAAGAACATAAGGCAAGTTACGACAGTGCCAGGATAGCATGTTGGCGATGCAACTGAGCAAAGATTATCTTCAAATTATCGTTTCAGTGCATTGACTTGAATTCCTTGTTATTGAGACAGGAATTTTGCCAGCAGGGCTTCCCAAATTACCTTTAAGGGGAATTCCAGACAGACAGAACAATCGGTCCCAAATGAAGTTGGATCCAGCCAACTAACCCAGACTTATTTTTTAGTCTGAGCATGTAAATGTGCAGTGGCCTCAAAAAAGTATTTGGACACTTGTACCACACATTAAATTCTCACATTTCATTGTCTAATATATCAAGTAACTGACGTCTGCAAATCAAATGCTATAACTTCAGAATTAACTTCCGTGTTCTGCATAATTTTTGCAATTTATATTAGTACTTTTAATAGTTGTGGCAGTGATTTTCATTGGATGTATGAAGTCAGTTCTTCAACATACTTTTTATGAAATGTTTTGCTTGAAAAATTAGCTTATGTTATGTTTGTTTGTTTAAAATGTACAAAAAATATATTTTGTACTTAGTGCAATGATATTCAGATATTTAAGTTTCACTGCAGGTATGTTATTATGATTAAAATCACATCAAACTCAAATGTAACCAGTCCTACTCGATCCGCTCTAAGAGGGTATCGAACCGGCGTCTCGCACGCCTCTTGAGGAGAGTGGAGTGAGTTTTACTCGCACAGCTCTTAATAGCTTGGCTCCGTTACATTCACCCCCCAAAATCTCACTCCCATCCGGGTCACGGCACCAAATGTAACCGGTCCTACTCAACCCACTTCTTGCGAGATTCGAATCCACGTCTGCGGCATGGGAGGGGGGTATGCTAGGACGCTAAAGGCCGCAGTCACTAGTGTCAGTCGCTAGTGTGCCTCTTGAGGCCAGCGGAATGGGGTTTACTCGCACAGCTGGTACTAGCTTGCCTCCATGACACAAAGTTAAAATAGAAAATTACATAAATGCAGACATGTAAGAAAGTTGCATAAAATGAATAGAGAAATGTGTGTCATCAAACATCCCATCAGTGTTAAACACAACTGCAAAAGGCTGTACATCTCAGCTGCCGTTTTGGGACTCCTTAATGACAGGGGCTTCCCTGAGACGGTAGTAAATTACAAAGCACAAAGTACTGTCAGGCTTGTTTTTCTGTTTATGGTCTTCTAATAACATGAAACTACTAATAGCGAACATATCCCACATCAATGAACATATCCCGCAAACTCAAAAATCTGAAAAAACAAAGGGCCCAGATGAGACAAGATTGAACATAGCCTTCTGCTGTGGTCACCAATAAATAGTACAAAGAAATGAGTGACTTGTAGCTCAGGGTTTTACTCTAACATACATACAAAATTTTGTAATTGAATAATTTTTCAAACTAGATTTTACATTTCCATATACCGTTTCCCTGGCAGTGAGAGAATGTGTGGCATTGGCTTCTTTTGGCTTTGTCCATAATCCATCCTTGAATCCCAATTACACTCAACCAAAGTCCATTTCAAGACAAGTCAGTTCACTCTCTTTGTTGATTAGCTCATTTATTTGGAAGGTGCAACTTATTTTACCAGACCCGCCATATTGGGCTTTCAAACATTGTGGGCTTTTTATCAATCTCTGACTCTACTCAAAAAAACTGCAAGAGGTATTTGACCTTGCAGAAAATTACAATACTATGAATAATGATTTACTTGATTATCCAAACATAATTTTTCTGAAAAATCATGTTAAAAATTGAGTATTAATACATAAGGCTTTTGAGGAACGTTTATTTGTACATCTCTCAATCACCATTATATTGCATTGCTTTATGTTTTGCCCCCACAATAAAAAATACAAAGCTTTTATCCTAATGTCTGACTAAGACATTATTGGTAGTTGTTTTGCCCAGTTTAAATAATCTTTTTTCGGACTATTGTTTCATGTCAGGCTTTACAAGCCACATGATATGAAGTATCATTCCTCAGGACAAATAGTTCAATGGGATGAGAATGTATCATGTTTTGCACATAGTCGTGATTCTTGTGCACCTCTGATATTATAGAAATCTATAAACCAGAACTTCCTGAATGTGCATGACTTCACTAACAACCATCTTACATATCTGTCTATTTCATCTTCGAGCAACGGGTTTGGCAGACAAAAGAACAGCTGTGGAATAAAGACAGCCATGTATACTCAGTCCTAGAGTGGATATACATACAGTACACACCGACCCTCCTGCCAATATTTGAGTTGTGACCCATTCAACATTCAGACATACACTGATCTTTTAGAAGTACCATGACCCAGATCTAAATGTAGACGATCCAGTATTAAGGCTGATTTATACTTCTGCGTCTGACCTACGCCGGAGTCTCTACGTTATAGACTACGCGTTGATTTTAATTTATACTTTTGCGTCGTTGTCCGCATTGACTCGAAAATTACAAATCTAGAGGGAGCATGTGAAACCCGAGGGAGGGGTTCTAGCAGACCAATCACAGCGCTTGCGTCTGCGTAGAATTTACGCATTGTTACATTTTTGGAGAGGTGCACGTCAGGGTACGCCGAAGGGTACGCGCGCTACACACAGCCTACAACATAGCTATGGCGTGAGTTCGACGCAGAAGTATAAATTGGGCTTTAGTCATCCTTACCAGTTATTTCCTCACACCCCTCTCACCCTGATGTGGCCTGTCGAGACCTGTTTTTATGCGATACAAACTGGAACTCAAAGAGTAACATGCTCTAACATGCTCCACTGGCATCTGTTTTCCTCTTAATTTCTGCAGGGTATGCTTTTCTCATGGAAGGTTAGACTTGTTTCAAACATATGGAATCTGGAGCAGGTTATAGCAGCAGCAGGGTAGAATTTCTGGGGCCTGGTGCAAAACCTTCATCACAGAACCTCAGGTTTTCTTGCCCTGTGTCTTTAGCCCCTTTCACACAGCGCGTTGATCCCGGGAAATTGCTGGGAAATTGCCAGAACGCCCAGAACGCCTTCTGTTTTAACGCAAACATGACCCGGGATTGATGCCGGGTTGGGGACCTAGTAACATTGCCGGGATCAGTCCCGGAACGCGCGCTGTGTGAACAAAATCCATAATCAATGCCGTGTCGTAATGATGACGCTGAAGTGAAGTGAAAGCAGGCTAGTGAAACGGTACGTAATGCGCTAGTTTATGATCGAATCAGAGAAAAAAATGCACAAGCGTGGTTTCTCCAGAGAGAAATTGCAGCTCATAAGCAAACTATAGACGCTGCTGAGACATTACATGTCACATCGATTTCACGTATCTTTATGGGATTTTTACGGGTTGTGTGTGAACTCTCTGATTCCGGAATGAACCAACTCTCTGACAGTGTGAATGAACCAAAATCAAACGAACCTGGGTCAAATCCCGGGTCACTTTATCCGTGTATTTTCTGGAATCTCTGTGTGAAAGGGGCTTTTGTCGAGTATTGAATGTTTCCTGTCTATGTTCTTGTTCTTGTTTTGAGTTTCCAGTTTCATGCCTTTGTTTTATGTTTGATCACGTTTTGTTAATAAATTGCATTTGGGTTCTCACTTTAACTTGCCTCCAGTGGATATAATCGTTACACATATATAAATAGGAACATATCTGTTTTCTTTATAAATCAATATTTTCAAACAACGTAAGTTTATAAGACAGTATGTTAAACTATGTGAAAAAAGTATAGGCTACTCAATCAAAAGAGTAAACACAACTACAAGTCAAGAATACTTAAGCCGCATATCCACAGAAATCATACGAAACAATTTGTCGCACGGACTTTTTTCCCCCAGACCTGTTGTATATGCGTTTCCATAGTGGTCTAAAGTACCATGAAGACTAGGCAAATCAGTCCGGTGACATAGGACTACGCGCGGCTTTCCAGCTAGTTCTCGCTGGATTTTGTCCTCTGCATATAAGCATAATAAAGCCTGACCTCGTCATTGGTCCATCTGTCGTTTTTTTTTTAACTCCAGTGTTGATTCGAATAGCAAAAAACTCTTACTGCATGCAACAGACTTTTAAAAATGGTGGTTGAAATAAAATACTGCGTTGAGTCAACTAATCAAAATGCTGCGTAAACTCAACCGATCTGCTTGTTCTACAACGGATAGCATCTCCAAGATGTTAAATACCATTTGACTAGTAACCAAAAATCCAAATCACAGTCTCTACTGCACCAATTTAATTGATATTAATACAAGTGTAGAACATTGCATAGAAACCGTGTTTATTCCTCGTTTACTAAGATCAAATAATAAATCTACTGCGGGACCTAGAAAAAATCTAATTGTTATTAAAACAAAAAATCTCGCTAGTGGTGAACAAAAACAATTTCTAAAGCTAGGTCTTCTAAACATTAGATCGCTCACACCTAAGGCGGTTATTGTAAATGAAATGGTCACAGATAATAATTTCGATGTTCTGTGCCTTACTGAAACCTGGTTTAAACCAAATGATTATTTCGGTCTAAATGAGTCTACTCCGCCAGGATACTGTTATAAGCAAGAGCCCCGTCTGATCGGTCGTGGCGGCGGTGTTGCAACAATCTACAGAGATATCCTTAATGTTACTCAGAAAACTCGTCATAGGTTTAATTCGTTTGAAGTGCTTGTGCTAAATGTTACGCTCTTAGATGTAAGAAAAAAATCCCTATTATCTCTAGCATTGGCTACCGTATATAGACCTCCAGGGCCTTACGCCAATTTCCTAAAAGAGTTTGCTGACTTTCTATCAGATCTTTTGGTCAACGTCGATAAAGCATTAATTGTTGGAGATTTTAACATACACGTAGATTATTTAAATGATGCGTTAGGGGCTGCGTTTACAGATTTATTAAACTCCTTCGGGGTCAAGCAAAACGTAATCGGACCAACTCATCGTCTTAATCATACACTCGATTTAATTATATCATATGGAACCGATCCAACCGATATAGATATCATTCCACAAAGTGATGATGTCACTGACCACTACTTGGTAACTTGCATATTACGCACTGCTGTAATATGTCATGCTGCGCCACGTTATCGACCAGGTAGAACAATTCGTCATCCACCATAGATCATTTCTCAAATAGCTTATCTGATCTGTCTCAGCTGCTGCCTGAACCCAAACAAACAGATGAATTAGACGAACTAACTAGCACTATGAGCACCATTCTCTCTAGAAAATTGGATATTGTTGCACCCATTAGATTAAAAAAGGTCAGAGAAAAAAGTATAGCACCATGGTACAATAATACTACGTAAGTTTTAAAGAGAGAAACCCGTATTAGAGCGTAAATGGAAAAAAACTAATTTAGAGGTCTTTAGAATCGCGTGGAAAGACAGTATGTCACTTTATAAAAAGGCACTTAAAACGGCCAGGGCTGAGCACCTCAGCAAATTAATAGAAAACAACCGAAATAATCCAAGGTTTTTATTTAATACCGTGGCTAGACTAACAAATAAAAAGACGTCGTCTGAACAAAATACCTCGTTACAGTTTAGTAGTAATGATTTCATGAACTTCTTCACCGAGAAAATTGAAAGCATCAGAATCAAAATCGTAAACATTCGATCTTTGCTCGCGCCTTATAATTCGGCCGCAATTATCACCCCGCAAGAACAATTACAATGCTTTACAACCATAGAACAAAAAGAGTTAAATAAACTTATCACTTCATCTAAAACAACAACATGTTTATTAGATCCTATACCAACTGAACTACTGAAAGAAGTGTTACCTATAGTGGAAGAGCCTCTTCTCAATATTATTAACTCATCTTTATCTTTAGGTCATGTTCCAAGAACGTTCAAGCTGGCAGTTATAACACCTCTTATTAAGAAACCACAATTAGATCCAAATAACCTAGCAAATTACAGACCCATTTCGAATCTTCCATTTATGTCAAAAATATTAGAAAAAGTTGTGTCCGCTGAACTCGGCTCTTTCTTGCAAGAAAACGACATCTATGAAAAGTTTCAGTCTGGATTCAGGCCACATCATAGCACTGAAACTGAGCTTGTTAGAATCACAAATGATTTACTTTTAGCTTCGGACCAAGGCTGTATCTCAGTACTAGTTTTACTTGATCTTAGTGCTGCGTTCGATACTATAGATCACACAATACTCTTAGATCGACTACAAAATTACACTGGTGTTCAAGGACAAGCATTAAGCTGGTTCAGGTCATACTTATCTGACCGCTACCATTTCGTCTACTTAAATGGAGAAAAATCGATTATAACTTCGGCAAACTATGGAGTGCCGCAGGGATCTGTGTTAGGCCCTTTATTATTCTCAATATATATGCTGCCACTTGGTCATATTCTAACGAAACATGGAATTAGTTTCCATTGTTATGCTGATGACACTCAAATATATATTTCATCACGGCGAGATGAATACGCTAAATTATCCAAATTGACAGATTGTGTTAAAGATATAAAAGATTGGATGATGCGTAATTTTCTTTTATTAAATCCAGACAAGACAGAGGTAATACTTATCGGTTCTAAAAACCGTCCACAAAACCTTTCACAGCACGACTTTAACATAGTAGGATGCCCTGTTACTTTATCCGCTACAGTAAAAGACCTGGGTGTTACATTAGACTGCAACCTGTCTTTTGAAAAGCATATTTCATATGTTACAAAAACTGCCTTTTTCCACCTTAGAAACATTGCTAAGCTACGTAATATGCTATCAGTCTCTGATGCAGAAAAGTTAGTTCATGCATTCATGACCTCAAGACTAGATTACTGTAATGCTTTATTAGCTGGTTGTCCTGCATCTTCAATAAACAAGCTACAGTTAGTCCAAAATGCAGCCGCTAGAGTTCTTACTAGATCAAGAAAATATGATCATATAACACCGATTTTATCATCACTTCATTGGTTACCTATAAAGTTCCGTATTAAATACAAGGTATTGCTTTTGACTTATAAAGCTCTAAATGGTTTAGCTCCAGTCTATTTAACGGATCTTCTATCGCCTTACAATCCATCGCGTTCTTTAAGATCACTAAATTCGAGGCTTCTGGTCATTCCTAGGATATCCAGATCCACCAAAGGAGGCAGAGCATTTTCACATTTAGCTCCGAAGCTATGGAATAGCCTTCCTGATATTGTTCGTAGCTCAGACTCGCTCTCTCAATTTAAAACTAGACTGAAGACGCATCTATTTAGCCAGGCATTCATATAATTTTTTTATCTTACAGTTACTGTAAATTCGGCCTCTAGTTCATAAACGCCAGAGGAGAACTGGCCCCCGACTGAGCCTGGGCTCTCCCAAGGTTTTTTTTTCTCCATTGGGTCATCTGATGGGGTGTTAGGAAACCATTAGGTCACTGGATGGAGTTTTTCAGTTCCTTGCCACTGTTGCCTTTGGCTTGCTCAGTTGGGGATATTCAAATTAATTAACCAATCATACCATTGATCAGCTCTACCAAACTTGGATGTCTTTTTTCCAGTAATAAACAAACTTTGATAAGTTGTTTTGATTGATACTGTGAAGCAGCTTTGATACAATCTGTATTGTGAAAAGCGCTATATAAATATATTTGACTTGACTTGACTTGACTTGTTCAGCACCCAAATCCCATCCCCGAAAGTTCCTGAACTTTAAAAAACAGCTACCTTCCCAGCAGGCTCGAAACACACTTATATCTACTTGCATTACTGACCTTCTCAGACTAATACTGACAGATAAAAAATGCTGATACCAATACGAATACCAATACTGTGCATCTCTCAACAGAAGACACGAGGGACAGCAGATTCTGTTGTGTAACAGAGCTGCGGTAGCCTGACTAAGTCAGACTTCGTACTTCCGCTCAATTTCATTTCGCTTCTGTACTTAAGTCTGAGACATCGACATGTCTTTCAGTTTTCCTGCAGCCTGAAAACAGCCAGAGGGCGAACAGAGGGCGGGCTGAGAGCCGTGACGTAGACGCTAAGCGCTGAGTTTAAGATTGGGTAAATCGAAAACGACCGCGGATATGGAGACACAGGACGCAATTCGCTCTGTTGTGGAGAATATTCCTGGCATTTCCAAACTGAAGGCCGAACAAGAAGAGTGTTTGGTAAACATTTTGAATGGAGGTGATGTCGTGGCCCTACTCCCGACAGGTTTTGGTAAAAGTTTAATTTATCAAATATTACCGATTATCAGCGAGAAACTGGGTAGGCCAAAGGCCGGCAAGGCGATAGTTGTGATTGTGTCCCCGTTGGTTGCACACATGGAGGATCAGGTTAAGGAGGTAGCAAAACTCGGTGAGCCATGTTCACTCCGGTATTTCACTCGATGGTTTCGTTTTCGCATAATACATGTGTTTACAGTGGAAGTTCGATGCGGCTGAGCTGGCGAATAACACACGTCATAACCAAACATTATGTGATTGGCTTACGGGTAACCAATGATTTTATACTTCAGACAAGTAGTATAAACTACCCCCCCACGATAAAGAAAACAATTTTCAATGATGCCATTCCAGACTCTGTCTATGAAGCAAAGCAAAGTAGCAGAGTTTGGTATTACCAGGCTAGAGCTGCGGGTCTGGACAGAAAATAAATGGATTTCTGGGTTACCAGACATTTTTGTGATTTATAAAGATGAAATGTCTATTAAGTGCGGGCAATTTAGAACTATATAAAACTTGGTATCAAGTGTGATCACATTTACATCAAAATGAACCCAAACTTCCAAGTTGAAGCTATAAACTACTAAAATCATGTGGATTCAGTCAGATTTGCTAAATAGAATGTGCTTTGTGTACCTATCACTGCAGGTGAAACTTGCATTGAGGTCAACAGATGGATTTTTTTCAAACAAAAGATGAGTAATTCCCTACATTATTTTTTGTGGCTTCATAAAAACATACTGCAAAGTTTATTTTGTGCTAACGTTCTTTATTTTCTACTGATTTCAACAAATTTAACTTTCTACGTATACTGCATGAATACTGTAACGTTAATATGAACGCATAAAAATGAACACACTGTTGGGTGGGAATAAAAAAAAAAACAAGATTCAGATTAGATCAAGAAACACAGAATGAAACCCTAAGAAAGAACAGGTGCAAGTGAGGCCATGATTTGGTTTTCCAGAGAAGGGATCCATTGAGAGCCATCTGTAATGAGTTTGGAAATTACTTCCGTCCAAAAATAACCAGACTAACAAGGTGATCACCGTAACAACCCTGCACCATAATTAAAAACAGCTTGAATGTCTGTTCTGTCAAATCATTTTAAATATGAAGAGAAATTCGGATATGAAATTCTCAATGGCAACAGAGACATGAACCAATCGACTAAAGTCTGGCATGAAACTCAAGCTGAAAAGAATATGAGACAGTTAACCAATATAAATTATTCACAGTGCGGCAGTGACTAAGCAGAAACTGAGCTAGAGAGGATGGAGTTATGCATGAGAATCCGGGAAGGAATTATAGAGACGTGGCACTGCTGTCGGCCAGGACAAGAGCCAGTAACTGTTACCAAACCATATCAAACAGTAACACCACTCCTATTGTTATTACACTAGTGAACTGACTAGAGGCCCACAGAGAAGGAAATGAATAGTTGAAATAAAGTTGTTATTTTTGGGGGGTTTTGCGCACAAAAAGTATTCTCGTCGTTTGATAAACTTAGGATTGAGCCACTGTAGTCACTTGGACTATTTTAATGATATCTTTAATAACTTTTTGGGGCTGGCAAGTGTCAATCCCTTAGAAGCCTATGGAGGAGTGATCCAGCTCTCAGATTTCATCAAAAATAACTTAATTTGTGTTCCGAAGATGAACGAAGGTCTTACGGGGTTGGAACAACATGAGGGTGAGTAAATACTGACAGAATTTTCATTTTTGGGTGAACTATCCCTTTAAGTAAGTCAAGTGTCCTTAATATATTTTACATTAAATCTGAATTGTAACTACATACCCTTTTTCTTTACCACTGCACTATTATCTGAAGAGATGATGTGCCCATGACAATTTTAAAATATTTCTTGACACTTTACTTGAAGCCTTTATATAATCCATTATGAAATGGATAGTTTTGGTCCTGCATACTGATTGGTCAGTACAGCACTTCAGTTGTACCAAAATACATATTACCAGCTATGACATGAAACCAGCTGTGTATCATGCCGGTTTTTTTTTTAAGCGGATTATATAATATTAATAAAATAAAAGGGCTGTTAAGCATACTTAAAGAGTGAAAGTTCACTCTCTTTTTTTATTACTATGATTAACACACGTAAGTACACTTTTAAAAAGTGCACTTTTTTAATAATGTCACATTAAAAGCACTATATAGGTCACACTTTATTTTTGAAGGTTCACTTTAGACATTCTACTAACTGGTAACTTTGCAACTACATGTCAACTAACTCTCATAGAGTATTAGTAGACTGTCTGCTTAATATATCAGCTAACACTTAATGGATCCCCAATAGACATTCAACTGACTATAATTAACTTTGCAATTACATGTAAACTTTTTCTACTACCATGAACCCTAACACTAAACCCTAACAGTCTACTAAAATTTACTAATACTCTAATTAAAGGTTAGTTAACATGTAGTAGCAAAGTTACTTATAGTTATTAGAATTTCTAAATGAGACCCTCGAAATAAAGTGCAACCCAACACTAAAGCATTTTATGAACTTGAATGTAATTTTAACTGTACTGTATGTCATTCAAAGTTAATAATATATTTAAATACATGACAAATGTCAATAAAAATTACATTAAAATATATTTTAGTTTACCCAAAATGCTTGTCAGTACATTTGGCAGTATTAACTATTTTTCAATAAAAAGACAATAAAAAATTATTATAAATTTAGCCTATAATACATTTTTATTTAATTGTAAATAACATGCAATTAAGTGTCTGAAAACATTTCATTACATTAACTTCTTTTAAAGTATATTATTTCCATAATTCCATATTATTTCCGTAAAGTAGCTACTTCTACCTGATCTTACCCTTAAATTTTGTTGGTGTAACCTAATATATTTATGTTGATTCAGTAATGATAAATAAAATAAATATTTGAATTAAATCAATTAATTTAGATGTTAGCACATAAAACACATTTTTTGGGTTACCATTTTTTTCAGTGTACTTTTTCCCCAAAAAAGTAAGTGTACTTCTTTTTCACAAGGGACACCCAGGAAGGCCACTGTTAAAGTGTAAATTACAGGTTAAATTTTTCACGAAGATAATGCAATGAGCTTATTAAACATTAAGATAAGAACCGCCCACCATTGTTTTGTATGTTTTTTTATACCAAAATGCAGAATATAATATGAAAAGTTGGTACTTTTTACACTCCCTCTCCCTTCCACTAGGCTGGGCGTGATGTCATAAAAGGGACTCCAAGCCTAGAGTTACCATTAGTCTAACGGCAATTAGGCTAGCATTTATATTGGAGGAGACCTAACTCAGCAAGCAAAAATGGTGTTGATGAATGAAATAACCCAATTGTAAACATACTCGTGTGTGCTGGCTATGAGATTACCGTGATTCTGCCTGAAATTAGTGTAAACTATTCGCAAAACAAACAGGTTCAGGCAGCATGCGTCAAAACCAGGATGCTGCGTGAGGCAAGTCAGATTAATGGATTATTTAATGATAATTTTTACTTTTCACACCGTTTTAAAAATAAAAACAGACAGTACAGTATACAGTACTCATAACTTCGAATTTTATTATAATTGTATTTCATATAATACACAATAATGTCATTTTTACTTGTTATATCAAATGTGATAATTGCTAGTACATTTAAAATATCAAAATAGCTCCCCATACAAGTTTTAAATGAAATAACGGTGTCATAATATTGTGAGATTTACACCATTATGGAAACAATAGAGAATGAATCGACATTCTCTGTGATCGATTCGCGCTTGGGTAGCATTTTTCGACAAGGCAGCACAAATCGTCTGAACACCGGTCGCGGCGTGGGTCGAGCTGCTTCCACTAAACTCCAAAACGCGTTCACCTCACGGCAGCACATACTCTCCACTGCTGATTCCATTGAGTGGCATAGCCCACACAAACACAGCGATAGGGACATCGATCTCTTTTTTTCTTTCTGACAATGAGCATCGCTAATTAGTTGTGATTTAGCACACGCAATATCGCGTTCTGTCTGCAGATGCCAGCAAAAGCGCCATTGTGCCTGTGCAGTGTGTGCATCTCTACAGCTCTGATTAGGACTACTAACACCATGCAAGTAAATAATGACTTCAGTCGTTGTCCCTCCTTGCTTTTCTACATGATGACAAGATTTTGAAAAGACTTGTTCCCTAATGTTATCCGGGTTACAACCCTCCACTCATTTTCCTCACATCAAGCATTGATAACTCTTTGAGGGCCATGATTTCTGGCAATTTCCTCCCCTCTCTCACGCCTGACTGGTTCAAAATTGTCCATAGTCAAGCCACAAACAGAAGGAATCTAGCAGAGTATGGGTTGCTACTCCCTTTTATGACGTCATCACCCAGTTACCGTAAAAAACATGCTACCTTTGAAGAAACCCCAATAAATGTTATTTTAACGCATTTTAAGACAGAAATTTTTAAATATTTACATATTGAGCACTTTAAAATTAACACATTAATTGGTTGTGGTGGTTAACCTGCAATTTACACTTTAACCTTAGTTTTAGGGGTGCTCCGATCAGGATTTTTGGGGCTGATCACCCGATTACTGGAAGCTGTATCACCCGATACCGATACCAATACCGATCACCGATTACAGGGTCTATTTGAAGCCTTCTATTTGTCATGTAGCATTATTTATTAAACTATATTTAACAACAATGTACATTAAGTATTACAATTAAGAGAAGACAACGTATCATGAATTGACACGTGTATTTATTTGCAAGCAACATGTCCAGCATATTAACTTAGCAGCCTGTGCTTGGTTATTGGGAACAGCTTGGGGCTTGACAAATACAACTTTCCTGTAGAATATAAAATAAAAAAAGATAAAAGACAGAACATCTGAGTCTTTAAATTTAGCTTTAGACTACTTTAAACTAAAAACTGCAACAAAAAAGGCTATAGCCAAAATAATGTTTTGAGTCAGTCAGCCATCAGTTTTTCTAATACACTTAAAGGACCACAGGTAGTAAAGTGCACAGCAACAAAAAATACAAATAACTAACAACTTCCATATCTGTATATATCTATAACTTTGCTTTTTTCTGGGATGCTCAGTCAGATTTTGTGGGCATTTAGAGAGGAAGAGAGAGGGAGAGGGAGGGAGAGAAAGAGAGAGTGGGGATAGAGATGATTAGATTAATTTCTCTCCCAAAGCTTACTTCATAAGCATCAATATATATTTTTTTTTTTGCAAGAACCCTTGCAAAATTATTTAAAAAAACAGATTAAGAAAGCCACCACTACTGGTCAGATCTATGGTTAGATTGATTTGTTTAGATCCAGTGAAGTCGTGTCCCACCATTTTTTCTAAGGATCGATATTGTCCCCCACCAATTTGTGTAACATTGAGGCACGGATCTCCAGTTAACTAGCAGAGCATTCATTTAGTTCGCTATTAAATAAGAAATCTAGTGCTAAAATTATTAGTATTTTTTTTACTCAAGCTGAGCGCTCGTTGCCGCTGCTATCAGTGTCATGGATACAGTGTTCTCTGTGGCTCGCGCAGGGACTCTATTCATTCACAAAACTATGCACACAAAATAAAATGCACACAAACGTATCGCTGCTTGATATAGGCTGTAAACACCGATGAACATATTCAGTTTTGATGAGAGAAAAAAGAACTATACGAGTGTGGATTAGAACCCGTAACCTCTGACACGCTTGGCAAAGGATCTACCACTAGACCATTTAAGAACTCAATCGTAGTTTGCGGATCGATGGATTTATTTACGGGTTGAGCAGAGAGACTGGAGTTTCACATGCGGGCAGCGGCATTGTACACACATTGTAGATTGATTGCTAATGAATTGTCTTTTTCACACACCTTGTAGAATTGCCAGACTGGTGAAGCCATTTTCATAAAAAATTGGCATAAAAAATTGTCTCGCGAGTTTTGCATCATCTGATCGGCTTTTCTGGATCGGCTTTTATAGAGACCGCCGATCACACATCCCAAAGCAATTATCGGCCGATTATGATCGGCGACCGATCAATCAGAGCACCCTTACTTAGTTAACATGTCAGAGACTATATTTTATAGTGGAAGGATGACACTTTATATTTCAAAGAAAATTTGCATCTGTAATCTTTTTATTGTGAATAAAGCACCTTAATGCTTTTAGTAAAGCATTAAGGTGCTTGAGACTGCATTGTATTGTAAATACAGCATTGTTCATGTTTTACAATCAAACTGTTAAATAAATTATATTTATCATAAATAATTTCCAACACATTTATTATATGGTATCATACTTACCTATTCAAGTTTATATCTAGTATAGTATAATGCATTACAACACAAAATTGGTGGTGTTCATCCTGTAATGCACTATATTTTTTGAAGGGATAGCCATACAAATGCATTATAAGATATTATAATCTAAAACATACAACTGATTATATGTATTACGAACTATGAGCATTGTAAACATCTTTATGTGGCTTATTTTGTAGTCTACTTATACAAGCTTTTAGTAACATTTTAACATATTTTCTTTTAATGACAAATGTGCAAAATCCCTTTTTTTTTCACTTTAGTATGTTAGCCCCCCACCCATTTAATGTTATATAAGCAACTCTAATCAAATCCTTGTGTCTCGGTACTAATTCCTGTAAGTCAAAATGGTATTTTCGTGTTTCCTGACCTTGCCTGGGTGTGGAGACAGGCTTGTTAAGCAGCGCAATTCAACACAGCTTATCTGGATCTGTCTCTCTTCCTGATACAGAAGTGCTTTCCTTTAAGACAGGGTCATTATTCTTTGAGCCAAGAAAAGCATATTTCTGCCCAGTTCTATGCTTATTTGGGATTTTGAGATAATACTGATGTTGGGGCAGCCTCTGGGGTCAGGCATGATTTGTTATTTTTAAATTCATTGCTGAAGACATCATGAAAACAATCTCAGATGCGAATTAAACAAGATTAAGCATGTTATCCATATCTCGAAAGCAAATAACTAAGGCACCGATCCAAAAGTAGTCTCTTGAATCATTCTTTCTACCTGAAATGGAATCTCATAAGAAACTGATCTGGAGTTCTCTACATATGTCACACAAATATGTTTGTTTTTTTTATCTAGTTTTTTTAATTTACAATAAAACTAGTAAAGTCGCATGTACAAAATATGGTAGTATTGCACAACTATGATATAATATATATCGAATCAATCTAAAACAAAAGATTCCCCCCATAATTTTGTAAAAGTAGAGTTAAAAAAAATTGTGTTGAATTTTTTTAGAAAAGGTACATCGCCATCTTTTTCAAACCAAATTAACTTGAATGCACTGACATCATAATTATGACTTGTATATATGAACTTCCCAGGAGGACTTGAAAGCACCAATAGTGTTCTTACACAAGGTGCGTGGGGGATTAGCAATGGAGTTTGGCTTTAGCTTGTTGCTAAGCTAATTATGGAACACTCTTTAAGATTATAGAACGCACAAATATTGGGAAAACTGTCAATTGTTTGTAATATATTGAACTGTTTTAAGCTATATTTTCATTTTTGAATTCATTTAAATTGTCATTTTTAAATTGACAATTTTCTTGCATCTTTTTCCCCCTGCATTATGGAGTTGGATTCTCCATCTAATAATGCCCTAGAATTTGGGCAAAAAAAAGGTATCTTGCGTTAAGGATCCTCCTTAGCACAGGAAGCAATGCCTTAAAATTCTACCTATGTAGGCAGCTCACTAGCTTTGGGAACAGATTGAGAGTCTTGATATAAAAATGGTATCCAAAAGTCCTGAGTGTGACATACTATATAAGCAGTTATGGACAGGTACTCACTGGAGCGTCTATCTTGATGAGGGCGATGTCTGCTTTCTCATCCACGTCTTTGATTTTGGCGTCATAGGTGGCACCAGTCTTTAGCTCGACCTTCACCCGATGTTTGTTGGCTACCACATGAGCATTGGTTACGATCAGACCATCTTCAGACACCATGAAACCAGAGCCGCTGGCCACTGCCACTTCCCGCTTGGAGAACACCATTCTAAAAAAGATTATTGATATATTAAAGATATATTGATGAGAAACCCTCTTACTTTCCAATGAGTAACAGCAAATAATGATCGTCACTCAACATCTTTGATCTAACTATATTTTCCAGCAAGACTTGAGGGCAAGGAAGAACTTCCTCTGACAAATTATTTGTGGAAAACATAATGGTTGCCCTCCAGATTTTTCACCGCACTGCACGATTTCAACAGCCTAAAATTGAGGTTGGGTGTATTCTACATTCCACAAACTGAGTCTTATGCAATGATAAAAATAATATGATGTTTAAGAGAGAGATCCAATCTAATCTTCCCAGGGAACAAGGGTTACATACGTAACCAAGACGTTCCATTTCGTTCAGTCACTCCGAGTTATGTCAGTGACTGACAAAATGGGGGTCCCAATTTAATCACGCCACAGCGGCTGTCTTCCAGTACCCTGTCGTGAGACTAGCACAGACGAAGCGCTAGGCTTAATGCAGGAATGGGAGGACTTAGAATACACATATGACCCGCGTACGGGATGCATATGGAGAACTCAGAGGTATCCAGCCTGCAGGGTATCAACCTTGAGGCAAGGGAAAGACACGTGCTCGGAGGAGATTTACCATAGAAATACACACGTGGGGGTTGCCCGACGGGGGAACCATGCTCATGGAGGCACCTAGCCAATCACGAGGGCTGACAGACCGGCATGCACTCTGGTGACGGCATCAACAGTGCAGGAGGAACTCAGGGTCTAAGAAGAACTCATCTGAGTGAAATCGCGCACGTATACAGTCTGTGGAGTGGAATGCCGCAGCAAGCGATGACACCGAGCAGGTCCTACTTACTGGCTAGTGGAAGCGAGTACATGAGAGGACACTGTCTCTACCCAGAGATTATAGAATCTCACGAATGTGTTGGGTGTCTCCCAGCCTGTGCCTTAACACCTAGGGGGCATGGTCGACCCTGCGTTTGGTAAGCCAAGACAATGGCGTCCACTATCCAGTGAGACAACCTTTGCTTGGAGAGAGCCTTCCCACCATAACAGACAAAGAGCTGGTCTGAGGTCCTGAAACACTGCGTTCTGTCTACATAAGCATGGAGGGCGCGTACTGGACAGAGCAGTGCCAAGGCTGGGTAAGCCTCCTCCAAGGGCAGCGCTTGCAGGTTCACCACCTGATCCCTGAAAGGAGTGGTGGCAACCTTGGGCACGTATTCAGGCCAGGGTCTCAGGATCACGTGAGAGTTAGCCGGCCCGAATTCCAGGCACGCTTCGTCAACCGAAAAATGCCTGCAGGTCCCCTACCCTCTTGATGGAGGCCAAAGCGACCAGGAGCGCTGTCTTCATAAACAGGAACTTAAGCTCCACTGATTGCAAAGGCTCAAATGGAGCTTTCTGCAGGGCAAATAAGACCACTGCGAGGTTCAAAGAGAGTATAAGAGGACAGCGAGAATGATTTAGTCTCCGTACCCCCCTAAGGAACCTGACGACCAGGTCATGCTGTTTCACCGTTTTCGACTCCACAAAGGACGGGGTGGGAGGGACGTAAGCCACAAGAGGGCGCCCTCGGCGGCGAGCAGACTGAGGCATCTGAGTCGGCGGCTTGGTGGAAGCAGCAGTTGGCCGCCGGGGCAGAATGTGTTTGATGGCCTCAGTCTACTTCTGGGCAGCCGGGAACTGTTGGGC
This sequence comes from Gila orcuttii, assembly GCA_026230005.1. Taxonomy (NCBI): domain Eukaryota; kingdom Metazoa; phylum Chordata; class Actinopteri; order Cypriniformes; family Leuciscidae; genus Gila; species Gila orcuttii. Next base: position 11,919,873 of record JAPDVR010000017.1, read on the forward strand.
AAAGTCCTCGACCGCACCGCCGAAGAGGCCAGCCTGGAATATGGGGGAGTTGAGGAACTGGGTCTGCCCAGCCTCCCGCATTTCGGCCAGGTTAAGCCACAGGGGCCTTTCCTGGACCACAGCTGTGGACATCACCTGACCCAGAGAGTGTGCGGTTACCTTCGTCGTCCGGAGAGCGAGGTCGGTGGCGACACAACGTACAGGCTTTAGAGGGGTGCTTAGGATCACCACGCCAGGTATAAGCGCTCTGGGGACACAGCTGCATCGCCACATATCTCGAATATGTCAGATGAATCATCTGGGCTTCGTCCCACACTGTAATCCTCAGGTCACCCTGGCAACCAGCCAAAGTATCGCCTCTCGCGGAGGGGATAGATTGGGGTGTGGCAGAGGGGACTCTACCTCTATTACGGAGGTCATTGAGTCTTGACCGCAACACTGCGATGGTCATGTTCCCGCAATGAGAACATGACTCATCCTCAAATGCTACCTGAGCATGATCTAAGCCCAAACACGCCAGGCAGCGATTGTGCCCATTAGACGGCAAAACGTGTCTACCGCTCCCAGAAGTACACGGGCGAGACATCTTTAAAAAGACGTGCCAGGTGTAAGCTCTTTTAGAGAGGAGGAAAAACTCAACAGAGTGTTGAAGTGCCCAGGGAGAAACACTTTTTTTGGCAGATCACAGCACAGATCAGCAGCAGCCAATGTGATCGCGCTGGAATACGCAGTCACACTAACAGACTGAAGAGCAGCTTGTCTCGTCGTATTAGAACTCAGAAAAGGCTTGCAGAGGAGTGAAGAGAAGCTCTTGGCTCCGAAGCAAAAACATAATGCGAGATTGCCGCGCTCCTCCTTTTATACTCACGCGGTGGGGCAGAGTTGCGATATGCAAATTCCGCAAACCCATGGCATTGTTTTGCCATTGGCTCATTTTGTTGAACTCAAAGGTGATAGGCTTCTAAGCAAAACCCCCATTTCGTCAGTCAATGACATAACTCGGAGTGACTGAACGAAAGGGAACAATGCTATTCTTTATATTGAGGATAAAACCTTATGAAACATGCCATAAAAACATTTTTACGAAGGGCTTGACACTTCAACTCGCACAACATGATTTAGCCACGAGTAACATATTCCTGGAACAACATTCTTGTCTATCAATCTTAGGTCAACCTACTCCAAAAATAAGAGAGAAATAGCTGGTTGATAAGAATGTTGTTTCAGGACCAATATGGATGTAATCACACTTGGAAGAAGTCATCTGATATTGATGATAGAGGCCTATCAAAAGACAAAAATAAAGAGGAAGTATCAATATTTTCCCAGTGTTGACTCATAAAGGCAGAGAAAGATTAAGAAGATCCACAAAATTGAAATTGTTCATATTCAGTATTAAAAATAAAGGTTCCAAGAACCACTTTTGTTTTCCCGAAAGAACCTTTCAAAGAAACAGTTACAAAAGAAAAAGTTTCTAAGGAAGAAGAACCTTTTAATAAGCTAAAGAATCTTTTTCCACTTTACAGTTTCCATGGATGTTAAAGGATCTTCATGGAGCCATAGATGCCAATAAACAGTGGTTAAAGTGGGATTTGGTAGGTGGGGGAACCGTCAAATTTTGTGTAGGTGCAACAGGAAAAAATGACTCACCGTGGGACAACATATTGAGTATCGTGGTATAGCAATACTTTTTGGGACAAGAGTGTCACTGTGGCACCAAGTATCACAATACTTATTTACTTGATATTTGAATGGTTTTATTTTGGTCCATCAACACTGATATGATGACAATACTATGTTAAAATTGCTGCACTGGGACAAAAATTGAGCCCTGGCACTGTAGCCACACCAGCCCACATTACTTTGACTGATAGTCTTTTCATTTTCATCTGTGTCAGTGAAGAAAGTAAACATAGGCTCAACTGATGAGTTTTATGAATCATTTTCTTAGATAAGTTAATATACTCAAGGATACCAAATCAGCATTGCCAATAGGAACCTTCTACAAGCTTTGGAATTTGAAAAGTAATTTTAAATAATACAAATTATAGGCTACGTTTAACGCAGTTGGTGGAATTGGCAGACGTTCCCTTAGGCATGCGTTGTGGAAACGCGTCAAAGCATTCTCAGATATAAATATGCAGCATTAATGCACGTAGGTGATTTTGAACGAATAGCCTATTTAATGTCGATAATGGTTACATAATGTTAAAACTAATCCTGCTATTGATATCTTTGTAAGACTGCCGACCCTATAGAACAGTGGCAAGGGAAAACAAATGTCCAGTGAAATATCCAACCTAAAACTAACTTTGCTAACTTTACCGCGCTCAACCACCGTGAGTGCATTTCACGCATATGTAATCGCGCGCGTTCAGCGGGGAGGAAGGGAGGTTGGTCGGTCAGTCGACCCATCTCGGGACCAGCGAGATTCGTTGAGATTAATGAATCTATTTATTTATTAATTTATCTGAGGTGCCGGAACGCAGTTCCGGATCGTTCCGGCCCACTTTAACCCCTGCCAATAAATAACCTTTATTTTTAAGCGTTGTGGCGGGAGAAGCAAACAACAGACAAAGTGGGAGTGGTGTCAGGCCTCGGAGAGGCATTTATTAAATTAATTAAACATAAAATGTCCAAAACAGAGGGAAATAATCTGTTAAAATAAATAAATAAATAATAAATAAATATCTGGTGTCCTCGTTGTGTCAGGGAATTGTGAAGGACGGGTAGTGAAGATATGGGTACAGGTAAGGGAAGCGGCGTCCGGCGGTCGCACACGCTTCTCTCTCTCGAGGCGGCTTCGGCATTGTGGCTTATCTTCTTTATCAATGACAACTTGAGAAGAATAGCGGCCCGGCATCCTAGCCAGTCAGCGGCATCATGCATGCTTCTCCGCTCGGACCGCAGGTCCGGTGACTCACAACTCTGTCGGTGCGGGAATCCCTCCGTGCTCCCTTCCTGGACCCACGAGGACACCAGTGTGCATGCACAGGGAAGAGACCGGTCCCTTTTAGAGAGGTGCGCTTAGCATTTAACAGCGACGGTGATGAGGCTTCATTCTCGACAGGTGTGCTTCATTACACGCAGCCAATTCTCCTCTTCAGCGCCCCTCCTCTCCAATCACACCCACTACAGTCGGGAACCTGGCGAAGCACAGCGAATTAAGGGACGGTGTGGCGCTGATTATCAGGGAGAGGCAGTCGATCTGTCACAGAGTGTTGTGAGGGTGTGTTCAAACTTGCCAGGTTTGGTTAGATTAAAACAAACTCTGTTACAATTGCTCTGTTAGTGCGGTTCATTTGAATAAGTGTGAACACTGCCATCCAAACCCCTTTGGGCACCAACGAAGTGGCTTCTAAATGAACTCTGTTGTGGTTTGACTGAAAAATGCAACACAGACCAAAGACATCTAAACAAAGCAAAACAGGACGTGATGTGACGTGATGTCACAAGACCTGATCCAAAAATGATAGAATGCTCAAGCATACCTGTTTTTTCTTGACATAGGAGTTCCCTTTCGAGAGGTCTCTCCTATTGCGTAAGTAGCTTACGCTATGGGAAAACTCCTTTTCTCGAGAATATTGAAGTCTTTATGTAAAACGCATTGCAGCTGCACAGCTGACAGCAATGAACGAAGGAGCTCGGTCATTGGCTGTGCTGTGGCAACTTGCTCGAACCAATGACAGGGCGACTCTGAATGCGCGAACAATGAGCGCGCTTCGCGCCCGCGCGCGTCAGAGCCCGCCAAGATGGGCGTGGCCAAGAGCTATATACTGGGCGCCCCGTCATGAGAGTTCTTTAGATTTAATCTCCTTCAGCGAACACCTTCTTCGCTGGATCCTCCGGATTATTGAAGCTTCGCCGCCGTCGAAAAGCATACCAGCGGGATTGCTACGAGGACGTCGGCACCTTCAGCCGCCTTCGAACGCCATCCTACTGAGCCATCCGGCGTGCTACACACGCAAGTATTTTACATCTGTTCGCCCCGCGACACTTGTAAAAGAGCAATTTTCTGAGGCGTTGTTTCAAATGCCTTCCTGCGCGTCGTGCAGAGACCTTTTCCTGGACGGGGATCGTCACATCATATGCGCTCGCTGCCTGGGCCGGGACCACGGAGAAGCTGCTTTGACCAAGGGCGGATGCCCGGAAGATGATGACCTGGGTCTCTCCACACTACAGGCTCGCCTCGCCGCTTTCGCCGTGAGCGAGCCCATCGCCGCCACCCCTCAGTTTGAGCCGCGCACTAAGAAAAAGCGCCGCTCACAGAGGCTTTCTGAACCTGAGCTCAGTGACGTCACGCCGAGCCAGTCTCCGCGTGCTTCACCGCCGCTCTTGCCTTCCCCACCGCCGGTTCAGTTCACCCAGCCGGACCCACACCCCTCTAGCAGAGCGGTGGGCCTTGTGACTTTCGGCGCGTCCGAGGACGACGGGGGAATGGATGACAGCTTGTCAATCGACGCTGCATCGGACGACTGGCCGGGCTCCACTCTCGACCCCGCCCCGTTGACGCTAGCTAGCACGAGCGGGGGCTCCACCATGGATACCGAGATTATCCGTGTCCTCTCTAAGGCCGTGGAAGACCTCGGGCTCGATTGGTCTTCTCCCAAGTCGTGGAAAGCCCCCCACTCTGCGCGCCTAATGCCTTCTTTTTCTTCTTCGCTTTCCTCTGTGGACGGCGCGAAGGAAAGAGGCTACGAGGGAACGCCGCCCCTCGAGGAGGCCGTGGCCAATCATCTCTGCCCGCCCTCCACCACCGGATGGAAAGCCAAAGCTTCCCACCCCTCGAAGCCCTGCCGCACTACTTCTGCTCTCGCCGGTCGCGCCTACGCCGCCGCCGGCCAAGCTGCATCAGCGCTTCACTCAATGGCGGTACTTCAAGTGTTCCAAGCCAAGCTTCTCCGCTCTATGGACGAGTCTGGCCCCGAACCCGAAGCCTTTAAGGACATACGCAGCGCAACTGATATAGCTCTGCGAGCCACGTAGGCCACCGCCCAGTCTATTGGCCGTGCTATGGCTAATTTGACTGTTCTCGAGCGCCATCTGTGGTTAACTCTGACTGAGATGAAGGACGCGGATAAGGCGCCATTTCTCGACGCGCCTATCTCCACCAGCGGGCTGTTTGGACCGGCGGTTAAGGGTTTCGCCGAACGCTTCACTGAGGCCCAGAACGCTTCACAAGCTATGCGTCATTTCCTGCCCAAGCGCTCCAGCTCATCGCAGAGCAGACAGAGAACGCCACAGCCGCAGCGGGCTAGAACAGCTCCCACCGCCTCTTAGCCCGCGTCTCAGGCTGACGCTCGACGCCGCTCACGCTCTCACAACCGCAAGCCGCCTTCTGAGCGACGGGGTCCTCGGCCCAAGATTGTGCTGAACCCTGTGCCTCGAAAGCCGTCCTAGCCACAAGAATGAGAAGAGAGAGTGCGTGTCTCGCAAAAGCCGGACCACTCTCTCTGCAAAAGCTCAAACATTACCCAGTCCCCTTACAGGCGGCTGGATATGTCCATACAGCAGTCAATGGGCCAGTCACAGACCTCGGTCACCTGCACAGACGCACAGAAAACACAAAAAGAGTCTTTTTCTGCCTGTGTCACTAAGGGTTCACATGTCCACAAAGTGTGCATTCGCAGATACTGTCAAAACAGTGCCAAATTCATTCCCAGCTCAGGCTGCGCTCCCCATGAATGTAGATCACGTGCCTACGGTCATGTACGCACCACTACACACAAGCACTGTTCACACAGTTATAAATTCATCCCCAGTAAAAGCGGGAAACATTATAAAAGTGACGCGTGTGCCTACCACTGTTTATGCACCCCCACTTATAAACACTGTCCTTACAGTGTCAAACACAACCCCAGCTCAGGCTGCGAGTTTTACAGACACAGCGCGTTGTAATCACACATGCGCCCATTCACTCAGCTCTGAGAGCTACGAGCTCAGGCGATTCGCTGGCCGGGTCCCTACGTCACAGCGGCCCGCCCCTAGCCTGTATTCAGCCCATATCTGTACACGCAGCGGCATGGGAAAACATTCCAGATATGCCGAAATGGGTATTGAATATAGTAAAGCACGGATACTCGCTCCAGTTCGCTCGCAGACCACCACGTTTTACGACTGTGGTCGAGACGAAAGTGAGAAAGGAGTGTTCACATGTTCTACGCACCGAGGTGCGCAAACTAATAGAAAAGGGCGCTGTGGAAACTGTTTCCCCCTCTCTGAGCGAGGCAGGTTTTTACAGCCGCTATTTTCTCATCCCGAAAAAGGATGGCGGTCTCCGCCCCATCCTAGATCTCAGACACCTGAACAAAGCACTAATGATTCGCTCGTTCAGAATGTTAACAACCAGGCATATCCTCGCGCAAGTACGCCCAGGAGATTGGTTTCTCTCAGTGGATCTGAAAGATGCTTACTTTCACATTCCAATAGCGCCTCATCACGGGCCGTTTCTGAGATTCGCTTTCGAGGGACAGTCATACTAGTACACAGTACTTCCGTTCGGCCTGTCCCTGGCTCCCCGTACATTCACGAAATGTATGGATGCAGCACTTTCCCCCCTAAGGCAAAGGGGAGTGCGAATACTGAATTATCTCGACGATTGGCTGGTTCTAGCTCAATCAGAAAGTCAGTTAATAACACACAGATCTTGGATTATCAGCCATTTAGAATGCCTGGGTCTAAGAATCAATTTTGCAAAAAGCATACTATCTCCCAGCCAGAGGATTTCTTTCCTGGGAATAGTTCTAGACTCGATGCAAATGACAGCGCGTCTCTCATCAGAGCGCGCGCTCACCATCCGGCGCCTTGCAACATCATTCAGGGCGGGCGTGCGCGCCCCGTCAAGCGGTTTCAGAGGATGCTCGGTCTCATGGCCTCAGCATCGGCCGTACTCCAGCTAGGATTGTTGCATATGCACCCTCTCCAGCGCTGGCTCAAGAGCCGCGTCCCTACTCACGCGCGGCGTTCGGCCACTTTTTAATCAGAGCGAACCACGGCTGTATAAAAGCCCTGACGCACTGGAAAGCCGCCGACTGGTACCAGTCAGGCGTGAGTCTGGGTGTGAACACAAGGAGAAAGATGATAACGACAGATGCCTCCAAAATAGGTTGGGGGGCCCTTTACGAGGGCAGGCCTGTCTCCGGCTTTTGGTCAAACCCGGAGAAGCGCCTACACATAAACTGTCTGGAAATGAAAGCGGTCGCTTTGGCTCTCAGAGCCCTGCTCCCACATCTAAAAAACGAACACGTCCTGGTCCGAACGGACAACATGACGGTAGTGTCGTACATAAATCGTCAGGGTGGACTCAGGTCCAGCTCCATGCATTCAATGGCCAGGAGACTCATTTTATGGTCCCAGCACAACTTGCGCTCGCTGAGAGCAGCGCATGTGCCAGGCGCCCTGAACCAGGGGGCAGACATGCTATCCAGAGACAAGATTCTCCCAGGAGAATGGGCTCTCAACCCGCTGACGATTCAGTGGTTATGGAAAACCTTTGGCAAAGCGGAGATCGACCTCTTCGCCTCCAAGGAGAACGTGCACTGCTCTCTTTTCTTCACGAAAAGCACGGACGCGCTCGCCCAGAGCTGGCCGAGCCGCCCCTTATATGCCTTTCCCCCGATCGCGATGCTGCCACAGGTCATCAGTCGGGTCAGAGAGGAGAAAAACGCAGTGCTGCTGATAGCCCCACTCTGGAAGAACCAAACATGGTTTCCAGATCTGATGCAAATGCAATCTACACCACGGCCAATTCCACTGAGGCCAGACCTCCTCAGTCAGGCCAGCGGGATGATATTTCAGCGTTCTGACCTATTCAGACAGACAGAACAACTGTTTGTATGCTTTGGCGGCCGTACGAAAGGTTCCGCCGTTTCAAAGCAGAGAATCTCTCACTGGATAGTTGAAGCTATAGCGCTGGCTTATGAAGCTAAGGGACTTCAATGCCCCTGGGGAGTCACACCAGGAGTGTGGCTTCTTCCTGGGCATGGTCGAGCAGGATACCGATCGAGGATATTTGTGCGGCGGCAGGCTGGGCCTCACCGTCCACATTTATCAGGTTCTACAACCTACAGGTCCTGACATTGCATTCCAATGTACTATCAGCATGATGCTAGTCGAACTACGAGTTCGTATCTAGATTATGTATGTGCTTGTGTCACACTGAGCGCCTTCTAGCCGCTCTGTATTTTTTTCCCACATATAAAGCTCGCCTCTGCCGGCTAGTTGGATGATAACTTTGCTTTTCAGCTCAGGCACCTGCCTCTGGCTATCATAAGGCGAAGTTCAGCACGCACGGCGTTTTGCATGGTGTTCCCATAGCGTAAGCTACTTACGCAATAGGAGAGACCTCTCGAAAGGGAACGACTCGGTTACTAACGTAACCTCAGTTCCCTTAGAGAAGGGAACGAGTATTGCGTAAGCTGCCGTGCTTGTGCTTGGTTAGTTCGCTTCAGTCGTTTTAACCTAAAGAACTCTCATGACGGGGCACCCAGTATATAGCTCTTGGCCACGGCCATCTTGGCGAGCTCTGACGCGCGCGGGCGCGAAGCGCGCTCATTGGTCGCGCATTCAGAGTCGCCCCGTCATTGGTTCGAGCAAGTTGCCGCAGCACAGCCAATGACCGAGCTCCTTCGTTCATTGCTGTCAGCTGTGCAGCTGCAATGCGTTTTACATAAAGACTTCAATATTCTCGAGAAAAGGAGTTTTCCCATAGCGTAAGCTACTTACGCAATACTCGTTCCCTCCTCTCAGGGAACCAAGGTTACGTTAGTAACCGAGTCGTTATGTTGCCCATTACAGTTCAGTACTGGCATTGGAAATGCCGTCTCCTTGCAGCAGATCTTTGTTTGTGTGCAATGGAGGATTTTCTGGTGCTGTTTTGACTCCTTTACACATTTTTAGAATCTCTTTGCAAGTTCTCAGCTGGTAAAATACCATGATATATACGCACATACAACGAGCGCATTTAGCCCAGCACACAGTTTTGTGTTGGATGTTCAGTAAGTTCTGTCACAAAATATTCGTCATAAAATCCGTTTTGTTTGTTTGTTTTTTATCTTTCGGTTCAGTGTTTAAAATTAGTGTGAACGATAAGCAAACCAGGAATAATAGTATCATTTAATTTTTTGTTCTCGACCATTCGTGAACACACCCAAAAAATTTCCTGAAAAAGATGTCTTCTTGGAGACATGAGCTCATTGATTGATGGAGTGTGTGATTCAAGATACATACTTGCGGAACAGCTCAATGTGAACCACAGCTGGAGCGATCTTCTCCACCACATCAGCTATGAAGTTATATCTGTGCCGGAGACTATCTGGATTGTCCTCTTGGCCTGGAGAACACATGGTAAACAAAGAGTCAGATTATATGGTACAGCAAATAGACTGTGTTAAATTCAACCCAATTATTTTTAAACAGAATTGAAGATAGTTCTAATTCTAATCATTATTTATTACAGGACTTGATTATGGATTGCGCCAGTGGTGTCAGGAGGTTGTACACCAAGGTCCTCAGTTCATGGAGCTCAATGGCCATCCCTGGGGCAGGGCCCTGTGTGAGTTAGGGGAAGCAGGCCTTCCTCTGTCTGTTCGCCGTATCTTTAAGCGTGGGGCCCGGTGTGGTCGCACTAGTTGCACCACCAGTTTATACGCCACTGTAGAGCTATAATGTCAGCCTACAAAAACCACAACCTTAAATTTTTTGGCCAATTTTTAGGGGTGTAACGATTCCCTCATGTCACGATACGATACATATCCTGATACTGAACTCATGATACGATATTATTTCGATACTCCAAGACATATGGTAAAAGGTTAACAAAAATAAACTGTTGATTAAAATGTTACATTTGGTATTACAAATCGAAATGAAATGAATGGAAATTCATTGGAAATGAATAGGCTTGGACTTGGTGCTAGTAACCCAATGCACAGGACAATGGTGACACCAGAATAAAAATATTTTAATTTTACTTTTTACTTTTCGTTTCAGCGCGACAGCGAACGGTAAAAAGTTAATTTTAGTAATTCAAGTAGATAGTTATTTTAACATTTTTCACTTGATGAAATATACAGTTTTGCGTTGTAAAACATACATGCATCCCATCATACCAGAAACACCATCACAGAATTTTTACAGTGCATTTCTGGCAACCACAGTTACCATCTTTTCACTTTAAATGTAACGTGATATGTTTTACCGTGTATAGTACTTACAAAATAATGAAAAAAAAATGGAAGCGAAATATTGATTTGAATTGAAATTATTTCATTATATAAGAGGAAAGAGAGATTAGTGTGCTGCGAAAAACATGAAACTAGTACAGCTATGTATGAATGTGTTGCCAGGAGACAACAGTTATATTTTACCACATACAGAATGCCATAATTTCTAAAACAGGAACCAGAGAGAGCTATTCAACTAGAATTATTCCATAAAACACCAGCAGACCTAATACTGCTTATAAAAAAGCAAAAATAAATAAGATGATTGTGATTTTATGGGAAACAGAGGTTGACTTGTCTAGGCAATGATGAATCCTTAAATTCACAGGAAGTCAGAAAGTGCTTATAAAACTTGGGTCTGAGTCAAACCCTTTTATAACTTTGCACATGTAACACTATCTTTTACCTTGTATAACCCTCCTTTCACAACATCTGCAGGCACGCACATCTGCACTGCCCCCTTGCCCATGTTAGGTAGCGTGCAATTGATTTCTTCCCTGAGGGTCTGTGTACAGCTCTATTTATCACTGTTTGAAATCCCCAGTGCTATAGTGAATAGCTCCTTGACCCAAAACACCAAAATGTTTATGACCTTTTTTTTTATTCCTGGGAGATGCTTGACTATTTGGGTTATAAAAGAGAGTAAAACAATAATGCAACACAGATGGGTAAAACGACATTGCACGCTTGCCAAACCAAACACTTTACAAATCACATATCTGCTGTCTTGTCAGCTATTATGAATTATATCAGATTCTAGCTCATGTCTTATCTTAATGACACTTGGCAACCTCTGAGAAAACCCTAGTCTTCTAAGTTGAAAATTGGTTGTAAATAGGAATTATATTTTACTGTTTTAGAAACGCGCTTCTAAAAAAATAATTGATTGCCATTCCCTCCAGCACATCCCATCATGACTCTGGAATCTTGATAATGGAATTGTTTTTCCTCCCTCATAATATGGCTCCACATCTGTAGAGGGGTTAGAATGTTTAAAGCGAGAGAACATTTCATTTGTTATATCATAGCTGGCACAAAATGTAACACATTTATGCAACCCACATACGAGTCATGTTTTATGTGAAAAGTACGAGTAATGATTCTATATGCTTCAGGGACACTGGGAAAGGTCAGGAAATGGCCACATGACATCTGCTCTTTGCAAGTGATACTTTAACAAACTGAAAAGAAAATGTCGCAGGTTTCATAACATTTTATAAAAACCCCTCCAATGTTAGGCATTATGTTATTTTAACTAATTTCACACAAATTCGTAATTCGCTCTGTTCCTACAAACCTAGTGAGCACCTGGTTGAGTAAAACAATGTATCTTAGAATGTGAAAACAATTTGCCTTGTGATGCTGTTTATGTTCACTGTATTTCTGTCAGGACCACTATCGTCAAATTGACGATAGCATGATTGGCGGTATGGTTCTTTTCTGGACAAGAACTCCCTGTGCATCCATGCAGCCTAGCATGGATAAGAGCAGGGAGAGCAGCAATAACCCCCCTTAGGGTAAACAGAACAGAACCAACATGAATGTATTGCAGATATCATTAATTAATTTTAATGTACAACATAATTAGAGAATTGTAGTCTGATTCAAGGGTAATCAAAATGCCAAATCCTGACTGACGAGAGGAGGAGCTGGGGATGGACGAGGGTAATTAGCTCCTTAGAAACGCAATATCTGCTGATAATACTGAAAGAATTAATATATGTATACAGTGATAGGCGTCGTATTCCTGAGAGTCAGCTGATGCGAGCTTGACTAACGTGACCTGCCAGAACTGACGCTACGCTTGATTTCTGTCAGGACCATTATCGTCAAATACGATTGACAATTAGCATATAACCCCCAAAACAAAACCATATGCCAATATCCCCCAACACAAACTGACAGCAAAATTCTGGATGTCTTTTACACACTAGGCCTACCCCCAACACGACTGATGCTGATATGTGGTTAATTGTTAGTGTTAATGTTAGTGGCATATGCATAGTTTAGTGGCAAATGGCAATATAGATCCAATCTAATGGGGGAAGCATCACCCCTAGCTGGAGCAAGCGAGGACACATTGCAACAAGCGTGTTGCTTTAGCCAATTTAACAGTGTATGGGATCTATTGGGGGAAGCTAACACACCTAGCGGCAGCAATCTGATACATCAAGCATGTTGTATAATCGCGAAACCATTGCTAAAACTTGGCTGGGGATGCATACACCCTACAGCAATAGCTCAGACTAGTGGCAACAAAATCTGATACAACAAGCATGTTATATAACCATGGGACTAGTATTAAAGCTAGTGTAGTCCGGTCGGGGAAGCATACACCCTGTAGCTCTGAGTCATATGCAGTGCGCAGCTAAGCAATGAAGTACAGTGTGCTTCCTCATTCATGAACATGAATTCTGCTCCCATCGTACTGAATTTTAATGGTTGTGGAGGTGAAGATGACGACTCCCATGATTCCACACATTCATGGGATCATCAAGCTACGATGTTATTAGTGTTGAATGACAGCCCTAAGAATAAAACAATGCTTTCATTACCACAGCATGTCGCTTAGTACAGTATGCTCAATAATACTAGAAGCCCAAGTAATGAGCATATATTCGATAACATTTGCATTGAATTGCAAATGGAGGATGCTGCACATTGGTGGTTGAGGAGACTCCCCCTTCCATGTAAAGCGCTTAAAATGTAATTTTAAACATTTAATTTTACATTATTACAGTCCACTTTTTAAGTGTGTTAAGAATAGTTATAAAAATGAATGTTTTCAATGAAATCAATAGTGTACTGAGAGAGGAGTCTCTTCAGATATCCCCACAGTCATTTCCATTTCAGAAATTCTGTGTCTGGAAAATATGCATTCTTATGCAAGATGAGAAGTTTTCCTCAAGGACAAAAAACATTGGGAGATAAGGAGGCATTTATCTCTGATGGCTGAGGAGGTTTCAAATGTTAACTTTACATCATTCACTACAGATTTGCTTTCCACTCACTGATCTCATATATAAATATTGTAGAAATATTAAATTATATGGTTACACTTTATTTCGATAGTCCACTTTAGACATTCTACTAACTATAAGTAACTTTTCAATGTCAACTAACTCTAATTAGATTATTAGTAGACTGTGAGTAGACTGTTAGGTTAGGGTTCGGGTTAGGAGAATAAGTTGACTTGTAGTTGCCAATTTACTTATACAGTATAGTCAGTAGAATATTAAGCAGATATTCTAATGAGTGTTAATTGACATGTAGCTGCAAAGTTACTTACAGTTAGTAGAATGTCTAAAGTGGACTATCGAAATAAAGTGTTACCAATTATATTATCTATATTAGATCAGTGTTCCATGTTTTAAATCCACAGGCCCATTCCAACATTGCAACTCATGTATTATCTAGAATTCGGGGTTTTCTTACGAGAGGTTCTCTCGTATTGCTTAAGTTGCTTACGCTACGGGTAAAGTAATCTTTTCTCGAGATATGAAGCCAAAAATTATCCTTAATTTTGTACTTATTGTCAATGCAGTGCAGCAGTTAGCAGACCTAGAGCAGGCTGTCTAGCGTGCTCATTGGCTGCCCTGCGGCTACTGCAGCAGCCTACCAATGAGCCTGGCGTGACGTCACACCCATTGAGTCACAGCCCGCCAGAATGGGTGTGGCTTAGTGTATAAAAGAGAGGCTCGGAGGCTGCTTCCCTGATTTTCATCTCTTCAGCGAAGCTCTTCGCATCGCTGGATCCTGAGAGACGCCGCTGCCGTCGAAACCAGCGACTTGCAAGCAGAGGACAGCGTCTGAAGAAGCCGGCCGACTTCGCCGCCTTCAGCCATCCGTGCCTGCTACGGTATCCGGCGACATTATCCTTTGCTCTACTGTGAGTGTTCGCCGCCGCGACACACACTTCTGTCTAAAAGAGCACGAGACGTTTTTCTCAAAATGTCTCGGACTTCCTGTGGCTCATGCCGTAGCCCGCTCAGCGCCGGAGACCGCCCTGTGATCTGCGCTCTCTGCCTGGGCCCGGACCACGCAGTCCTCGCGCTCTCGTCGGGGGGCTGCGTCCATTGTGAGGAACATCCGATGTCGACCTGTGCGGGCTCGACTCGAAGTTTTCAACGTGGAAGCTGTCTCTCCACCCTCTGTGAAACCGCGCAAGAAGAAGCGCCGTTCCCAAAGACCGCCGGAGACTGATGTGGTGTTTATGCGCTCGCCGGAGCCTCTCCCTCGAGCCTCTCCCTCGCCTTCAACGCCCCCCCTCCCGGACGCGCAGCTGCCGGCTCCGGCCCTCACTGCCGCCGCTTCAGGGGACGAGGCGGAAGGCGACGCCGCAGGTGACAGCTGCTCTATCCTGGCCTCGGACAGTGAGGATTGGTCGGGTTCTCACCACTCTGCCTCCTCCTCGGTCCAGGAATCCGGCCGCACGCGTGCTGGCGTGGACGCAGAACTCATGCGCCTCCTCTCCATGGCTCCTCGACCAGCTTGGCCTCGAGTGGTCACCGCCGAAAGAGCTCGCTCCTATCAGACTGGACGGCTGTTTCCTACATCGCTGCCCTCAAGCGCCCGCATCCAGGCCTGCACCTTTTCTGCCGGAGCTCCACATGGAGCTTTCTAAATCGTGGAATGCACCATTCTCCGCGAGGCTCCACTCTCATGTCTCCTCTGCGCTCTCCCAAATGGACGGCGCTGCCGAGAAGGGGTACAATGCTATTCCCCCAGTGGAGGAGGCGGTAGCAGCGCACCTTTGTCCCCCCTCCGCGGGATGGCGCTCAAAGTCTGCCCTCCCGTCTAAAGCCTGCAGGACCACGTCAGCTCTCGTCGGCCGCTGGTGTTTTAAGTGTAGAAAATGTGCCCACATCTCAGTGTTCACCCCTACACACAAGCACTATACCCCCGTGTCTCGCACACTCACAGAGCCCACTCTCATAAAGCTAGCAAATGCCGCTCGAGTGTTGAATGTAGGAAATGTGCCCAAAACTCTGTGCCCACGCCTACTCGCTGCCCGCTCTGTCACACGGCCAAAATAGCCTCATACCGGTCAGGTTATGAACGTAAGTTACGTGCCCGCTCACGAGCGCTCACGCTTACTAAGAAACACCTCGCACCAGGCACTGCTGTCGCATCACAAGTTATCACAAAACGTTCCCCGTTCAGAGCAATCGGGACGTCACACGTGAAACAGCCAGCCATCGCTGTCAGCGAGCCGCCGTATCCAAGCACCGAGGGCGCGCGCGCCGTGCCCACACCTCCGGTTCAGTTTCCCGAGCCCACGAAGTGCGGCGATCGGAACCCGGGGTCCATTCTGCCCCTAGCTCTACATGTAAAAGCATGGGAAGCTATTCCAGGGATATCAGAATGGGTGCTGAGCACAATAAGACAGGGCTATTCGCTACAATTCGCTCGCCGTCCCCCACGCTTTCGAGCACGGACCGCAACGAAAGTGAAAGCGGAAGTAGCACATCTACTCCGCGCAGAAATAGCCAAACTGCTGTGTAAAGGGGCCATAGAACCGGTACCTCCTTCTCTGAGCGAGTCAGGCTTTTACAGCCGCTATTTTCTCGTGCTCAAGAAGGACGGAGGTCTCAGATCTATCTTAGATCTGAGATATTTGAACAGAGCTCTCATGAGAAGACCGTTCAAAATGCTCATGACCAGACAAATTCTCGCGCAAATTCGCCCAAGGGACTGGTTTATCTCTCTCGATCTGAAAGACGCCTACTTTCAGATTCAGATAATTCCCCGTCACAGGCCATTCTTGAGATTCGCCTTCGACGGTCAGGTATATCAATACACCGTCCTCCCGTTCGGCCTGTCTTTAGCACCCCGTACATTTACGAAGTGCATGGACGGGGCTCTCGCCCCCTTGAGAAATCAGGGCATGCGGATTCTGAACTATTTGGACGATTGGCTGATTCTGGCACAGTCAGAGATAGAATTCTTATCTCACAGAACAGTGCTCCTCAGTCATCTGGAAAGCCTGGGTCTCACGGTCAACTGGACCAAGAGCTCATTACTGCCCAGTCAGTCAGTTTCCTTTCTGGGGATAGAACTGGACTCTGTGGCTCTGATGGCTCGTTTATCGACACAGTGCACGCGCCGTGTTCGACACCTGGCCGCATCTTTCCAGAAGGGCAGCGTCGCTTCTCTGAAAACATTTCAGAGAATGCTGGGCTGTATGGCATCAGCTGCAGCAGTGCTTCAGCTGGGCCTACTGCGCATGCGCCCGCTACAACGCTGGTTGTGTGCTCGGGTGCCTCACCGAGCTTGGGCTTTCGGCTGCAGACGAATCAGAGTGACTCAGAGATGCGTTTCAGCTCTGCAGCCCTGGTTAGCGGCCGACTGGTACCAGCGGGGGGTGACGATGGGTGCCGTCTCATACCGAAAGGTCATCTCGACGGACGCCTCCAACTTAGGTTGGGGCGTTCTCTTCGAGGGCAGACCGGCCTTCGGCCTGTGGTCAGACCGAGAGAAATGCCTTCACATAAACTGTCTGGAGATGATGGCGGTCGAGAACGCGCTGAAGCACTTTCTCCCGTTCATACGAGACCACCACATTCTAGTCTGCTCGGACAACATGTCTGTGGTATCATACGTGAACCGTCAGGGCGGTGTCAGATCCAGGAATCTCTGCGATCTGACGGAACGCCTCCTCGTATGGTCTCAGCACTTACTGCGCTCGCTGAGAGCTGCGCATGTGCCAGGCCACCTGAACGACAGCCGAGACAAACTGTCCAGGGACAACGTTCCCCCAAGGGAATGGTCCCTGCACCCCCAGACAGTGCAGTTGCTATGGCGTCTTTTCGGCAAAGCGGAAGTCGACCTGTTTGCGTCAAAAGACAACGCTCACTGCCCGATGTTCTTTTCAAAGAACGAGGACGCGCTGGCCCAAATCTGGCCCAGCCGCCCACTCTATGCTTTCCCCTCCGGTCTCACTGTTGCCAGAGTTAATCAAGAGAAGCAGGGAAACGCGCCATTCGGTGCTCCTTATAGCCCCGCGATGGGAGAACCAAATCTGGTTCCCGGAGCTGACGCGGCTGTCACGCACAGCCCCTTGGCCGATTCCGGTGAGGAGAGATCTCCTCTCTCAAGCCCGCGGCTCAATCTGGCATCCCCATCCAGAGTGCTGGTCTCTGCACGTATGGTTAATCAACGGATACCCGTTGTCTTGCCAGAAGGGGTTATGAACACGATTACACAGTCCAGAGCTCCCTCTACGAGACGGCTCTACGCGTCTAAATGGTCTATGTTCTCCAAATGGTGTGCCGACAGAAATCTGGACCCACGAACATGTGGGGTATTGTGGTTGCTTAGCTTCCTTCAAGAGCTGTTGGACAGGGGCAGGTCCCCCTCCACGCTTAAAGTTTATGTGGCGGCCATTGCAGCGTTCGCTGAGTCGACGCACGGCCAGTCAATAGGAAGGAACGAGCTGGTCATCCGCTTCCTTAGGTGAGCCAGGAGGATGAATCCCCCGTGACCCCCGTCGCTTCCTATATGGGATCTTTCTTTGGTCCTAGAGGCCCTGAAAGCATACCCCTTTGAACCGCTAGATTCCGTAGACCTAAAGTACCTCTCGCTCAAAACCGTTTTTCTGACAGCTCTGTCATCAGTCAAACGTGTGGGGGATTTACACGCGCTATCCATTAGCGCTGCGTGTCTTGAGTTTGGACCAAATGACTTTAAAGTCATCCTCAAACCAAGACATGGCTATGTCCCTAAGGTGATTGGAACTCCCTTCAGAGCGCAGGTCATTTCTCTATCGGCTCTGCCAGCATCTGATAGTGAAAGCGATGTTAATCTCCTCTGCCCTGTCAGGGCGCTGAGGGCTTACATTACACGCTCCGCCCCTTTCAGGCCCCTTTTATTCTTGAAAATCGTAATTATGATATTTCTGACTCTACATGAAGGGCACATAATACATAACCCTTGTGAAATGCAATGCAATTAATTGTATTGAATGTGTATTTCAAATCTTAAAGGTATATTAAAAAAATGTACTTGCAGATAATATAATACTAAGAAAAAAAACTTGTGTACTTAAAGAGAGTACACTTTTTTAATTTCAGGTTGATGAGTTATACGAGTCGATCATTTTTTGCAAATACTGTACCATGGAAATGAAAGAATTGTGCCATAATAGTGCCTGCTAGTGGCAATATTCTCTTATAAAACATCATCTATTTCATTGTAAACTCCAAATATAGCTTGCACAAAAATGAATGTTTAATGATTAAACATTAAACACTTTGTTTTGTTTATGTTTATGTTGGATGATAGCAATATGCACAGTGATAGAGTATAATTGATTAATCATAACTCTGGTCACAAAAGCTGTGTTATAACAATTAAAATGACAAAGGGTGTAATGCATATACACTGTAAAAATGATTTATTCGAAGCTGCCAATAAGACTATTTTAATACTTTTAACAAGAATACACTATTTTAGTTTTATTACTTAAAAAATCCTGTTTAATTCAGTGTTAAAGCCTGTTCAACCAAGGACGATAACTATAATGATTATAACAATAATGATATCGTTCTAAAAATCATTCTAAATATAAAAGAATAACAGAGTCCACACCCCAACTATAACGATAATGGCAAAGAGAAACAATATAGTTAAGATTTGTTTTCCAGATGATGAATGATAAGAACATTGACAGCCAATCAGAATCCATCCTGCTTTAAAAGCTTGAGTATTTAAAGTGGCAGAGGACAGAACAGCAGCATGCGTGCTTAGAATAAACAGAAAAATATTGTGTGCTGTTAATTATATAGTTTTGTAATATAGTTATAGTTATATTTATAGTTATCGTTCTTGGTGTGAACAAGTCTTTACTTTCTAAGTGAAAATTGTACGTATATTCTACACCAATTTTTTTTTCTTCAGTGTAAGCAAATTTTTTTTTTTTTCACAAAAGTTTATATTGTGCTGATATGACATAAGAACCCTCACAAATGTATCCTGTGTTATTTTGTTGTGAAACAAAGATCTAGTATCAAAGATCTTTGATGGCCACCAGACTACAGAACATGTTTCGGATTACAGCTAGCAGGCTATAAATCATGTAGAAATTCAGAATTCAGAAGTTCCAGGAATTTGGGCCAGTTCTTTTTATGAATGGGGAAACTGTCATAGATGCACTATGCAAACAAACAGATGTCATTAGCCTCATGTAAACACAATTGTTTCATCATCGCTGCCTGTGCCAGCTATAAAGGATTGAACATAGACTTAGAGACAGTTGTGATGTAATGTCGTTTGTGGCTATTAGTAGATCGCATCCTATTGGCTTAAACAGAGAGATGATTCCTTACCAACAGTAGCATGTGTGCAGCCACATGTTTTTTCATCTTTCAATGCAAATGGGCCAACCAGAACGAGCTAGGAGCCCCAAATCCCCACATTTTTTATCTTACATATACAAAAATGTAACCACTAATAATGTAGAATAAAATTTAAATCTGTAAATTATAGAAAGTTATAAGTGAAAGTGTCACTTCAAAATACAGTGTTATTGACGTAACAACGCAATGAGGCAAAGAAGACCATGATGAATGGAAAGAGGCACTTGCCAAAAAGCAAAAATGTAAAAAAAAAAAAAAAATTTAGTGGGGACATAAAGACCATGTTACTTTTTGTTCTCTCAGCCATGTAAAAAATTTGGTTTGTCTAGATAGTGTACATAAGATTGCTTCAAATTGCAGCTCTGCAGCTATAAGTTATGTTAGTGTTTAGGAGCAAACATGTATTCTTGAAAATAGGAATGTTTTGCAAGATATGGAATTTTTGCAAGACAATGAATTATATTGTTTAGTGAGACTCTTGCATGATATATGCATTAATGTAACATCAAGCAGCCTATTGTTTTATAAGAGCAATTAATCTAATTTCTCTCAAATATACTGTAAATCATTTTATTTTCTTGTTAAAAATTATATATATTTTTTTTTTATCTATTTATAATATGTATTTATAAGTTTCTTATTCTTCTAGAACAAGACTTAATATTTACATTTTAAGTCAACGTCAAATACTAGTTGCTAATTCAGTGTACGTCTATGCATATTTTTTCACCACTTTTATCATCCACTATGCTAAAACCCTCCAAATCTATTAGAAAGGTACACCTCTCCCAAACAAGTGGTTTGAGGTATCATTCATGTCTGTATGATAGACGTGTGGGATGAGTTTAAAACTTACTTATTGTTCAGATCACTAACCATAAACATGAGCAATTAGTAATAGTGATGCCTGACTTAGCTTGTCTTATACTTAGAAGCATTACATTTACTGTAAAGTGATTAAAATTATATATATAAATCATGTAATATCTGGCAAGCATAAGTTCAAAGTCTTCAAAGATCCCAAAGGGTACATCATTTCTAAAGCATATCTTTCTTTTTCCATGTCAGTGGCATTTTTCCTGATCCCAGAACTTCACTGTAGGCAAACGATTTTCCTTGCAGTTCTTATACTCTGCATGCCACCGTCTGAGATTGGCTTGTGGTATGCATTTCCTCCTCTAATGCAAACTCAGCACTTGGGGCAAACCAAAGAGTGTGTGTTGGCTTTATGCAGCATAACACCCTTCTTCCTACTTCAGCTTATGTTTGAGACAGACACTCTTTTTGCAGTAAAAACTCCATGTAGTCAGTGAAAATCCACACCACTGATCATCTAGCTCATTAAATCACCCATTAACTCAAAATTTGATGTCTGTCAGCAATTAAAGCCAAATGCACTATTTATTTTTTTTTCAGTTCGGGGAATTTCAAAAACATGATATCACACATGTCCTTCATGGATCATTTGGGCGTACAACAATGTAAGTGTTTGGGCAAGACCCCTAGTCCTCTCATCACAGGGTAGTTGACATCATTTAAGGGTGTTTCTTCATCTATGGGCACTTTTATGTGCCAGAAGTTGGTTATATAAGTTGTTGTTATATAAAGTAAAAAAAAAAAAAAAAACATTTTTACCATGCCATTATCATTTATTTATCAGGCTACTTTTCAAATGCCCTTTGTATATAGATTTTATTGTTCCTTATCCATGTTATCCTTATCCAAAAAAGTTGGTGTACTTTTCTACCATAGTGCACAATAGTATCAGTGAAGAGCTTTAGATGAAATATGAGGAATGTAATGCATGGGGCGGGGGATTAAAACATTTATTTTCAATGTCAAGGCCACTGTAATTTCTTGAACAAGAACATGTGGATATTAATATCGCAGGATCGCATGGCACGAGATCTCGTAACACCCCATTACTGACTTAACTTTATTATTGACCTGATTTATTAACTTACAATCTCAGGGGGTACTTTAAGTAAATATATTAGGTTAAAGAGGTTCAGCTGACAAAAAAGTTGGGGAATCCCTGCATTGCACTTATATGAAATGATGAGAACTTGTACATTTGAATGTGTTTGAAAGACAAAAGTCTTGCTAAGACAGTAATACAATTATGACACACTGAGTGATAATTCAAATAATAATTAAGGAGCTTATTATAGATTTGGGAGAACTTCTGAACGTATAGATAGACCTTATGCGCCAGAGAAACAAGCATGCAGCCATCTTTAGAATTTTTTTGTTTGAAATTCATTTTTTGCTGTAGCTCTGTATATTTCTTTAGCACTGCTGTCAAAGAGTATTAAGCTGGTGGATTTACTTATTGTAGAGTTAACAAAAGATATCATGAGCATTGTAATTTTTGAAGCGGATGTCATAACAAATGTAAGTCGACCGGGAAGATTTTAAAAGGAGAATTTCATTCATAAATTCGTAAGATCCTACCATCATGTTGTGGAAATACAAACCGAAAGACATACACAAGGAGTGCAGCACTGGAAGGGACGGGGGCTACATAAAGTCTGAATAAGCAGTAGCCTTTTTTAGAAAGCAACATTTAAAAGATTAAAAATATGTAGCAAGGAGATGAATTATGAATAATACCATTGTGAGAATAACATTTATTCATGTAATCAATAAAAACGTATCTGTAGTCTCATTACGAGTATGATAAAACATAATATAATCTAATTACAAGTACTTAATATTTGGAATCTGATCACGTAATCCAGATTACATGTAACTAGTAACAACACAGCACTGAAGGCATAAGCCCGTAAATTCATGTCTTCTGAAAATGTGGAAAAACAGCTCAAAGACTGTAAAATGTGACCTAGATCTGGATCCTCAGAGAATAGGTTTCTTAGATAATTTCCAGCCTCAAGAAGTCAAGATGTAGATTACATCATGTGATGGGAGATGTCTTGCTGTAATAGCTTTGACTGAGTAGAAACAGAGTTTTGGCTGTAGATCTTAGATGAACTATTGAGCAGAACTCGGGTGCACAAACACTCTTGACGTATAATGCTATTTTTGGCCAGTCAAATGGTGACCGGAACAAAGGTGAGGTGATAACTTAAAGAGCCCAAGGGAAGACGCAGAAAGCCGGGTTACATGGATTTGTGCAGACTGCGCCAGGCTTGATTTGGAAATCATTGTGTCCAAAAAGTTCTGGTAACACCTAATTAATCACATTGGAAGAGGCTTGTTCAGTGTGTTCAGAAGAACAAAACAAGTTTAGTACATTACAGATCCATTACAAACTGTCTGTTGCCTAACTTTGACCACATAAAAGGGTCCAGGTGTGATGTCAGAGATCTAATTTGACATATTCCTGCTTTATTTCAAACTATCCGGGTCTTTTTCAAACTCTCACCGGATTTAATCCATTAGAGCTTTCTGTACTGTCATCCTTAGAAACTCAACAAAAGTGTCTTAGATGATAGCATAATGTTACTGAATACCTTTTGACTGTTTCTAAACGCTGTAAAGGCTTTAGAAATGTGTTTTGATTGCATTTCTGCTTTATGGATAACAATTTGGGGGAAATGTTTGGTGGAGTTATGATGGGGCAGATCCCTTTGAAGCACTGGATTTATGGAGACCACACTGTCTGTGTCTGTTCTGAAACACTAACTTTTTTTGAATTTACTTTTCCTCCTGCAATTCCAGGAGAATCTGGATGAACTACGACTGACTCCTCTTTCAGTGAATGGTCCAGAACTCTTCCTTGTGTGGTTATCTGCTATGGGGATGTGTTTTTGCACTCTATTCCAGTATGTTTCCAGTGCCAAGAATAAATCCCGGGTAATGGGGCTTCCAACGAACTGGCGAGATCTAATAAGCTTCTGTGTTTACCGTCTTGAGAAGGAGCCAGTTTAAAACACGCAATACCAGATCATGAGAATCTGCCAGCATTTTAATTTTTTTCATAAGGAGAAAATAAAGTTCAAAAAATTATTTTCGAATGATTTAGCAGATGAAATGTCAACAAGTCACATTATTAAAATGTCAGCATTTTATAAGAGAGAGGGTATTTGAGGATAACGAGATATAAGCATTAGGGCACGACACTTAGACTTTAAGGAATGGATTGAATTTAACATTCTGTCTGAAATGCTCTTGTGTTTTGACTATTCAATTCAATTCGATTCACATTTATTTGTACAGCGAAAAAGGTATTAATTTAAACAATGTAATAATTTTATGCAGAAACAATGAGCTCATTGAAGTAATGAATCCTTGTTTGTTAACAAACGATTATGACATTTAGAAAAATGTAGCATTGGTGCCCTATAGGCTACTATATAGCTTTGACTTTTCTGCAGACTAAATCCCTGCATAATTAAACCAATGCAATGTGATTTATAGTGCACTTAGCGAACTCACAATAGTTAGGAAGCTTAGCTCACTGTGTTTTCACATAACAACACTCAAAAATGTTGTTTAGGTATAGGCAGCTCACTAGTAGGCTAATGGAAATGGCGTCAAAACTCTCCAATTTGAGACTCCGGCCATCTAGGTAGGCACTAGGCAGCATACGTTTTGAACGCCAGTCTTACCTTTTCCGCAAGCTCCTCTCTGGATGAAGATGGTGGGCGGCTGCTGGAGTTTCTGCGCCCGGTTACTGACTCTCTTGAGTTCGCAGATGTTCCTGTAGGACACCCCATCACTCCCGCATACGGGATCAGGGCTCTTACACACGCACACGCCGGTCTTTCCTCTCCTCCTCACTGTGGTTGTTGTTCCGACCCCATCGGACACAGCGCACTCCAAACCCTCTCCACACTCCGGGTCACCCAGTTTTCCTGTCCCGCCGCAGGGCTCATCCTCGCCGGACGCGCACACTGGGCAGCAGTCGCACTGGTCCAGGATGTCTCCGGCCAGACAGTCGGCCGGTATGGGCGGACACAGACTCTTATCACAGCGCTCCGGACAGCCGATCACATAACGCTTAGAGATACGCGCATCGCACAGCAACGGCACCAGAATAACAAACACGCATAAAACCCACAGACGCATTTTAATGTTAATATTAGGCTAAGTAAAATCTCTTCAAGTGACTAAGTTATGGAATACGTCACAGGACGAATAAAAATATAATGCTCGTAGTTGACAGCCTTTGTTGTGCTGTCGAATGCCCGTTATCTTGCGCTTAAATGAGAGACTTTATAAAGCTTGAGGAGTATAAACAGCAACGCCGATTGGTTGGTTGTGTATGATGTCAACGATGTGGGTGGGACGAGCTGCAATGGTAAACAAAGAGGCCACGCCTCAAGCATGTGTCTAAATATTGTGGTAACAAATCCCTTGCCTGTTGAGAGATACGCAGTCCTATACAATGTCAAAGAAACTTGAAAGGAATAGTTCACTTCAAAATGAAAATTCTGTCATCATTTACTCACCCTCAAGTTGTTTCAAACCTGTATGAATTTCTTTCTTCTGGTGAACACAATGGAAGATATTTTGAAGAATGTCATAACCAAACAGTTGATGTACCCCATTGACTTCCATAGTATGGAAGTCAATGGAGTACATCAACTGTTTGGTTACCGACATTCTTCAAAGTGAACTGAAGTGAACTATTCCTTTAATTTAACCAAGAAGAAGAAGAAGAATAAAAACCCACCCAAAATCTATATTCTGAAACCAGTTTACAGAGGATTGAAATTTTTACTAAAGGAGTGTCTATCTTTAGTAAAAAGTTAGATAGAATAAGAGGGACGTGTGTATGTTATTTATATTTGCAAATTACATTGTATTATACTGTATTTCATTAGCATATATTATACATAATAGGCTATATTGTAGACATAGGCTATAGGCCAAAACCGTCTTTGGCTAGGCCAATTATATTTAACAGTAAATAATATACTGTTAATAAAAGAGTAAATAAAAACACCAGGTTCCTTTTAAATGTTGAAATATAGTTTTTGAGTGAAAGCAAAGTTTATCGAGGGAATGCAACGGTTTTGCTAGTGAACACAAATATCAATCAAAATATAATTTTCCTCCTATCTCATATTTGTAAATAATAGGGAAGAATGGTTAACATAATAGCCCATAACTTAATATAACATTATTAACATTTTTTTTTCTTGCACTGTATGTGTCTTTATCATTGCAAATAAATTGCTGCCTTTATACAGTATGTTAGGGCATCCTTTCCAAAGCAATCATAATTGTTGAGTCCTTGTGATCAAAAGTGTTTGAAATCCCTTGAGTTTTATAATGAAGGTAAATTTAAACTGAAAGGTTGAGCTTTATTCTCAGAGTACTTTTCATGAAAGTTGGTGCAAGTTGCTGGATACTCTTCACTTCACAGATCTGGTTAATAAAATTGTAAGATAGACTGTCATTCTAGGCTAAACACTGATCCAAACTCATGCACTTGTGTTTAGCATTGTGGTCAGATGCATGAATTTTTAGATGTGTTTGTCACAGAGTTACAGGTCCAAGCTGTCCTCCCATGCAGCTATCTGAAGGGAGTTGCTCCAGCATTATGGGAGTGGATGTCCTTCATATGCTTTGCTTACTGATCCTAGGCAACATGTAATATTTGTGCCTCAAAATTCTGGAATTTGAAGCCACGACTGTCACGGTGTATGAATTCACTATCTCTCTCTCATCTTGCGTGCTGTTGTGTGTGTGTGCGTTAATTGTGGGCGCGGTCACTGATCAGTGATGATCAGCAGCGCCAGCTGGCTTCAATCTGTTTTACCCTTTATATGTTCAGTAACTGGTGTCTCATGTTGTCAGATCGTTGTTCTCCCGGTGTGTTCCTGTTCCTGAGTATTGTTGGCCTCCTTTGGATTCCCTGTTTCGTCTTCGTTCTTCTTCGAGTTCCTCGCACTTCCACGGATTCACCTCACTCACGGATCATCTTCACAGGACTGGGAGCACTGCACTGGTTGTTCACCGAGGTCCCTGCGTCACTCTACATCAGCGTTGGATTCCGCCCGATCCACCGTTCCTCTCCAGCTGTGTGACTTTCCCTGTGTTGTGACTCTGACCAAACATTTAATACTTACCTCTAATAAAGCGTTTTTGCTATTGCATCTTTCTCCTGTGTTACGTAACAGAACGATCTGACCGATCATGGATGCAGCAGGCGCAAGAGACTGGGATGAGTTTGCCAATCGGAGCATTGCGCGTTTGGACCAGCAGGATGAGAGCATCAGTTACACAGGTCGGGCGGTCCAAGCACTTGTGACGCAGGTGTCCGAGCTCACCCGACAACTTAAACAGCTAAGAGTTCCCACTGAGCCACCCACACCGCCAGTTCAACCCGTACCACCAGAGCCGCACCAGCAGCGGGAGCCACGCCTACCCATCCCCGAAGGATATTCAGGTGAACCCGAATTCTGCAGAGCTTTCCTGACCCGATGCTCTATGCATTTCTCATTGCAGCCACTGACGTTTTTCCAGGAACAAAGTAAAGTGGCATTTGTTCTTACATTACTGTCTGGCAAGGCGGCTCTCTGGGGAACGGCGGTGTGGGAGAATCAAGACCCATGCTGCGCCTCGTTCCAGGCACTCTCCGAAGAGATGAAAAGGGTCTTCGATCGTGCGGTGGCGGGTAGGGAGGCGGCCAGACTACTTGCCGATCTCCGCCAGGGTAATGGCTCGGTGTCGGAATATTCCATCCAGTTCCGCACCCTGGCCGCAGAGTGCCATTGGAACGAGGAGGCGCAGTGGGACCGTTTCCTGCATGGGTTGACTGACCGTGTCCAGAGGGAGATTTATATGTTGGATCTGCCTCAGAATTTGAATGGACTCATTGAGTTAGCACTAAGAGTCGACGCTCGGCTGAGCAGGATGGGTCGGTTTCAGCAGAGTCATCAGTATCTCAGCACGGAGGATTCCCGGGTCGGCAGCAGGGACACGGTCAGCCACATCCCCGATCCCGAGCCCATGCAGGTGGGTAGAGCTCGGCTTTCCCGGGAGGAGCGCGAGAGGCGGAGATCCCAGGGACTATGCCTATACTGTGGGAAGGCGGGCCATTTCATTCATGCCTGCCCAGTAAAAGATCAAGCCCGGTAGTAACTTTGAGGCTACTATCGGGTGGGATCTCTCCGCCGAGAAGACCTCATCACCATCATCATCTACCCTCCTCCCGGTAAGACTAAGGTGGGCAACCTGCACACACGACACCAAGGCTTTACTGGATTTACCTGTTTCTGTGTTCCAGGAGGAGGCAGTGAATTTGTCTAACGTGCCCGAGGAGTACCAGGACCTGAGAGAAGTGTTCAGTAAGTCTCGAGCTGCTTCTCTTCCTCCTCATCGTCCCTATGACTGTGCCATAGACTTAGAGCCTGTTAAGTCTCCGCCTAAGGGCAAATTATATTCACTTTCTATTCCAGAGAGGGAGGCTATGGAGAAATATATTTCTGATTCTCTAGCATCCAGATTCATTCGCCCTTCTTCATCTCCAGCGGGGGCGGGGTTCTTTTTTGTGGGGAAGAAGGATGGGTCTCTGCGACCGTGTATTGATTACCGAGGGCTGAACAACATCATGGTAAAGAATACTTATCCTTTGCCGTTGATGTCTTCAGCCTTCGAGCGATTGCAGGGAGCATTCATCTTCACAAAATTGGATTTACGTAACGCTTATCATTTGGTCCGCATAAGGAAGGGTGATGAATGGAAGACCGCGTTTAATACCCCTAGGGGGCACTTTGAATATTTGGTTATGCCGTTCGGGCTGTCCAACTCCCCAGCGGTCTTCCAAGCACTCGTCAATGACGTGCTGAGAGATATGGTCGACCAATTCATATATGTTTACCTGGATGACATATTGATTTTTTCATCTTCTCTCCAGGAACACGTTCAGCACGTCAGACGAGTGCTTCAGAGGTTACTAGAGAATGGGCTTTTTGTCAAGGCGGAGAAATGCGTTTTTCATGCACAGTCTGTTCCTTTCCTAGGGTTCATCGTCTCATCTGAGGGAATGCGTATGGATCCTGACAAGGTTAAGGCTGTGATTGATTGGCCTAGTCCAGATTCCCGTAAGGCCCTGCAGAGGTTTCTGGGATTTGCCAATTTCTATCTGCGTTTTATTCGCAACTTCAGCCAACTAGCCGCGCCTCTGACTGCCTTGACCTCCCCCAGAACGACGTTCAGGTGGTCCGATACAACCGAGGCTGTGTTCGCCAAACTTAAGGGCCGCTTTGTTTCGGCTCCCATCCTCGTTACCCCTGATCCTTCACGTCAGTTCGTGGTGGAGGTCAACGCGTCAGAGGTGGGGGTAGGAGCAGTTCTTTCACAACGTTCTTCCACAGACGACAGGATGCACCCCTGCGCGTTTTTATACCATCGTTTATCACCTGCCGAGCGTAATTATGACATTGGTACTTAAAACAATTAAACGATAATTATAAACATGAAACTAAAACCACGAGTAGTTAGTTGCCAGTCACTGTCTTAATGATTGAGTCATTGAATTATTATTTCAACTGATTCGTTCAAAACAACTGATTCATTCAGGAACAGAGCAAGTGGCTGTCTTTGTGAATGGGTCATTGAATTATTCACTCAACCTATTTGTTCAACAACTCGGATTCATTCATTCAACAAAACACCACTGTGTGTTGTTCAGAGACTTGTTCTGATGTGTGTGTGCAAAACAGAGCAATTTTATTTTTTTTACAATTATTGTTTCTAGAATGTAAGTCACTTCATATTAACTTCTCTGAACTGTTGTATAAAATCAATATCACATTTGGAATTGTGCTGATATTTGGGAAAATTTGCTGATATAACTATATAATTTGTTATAAATATAAACTTACTCGCAGGGGCATTTTTGGCCCCCACATCTTGAATTTTGGGTGCATGTTTTTTTATATTTTGTTGGATTTTTTACACTGCTGGATAACTACCCACAACATTCTAGAATTGTGGTGGTGAGATTACATGGACAAGCAGCAATCACATTTTCTTCGCAAACTAAATGCTAATGCCAAAATATCCACTTTAACGTAAGGTTATGCAATGTCAGACACTTCCAGTTATTATAGCTGTACAAAAACAGACAATTATGGTGCTCAATGTTGCAAACTGATATTTGTTATCCTATTATTTTTATAAACTATTGCAATCATAGGCATGGTGGTTTGTCACATTTGACTATTTACTGTACTTTGTTATTCTTCTTGTTATTTCCCTATAACAGCTAATGCATCGAAAGTCTTGCGCATTCACAGGAAATAATCTTACTTCCACATTGAAAAATAAGGTGGATCGTTTGGTTTGAAACCCAGTAGTTTTAATACTAAAGTGTAATACAAGACAATCCATTTGCAAAAACATCTAGGCTCTTCACATTAATGATCTTTCTTGGCCATTATTCTCCTTGGTGGCATCTTTCCTGTGAAAGTCTATGTTTGTTGAAGTTACTGTTACCAGTGTCTCCTCACTAAGCGTGTATTTTAAAGGGAGATCAAGGGTGGGAATGATATGATGATATCATCAGATTGTATTGATTCCGGAAAACACACTTTTCACCGAACATTATCTTCCTTATCTTAAGAGATTCGCATTTTTGGTGTTTACATGGAGACCGTTTTCAAAAACTTGCACTTTGAAACCGTTTTCAAAAGTTTACGTTTTCAGGCAAAACGCATAAAAAGTATTCAGTTTTTAGTTGAAAACGGTGTCGTGTAAACAGCCCTTAATAGAGAAGAACACAAACGACTTTGAGGAGAGTTTTAGGGCTGTTTACACAACACCGTTTTCAACTAAAAACGTACAACTTTTTATGCGTTTTGGCCATTCATTTACACAACAACAGCATTTTGGGTGCCTGAAAACAAAAACTTCTGAAGACAATGACATCATGCACGTGTATTACGTGTTCAGTCTATAGAGTTTCATCGCCATCTAAAGGCCTGGCAGCAGAATACAGTGTTTTTAGCCATTTTCGCAGATCCGAATGGGGATGTCGTCTGTACGCGGAAAACTCAAAGGAAAAACTTCTCCGTTTTATACATGTTGTTGTCTTGTAAACGTAGTCAAGCTAAGCAAGTAGAGAAAATCAGGTGCAGATTAAACTTGAAAAATAATAGGCTGCTTTATAAATTGCAAGCTACTTACTTTGAGTCTACAGGAAGGTGTCACAATCTTCATTTGTTTTTTTTTAAACAATAATCTCTCCAAGACGTATCAGCTGCATATTGTGTTGATCCATTCCAGAGCAGTAGTTCTTCAACACTTTTCATCATAAAGAGCTGAGTAAAAAGTTGGCAATTTTACACACATACTGTAAACACACTGACTCACACATCTGGACAGATGTGGACTCACACACGCATGAGCAATAAGATAAATAGATTTTTCTGACGTGCTGTTCTGCATTGCGTGTTTCAGTGCTGTAACTAAACACATATTCCCTGCATCCATTCATCAGGCTGTTCACTTCCCACTTTATGATGTGAGAGTTTAAAGCTGGGCTCATGTCAGATAGAGCACAGCATTCCGGGAAAACTGGCCTACCTCCTCCCAGAGTTTCCTGAAACAATCCCCAGGACAAGTGAGTCACTCTTTCACATTAAAGAGCATAACTCAAGCAACTTTCAATTATGGCACATCATTTGCTTTGGAAATTGATTCATTATAGTTTTAAAACATAGCTAAAGTCCAACAGTATGAAAGCTTTTTGAAGCCACTGAATAAAAAATGAAAAAGTTAACAATGACTTTTTATCTCAGACTTTTTCTCTCGCATTGCAAGTTTATATCTCACAATTCTGAGAAATAAGGTTTACATTAATTCTGAATTAAGAATTATAAAATCGAGTTATACAATCAAAATTGTGATATTTAAACTCGCAATGGAGAGAAAATGTCATTATTGTAATCTGCCTTTTTTTCTCTCTCAGAATTGGACTTAAACCTCACAATTCGGAGGGAAAAAAAGTCAGAATTACGGGATATAAAATAGCAATTGTGACTTTATTTTTCTGAATTGCAAGTTTATCTCACGATTCTGAGTTTAAAACTCGCAATTGTGTACGAAAGTCCGAATTGTAAGATGTAAACTCGCAATCGTGAGAAAAAAAGTCCAAATTATGAGATAAAAAGTAGTAATTGAAATGAAAGGGACAAAGGCCCTATTATTTTCCTTAAAGGCAAACTATGTCATTTTTCACCACTAGAGGTTGTTTATTCAAAACAAAGGCATAGCTTGATGAAGCCTTGATTTCGTATATGGGAGTTGTTGTCTTCACCTCTACAGTTGGTGGAGAATACGATGGGACTCGGGCAGAAATCATATTCATGGATCACAGATAATGTATTAAAGATTTATTAAGGTTATGAAAGCCGTTGGAGTGGAACGAAGCCACTGGAGCGACATTGAGGATGCTAAATTGCGAGCGGATTTTTGATATCTCTACCCAGATAGCACAAGTCTATTTGATGTGATGTTTACATCTGGAAGACGTATTTTTAAGAGTGTTTGCTCATCTGCAATACGTCTATAGGACGTTTCCTGTCAGATGTCAAATAGACGTTTAGAAGATGTCAGTTTAACATGCATTCTAAATCATTACATCTTAAAGACATCTTCTAAACGTCTATTTGACATCTGACAGGAAACGTCCTATAGACGTATTGCAGATGAGCAAACACTCTTAAAAATACGTCTTCCAGATGTAAACATCACATCAAATAGACTTGTGCTATCTGGGTAATGGTTTGACCGTGGCGAGGCAACACGTTTATGGCGAAAGATGGGATACAGGAAGTGTGTTATAACTTCATACACTGACTGATTGAAACTTCAGCTGTCTGTTTGTTGTATGAGGCTGATCACATGGATGTGACTATTGTGAGTCAAAGTCATAGCGCCACCGACTGACAGAAGGAACTGTGTCACTTTTTGGTCATTGCATTGTTATGGCTGTAGAGACGAGATTTAGCCAAATGTGTTGGCCAGAGAAACAATACCCAAAAATCAGCCATCACCTACGCAATAGCCAAAACCTTCCTATTACAAATATTCATGGATTTTAAGAGAGGATTTATAAAGATAAGCATGAGCCATTTTGCCAGCATTTATATAATAGCATTAATCTAATGAACTCCTACCATTTATCAGTTACATTAGTCAAATCCACTCTTTTATACTCTTAATGATCTTGGATCAGGAAAATGGATTTAGCTCACCATTATAATGCAAACACACAAGAATTTTTTTTGCAAACGTTGAGCCTTTAGGGCCGTACTTTTAAAGGGACATCTTTGTACCTTATTTACCCCTAAAATTAAATACCTTAGGGGTTCATATTACTCTAAGCTACTAGAGTAGAAAACTGGTTACCAACATTCTTCAAAATATTATTTTATGTTCCACAGAAGACATAAAGTCATATAGGTTTGTAATGACATGAGTGTGAGTAAATAATGACAGAATTAATATCTGCCCCAAGCGGATGTGCCCCTAAAGGTACTTTTTTCTGAGAGTGCACACTAAAGGAAGATGAAAAAAAAAAAAACAATCAAATCAAAATAAGAAGGCTACTAAAATGTACCGTTATAATCAGATGTAGTTTTCTCTTTTTATGTGACGAAAGACATTTGCTGTTGTGAATAAGAAACTGTACAGTAACAGGAGCAAACCAGCAGAGGGCACTATGTGAACATCATAAGAAAGGCTGAACAGGTCTGAAAAACTGAAGCGTCAATCTTCAACCGCTATGCTAAAGGCAAACTCATATTGTGGCTGTTGAGGTGGACTCCGTATTCTTAGCTCAGATGTCCACGATATGAATCAATATAGAAATATTTTACTCCATTGACTTGAGTGTTTTTCTTCATGAAAATGGTACGACAGTAGCCTACATTAGGGCTAAAATGTATCTGGAAATATGTATATGTCTGAACTAACTTTTACTATCTAATGCGATGCTATTCGGATATTTAATTACAAAACAAATTACACACACACACTAATTTTTTATTGGTCTCCACAAGACCTCTGAACTTGTCCTGTGGGATCTATCACAAAGACCTGCAAGTAGCGAGGTGGTGCCTCAATGGATCAGATTTGTTGGTCCAGCACATCCCATAGATTCTCATTCGGATTGAGATATGGGGAATTTGTAGGCCAAGACAACACCTTTAACTCTTTGTCATGCTCCTCAAACCATTCCTGAACAATTTTTTGCAGTGTGGCAGGATGCATTATCCTGCTGAAGGAGGCCAGTGCCATCAGGGAACATCATTGCAATGGCTAGGGTGTACGTGCTTTGCAAGTTATTAGGTAGTTGGTACTGTCAAAATTACATCC
This sequence comes from Gila orcuttii, assembly GCA_026230005.1. Lineage (NCBI taxonomy): Eukaryota > Metazoa > Chordata > Actinopteri > Cypriniformes > Leuciscidae > Gila > Gila orcuttii. Next base: position 11,953,750 of record JAPDVR010000017.1, read on the forward strand.
ACATGAATGCCAGGACCCAAGGTTTCCCAGCACAACATTGTCCTGAGCATAGCACGGCCTCCACCGACCTACCCACAGTGCATCCTGCTCCCATATTTTCTCATGGTAAAGGGAAGTTTTGGTGGGTAACGTTACCCAGTTATAGGTATACTAATCACTGCATACCTGGAACACCCCACAAGACTTGCTGTTTTGTAGATGCTCTGACCTAAGACCACATTTACACTGTAGGTCTTGATGCCCAATTTCGAATTGTTGTCTATATCCAATTTTTTGGAGACAACCAGCTTACGTCTTTTAAAAGTGACCCATATCTGATATCTGCATTTACACTATACACTTAGCGAAATAACCCAAGGTAGACATAGGCTACTGACCTGGAAAAGCTTAGGCTGAAAAGGAAGTAAAAATGGCGCGGTTTGCAATGGACGCAGACGAAATGATAATACTGTACAAGCTTTTGCTTTCCGCACCATCTTTAAAGGTCAAGTAAAACATTGGTGTCTCAAGGTTTTTCTTGCTTACACGTTCGTGGGTCATATCCTATCTGTGCCACATGGGAGAAAAAAAATGGAATTGGGTCACTTGAACCATGTAATGTAAATGCGGTCTAAATTATTCAAATCTTCACAGCCTGGACTTGAATCCGAATGAGCTGATCTTAACTACAACACTGGATTGAGTTTTTAGTAATGACCGTGTCAAATATCAGGCTTCACAAAGCTCTACTTAAATGAACAGTCTGGAACAGTACATCCATTCTACAGTAAACTGAGAGTGAAATTTGGTAAGGATTCTGAGGTAGGATGTTTCTGTAATACATAGCTTGGGCTCAAGCACTGATCTAGATCAGAGAACTGGATTGCTGATGACATCTTAACATTTGAGTCACCGTGCAGCCATATTGGAAATATTATCAAGCTATAATCACAGTTTTATGTCGGAAGTCTGCCTATACAACTGTATATCGCAAACTTCCTACACAGGCCTACTTGAATATTTTAGCGTCATGAATTTTACCTGCTTATTGAAAAGGTAACTAAAGTAGCAATAGACACCTTGCAAATGTCGAAGTGTTCGTTCAGAATACAGATTCATGCAAGAGGCTCACATAATACCATTTGTTGTTGCGTAGCCTATATTTAATTCAAATAAATATCTGCTAATAATGCCATATTGTATATTGTCATGTTTAACATTTTCTGTAATAATTGCAAAAAATATTAAATCTTAAAAGAACGGTTTTCAATTTTAATATATTTTCAAATGTAATTTATCAACAGCCAGTTTCTTCAGTCTTCAGTGGCACATGAACCTTCAGAAATCTTTCTAATATGCTAATTTGGTGCTAAAAAACATTTCTATTTACCATTGATTTTAAATCAGGTTAATATTTTATATGGCCTAACAAAACCCTTAAACCTACCCATCACAGACACATGTGCAAAACACTAGATTTAAATAAAAAGTTGTTTTGGCCAATTTATATGCCTTTTTTAAACTAGTGAGGATCAGTAAAATGTTCTCACTAGTCGGTTATCATAATATTTCACAATAAAGTGAGGACATTTGGCCCTAACAAGTATAGGCAAACCTGTACACACACACACACACACACACACACACACACACACACACACACGTTGTTTTCATATTTTATGGGACTTTCCATAGACATAATGATTTTTATACTGTACAAACTGTATGCTTTCCCCTGACCATAACCCTACACTTAAACCTACCAGAACAGAACACACACAAACACACATCAATACTTCTGTTTTTATATAAAGCTGATTCTAATTATTATAGACTAACCATGACACAAAACCAAAACCTTAAAATTTAAGCCAAGACATTATTTAGACTCGTTTAAAAAAGTTAATAATTTTTCCAGCCAATTACAAACATTACAGAAAAAACATGGTGCAGCATATGAATCAACAAACAACGAATATACAATATATATCATTGGAGTCACTGAATCTGTTTACATTCACACTAATACTAACATATGGACCCTTTTCACATTCCCACGGAAGTCCTAATAGTTAGGTAAACTTCTATAGTGGTGAATATAAACTAAAACAAATATAATTTTTGCATTCCCATTTGCTCCAATAGCAAAAGATAAAAAAATCAATAATAGTGTATCTATGACTTTCCAAAAAAGAAAAACAAGATACGAGATTGATTACAATGATCAGGAGAGAAATAAAATTTGCCATTGTAGAAACATTCACACATCAGCAACTAGTTTTCTGTCATTTATTGCCAATACAACACAAAGTATAGTACATGATTTATATATATTAAAAACGTATAATTAGATTTACACTGTTAATAATTGTGGAAATGCATGATCAGTCTGTGAAAAGGGTCCATACAGCTGCATTTTGCAGATGCCTGTGCTTTGTTGGTAATACTTTAGGTTCAATTCGTAAACAATATTTAATGCATTAGGTATCATGAACTAACAATAAAAAAATACTCAAAATATATATATATTTTTTTTACATAAATACATTTCAAGTTGAAAACTCAAAAACATTTCTTGAAAGGTTATAATTAATATTTATCTCGATTGTGAAAAATTACCATTCATCATTAGTTTGTGATAGCCTGTGTAATGCATTAACCATCGTTAACAATTAAACCGTTTTGCCTAACCGGTTTATCAAACATCTCTGGAGTGTTTCTCTGTGTAGAAATATAGTCATGCGTTCACATGCATCTGATAAACATAAGTGCCACTAAAAAGAGAGCTTTAACTCACCATAAGAGTGGCAGTATGTTACACTGAAATATAATAACACCACAAACATTCTCTACAGCATTATGAAACATATCAGTAAAAGCTATTTATATGTTGTTGTGGTCAAACACGATCACAAAGTCCAATTCAATTTATACATAAAGCATTCAAAAAAGAAAAGCAAATTCAATTGACAATAAACAAGACCAAGAGGAAGATGTTGCTGTAGGAAAAAAGCCTAAACTTGTACCCCAACAAAAAAGGATGTAAAGCACCAGAATAATTCAAATGAAACCAACCAGAACTTATGACATGTTGATCTCTCTTTTTTTTATTTTTTTTTTTTTTTTATAAATACCTTATTTTATTCAAACAATATATTTTCCAGTCGAAACCATATAGCCTTGCAAAAGTATTAAACATCCAAAAGTGTTTTGATGCCTGATTTCACTTGAAACAAGTGAATTCACTTTGTGTACATAGTATTTTAGGGAAAAAAGGGGAAAACCACAATAGATTTATATTATCAGCCATAATATCGCTTATTGGCCATAATGCGAAAATAATTACCGGCTATTGGTATGAACGTTTTGTCTTAAAGGGGCTATACAGTATGTAGAATTCAGAAACCTTTGTTATTAGCGACACCGGTGGCCGTTACCCGAACTGCAGCCAGCAACTTATTGCTCATGCTCGCACTCGTGCACATGTGACGTACAAGAGACTGAATGTGATTCAATGCCCTGATATACTCTCAGTGAAGTTCTTTTTCGTCCTAGCGATGTAAATATGTTTGCACAAGCACTGCAATTTACCGGCATCATGTGGACAGTTTAGGTAATTAATAATTACTAGGGGTGTGACGAGATATCATGCCAAGATTCTAAGAAGTTAAAATCAGTTGAACTTTTAAAAAATGCGTCTCGAGACCTTGCGTTTTTTCCCAATTCCACTGCCAGCATCTCGCATTGTACAAAGCAAAAACGCGTTCTGTGTGAACGGCCCCATATCTTGTAGAATGTGCGCTCAAGCACTGCCCCTACGGAGTACGCGTGATTACGAATTTAAAAGTGAAACTAAAATGCAAGCTCCCTGATGGGCACAAATTAGGCTGCATACAGGCCTGTCTCCTAATATCAAACCTATCTCTGGACTGTGTAGTTGTGGCTCTGGTCTCTGTTTTGGTCTCAGTTTGCACTTACAATACTGAGAGAGTACTTTGATTATGGTTGCACTTGCACTATTTATACTGTTTTTATTTCTATGTTCAATTTGTGGAAGAGTTCAATTAGGAGGTCACACACAGCCTCAATCAGAAATTCTGGAAGCTCATAATTCATATTAATAATAATTAGTTACATTTATATAGCGCTTTTCTGGGTACTCAAATCGCTTTACATATGGAAGGAGGAATCTGAAGAGACTCATGTGAAATCATACTGGAGAAAAGCCAGTCAGTTGAGTTTGTGGCAAAACTTTTTTGAGTGCTTGTATATTGTTGTCGTTCAATGCATTTGATAATTCATATTCAAAGTAGAACTGAAATGACATTCATTACAAGGTTATTAGTTAAAAACTTCAAAATGCACCTGCAGACTATTTTTCCAGTCATGCATTTTGTCATTGAGGATTTCTATAAAATATTGTGCAAAAATCTCATCTCGTCTTGTTATCGTGAACCCAATCTCGTGTCTCGTCTCGTGAGAAAAGTGTCTCGTCACACCCCTAATAATAACACGGTTTTAAGATAGTAGGCCTATATTTGAGACTATGGGGACTATATAGATCTGACTATAGTTTGAATAAATCCCTTTTCTTTGCATGACACATTGATATAACAGTACACAATAGCTCTTTCAGCATTATCCTGAACATTGTATTTCATGCGTCACTGAACAGAAGAGAGGCTCAAGAGAGTGAGCGTAAAGACCAAGTATACTTTGGCCGTCTGCCTACCGCGACGGTCCACGCACTGTCCATGAGACGTAATTTTCGTCATCGGGAGGGTCCGTGGACGACGGTGCACGTACAACAACACATGTGCGAGTGACTTGAGCACTTCAAAACAGCAGTCCACAAGATAGTGCACTTTGAAAGTATACTCCTTTAGTCATGAGTGTGGAAAGACGCGTTCGCCATGTGCACATTTTCTAGTGGACTACATGTGCTTTTTTATGCACTCAAGTCACTCGCACATGCGCCATAGTACGTGCACCGTCCGTGCGGACACAAAAATTTGGCTGCACGTGAACATCACATCCTTTTGATTTTCCCAGCAAAAACGTTCCCAGTCCTTCACATAAAAAACATTTACAGGCTCTTGTAGACAACCTATGAAATCAGGGAAGGTCTTGTTTTTTAAGTTTCTTTACAAGCTGTTCAAACATTGGCAATAAAAAAGTGATTAATACATGTAAATTCTTCCATATAGCCTCTCTAACAAATTGTCTGGTTTATAAATCTGTTATAGTGTACACATCTTCTGAAAGGCTTGAGAATGACCACGGAAAACTCCAAATTCCATAGTCCTCCATATTCCATGATGCACTGGGCTCGAGTCCCTGTTCTGCTTTTGACGTTAATAGTTTGTTGTAATGTGTGTATAATACACCAAGTACATTGTTACACCTTGGTAACTTGCTGCTCTTTATCTTTGGGGCAAACTGGAGGCTGCATTACTTTGCTTCTACGTTGCCATGGCGACGAGTCATCAACATTTACTTGGAGATTTGGGGCATCTCCTGGAACGACAGGCGCGCTCGGGCCCCGGGCGGCAAGCTGTTCAGGTCTAGCCCCTCCCACGCCATGCTGAGGGCTCGATGGGGAACGGCATTCTGGGTAATGGAGTTCGGTGGGGAGGGGTGAGCGAGGAGTTGGGAGACACGGTTCGCTGTAGTAGAATATGGAGGTGGGTTCAGCGCGCTCCTGCAGAGATTGAGTAATGGTTATAGAAACAGCACGGCTAGATTGCAGCAATAGTCAGGTCAGAGAAAACGGCTTTGGGAGAGAGGGAAGACGGAGCAAAAACTCAAGAACAAGGAGCAGGTGAAGAAAGAGGTGCAGCAGGAAGTTTAGTACAGCTTAGGACATGGGTCACGACAGCAAACAGTGGCAGTTAAAGTTACAGCAAGTGGCAGGCTGTAGATCATTCTGGGATATAGCAGGAACAGGACAGCTGGTAGTGCAGAGGAAGGGCTCGTTTTTGGATTGTTAGTGTCTCAGTGCCACATTTAATCTCTGAAAGGAAAGAATGAGAGTTTGGACATCAGCTAAAATGGCATTAGAGGAAGTCATAAACAGGACAAGGATTCAACATAAAAAGTTCAAAACTAATAGTCTGTTCAGACCAAGTCGAATGTTCGCATTTTTATTTGAACGAACAGTTGTTAATGGATCGGTTTAGATTGACACGAACATTTGCATGCATACTGTCTGAGAGTGAATTTCCGTTTTCATTCAGCCCATCTGCCGTTTTTTCCCCCCTACATTGATATGAACAGACAAATAGTATGCAAAAATGAGACTGAATTTCCGTGGCGCACATTTGTATTGGTGTGAACAGGCCTTAACATTAAAAGTAGTACACTTTGGTATTCTTTTAAAAAGAGTACTTATTATGGGAAAAAAATAATTTAAAAGAATACTTAAGTGCAAACTGAATGTAATGTTTTCAGGCACTTAATTGCTTAAATATTATTTAGAATTTAATAAAAATGTATTATAGTTATACTCTTATATAACTTAAGTAGGACTTAAGTACATATTTGTATGTAGTAATTTTATAATTACTTCTACAGTCTTTGAAATATGATTTCAGTGTTCTGACAGGCATTTATGGTAAACTAAAATATAGGCTACTTTAAAGGGACAATGTGTAGTTTTTTAGGTATTTTATTATCTAAAATCAATATTATTATTCATAAATATGTCCTCAATGGTGTACAAATACCTCTGCCAATTATCTGACTTATCCTCGTAAACGAAGAATTTATTATCTTTATATACATTTGACGAGTAGGTCCACGGAGGCAGAGCCATCTACGGAGAGCCTGTTCACTCCCTATTAAGTCCTATTGTACCGAATTTTGGTTGTAGTTCCACAAGAGTTCCACTGGGGGGCGATCACCCTGAGTGCAAAATGAATGGGAGTCTATGGAGCTAGACGGCTAAATTTGTCTCTTTCACCCGATTGCCGTTGAGAAATCTCAGATTTGATTGTAGGTTTTGCAAGTTCAACATGGGTTATAGGTCTAAAGTTGAATGAACGAGTACTTATGTCCTTTCGATTTCTTACAGGTTGAGTTATTGTTGCCCATTACACGCTAGCATTCTGCTAATGAACACTGATTGGTCAGTGAAGGACTGATTACATCCAGAGATACCGCTTGATGGCATCGTGGCATCCGAACCGGGACCAGAATGTGTGTGTATTATCGGCGTGGTCTTTTAACAACAAAACAAAAACTCTTCTAGCACGTGTATTTACCTGTGTCAGCTGTGTTGTCGATGCCTCGAGAGAAAAGCACCAAAGTGACTGAAGGATTGCCGTAAAGCAGTATCTCTGGCCGCACGATGTGTATGACGTCATTGACATTTTAAAAGACTTTTTAAAGCAAATAAGTCACTCTAGCACCCAGCAATGAGTATTTTTTTTGCATCTCCTTTCGAATACAACATTCAAATTACTAGACAAAAAATTATATCCTGAGAAAAGTGGATTTTGAGGGGTATAGCTCCATTGACCTCCATTCATTCTGCACTCGTCCTGTGAGCGCCCTCATATGGAACCAGAGTGGAACTGCAACCAGTTCAGAAGCCGGAAGTTTACTGAGAGTGACAGTTCTCCCCTTATTAGACATTCTCTGACGGAGGCTTCCATGTAGTTCTGCCATCTTGAAAAACTATAATAGCAGAGAGGGTCAAAAAGTACTAGGCCAACGCGTTTCCACAACGCGTTTTCGTTCAGAGCCAGCGTCACGTAACTGAAAGCAGCAGAACCGGAGGAGCAGAGCAGTGAGAGGCGCTTGTCACTGCCCCGGCAAGTTTAAAAGGCTGCATTGCACTGTTATTATTCATACTGTAACATTCGTTTGATCGTTGTGTCAAGTTGCAGTTTGTTTGAAATAATAAAACCTGTTCACCCGAAGGAAAACTCGACGAAGTGCTATTAGAAGACATCCTGTCATAGCTTTTTGGTACATAAAAGCGACCGTAGAAGCAACACGCATTTGAAAAAACGAGGCGCTGGAGAGCACAATTCGTTTGAATGCAAAATACAATTTCACCGCTAGATGGGAGAAATTCCTACACAATGTCCCTTTAATGTAATTTATATTAAAATGTGCATGTCATGTTTTTAAATTTGTAGCTACACATTTGCAGTGCTGAAGTTGCAATTTAGTACATTTAAAATATATTTTAAAACTATGAAATATCAAATAAAATTATAACCAATTACTTTACATGTGCTTTAGTATAACACATCAAATTAAGTGTATTTTTTTAAAGCGTGACAAAAAAGATTATTACAACATAATGATTTAAAATTTTCGTGACATTATTTGCATAATTTTACATTATTGCAAAGTTCACCTTTTAAAAGTGTACTTAAAAGTGTGTTAAGAAACAGTACAGTACTCTCTTTAATACACTTAATTTTATTAATATTAAATTAGTAGTAGTTTTTTTTTATCTACTTTTAAAATTTTAAGTACACTACAAGTGCACATTCAATACAATTAAGTGCACTTCTTTTTCACAATGGATAGCTTAGCCAGAAATAAAAATTCTGTCATCATTTGTCACTCCAAACCTGTTTGACTTGCTGTCTTATGTGGAAGTTCACGCATATTCAAAATCAACAAAATGAGCGGGAGTAAATTATGACGTTTTAATGAATTATCCTTAAAAAGGTGCACCAAGTCATTTTTATTTATGTTTTGCTGGCTGTTTCATCTTCATTAGGTGCGTTCATCTAAAATTTATGCTAAGTTTATGAACTTGGTTCAAGGCTGGTCATGTGACCTCAACATGGTTGCCATTATGTAGAATAAAACAGTTCTCTTACGAGAGTACTCTCGTACTGCGTAATATCTTACGCTATGGGGAAAACCTCTTTTCCACGAGATATTGAAGCCAAAAAATTATCCTTAATTTTGTATTTATGTAAAACGTTGTGCAGCAGCATGCAGACATAGGCAAGGCGGCTTGCGCGCCTATTGGCTGCCCTGCGGCAACAGCAGCAGCCTATTGAGAGAGGCGCTGCGTGACACCACATCCAATGGGGGCAATTCGCGCCCATTTCGTCACGTCCCGCCAGAAAGGGCGTGGTCTCGCCCTATAAATATAGCTCGATTAGGCTGGTACAACTGATTTTCATCTCTTCAGCGAAGCGCACGCATCGCTGGATCCAGAGTGAGAAGCTGCGCCGTCGACATAAGCCTTCTGCGGGACGAGCCCTTGAACCTGAAGCCGCTGGCCTTCACCTCGCCGCCTTCAGTCGCCGTACCTGCTACGCTTTCCGGCGTCAATATCCTTTTACTCTGCTGAGAGTGTGTGTTCGCCGTCGCGACTCACTCTCTCTATCTAAAAGAGCAGCGTCTTTTTAAAAATGCATCGTTCCTCTGGCTCGTGCCGAGCCGCACTCAGCGACGGGGACCGCCATTTCATCTGCGTTTCCCGCCTGGGTAAGGATCATGCAGCTCTCGCGCTCGCTGAGCGAGCTATTGCCACGGAGACTCTGAGGACTCGCCTGGCATTTTTTCTCCGAGTCTGCACTCCCGCCCGCTGTAGTGCCGCGCCGTAAAGCGCCGTACTCAGCGGGTCCCGAGTCTTCTCCAGCCCGTGAAAGCTTTCCAGTTCGCCCGCCAGCTTCACCAGCTTCAGTCGGTCGCTCACTGACGGACAACGGCTGTCGCGCGCCGCCGCCTCTGCTATTATGACGACGAGATAGCTGCATCTGTAGAGAAGACCCCGTGGCTAGCTTTCTTTACGTTATAAGAAAGCTGCCCCGCCCCCCGTGGGCGCGCGTCACCAGCGAAATGAGGATAGAGTGTGTTTTTAGTCCCGCCGAGGCCGGACCAATCTCCATTTCTCAAACATTTCTCAGCTCCTCTTAGTTTGAGCGGCTGAAAATGTCAATATTGCAGCGGTGAGCCTGTTGTATAACACGCACGCCTGCAAACAAACGGCGACACACAAAGAACTGTGATGACGCTCTCCTATCTGCTCGACGCCCCCCGTGGGCGTGCGTCACCGGCGAAATAAGGAAGGAGTGTGTTTTTAGTCCCGCCGAGGTCGGACCAATCTCCATTTATCAAACATTTCTCAGCTCCTCTTAGTTTGAGCTGCTGAAAATGTCAATATTGCAGCAATGAGCCTGTTGTATAACACGCACTCCTTCAAACAAACGCCGACACACACAAAACTGTGATGACGCTCTTTATCCGCTCGGGCTATTTTAAACTTTTGTCGTTTCCCCCTGTGGCTCAGTGGCGAAACCCAAAGCCTTCGCACGGGAGACCCGTGTTCGAGCCCAGCTCTCGCAGCGGATATATAAAAAAAAAAAAAAAAAAAACTTTTTAGTCTCACCACAGCCAGACTTACACCCAAACTTTTCACTCGTTCAGTTCCGAGAAAATGCGACTGTTCCAGTGTATTTTGCAGTAAACAAGCCGGTACCATGGCCCGCTTTCCTGCACACAAATGCCGTTTCCACGGCGACCCAGAAAAATCATGTAAGCAGTGTATTTTCTGGTATTCCGGCCACAGCCGATGGTGTTATGAGTGTATTAAAAATGCCACAGCCCAGTGTTCATTTCTACACACAAACACAGCCCGCCACAGTGCAGGGCTCGCACAAAAGAGTTTGGCTCATGTCAATTGTGCATTAATTATAGTGAATGTGCCCACAACCCAGTGCCCACAAACACTACACACTGCATGTGCCACGTTTTCTTTAAAAGAAACCAACACACATACAGTCAGCTAAGGCCCACGGTGTTTAAGTCTCGCCGCGGCCAGACTCTACCGAAACTTCTCGCTCGCTCAGTTCCAAACAATGTGACTGTTCCAGTGTATTTTGCAGTAAACAAGCTGGTACTACAGCCCGCTTGCCTGCACACAAACGCCAGTTTTACGGCGACCCAGATAAATCCCAAAAAGAGTGTATTTTCTGGAATTTCGGCCACGGCCGATGGTGTTATAAGTGTTGTAAGAATGCCCACGTCTCAGTGCCCATTCCCACACACAGACACAGCCCGCCACAATACAGGGCTAGCACAAATAAAATCGACTCATGTCGATTGGGCAATAAATGTAGTGTACGTGCCCACAACACAGTGCCCACAAACACTACACAAAGCATGTCCCACGGTTTCTGTAAAAACGAAACCAACACATTCTCAGTCGGCGTGAGCCGACAGTGTTATCAGTGCAGTGAGTGTGCCCGCTATCCCACGCCCACATTCCCTCACAGACATGCCGAACCCTACGGGGCTCGTCCCGCTCGCATTCTCTCCACAACATGTCAGAGAGAAGCTGAGCGCGGCCGGGCTGCCCGCTATGATCAGCGCACCACCCGCCTCGCACACTGTACACACAGTGTTTATTTCCCAGCACACCGGAGCTCTCCGGCCGCCGTTATGCCGCGGCCAGAGCCCAGATTTCATTCTACCTCTAGCTATTCATGCTGATGCGTGGGCAAAGCTTCCCGGGGTATTAGAATGGGTCCTGAAGACTATAATAAGAGGCTATTCGCTACAGTTCGCTCGTCGCCCCCGCCGTTGCGCGGCGCAAGTCGAAACAACGGTAAAAGACGAAGTATCTCATCTACTTATAGATGACTTATAGATAGCGAAACTACTGAGCAAAGGGGCTATAGAACCTTTATCTCAGGCTCAGAGCAAAGGGGGTCTTTACAGCAGGTATTTTCTGGTACCGAAAAAAGACAGGGGTCTCAGACCCATTCTAGATCTGCGACAGCTGAACAGAGCGCTCGCGAAGCGCCAGTTCAAAATGATTACAACCAGGAAAATCCTCGCGCAAGTTCGCCAGGATGACTGGTTTATGTCAATAGATCTGAAAGACGCATATTTTCAAATACAAATAGCGTCGCGTCACAGGCGATTCTTGAGATTCGCCTTCGAGGGCCAGGCATACTAATACAAAGTCCTGCCGTTCGGCCTGTCCTTGGCACCCCGTACATTCACGAAGTGCATGGACGCGGCTCTCGCACCCCTGAGACTCCAGGGCATGCGAATTTTGAATTACTTGGACGATTGGCTGATTCTAGCTCGATCACGATCAGAGCTCATAGAACACAGGACCACATTACTCGAGCATCTCGAGAATCTGGGTCCCACAGTCAATTGGGCGAAAAGTTCGCTGTCTCCCAGCCAGAAAATTTATTTGCTGGGAACAGTGCTGGACTCGCTATCCATGACAGCCCGCCTGTCGCCAGAGCGCGAGATGGACATTCAGCGCGCCGTGAAATCCTTCCGCCGCGGCTCGATAGTCAAGCTCAAAAGGTTTCAGAAAATGCTGGGCCTCATGGCCTCAGCAGCTTCAGTGCTCCAGCTGGGTCTGCTTTGCATGCGCCCACTGCAGCTGTGGCTGAAAGCGCAAGTTCCTCCCCGGGCATGGACTGCTGGCGGTTTCGCCTCCGGGTCGATCTGGAATGCTCTGGAACCATGGGAAGTAACCGACTGGTATCAGTCAGGTGTGAGTCTGGGGACTCCCTCGAGTGTGAAGGTGGTGTCCACGGATGCCTCCACCTCGGGATGGGGAGCGCTGCTCGAGGGCAGACCGTTCTTTGGCCAGTGGTCAGAACGGGAAAAACTCCTACATATAAACTGTCTGGAAATGATGGCAGTCGACAATGCGCTACGGCGCTTCTGTCCCCAGATAAAAGGTCACCACGTCTTGGTCCGTTCGGACAACATGTCAGTGGTGGCAAACATAAATCACCAGGGCGGCATCAAGTCCCGAAACCTTTACAGGCTAATGGAACGCCTCCTGGTCTGGGCTCAGCACAACCTGCTTTCACTGAGAGTGACGCATGTGCCTGGTCACCTGAACCTGGGACCAGACAGATTGTCCAGAAACAATGTCCCAGCAGGGGAATGGTCGCTGCACCCGCAGACGATCCAACTGCTGTGGGAGACATTCGGCAAAGCGCAGGTGGACCTGTTCGCGTCCCACGAGAACGCTCACTGTCCGAAATATTTCTCCAAGAGCGAGGACGCGTTGGCCCACGTCTGGCCCCGCTGTCCCCTCTATGCTTTTCCCCCCCGTCTCGCTCCTGCCTCAAGTGCTGGAACGAATCAGGGAAAACGGATGCCCAGTGCTGCTTGTGGCTCCGCTCTGGCCGAACCAGGCTTGGTTCCCAGTCCTGATGCGGCTGACCAGCACCTGCCTCGTGGCCAATACCGTTGAGGAAAGACCTCCTCTATCAGGCCAAGGGCTCGATTTGGCATCCTCGCCCGCAACTATGGTCCCTACATGCATGGGCCATCAACGGGTACCCGCTAACCTCCCGGAGGGAGTGTTAAACACGATCACACAGGCGAGAGCCCTGTCTACCAGACGGCTTTACTCCTCTAAATGGTCTGTGTTCTCTACCTGGTGTCAAGCTCAGGGCTTTTCACCAGTAGACTGCAGGGTCACGGAAGTACTCTCCTTCCTTCAAGAGCTGCTGGATAAGGGCAGGACCCCATCCACGCTCAAAGTGTACGTGGCGGCCATAGCAGCGTTTGCAAAACCTGTGTCTGTCCAGTCACTGGGGAAAAAAACGACCTGGTCGTGCGATTCCTCAAGGGAGCTCGGAGCCTGAACCCTCCTAGACCTCCTTCAGTCCCGGTGTGGGACCTTTCTACGGTTTTGGAAACCATGAAAGGTGCCCCGTTCGAGCCAATCCATTTGTCAGACATGAAGCATCTGTCTTTCAAAACGGTGTTTCCTTTGGCTCTCGCTTCAGTGAAGCGCATAGGGGACTTACAAGCGCTTTCAGTAAGCGCGTCATGTATGGAGTTTGGGCCTAATGACTCAAAAGTCATACTTAAACCAAGGCAAGGGTACGTGCCCAAATCCCTCAATAGGCTATGTGCACAACCGTAGTTTCGAACTTCCGCTTTTGTCAGAAGTCGGCATATCAGTTTCCGGTCTACGACTGGTCATCCGCATCCACTAATAAACACACAAGATGAGTGCTGCTGTTGTACGAAAAAAAGAGACATCTAAGTTTCTAAGAACTGTTGGTGGATCTAACGTCCGTTTCACACCCGTTTGCAGTGTGTGTTGCGGTGCAGGAGCGTGCTGTTAGTGCGTTCACATATTATGATGCGTTTGCACAGTGAATAACTGATCCGCGGCTGTACAACAAACACATACTATATATTTTTATTTTTTTGCGCGTCGATCAAAATGTCTATTTTGTGCAGCCACTGCGCACGAAGGTTTGTGTTTATCAGGAAGCAGTAGAAGCTCTGTTAGCGAGCAAAGTGCCACACAGCAGTCTCCCAACGCACCATGTCAACAGGTTAGGGCTTTCACTTTTCACTGGTGAGGTATATGTACCTCACCATGTACCTCACCATAACATATGTACCTCACCATAACAGCAGCACAGCGATCGTTTCCACGCCGAATCTATTTCTGCTGTGCTGCAAACGCTGGTGGTCAAAATGATAAAGATTGACCTGAAAACGTAGTAATTTCACCATAAATGCGTTTAGTTAAATAAAATGTAGTAATCTCACCATAAATGCACATTTAATCAAGGAAAACTACAATTTACTTCAACCAGGCGACAGAATGAACAACACTCGTCTCAATCGTGGAGGTGGAAAAATAAGTTATTTGTGACATGCAAGATCTATTGTTTTAAAATTAAAATGCAAAAGAAAAGGCAAGTCGGCTGCTTTTGTCAATTTCAAGTTTTAATTAAAATTATTTGCGATTTTAATTTAGCAAATATTTGACCACTTGCTTGAGCAACTTATAAGTAATGCATGGAGTAATAGCCCTAACTTACATTGTTTAAATTGTGTTTAAATGTGCATACAAAGAATCGCAATGCTGAAACAACTTTTTGTTTTTAAAAATAAGTTGCAGCATAACTTCTGGACTTTAAATAAAAATATATAGTATGTGTTTGTTGTACAGCCGCGGATCAGTTATTCACTGTGCAAACGCATCATAATATGTGAACGCACTAACAGCACGCTCCTGCACCGCAACACACACTGCAAACGGGTGTGAAACGGACGTTAGATCCACCAACAGTTCTTAGAAACTTAGATGTCTCTTTTTTTCGTACAACAGCAGCACTCATCTTGTGTGTTTATTAGTGGATGCGGATGACCAGTCGTAGACCGGAAACTGATATGCCGACTTCTGACAAAAGCGGAAGTTCGAAACTACGGTTGTGCACATAGCCTATACACCGTTCAGGGCCCAGGTCATTTCCCTGTGCGCCCTCCCGGTTCATGCTGAGGAGATGGATGCGAGTCTCGTTTGCCCTGTCAGGGCACTGAGAGCTTATGTGTCCCGCTTGTCTGTCTTCAGACAGACCGAGCAGCTCTTCGTTTTGTTTGGCGGACGCTCCAAGGGACTGGCTGCATCAAAACAGAGCTTATCCAGATGGATAGTCGACGCCATAGCACTGGCTTACACTTCTAAGGGACTGCAGTGTCCTTTAGGTGTCAGAGCGCACTCCATGAGAGGCGTGGCCTCATCGTGGGCGTGGTATAGTGGGGTTACCTTGCAAGATATCTGTACGGCCGCGGGCTGGGCCTCGCCGCCTACATTTATAAGGTTTTATAACCTAGAGGTTCCCGCCTTACAAGCCAAGCTTCTGTCGGTATAGAATTCAGTGCTATCTGCCCCGCTGTGCCGGCCCAGATACTGATTTTTGCCTGTGCATCGCTCACCGAGCGATAGAACAGCCCATGGGTGTTGAATAACCCTTTCTATTGCCCAGTTCAGGCTGAATACGTTCACCCTGTCTGCGTGGAACACTGTCACATAACTAGCTCCTGTGGGATGCTATTTCATGGGGAATGATGCTTGCAGCCTCTCTTCTCCGACTCTCTGTGAGTCCATGTTGATTATGCACTATATGAGCCCCGGGCTACTGCCCATGGGACTTTGGTGTTGGATCCCAATACGCACAGCGTTTTGCATAGTGTTCCCCATAGCGTAAGATATTACGCAGTACGAGAGTACTCTCGTAAGAGAACGTACTCGGTTACTAACGTAACCTCGGTTCTCTCGAGAGGGAACGAGTACTGCGTATCTTGCCGTGCATACACAGCCCTGGTTCGCTTCGGCGATGAAAACCAGTTGTACCAACTGGCTTCAATATCTCGTGGAAAAGAGGTTTTCCCCATAGCGTAAGATATTACGCAGTACACGTTCCCTCTCTAGAGAGAACCGAGGTTACGTTAGTAACCGAGTACGTTTTTTTCTAGACCACTGATGAGAATAGAGTCCACATATTTTTTCAACATCTGATAAAAAAAAATATCTGATTTTTTTTGCATGTTGCTGTTTTTTGATATCAAAATCCATTCAATTTATGCTGAGCCTATTCAGTTTAAAAGAAAAAAAATCTATGCTGCAATTATTCCTGTTTTAGATGTCAGCCTGATTGACACACTGGTGAATAATAAAAACCTTTGTGTCCAATAAAATGTGCTAGATTCATTCTCTCATATAACCTATGTGGAATTCACCAATCGCACCATGCATTACAATTTAGTTAAAAAAACTTGTATTTCTTTTCAGTAGTATTAGGATTTTGACATTCCAAAACTAGAATAGATCCCTGTAACATCAAACATCAAAGAAAGTTTTAAAGTAAAAACAGGTGAGGTAATGAAATGGATTGTAAAATGCAAGTAAATAGAAGTAAAGTTGAATGTGAGTTAGGGTTCAATATAATGAATACAATACGATATAGATTTGATAATATGTTGAAGATAATATAATACTGTACAGTATATGAGGAAGAAATGTTGCTAATGATTATGAAAATTTGGCCATTCCAGCCAAATAATCAAAGACCTAAACTTACAAACAGCGTTCTACAATTCAGAACCTTTAGAACGAATGTCCTTTCAATTTCAGTTATATTTCCACTTGAGCTTGGTTCGGCACGGCAGGTAGAATGCGTGTAGTGACATCGCCACTCAGGATTGGTCACTTGTCTGTTGCCTGGCTGCCAGTTTCTCAGTAGCTGGCCAAGTGCGTTATTTGAACGAAGTTAACACGAGTTAACAATAAAATTAAAAAAAATATCTGATCGTTCTCCATAATGCTGTCGCTATTTTACATCTCATACCATCTGTAAACTCTTGTGTTAAAAAGGCAACGACTGACGCATTTGTAATACATTCCAAAGAGCTCCGTCATCACTCCAACAGTGGAAAATGAAACCATATCCATACCGGCTGGGCAGGATCGGCACGGAATGGAACTGTTAAGCAATGAGAATGGTGGTTTCAGTGGAAAAGCGGCTTAAATGTCTCTGGCATTCTATTTGCATACAGAATTGTCTTTCATCTGTATACTAAAATGTTAAGAAATTAACTTAAATTTTTAATTTAGTTTTTTACTGACACTCAAATGTCTCTCTGTAAATCACCATTATCAAATATGTGCATTACTGAGCCTAGAGAGAAGTGTGGGTGATCAGATGAGTGGATGAGATGTTTTAGTATGGATGAACCGAAATTACATTAAAAGAGTGAATGGAGATGATGGGTGTCAAAGGTCACTCTAGCATGACTGGTTTTAGTGCGGGGTTGGATTGTTTAAGTGAGGCAGCTCTACCCTGCTCAGATCTTGTTCAAAGTCTACAAGCCTCTAAACTCTAAGCAGGGGGCTGAGTGCAAACAAACAGGGACAAAGCACGAGGGGTTTGATCTCAACACATACGTGCTGCATTCACCATTGCAGGATGTATACCTCTGTATACAAGGGTTTGAGAGCCGTCTGGCCTGACGCATCTGCAACACAGCGCACATTCGTTAGGCACGGACACGGAAGAACAAGAGACAAAAGGGCTTTTCACACGGCGCTTAACCCTGGGTTAAGACAAGTAATTTCACTCGACGGCCATCTTTGAAATGTCTGAATGTTTCTATAGGAACCGGAGCTTCTAACGGCAGCTGCAGTGACGCGACGACTTTACCAATCGGCGATTAGCTCTTATTTAGAAAGCGTGAATTATTCCACCATATTGAGCGTTACACTTTTCCCCATTCAAAACAACACGAGTGACGCATCTTGTGTTATTCTATAGATCTTTTGCGCCAGAGAAACAAGCATGCAGCATCTTTAGAATATTGTCTTTGAAATTCCGTTTTTGCAGTAGCTCTGTATTTCTCTATGGCATCGCGGTTGAGGAGTAATTAGCTGGTGAAATGGATTTACTTATTGTAGAGTTAACGAAAGTTATCATGAGCATTGTAATGTTTAAAGCAGATGTCTTAACAAATGTCAGAAGATTTTAAAATGAGCCGTTCATTCATAAATACGTAAGGTCGCAGTGAAAATACAAATCGGAAGACAAAAGACAACGAGCGCAGTGCTGAAAAAGGGCGGGGCTACATAATTCTGCAAAAGTCTTTGGAAACGATTCAGTGTTAGAATGTTGAGACTAGATGCTTAGCAACCGACAGCCAATCGCGTGCCTCATATTCACATGCTTTGGACAGCCACAGAAACACCGCTCATTGTATAAACAGTAGTTTCAGCGTTTGAGGGGAAAAATGTCAAATAGTGACTGAAAATGCTACAATTGGAGTGAAGAAGAGACCATTTCATTCTTACCCGTATAGTCTGAAAAGTCAATTCAGGATTAACTTGATAGTACAGTCGGCAAAATATAATATGAGGATGTGCAATGCTAGAGCCTTTATGTAAACATATGGCTTGTGCCGTTCGTCTAATCAGTGACACCGACACCACAAATATAAAAATACGATTATTAACCCAGGGTTTAAAGTGTGTATGTCAGGTTAAAACATTTTTTTTGATATATTAAATAAGGGTTAGATGTCTGAGTGAAAATGTAATTATCATTAAAATTATTACTGTAATTGCCCTACAGTAAGCTTTATAGCCATTTCTGTCAAGATCATATTTTTAAAACACAGCTGAGCTGTGACGTCAGAAGAGGGAGACGTTCCAAAAAAGTTCTATTCAAGTATGAAGAGTTTTGAGTCTAAGGAGATCCAAAATCCCCCTCAAACCTACGACGGTCCACAGCCATACAATTTTGAGCCTCGCAGGCGTGAGACAGATGAGGAGCCAAACAGAAATAAAACTCACGTGCAAATTAATTAATGCGGAACTACTGTTAGATACGCGGGTTATTTAGGGACACATAATCTGTAGCTCCGCCTTAGCTCTGAAGCTCCGTGGCTATAATGAACAGGATTGTCAAGATTGCAATGCTGGAATATGTTGGTGTGTGTGTGAAGCAGCACTGAAGTGGAGAGACAGAGAGAGAGAGAGAGAGAGACAGAGAGAGAGAGAGAGAGAGAGAGAGAGAGAGAGAGAGAGAGAGAGAGAGAGAGAGAGAGAGAGAGAGAGAGAGAGAGAGAGAGAGAGAGAGAGAGAGAGAGAGAGGGAAAGGGAGAGGGAGAGGCGCGGGCGCGATCGAACAGTGGACACATAAAAACTGGAAGAAATGTGCGCTGCAAATGACCAAAGTCTTGGATACCGAAGCAGCACTGAAGTCAGCGCGTTTGGTGCGAACAAAGTTGACCCAGGCACGGAACACAGACCTGCTTTTTGGGAAAAAGTGGACTCTGTGACCGGTTTTAACTGTGTTTTTGCACCCAGCACAAACGCAGTAATTCACCATCGTGAAAATATGCCTGCGTATACCTAACTAACTACCTAACTTAAATAGCTAACTAACTAAATAAATGTCCTAATCACTAATTCTCTCGCTCTATCACTCGTACAATTATCAACACAGCTCACAAACTCACTTTCTCAGCGACCTGGGGAGACGTCTCCCTCTTATGACGTCAAGCGATCCGTTTGGGAGGAGGAGCAGTTTTAAGTGAGTACCGAAAATAACAAACTTTTTCATCTTATATTCTGCCTTTAGGTATTGAAAATCATACAAAACAATACAACAACTTGTCAAACGTGTATTTCCCCTAACTATTTTGTGTTAATCATAATTACAAATTTAACCTGACATACGCACTTTAAGAATGTAAAGTGTGAGACGGCAGCTTATAAATACCCAGGTTTAATTGTTAACCCTAGGTAAATTATGAGTGATGTGAAATGTGAAGCAAGATAACACAGGATTCCGTTTACCTAGGATTTAAAATGAGCAAAGAGTAACTATTTTAAGTGTGAAAAGCCCAAGAGAGACAGACAGACACAAAGAGGATATAGTAGTGTATGTCGTCTGGTAAAGTCTGGTAAATTAGGCCAGTTTTTGAGAGGATAATGACAAAGGTTTAGATTTAGGGTGAACTATCCTTTTAAGAACTTTGGTTGTTCCATTGGCCAACTTAAATAAGGAACATTTAGAAATTTGAAGAGAAATATGGTTGGGCAGGACATGGACAGTGTGGGTGGCTACAAAACACGACACAAATGGCAAATCAATCCAGAAGAGCACACATCGGCTGAGAACTCAGAATGTGTCTTACAGAGGCTGCTGAGCGTCCAGGACCCCGTTGGGCCACTATGGCCCCAGAGATAGCCTTGATCCAGCCGTGCATCTCCTCTGGGCTGTTCGACTGAGACAGAAAAATACAGACAGCTTCAATGTTTTTATGTTAAAACATTTTGTAAATATGATTAAAAAACAATCAATTAAAACATTTATTCATGCTTGAAATTATTTACATCAGTGGCTCTCAAACCTTTAAAACTAATTACCACCTCTGATTAAAATGACCAGAAAAATGCCAACAAAAATATATTGCTAGAGCCTGGAGGTCACTGGGTTGCTGTATTTTTGGTTGCTAGGAAGCGTTCCTTCTGCCCTAAAGTATAGAGGAAACAATACACCCAATGGCTGTAAATCAATGAAAACAAAATTGGATGTATTGCATGCATAAATGTAAAACGAATGTGTACAAACAACAAATGTGTTCAGGTGGGCTTTAGGGAGAGTCCAAGCAATGAATGTAAGTGCCATGAGGGAATTTTTTTTTTTTACAAAACTGAAGCCCAGAAAGAAAAAGAAATCCTCCCCACACTAAGAAAGTTAAAGACACTCTTGTCAGAGAACAGCCAACAATCTAAGAACAGCTTTACTTTGTGGCAGACTGATTATTCTACAAGAGGTCAGTGGAGCAAAAATGGGCCCTTCACACCAATCAGATCATACTTGTATCGCCATGATTGAACACATTGCAACTAAAATGAAAAAGTCAATGATATCTGCATTGAAGTCTGATGATTCTTTTGTGAGTTTGACAGTTGATGAAATGTAATTTTGGCAAAATCTATTTAATTTACTTGAGAGCAGATGTGACAGGGAGAGAGGATATTGAAAACATTTTCCTTGATCTTGTAGAGCAGAGAGGAACAGCAGAGGCATTGTATCAAGCTCTTAAGAAGACCCTTTTGACAGCAGGTTTGGATAATGAATATTTAAAATCACACCTGATCAGCATTTCCACAGATGGAGCATCAGTCATGACAGAAAGAGAGAGTGGGCTGATTGCAAAGTTGACAAAAGACTTCTCTTTACTGTAGGGCATTCATTGTCTTGCACACAAGCTAGAGTTGGCAGTGCACAATGCATGCAAGTCTGTAATTGGATGTAGTTTACCACCAATCTAAAAGAAAATGCCAGACTGCTCTGATGCTGCCACTCATGTTAAAATCTCACTGTTGAAGATTGGGCAGATTTTCTCCATTCGCTGAGTTGTAATCAGTTTCAACACTGCCAGAGCTACTTTGGCAGGACTTTCCACACAAATGTAGAATGTGTCTGTGGATGTTTCCTGCACTAATTTGGATCAGTGAAAATGCAGTGGACTATTGAGGAAACTCAGCAGCACAGTTTTGTTAAAGACCTTGCACTGATGAAAGATGTGCTGCGTGAGTTACAAAGCCTTTCCATGAATCTGCAAAATCGAAGCACACTTCTCACTGATGCCAATTGGTGGACTCGTTTGTCTATGGAGATCCTGGAGACCATAGAAACAACATCAGCAAAGGCAGAAGTGAAGATGACATCATGCATGTTCAAAGGAATCTCACTAGAAGCCACCAAGGAGAATATGACACCACTCAAACCTTCCTGTTGGCCCAAAGACCGTGATTCCCTTGTCCTGTATGGTGAAAAGGAAGCATCTTGGAGTATCCACCAGAGCTTCTATTGAGGAGTATAGGTTGTGGAAACTTGAAGGTGATAGTCCTGGGAAGATGATCAAGATGCTGATTTCTGCTAGCAAAACCTACCTGACCTCCTCAGATGAATATAAACTTAGCTTTTCAGCCATGAGTGATACTGCTAACAAGAGGAGAATTGCCTGAAGGCCAAAACACTTTCTTCTTAACTGTTTCTAGACGTCTATGGCCCTCCAGTAGAGCAGTTTGACCCAAAATCGTTTGTGCTCTATTTGGCTGAAAGATGGCCATTGGCTGTCAACTGCAAACAAGACAGGAAGGCAAGCATAGACAGAAAACCAGACAGACAACTGTGGTCTGTTCTAGGTGGAAAAGTTATGCATTAACATTTATTCTTCCACTGACATTGCCTGATACTGATAGTATTTTGCCATCCTTTTGCTACTGTTTTAAGTCATAAACAGGTCCTTTTGAAGTTACTGACTGCTACTTTATCACTGCTTTCTGAGACATTATGAAATAACTATTCTTGTGCCATTGCTGAATCTGACAGTGATACCATCCAGTGAGTTTAGAAGACATCTGATTATTTTCTACTGTTTTTGAGACATTTCAATGTATTTTGAAGTCACATGCTTTTATGGGACTTCAAGTGCCTTATATGTAGTCCCCTGGTTCTTTTGCCAAAGTTGCCCATTTGGGTCTGCTGCTTTGTCGCCCTCTAAAGCCAGTATTAGTTAGAGAAAGCCATTTTTTCCAGTTTCTTTCTGTTTCTACCTTGGGATGCCCATCCTGAGGTAACTAAAGATTACGGCATCTCCTGTTTGGTTCCAGCCTCTTACGAAGATTTTAGATGACCCAACACCTGTGAATAGATGACTCCAACTCCTGCGAGGACTTCAGATGAAGCAAACTCTGAATCAACATGCACCACTGCCAAAGTTTCTATACATTATGATCACAACTTGTAATAACTGCTTTAATGAGATCATTGTTTCTGTCTAAATGAATATATGATGTTAGCTAACTGCATGATTTGTATTATCTTAGAACTGACATCTGGACGAATGGAGATAACTTGGACACAGTCACCCCTGAAAACAAATTACTCTAAATTGTAATGTAGACATCCATTTTCTGTAAAGCTGCCTTGAAATATGTATTGTGAAAAGTGCTTTACAAATAAATGTGTATTGAATTGAATAAATAACTATGATTTCTCCCAAAATATGACTACTTTTATTTCGTAATGTTATGACTTTATTCTCAAAACCTTACTTTATTCTTGAAAAATGCATATTCTCAAATCATATAAAGCTATTTTCTTCTTTTTTCTTACCTCCCAACGCCTGAAACGCCATTGTAATATGCATTTAGTTCACCATCAAATATCAATGCATAAATTACATAAAATTAACATGAATTTGACATTCCTACCTGAATGTAGAAAGTTCTTGAGGTAGTAACCAGTTCAAAAAGATTGTCCCTCATCATCAAGTCACTAAAAACATGAATCAATATCAGACACAACATAATTATAGGGACAATTTTCGACCATTAAAACATTACAGCAGTACAGATGCATGACGAGAAAGCTGTTATTGTTTATTAATGTTTGCTTGTACACTATTATGAAGGGTCTGCCCCAAACTGTAGAACTTTTAGACATTGTGAAATTTGTCACATGGTAACATTAAGACAAACTTGGCTGCCTGGAGATAAATAAAAAATATAACAAATTCCATTTGTTCAATGTGAGATTTCATCCGGAAGATGCCATTTTAAAAATTCTCATCTGCAAGTTATTGCTAATGTCACGAATGTTTCCTAAAACATCATTCAGATTATTTCATATTTATGATGTAGAATGTAAGTGAATCTGCTCTTTTAAGATGTTTAGCAGATGTTTCTACTCAAATAAGATGGTTAAAATAAGAGTGCAATGCTATCCAGATGATTTTGCAGACGCATTAAACATGTATGTTCCGTATTGTGATGTACATCCGAGTGTAATGAATTATCAAAAAATAAAAAATGTAGGTTGTGCTTGGTTCTGTGCATGTGGGTGTTCAATTGTGATCGGATTGACTAATACTAATACTAGGTGTAAACCAGAGTTTCCGCTAGAAAAAAATGGTGCCGGTCAAAGTGACCGGCAGAGGTTTCGTTTTACGGACATTTTTATGATATGCCGGTCAAATATCGCCTCTTAATTAGTCAAGTTTAGGAAAACTGGAGGCAGTCTATGTAACTTAAAAAATGACATAATCAGGCCGTATAGAATGCAACATGTTATTATTAGCTTAACTTTCAAATAGACGGGAAAAAAAACATGAACGTCCGATTGGTGTCAATCAACGCCAATTGTTTTGTTTTTTAATGCGGTTTCACACACATTCACTTTTTGAAACATTGAAGCACGGATGTACCTAATACAAATAAATAAAATCAGATCATTCATTTAGTTCGTTATTAAATACGAGATCTAGCGCTAAAATCTGTTGATTTTGAAATCAAGCTGAGCGCTCGTGTCCACTGCTATCAGTTGCATGGACGACGCGCTGCGCGAGTTGCGCAATCTTCACTCGGACGCGCGTTTCAATCTATCGACGTTGCGGAGACTCTGTTCATTCCGGTGAAATCACAGAATAAAATGCAAGTCCCTGCTTGATATAGACTAACCACTGATGAACATAGGCTATTCATTTTTGATGAGAGAAAAAAAAACTGTACCAGTGCGCGGATTAGAACCACTAGGCTATAATGAGATGTTCCTGATTCACCATCGCCTGGCCTCTGAAAAAAGCTTTCAAGGCTAGTCTGCCTGGGCCTGGACATATTTGAAACGTCTCACTCAATCGTTCGTTGTTTAGGTCTATATTACAGCCGTTTTAGGCGTGCGCTTTATTTGAAATGCAGCATGCGATGTTGTTTCATATAACTTTCAAACGGTAGAGCCTGTTCCTTTATAACATAGCCAAAGATCGGTGTATTTTTGCCTTATACATTTTAGGCTTATTCTCAAATTCAGATTGTGTTAGGGGGGCGGGATTATTAGGCAATTTTAATCGGACAATTTGACCGGAGAGATTTAATTTTGTCGGACATCTCATTTTTTTACCGGCCAATGTCCGGTAATTACCGGACAACGGAAACCCTGGTGTAAACAGGGCCTATAAGCCATCGAAACACTAATTGAGCATTGCGTGACATTTATTTGAGCAGTTCGTCAACCTCTGGCTAAACCAATGAGTATGGGGAGGGACTTCCTGTTTGTTGAGCAAATAAAAGACGGGGTATAGCAGAAGCATATTTGGAAACAATTTTACAAAAAACAAAAAACAAAAGCACAAATGAAGCAGTACTGACCTTTGTTTACACTCCTGCACCTTATTTACTTCTTTCAGAGGAACAACTCGTAACGGTTCTCGGTCCTAAAAACAGAGTTTCATTCAGCCAATTAATACTGCCTTCAGTTCATGTGAACGACTGCACAAGCACTGAGCAAACATTCCAGCTGCGCTGAGTGTGTCACACAAATCACACAGCGAGCGCAGGCCTGTGATTATCTGAAATAGACTTTATTGACATCTAATGTATGATTTAGCCTTTGACCAAGCCTCATTCCTGCCTACAATATGCCTACGCTCCTCACACACACACACTTGAATATGTGGTTTATGGGGACTCTCCATAGGCGTAATGGTTTTTATACTGTACAAACTGTATATTCTCTCCGCCTACATTAACCCCAAAACCTACCTGTTTTTTTAACTCATTTGGTTTTCGAGGACACAGGAAGTGTCATAAACCATGTTTACGTTGTAATACCCATGTCATTATACACATTTGTGCACTCATAAACCACACACACACACACACACACACACACACACACACACACACACACACACACACACACACACACACACACACACAAAATCAGTAGCTTCCTTTAACAAGCTCTTGTCACCCAAGATGTCACAGTTAATGTTGTTTTACAATTATAGTATTTCATCACCACATATCTCAGTCCATTAACCTTTATTTATGACGGAAAACTGGTCACGGTTTGGTTCAGTTTGATTTGATTTAATTTAATTCAATTATTTTTGTATGATTTCTGACAGTTTCACATTTGAACAAAGGCCAAGAATTGTATTTCGGATAAAATATGAAAGCCTTTAACATAACGTTTAACGAAACGGTTTAACGAAACCATTGTCACAACGTATCAGATAGTACAGATATTGCTATACTATTTATAGCGTGTTAGATAAATTTTACAGTATCACTGCTTTACATTATTTACACATGGACTGATGTGTGATCAGATGTATGTGTACAGCGCCGCCGCTCCCACCACGCGCATCACGCGCTGTGCGATGGGCACCAAGTGCTGAGGGGGCACCAAAAATAGCCTAATAAAAAATCAATCATCATATGCCGATATATTTCAGTATAGAAATATTGTTAGGCACTTTTTAGGGATGTATATAACAAAACAGGCGGAACCAGAGTATTTAATTGCTCTAGAAAGTAACGATGGTGGTGCCGCCGCCGCCTCAGTGGTCCGTTGGATTGCGCGTTAAAAAGTTAAAGTTAAACTGGCAAAAATAAACGTTTTTATTTTTGGGGGGGTTGGGGCATCATAAAGGAATTATGCTTAGGGCACCAAAATGGCTATCAGCGGTACTGTATGTGTATATTAAGTATTTTACATTGAATTTGAACATGGCTCATCTGATCACAATTTAGGGTCAGAACTAAGTACACAAAAAAATATTAGACCTAAATTTAAGATTTATGTATTTGAATTGCATATACTATTTCCACAGGTTTAACATTAAAAACTAATGTAAAGCATGTTTGTCAGTCATGAAAAAGGTTAGAAGAAGGTAAGATCTCTGGTACATTTTAGTATTATTTATTCGCATATATTTGATTTTATTTAAATCATATTTCCAAAATGCATTTATTCAAATTACTTAGAATCAGCATAAATATGTTCATTGTGAAAAAAATAAAATAAATATATTCAGTTAAAAAGTATGGACATGGTTAAAATATGTCTAGCTGTGGAACAAGCTAAAATGTACGAGTCTGAAACAAATTGGATTTACATATGATGACATAACCCTGGTTTTTATGATTTTAAAACACAGTTTTCACTGTCAGAGGCAGACGAACAGTCTCTGCTATTCTTAACTTCATGGGAATAAAAATAATTAGGCTACTATAAATCTGTGGGAAATAACGTTTGTCAAAAACTTTCAACAGGAAGTTGTGTGTTTGAACAGTGGAACGACTCTCCATTGTTCTGCCCCCTCAGTCAAAACAATTTATAATCGTTTACCAGGATTTTAAACCACTACAGCCGAAAAGTGAGCCAATGATGGCTCCCTTATCAGGCAAGAAGACACGGAAGTTGCTTTTTTGTAAGAGGAAACGTATGTCATATGCCAAACAACTGTACATCCATCCGTACTCCCCAACACTTTACCCGTAGGGCAAGTAATTCACAATGTTTAAAGCAGGGCTTCAAAACCCAGGGTTGAAATTGGCATTAACCTTTCAAAATTACAATAGTTCACTCTAAAATGAAAATATACTCACCCTATATATATATATAAAAAAATGCATCAGAATATTTTTAAACAAAACAAACTTATTTTTGTTTCTAAATATAATTATAAGTTGATCAAAATTCTGATGAAATTTAAAAAGGAAATGTGCTTCCTGTGTATTCCTAAAGAAATCGCCACTGATGCAGACATGTTTAGACACAGACTGACTGTTAACACACAGCAAGAGGAATTCATAACACTGTGAGCAAGTTCAAACAACCACCCAAGCACGCGCACGCACACACGCACACGCACGCACACACACACACACACACGCACACACACACACACAGTCGTGAGTCGTTGGTCTAATTCTGGGGGCACATATGTGCTTCATTGCTGAAATGAGATTGGACACAGGATCAGATGGCATGAACAATACACAGGCAGGACTTTCACTTATCAGATGGGAGCTTACAGATGGGCTCATGGACGCACAGGTGCAAAACACAATGAAAACAAGGAGTCAAACAGGTCAATGGGTTCTAGCAGCATTCAAAGACGAAGGACTCAGGCGACATGGAGAAGGAGGTACAAAGAGAGGGAGAGACTGACCATTTCTGATTTAAAGTAGCTGAGTGCATTGTCATCCAGCATGAAGTATCTCCTCTTCCAATTTTTCATCTACAGAGAGACAAAAAGACACCTCAGTTTGCAGAATTTAAAGACATGTAGGCAGTATGATTATGCATTTGACATGATAGATGTTCATTTTGGACACTGCAGCAAGGGTGTTAAAACCAGTCGTTTTAATAAGAATCCACACAAGTGAGTTTTTTGCGTGGGGGGCGAAAACATTCCCCACATAGATTTTGTTTATGTTTGAGTTGGTCATGTGCCAGAAAGCTGCTTGGTCTGAAAGTGACTTTGGTGTGAACTGTGCACAATACAATACAACCTGGTTCTTTTTTCCCCAGTGACATTTCACCTACATTTCGCTAATGTGAACGCACCTTTAACCCTATAAAGCCTACAGTGTAATATTGGATACACACATTTCTACAGGCTTTAAATTATCAACATGATTAAAACTTTGCTTAAAAACCTGTTGTACACAATCAACTGCATGATAAGAACACATGTTGTTTTGCTGTGAAATGTTTACTGATTTTTATAAAGTAAATGTAAGAATAACCTTTATATTGTTATTATTATTTCAAGATAATCACTGCTGGTTTACTTGATTATACATACATTAAAATGTCTATCTAAATTGATATATCAGATACATTGATATATCAGGCTTTTGAGAAATGTTTATTTCTCAATCATCATTGTATTGCATTGCATTGTATATTTTGCCCCCCACAATAAAAGCTACAGAGCTCTGATCATAAAACTAAGCATTTAAAAGTCATCTTACTAAGACATATTATTTGGAAGATATAGAGTGAAAGCTGATATGTTATGCAAGTAGTCTATACTGTTTTAAAGATCTCACAGATTTACATTACAAACGATACAAATTTCATGATAGTTTTTGGCCATATAAATATCAGCAGCTGCACCAAATTGCATATTTTTGCTCAGTTTGGGCCTCTGAAGAAATGTGAGGTGTTTTTTCCTCCCTCTTGGAGTATGATTTCTATATTATTCTATGTCATATGAGCATAAAAGCCTGATGTATCAAACATGTTACTCATCAAAAAACAAATCAACTTTTTTTGTATTTATTTTTTTATTTGATTAAATATTCAATAAACTATTCAGTATGTCAGGCTTTACAGATTTAACGGCACATTATCATTTCATACAATCTGCACTTCTTACTTACCACAGCTCCCTGCTTGACACAAAATCCGGCTTTTATGACCGACTGGTCCTGGTTACTCCGGCTCAGGTAATACGGCAGCGGACCATGAGGTTTCCTCAGCACGCTCCTGTCTGCACCGTTCTGATCTTCACCCTTTTCCTGAAAACAAATGCAATGCAACAACATTTAACACATTATTTTTTTTATTCAAATGCTTTACATTAGTATAAACCAGTGTTATCTTTTGTCTTTATTTGAGTCACTTTTGTCAATTTATTAGGTTTTTTATTGCTTTAAGTTTTAGTTTGTTAGTTTTAGCTTTTATTTATTTCCAGTTAATAATTTTAGTGCTTCAACTTCAACTTATTTTAGTTTATTGCCAAGGAAGTTTAGTTTAAGTTTTTCAACTAATATTTATATTTTATTTTATTTCAATTAACACAAATGTTTTAATCTAATATTTATATTTTATTTTATTTCAATTAACATAAATGTTTTAATCATTTTAGTTTTACCCTGGTATGAACTATGTGATATATATGTAATGGGGTTATCGGCTGCTGTGTGACCTGTGTGGTGGTAATGATGGGCACTCCTGCGATGATCTCGGTCTTGTAGGACACTTGTTTCGTGGTGCCCGACGTGTCCACACATGCTTCTGCTGTATTATGAGCCACCTGCTCGCCTGACTTTGGCACCTGGAGAAGAAACGAGGAAACAAACCTGTGTGAGAAACAACATTCTATATACGAGTATTTAAGTACAGCAGAAGCAAATATATATACAGTACATATGCTTCTGCTGTATTTTATTCATGTCTTATGACCAACTGTTCCATCCTTCAAAAAAAGCTTCTTTGTAAATTACATTTGTTTATATTACAGTCACAGATACACAAAACAATACTGACATGTGTTGTTCAAACTGTTTAAATTTAACAAAAATCACCAGGGAGCTTGTGAAAATAAACTTCAGTTGCTTGTTTCTAATGATGAGATTCTTCAGAAGAATCTGCAGAGCTGTAGGTGCTACACACAGCAAGTAACACTCAAAGTCTTTCAAAGAACTTTCAAAGTCTGGGGTGTTTTTTTTATCCTTTTATTCAGCAAGGACACAATAATTTGAGAAAAAGTGACAGTAAAGACATTTATAATGTTACAAACAAATTCCATTTAAAAATAGATGCTGTTCTTTTGGCATTTCTATTCAAAATAATCCTGAAATGTATCAATTATCAAAAATAATAGGTAGCACAACCGTTTTCAACATTGATAATAATAAGTTTCTTGAGCATCAAATAAGCATATTAGAATAATTTCTGAGGGATCATTTGACTGAATACTTTGGCAATGGCTGCTGAAAATTCAGTTTTGCAATCAAGAATAAATTAATAGTATAGCAAAGTTTGTAATGCGTTTTATGTTATTGGAATAAAAATACTGAAATTTAGATTTTTTTTCCCTCTCAGAATAAATGAATAATTTGTCCTGGTCCAGCAGATACAGTGATAAGCCGCCCGCTAGTAAAGATCGACTGACACTAAAGCAGCATCTGTGGGGATGGCAGTTCATCGTTCACTGCCTTCCAGCTAAAAACACTATACGGATCAATACACCATCACTACACATACTGGCACTACACATTCTGACCCAAACAAACTGTCAGTTGTAATCGTCTTAACAACTTAGCATTCAGTGGCAAAAATATGCATCATAACACAGCCATTAACATTCAAAACAATGTTATTGGCAGCATGGAAATTGTGATTTGACATTGTCCACTTTGAATATTCTGATTATGCATGCATCATAAATGTCCTAATAAGATGATCAAGCCAATATTGACTTTTCAGAAATCTGGATGCCTGGCAATACACCAAAATTAATCAAATCTTTTGTAAAAACAGAAAAATAACATGCATGTCTCTTTTCTAGAATAAGGGTTAACGTTATCAGTAGCTACGTTGACGTGGACACTTTTTGTTTTAAGTCATTCTGATTAATGAATCTGAACATAGTGTTTACATGAACTCTAAATTGATCGGGTTGATTTGCATGTTTGTCACAAGCTTCAAATCGGATTTGATCTTTTAACATGTGCTCATTGCTCGAATATACAGACTGTCCCACTGTTGGCACATACACACTTCTTTGTTTTAAAAAAAAAACAAAAAACAGATGTAATATTTATCTATTTCGGGAAGCTTTGCGCCGTGCTGCTTATATTTATTAAGCGGTATAAATGCCCCTTCCCGTGGCCAAAACAAGACATCTGTGGATGGGGAAAACGAATGGGGAAGCCCTTTTCCTTCAAATGCTTAAGCCTAATTAAATAACTCTTTTGGTTGCAAATAGCCAATGGGGCTCAAGCAATCACCTGATTGGCTGTGTCAGCCATTATATAGGCGATGTCATGCACCAAACTACTTCAGAATCTTTCTTCTTCACCTGGAGCCAGGTTTCGCCGTTGACCTACGCGACTGGAGTGGACAACGCAGAGTGCAATCCCGTCTTGCATTCCGCCGGATTATCATTCCGCAAAGGATGTATCTTTGCCGCATGTGTGGTGGGCCAGTCGATTTCCCAGATGCACAGAAGCAGTGTGCACACTGAGGCGGCACTAAAAGGATCAGATTGCCGAGCCTGTGAGGAATTGCCAATCAAGATCCTTCGTGCAAAGCTGGCTGTTGTAACGCCAAACGGACACCCCGCAGAGAACCGCGCCTTTTTTCCCTGAGCTCCACGACGCTAATGGTGCTCTGCTCACTCAGCCCGAGCCCATGCACAAGGGACCCAGTTGCTGACAACAGTGGAGGGGGCGGAGAAACTAGGATATGTGCGATATGTATCGCAGCTCACCTATGTCCGTCCCGCGGTTGGAAAACCGCCTCGTTGCCTTCCAAGCCATGTCAAGCCACAGCTCACATTGCTGAGAAGGCATACGTCTCAGCGGGATAGCAGCATCTGCCCTCCACACGATGGCAGTCTTACAGGTCTTACAGGCACGACTTCTGAGGTCCCTGGACGAGGAAGGCCCGGACCCAGAGTCTTTTCGGAAGCTGCGCACGTCAGCAGACCTGGCCCTGGCCGCTTCTAAGAAGGTTGCAAATTGGCCGCAGTATGGGCAGCCTCGTAGTCCTGCATCGTCACCTGTGGCTGATGCTAACCGAAATGCGGGATGGGGAGAGGCAGCAGCTCCTGGACGCTCCGGTAAGACTGCAAGGTCTATTCGGTGTCGCGGTCGAGGCCTTCTCCGAGAAGTTCACCAAAGCGCTGAAGCAGTCTAAGATGCTGCCACATCTACTGCCCAAACGGTCTACACTGCCGCCTCCTCTATCGAGCCACCTGAGCGTGTGGGCAATACTCCCGGCGGTGTCAGATTGGGTGATCAACACTATAAAGCGCGGCTATATTCTTCAGTTCGCTCGCAGACCACCCCGCTTCGGCAGTGTGATTATGTCAGAAGTATCAGAACAGAGTGCCCTACTGCTACAGGCAGAAATCTCCTCCCTCCTGGCCAAGCAGGCAGTAGAGATGGTACCCGAGGAGCAGAGGGAATGCGGGCTGTACAGCGGCAATTTTCTTGTTCCGAAAAAAGACGGGTGTATGCGTCCCATTTTGGATCTAAGACTGCTAAACAAAGTGCTCGCGAAACGCGCGTTCAAAATGATTACAGTGAAGCAGATCCTCGCACACATCCAGCCCAGGGATCATTTCATCACGGTGGATCTAAAGGGAGCTTACCTTCACATATAGATAGCCTGTCACCACAGGTGTTTTCTGCGATTTGCATTCGAAGGGTTTGCATACCAATTCAAAGTGTTACCATTTGGGCTGGCCCTAGCCCCCCGCGTGTTCACGATGTGCATGAATGCAACACTCATCCCCTGAGACACAGTGGAATGCCTGTGCTGAACTATCTCGATGACTGGCTGATCATCGCTCAATCGGGGAGTGTTCTCGGGGAGCACAAACACGGGCTCCTCGCCTACTTGGCGTGTCTGGGTTTGTCTGGGAACATGCAAAAGAGCACGCTTCAACCCTGCCAGTCGATAACTTTTCTGGCTATGGTCCTGGACTCGCACACGATGCTCGCGCAGTGATCAGAACAGAGGATCCAGTGCATTCACAGTGCACTGGCCTCTTTTGTGCAAGGCAGGGCGATCCCCCTGAAAACGTTTCAGAGGCTACAGGGTCTAATGGCAGCTTACTGCATATGAGACCGCTGGAACTATGGTTACAGAGCCGGGCACAGCCACATGCGTGGAAAGTGGGGACGAAGCACCTTATCATAACGTGATCTCATGTCTCGAGGCTCTGACGCCCTGGTTCGATACAGCTATGTACGAACAGGGTGCTGCTATGAGCAGGGTGGTCAGACAGAGAGTGGTCACCATTGTCAGGCTGGGGAGCCCTCTGCGATGGCAGACCAGCATTCGGTGCGTGGTCGGGAGACCAGAAGCGCTGGCATATAAACTGCTTGGAGATGGAAGCTGTTTGTTTGGCACTGCAGATTTTTCTTCCATTCATGAAAGACCACCATGTTCTTATCCGGATAACACAGCGGTGGTGGCGTTGCGGCGCGGACATGCTGTCCAGGGAGGGCATTGTGCACGGAGAGTGGAGATTGCACCCTCAAACAATAAAGATGATCTGGAGTCTTTTTGGCTAAGGGGAGATCAATCTTTTTGCGTCAGAAGAAAACGCCCAATGCCCACTATATTCCTCGCTGACGACATCTCCCCTGAAAGGAGACGCGCTGTCGAGCCACTGGCCCAGGGGTCGGAAGTATGCATTTCCCCCAGTCAAAATAATTGTGGGACCTGCATGTGTGGCAGATCAGTATGGAGTGAGCCACCTGGTCGTTTCACAGCGAGTGTTACACACGATAGCGGAAGCCAGAGCGTCTTCGATGAGGCGCTTATACGCATTGAAATGGAGAGTGTTTGTGAACCTGTTTTGACCTTCCTGCAGGAACGTCTAGATGCTGGCAGCTCTCCCTCTACACTGAAAGTTTACATGGCCGCTATCGCTGCCTCTCATGACATGCTGGATGGCCGTTCAAGTGGGTAGACACCCTCTAATAACGAGCTTTCTTCGGGGGGTGAGGCGGCTTAATCCTCCCCGCCTTCATCAGATGCCAGTATGGGACCTATCATTAGTACTCAGTGCGCTGTCCGACCCACCATTCAAACCAGCGGAGTCTAGCGACTTAAAACTGCTCTCATTTAAGATGGTGCTGCTGCTCGCGCTAGCGTGTGGGAAACGAGTGGGTCATTTGCATGCTCTCTCAGTCAACAGTACTTGTATGCAGTTTGGCCTAGACGATTGCATGGTCAGACTCACGGCCATACATGGCTACACAACGAAAGTGCTCTCAACCCCATTCAGAGCCTAGGTTATCAAAATGCAAGCGTTTCGCTCCTCTGAGCTAACCACCGACTTAGTGTCGCAGAAGTGCGCTCAGTGCCCCGTGTGTGCGCTACGTGCTTATGTGAACAGAACTAGCCAGTTTCGAGTCTCAGAGCAGCTTTTCTCCTGCCTTGCGGGCGCCAAGAAGGGCGGGCCACTGTCGGAAACAGAGGCTGTCACACTGAATTGTGGAGGATGTATGACTGGCTTATGCCTCCCGAGGACTCGTTTGCCCAATAGGAGTGCGTGCCCAATCTACTAGGAGTTTGGCATTGTCATGGGCTTGGGCAAAAGGTATGTCTATTCAGGACATTTGCATCGCGGCAGGCTGGTCATCTCACAACACTTTTGCGAGATTTTATAAACTGGATATTCCCTCATTTGCACCACACGTTATGTCAGTGCAAGAGGAGAAGGCCGAGCAACCATTGGACGACCGAGTTGTCTAAAGACACGCCCCGGCTTGGCACGTTTCAAACCATGGTTTCAACCAGGTCATCTAAACAGCGCGAGACGCTACAGTATCATGTTATTCTCTTGCATCCATGAATTATCCGCTGATTAAACAAAACACACTCATATGTTGTCCCCATTATCTATGCCCGCTTATTTAGGTCGACAGTGTATTCAAGCACCAACATGTTTGTTGCCTTATTTCCACTCCCTATATCACACCAGTCCAGTGCTGCTTGACGGTGTACAGGGAGACACTGAAGGCGCTGAGTTGGCTCTATGCCTAAATGCATCTAGGTGTTTAACCCTCTGAGGTCGGCTATCGCGCCGGCGCGATAGTCTCGCTTTTTTTCTTATCAGTGCAAAAGAGACTCAAAATACTCTGTTGATTTTACATATTTGTGTTATACATCATTCGATCCTGTTAAGTGTCCATTTTTTTGTGTATACTCACAATATAAACAAAGTATTGTGCTTTTAGTCAAATAAAGAAAAATAAACATGATGCTAGTTTTGCCTTCTCTCTGTCAGTGAAGTCCATTCTGAAACGCGTCCGAAAATTAACTGTAATTTTCCATAATGAAGCTTGAACTCTCTTCTTTTAAATGAATTAATTTATATAAAAAAACAAATATTCTCAGTTTATGTAATCTGTATGAAAAGAGAGAGATGTCAGTATTTTTCTTTCCAGCTCATTATACCTCATTACGCGTTAATGTGCCACGCCCACGGAGAGCTCGCGGTATTCAAACGCAAATGATCTAAGGCAAGCCATGCAAACATGCCAACGCCCACCAGCTGGATTATAAAACACATCATGTTTAGGAAGTATCTTACTACCGCTGTGAACACATTTTATTCCGCTGTGAGGAATAATACTATCTAATAACCCTGGAAAATGTACCAGAAGTGCTGGTAGTTTCATTTCGAGGAGCAACGGATCCAGCTGATGTAGTAAGTCATTTATTCTTAAGTGCTTTGTTCTAATCGCGATATTGAATAGTGTCTATAAACCACAAAAAGACTGTTTAAATATGAATTGCGTGTCTGTGTGTAGGCTAAATGATGAATGAACGGCACAGGCGTGCGCGCTTTGTTTACTACAGTTATACAGCGCGTGTCTGTGCCGTTAATTCACTCTCGCACCTACATTAGTAAACGTTATTTTTACATGAACACATCCAAACTATATTGCTATAGCCTACTAAGATGAGTAAAAATAGACTGAAATATGTTGAAATAAAATGTTTGTATGAGCAACAAACTGCAAATTAACATGTATATGCTAATATATCATACACAATATGTTACAGACTAAATATGAATGTTTAGACAAGATTTTGTGATTAGTTTTGGATAGATTATAAAGTTTGGACTGTAAAAAAAGACTACTGTCACATTAAATAGGTAAGCTTTTGTTCACCAATTTCACCAGTATGATGTTTTGTCAAAAATAAAGTAGGTATATTGAATTATCAACTAAGATGTTATTATAGTGTTTGTTCCAATATTCAAACTAATGAATCCTTACCTTTTTTAATACGTATGATAAAGTGTATACTTTTTACAAAGAAAGAATACACTTGAAATATTGTTAAAATTGTAATTGTTGTTGTAATTGTAACCTATTTGTAATTGGTTACAATTTCTAATTGTAAAATATGTATATATAGATACTTTCTTTTGTCCTTGCATTCTTTGGGACCCTGTGACACATCTGTGTGAGATGAGGCTAATTAATATGCAGCTCATTATGTATGTGGTACATTATCCGGCCTTTGTCTTCTCAGGTGTGAACATGCCTCCACGCATATTGCCTTTCCAAACAAAAGGTGTCTTATAAAATTGAAATCAATGTATTGTTTTGTGTAAATGATTAGGCAGGATGATTTTCAGATCATTTTGAAGCAAAAACTCTAGGCAACAATGCCCATTAGTCAAAAGTCTTGTAGACACATATTTAGTATGTGTTTTGTGGCCTTATTTCAGACACTTTAAGTTTTAGTTTTTTCAATAACCATGCATAAACAATATTCTCTCAAAAATACAAACATGTACATGTTGCTCACATATTACGGTAGCCCCGTTTGTGCTATATAGAGTGAATTTACACCTTTGCCATTAACATGTTTATAAATAACTGAAAAAAGCACAAATGTCAGAACACCTCCAGGACCCAGAAAACCCCTCAGACCCCAGAGGGTTAAACCAGGTCAGGTACCTGATCTAGAGGAGGAGCGAACGCGCTAATAGTCTATGCCTTAGCGCCTATAGCCTCTGCAACGGATCTGTGTGTGCTGGACCAGCCAATTTTCACACGGCAGGGTTTTATACATTCCCCATTCGTAATGTCGAGGAACCGACTCGATAAGGGAATGTCTCTGGTTACTCAATGTAACCGTATTTCCCTATGAGGAGGGAACGAGACATTACGTAAATTGCTGTGTGGAAAGTCTCTTCATAGCCTCAATAGCTCTTGCTCAGTCGAAAGATTCTGAGGTATTTTGGCGCCCGACGTCACCTATATAGTGGCTGACACAGCCAATCAGGCGAATGGTCGACCACCATTGGCTATTTGCGAGCAAAAGAGTGATTCAATCAGGCTTCAGCATTTCGAGGAAAAGGGTTTCCCCATACGTAATGTCTCGTTCCCTCCTCTCAGGGAACTATGGTTACGTTGAGTAACCAGAGACGTTATGCCCACTAAGTGGCAAAAAGACGGAGCGGCAGCATTTATTTTCAGCGTGAATGCACCAAAAAACACGGCGTTCCCGCGGGAAAGTGATGTCAATACATACCCTCTTTAAGACCAATTTAATTTAGGATTAGGCTACTTTAAAGATGTATTCCAGCATAATTACTAAAAATGTGATTAGTAACCTAATCCAAATATCAATATTAACATCATCTGACTACTAGGGGTGTAACGATACACAAAACTGACGGTTCAGTTCTTCCCACGGTTTTGACGTCTCGGTTCGGTTCGGTTTCAGTTCTTCCCACGGTTTTTACGTCTCGGTTCGTTTCGGTTTCGGTTCGGTTGGGTGGGGTTTAGAAAGCCAAAATTGCTTATTTTGTTTTTTTTAAACAGTGGTTTAATGAAAAAATTGTGTCTTTGTCTTTAAATTAATTCAATTACAATTAAACGTTTCGGATTAAAACGCAAGGATTAAAAAAAAAAGATCTGCTAATGCAGTAAACTATATAGGGAGCCCGCACTTTACTATAACATTAAGGTTAACAACAGAGCCTAGACTTTTAGCCTAAATTCAGATGCTATTTATTTTTTAGATATAATAATCAACACCCAACACATTGTATGAAAACATGTAAACTGAACATGAGGCAGTTTTTGCATTAACTTGTATTTTTTACTCTAATTCGTTATTGAAATATAATAATTTACACAGTTGCTGTCATTTTCATGAAAGATATTTTAAACATACATTAAATAATCAAGATATCATTAACAGGTTAAGTAAAATATAGCCTAATATAGGCTAATATAGTGCATTTATTTAGTGCAAGAGTTCATTTGGATGACTTGCCTGCTGAGGTAAATATAATGCTATGTGAAAAACGAAGCTGTTTTATTGACGTCTTTCCGCTGCTGAAACACTGATTGAGCGATTACATGAGTTGTGATGCCTTTCATTAAGTATACTGAATCTTTCAACATACCTTTAGGTGTCCATTCATATTTATTCTGTAACTGAGGGAGAGATGCTCGCGTTTACTCGCGCGCCGCGCTGCCGCTTGAAATGAGTAGCTAGCACAGTGATCTGTCACACCACAGCAAAGAGCGCCAAAACGCCATTTACTGTTTGAATTTCGTGATCAAATAGACAGAATTTGAAAGATTACACCTTGCTTATTATCGAAAGTAACAAAACATGGGGCTAGCTATTATATGGTGTTAATGGTGGTTAGGCTACAAAACTGACTTCGCTCTGTACATAAGACATGAGGTCCAGTGAGCCAGGGCTGGGCGGGGTAGCAGGGGGCGGGGCGGGACGTGTTCGGTACGCCATGAGAGAATCGCGATTCGTATCGTGGGTTCTGTATCACGTTTTTTTCGGTTCGGTTTGAATATCGTTACACCCCTACTGACTACATTTAGTTACTTTTATGAGACAGTAGTTGACTAAATGTTTTCTAGTTAGTTTCTACAGTGATGCATCATACTATGGTGATTAAGCATTGAGTTACGTCATTGTAAGGAAAACGCACCCCTGGTTAGTAAGAGGAATCTGATCCAAGGTCAGGGACTCACTGTGATTTTGGTGGCATTGTTGAGTGCGCTGACCCACTCCACTAAATCCTGCTTATCATTCGCCTGCAAGTAAAACTTCCTCATTCCAGCGTTGATGACTGTGGGAAGACACAAAGATTTATATTTATACAATCTGTAGGTGTTGATATAATTACATTATTGTGCCATAATGGATTTGGCAACATGTCAGCCAGACACTCTCTTCCCCTTTTTAGTGTGCATTTCTAGGCCTGAATAATTGGTGCTGTCACACTAGCACTTTTAGAGCGCACCTGGGTTTGTTTGACTGCAAAATTTGGTTAATTTCGGATTATGTGAATGCTGTTTAACAAACTTGCACACCAGGGTTAGTAGTTAACTAAAACTAAACCAATAAAACTATTTTGTTACTTGAAATAAAATAAACTTAAGCTTAAATTGAGTTTTTGTTTTATTTTAGTTAATTTTTAGTGCTGGGCAACGATTAAGTTTACATAATATACGTGTGTGTACTGTGTATAATTATTCTGTATATATAAATACATACATATGCATGTATACATTTAATAAATATACTGTATATATATATATATATATATATATATATATATATATATACACATACAGTATATTTATTAAATGTATACATGCATTTATATATACAAAATAATTATACACAGTACACACACATATATAATGTAAACACAAACTTTTATTTTGGATGTGATTAATCGCGATTAATCGTTGCCCAGCACTACTTTATTTAAGCTATTTGCCAAGGCAACATTTCTCATTTTCATTCAGTTAAATTTGATGTACCAAAATAACTATCCAAAAAATGTGGTGCTAAACACAGCCAGGTACTGAAGAGATGCGGAACCAGCACACATAAAACTCAATGGCTACAGGCATGGACTTTTTTTTTGTTTTGTTTTTTGCAAAAAAGCTAATTAAATCAGATATCAAGACTCAACTTCGCAACACAATAGCATGCCATAATACTGGCATATTGTCTTACTACATAACAATAAAAGTATGGACTTGCCCATGACAAGTAAAGAACACTAGTAGGTCAAGTGAGCAGTGGCACCTCATTGCAGTACACGAGATCCAGGGGGCGGAGTTGGATCCAGATCTAAGGGGTGGAGATGGGTAGGATTAGGGGTGGGTTTAGGGATCAGGGGG
Source organism: Gila orcuttii (assembly GCA_026230005.1). Taxonomy (NCBI): domain Eukaryota; kingdom Metazoa; phylum Chordata; class Actinopteri; order Cypriniformes; family Leuciscidae; genus Gila; species Gila orcuttii. The sequence goes on from JAPDVR010000017.1 coordinate 11,994,527, forward strand.
TGGAGATGGGTAGGTTTAGGGGTGGGTTTAGGGATCAGGGGGTGGAGATGGGTAGGATTAGGGGTGGGTTTAGGGATCAGGGGGTGGAGATGGGTAGGTTTAGGTCAGGGGTGTCCAAACTCGGTCCTGGAGGGCCACTGTCCTGCAGAGTTTAGTTCCAACTTGCCTCAACACACCTGCTTGTAAGTTTTTAGCATGCCTAATGACCTTCAACAGCTAATCAAGACCTTGATTAGCTGTTTCAGGTGTGTTTAATTGGGGTTGGAGCTAAACTCTGCAGGACAGTGGCCCTCCAGGACCGAGTTTGGACACCCCTGGTTTAGGTATATGTAAGGTGGGAGGAGTTGGATCTGGATCTAACTCCTCCCCCTGGATTTCATGTTCTGCAGTGAGGAGCATCTCCAAGTGAGACATAGTTAACATTACAGAATGAAAAAGAGCAATTCCACTAATTCATTTCAGGAGGGTCGAAAAATAAGGTCCAGTTCACACAGAATGCGCTTTTGCATTGAGACGCTGGTCAATGGAATGGAAAAAAACAAAAGGTCTCGAGAAGTTTTTTAAAAGTTTTTTTAAAAAGTTCTATTTAACATAAGCACTGCGTTTTAAGAAAGAAGAAGAAGAAGAAAAAGACGCAAGTGCAAAGGCAAAATACATCTTTCTAAAGCACGTTTAACTTGAAAAACAGCAGAATGGAATGGCTGTGAACAGCTCCTAATATTAAACATTTCACACTAGGAGACTCAATATGTGACTAAGTTTAGTATCTGTATAATGCTGCTCACACATATGATGTCTAAAACACTCTTGACAGTGGCCTGTATTCTCAAAACCTCAAGTGTGTGATTGTCTCTGGCTCTGATCTCAGAAACAATAGCTGGGGTCAGGGGTCATGGTATAACATGCCCCTTGGTCACCCTTCCTTCTGCGTACTGCATCCTCTGAGAAACATGGAGAGAGAATTGCTTGCTTACCAAAGCAGAACTCCGCCTTAGGACGCAATTTGGTGGCATCGCTAACCTTAAATGAAGAAATAAGAGCAGATAGATAACACTGTACACACATGCACACACATATTTGAAGATGCACTAAATCATTCTCCAGTATAAAACATTATGCCCCAAAATTAGAAATCTGTGAGTACGTGTACATCAGGGTCGGAAATTCACTTTTTCATTAAGGTGAAATATTTGCCAGTAAATTTTTATTTATTTATTTTACCTTTGTAAGGGCAATTTTTATATAAAAAAAAAACCTTAGTAAATGTATCTGTGTTATGTTAAGTATTGTCAAATACTTAAATTTGACTAATTCAATAAATCAATCAGAATACTATAGACAGAGACCAATCAAATTTGATCAACATCAAAAGTCATCTTTACACTGCAAAGGTGGAACAGAAGCTGCATCTGACACGCCATGTTTATTCACTGCTTAATGTTGCACAATGGTGGCATACATGTATTTTTACAACAATTACATAATGTTGTATGATGCAAACAGCATTATAATGTATAAATTATAAAAAATAAAAAACAACAATTTATTACAAGGTAGGGGTGGAATATTATTACAGTAATCATTATTGTAGATTATTGCTCCTATTATAGTAATAATGATTATTAATGTTGAATAAAAGAATAGATTAAAAAAAAATGGGTGTGGGAAAATGGCACATCATACAGATAAGAGCTGTTTATGACAGTTTATGGCTTTTTACGAATTACAAAATCAAGACTTCACATTGCTTATCATATATATATATATATCTCGTTACCACGGTATAAAATGTCTATCGTTAGAGATTCTGATATATGGTGTAAATCGCGGTATGTAAATATATAGTACTACTGACACTTTAGAGAGATGAAATGCATGAATGAGAATGCTTGATGTTAAAAAGAGTTATAAGCGCAATATATCCTGAAAAGAAACTGTGCTCATGCTGACTGGCACACTGAAAAAAGTGTGTTATTTTTTCAACTTTTTATTTGTTGCATGTAAATTACTATATGTAAAAATATAGAAAAAAAAACTAATTGATGCATTTTTCATTCATTTTTTATGTGTAATGCAGTCAGTAAAATGAAAAGATCTTATACTTATCATATAACTAATATTTATGTGAAAATAATCATACAAACTTTAAAAAATAAAAGTTTATGATTTATGTAATGTTCTCTGTTGTTAGTGTTTTTAGGGTCAGTGTGTTATGAATGACGTATGTTTTCTGAATGAAAATTGCTGGCAGTGTTGTGGAGAAACAAGCTTATTTTGAGACATGTATGTAGTGTTTTGTTGGTGAGAATAACTGTTTGGCCAAGTTTTAATCTTGGTAATGAAGACTGTATGAAGAGTTTTGAAAAAGTAGCTTAAGTATTGACCGATGCTTGTTAGCAATTGAAAAAACTGTAACATACATTCAGATGAAGACTCCTGTAACGGTCTAGAAAAAGATGTTTTATTATACATAAGAGTGAAACTCTTCACGGCAGTCGTTTCAGATCGGATTACATGGCCAGCCATAATGACTTATTTTATCTCTGTAACCCCAGGAGAAAATGGTGAATCTGAACACGTAGAAAAGTCACGGCACACCTTTTCTGCACAATTTAAAGTATCATTTATGTCTGTGAATATAATGTAGTCAGCATTGGTCAGAAATGACAAACCTTGGATATGTATGTTAGTTTTAGGGAGCCGACGTTGGATGTTCCTTCTGGAAGATTCTGTAGAGACAGAGGGTTGAAGTCATTAAAACTGAAATTATGACTATAAAATGATACACACTGACTTGATGTGAGAAGTTTGTTTTGAGCAGTATCTGAAAACAAACGTGGACAGAATACATTCACGGTGAGTGTACGGTTTTTCTTCAAAGTTGTAGAATTGCACAGGGGTCTATGAAAGTTTTAGCACACATCTACAGATGCAGTGAGGTAAATTATTCAAAGTCAGACGTGGCATCAATAAAAGATGCTGGCTGGGGCTACTGACTGAGTCTTAGATAAAGTGATTGGTACAGAACCTGCATAAGAACCTGCAACAGCCAGGAGAAAAAAAGAGAATCCATTAAAAGAAACAGAATATCAAGAATAAAAATAAAACAGGTCCTGACATGGGCTCTTTCTTAGAGAACTCGATCAGAGTTCTCTTTTACTCTAAGCTAAATGACATTAAGACACTGAAAACATCGTAGTTAATATCAAGTTTTCACTCTGATCCTATTAAATAAGAGTAAAAATGTCTGCAGAATGATGCTACCAAATCTGATTTCAGCATCTTGAGCATGTTAGTAAATGCATTAACATGAAAAATACATTTGTTACAGCATTTAATAATAACATTAGTTAATAAATATACAGCTGTTCATTGGTTCATGTTAGCTCAGGTTCATTAAATAACATTAACGATTCAACTTTTGATTTTAATAGTGTATTAATAATTAATAGTGTATTAGATTAATAAATGCTTCAGAAGTATTTTCATTGCTAGTTCATCTTAACTAATTAAGTTCACTAATGTTAACAAATGGAACCTTACTGTAAAGTGTTACCAAAACATGAAATCTATGCAGTGTTATAGAGTGTCTTTCGGTACTTCAAATTTCAGAGGTTAAGAGAGATTTCAGAGAAAATGTATATCCGGTCCTTAAACACCCCACATGAAAAAATGTTGCAGTATGTGCGAAAACTAACCTAAAATATCATTGACATACCCTCTCCTGCTCAGAGAAAGCACAGTTTTTGTACAACAAAATGTTCTCTAAAATTAGAAATTATGGGAAGATCACAGTTCTTAATTTTTCACGTCACAAAGTTTTCATGTTTTTACAATAGTGAATCACAAACTCTTGGCTATTACTATCTGTGTAGGTTCATGCCATGTAACTTACTGAAGACAGTCAGGAACAATTTAGTTTGCAAGTCTGGAATCTAAGACAAAGACACCCTCATAATGGTGGCCCACACAGATGCAAATACATGCACATACACACACTGTAACGGTGCTCGACCTTAATGGTTTAAGTGGTTTGAACTGGAGACAAAGACAAGACAGATCAATGCAAACACTTCATGAGATTATAAAGTCCACCAGAGGCCACAACGCTCATGTCCTTCACCAACAAGCTCATGGGAAGTGAAACTTCTACACAGACAGCAACGTTTCAGAGTAAAAACGGTCAATAGCTGTACTAACGGTTAACAAACTGCTCACAAAACTAAAAATACCAAGGTGTGTAGAAAATGTTAGTATCACACAAATGTTGTGCATAACAAGATTCTAACTATGATAGCTGAAAAAGGTCAACTGTGGCTTAGAAGACACATCGTCTTATTGCAGAACTATTGTGTACTGCATGTCTATCCAGGGGCGTAATTTGCAGGGGGAAAGGGGTTAGGTAATGGTTATGGTTTATGGAAGCATATAGAATTAGGCTATTGTATACTACATTGCGAGTTTAGAGATTGTATATGCACTAAGTTCCTATCTGAACGGAACAATTATCAGTGCAATATGACTGAAGCTAGGGCTGGGAGGATAAATCGAAATGCATCGCGATTCTCTCTCCAATAGATTCTGAGCTTTGTTTTCAACAGCAGGCACTGTAGGCTAGTTTTTAACCACATGCTCAAATGCTCACAAAGAAGAGCGCTTGTGTATTCGGCTGTGCGCGAGATAATTCCACGTAAGTGGTTAAATGTACTTGCACAATGGTTTTATGATGTGAAATTAATGTGTAAACAGCCCACTGCAAATACCCTTGTAATTTACTTCAAACTTTTCAAACTTTATGAAAGTTATTTTATGGAAAATTCAAGCAGTGTGTGTAAGGAATTGGAAGAAAGCAGAGTATGGCTGTTTCTAAAGCACACAGTGTTACCTGCTGTTAAAAACAAAGCTCAGAATCGATTGGAGAGAGAATTGCGATGCATACTGAAAATCTCAAAATAGATCCAGAAGCCCTGGTTTATTTAATTGTGCATTCATAGTGCGCAAATCACCGTTAACTGTGCACGTGTTTACCAGCGCGCTCCAAGATTTGTGTGAGCTGTTGTGACGCAGATGCTAAAATGTGAGACCCATTTGAATTCTATTTTGAATTTACAATTTTTAAATGCTAAAAAGAAAGTCAAACATGATCTAAAACATCCACATAAACTAAAAAGACTGATGAAAAGAGGAGAACATATCATCTTGCACTAACATGAATTAGAAATATTTTTAAACTACTCATGACCATGCATACTAGAATTGATCACATTTTATTGTATTTATAAACAAGTAATTTGCATGCGCGGATGATAGGTAAGATACCACAAAAGAACATTTTGCAAAAATAAACAAACAAACAAATAAATCTCACGAAGGAGCATTCCAGTTCCTTATCGTCCAATTAACTAATCTTTTAGTACTTAGGGGATCTTATTGCATTTTCTGCCAACACCATTCTTCACAGATTTAAAATTTTTGGTTCATTTTGGATTGGACAAGATTAATGTAATAACTTGTGGTTCAGTAAGTGCATCTGATTAATTAAGTAGCAGCTGTTAAATTATTTAGTAACAGTAATCAGTGTTTTTGATCAACTAAAAATCACAAAAATTCTGACAACACTGAATTTGTTGTCCACATTGGCAAAAGAATGTACAAATCATTCCATTCCAATATTTAAAAAAACAAACATAATCCCAGCGTTATCTGTAACACAAATACTATGTGAAATTTAACTGGGCCAAGGACTAGCCCCTGAGGAACACCATACTGTCATATTTGATAAAGTTACATGTTTTACATGCAACAAATTCCACAAAAGTGGTAATACAAGGGAAGACCTTCAGATGTAAAAATTAAGAGCCACTGCATTTAACGACGCACTGACAGAGTGAATGAGATAAAGATGGGTTGGTACCTGAGGGTTATCCATGTACCACACCAGGCTGCCCTCCAGCATGTCCAGAATGAAGTAGCGTCGTAAAAACTTGCCGCTGTTTTCCATTTCCTCGATGTCTAGAAAGCCACAGATCCGATTCTGACGATCTACGTACGGCATTTCTGAGACTAAGCATTACCCTGGAACACAAATAAAATGATTCTGATTATAAAGGAGATTGGGTGAAGGGTAGTGAAGGAGGTGGAGGGTAGAGAAAGAGGTGGAGGATGGTAATTAAAATATATTTGGCATCTTCGTGTGTAAGCGTCTGGCATTTCCTATGATGTCATCTGTGGTCATGCTCCATGGAAGTGACCTCATTTCAGACCTCTATGCTGATGAAAACCCTGTCAGACGAAGCTGTATGAATACAAATGACTTGATTGTGACATTACCCAAGCTGAGAAGCAATGCATGCACACTTAAACAGTGTAATTTCCCATTTACCTGCAGCCTCTCTAAATGTCTTAACAGCATTAAGGTAACTGGGAATAATGCAGAAGTTATGGCCATCAGGGTATATATTTCAAATGTGAGACCAGTCAAGTATTGGCAAGCGTCAGTCCTTTTTATAAGGCCCTTTGATGTGTTATACGCATATTTAAATGAACATAACTTCAGTGTTTAACAGACAGGGCTCGATGTGCGGGGGTGGTATCCCCCTTGTTGAAAAAAATGACAAAAAGCATAACCTCTGTAAAACCACCAACCCTCTTTACCATCCCCATTAGATTAACAGTGTAAAAGTTTTCATAACAAATTATAAATTACAACAATCGGCCAAGCAGAACTCACAATTGTAATGAGCTGCACACAAAGCTCTTTCAGTACTTCTAACATGAAAAACAAATGGATTTGGAACCTTTGCTTTGTCGCGTACAGTGTAGGCAGTCTCAAGCTGAAAGACTGTACCGCTAATAGTTTGAAATACTGTAAGCACTCAAGCCGCCAGCCTCTAATAGCTCAAAAGCTGCACGGAGACTTTGACGGAGATTCTGTTTCATTTAATTTACTGTAGAATAGAAAGGATGTGTGCTAAACATATGACTGTGAGGGACTGAGAGACAAAAGAATAAGAACAAGAAGAATAAGAAAAAGAACAAGAACAAGAACAAGAAGAAAATCAGTACATGACAATAGGATTCCAAGAAGAAGAAAAAGAACAACACGAACAAGAAGAATTCAGTACAAGCACAATAAAAATTACAGTCTATGTCTGGGGTTCTCATCTCTGGCCGACAAGATTCACTTTTAATGCACAGTTTAGCTCTATCCTGTCATCAATCACTGACCATCAAATCGTTTCAAAACACAAATTAAGATTTTTTTTTTTAGAAAATGTGTGTGTGATTCCTTGTCCTTCCATTGAATGCACAATCCATCAAAACGTTGACACTTCAAAAAGTTCATAAAGAGATTGCAACAGTAATCCATATGAATTGAAGGGTTTAATCCAAGTCAAATACGTAAAACAGAAGGAAAATCATACTTAGTTGACATGAACAACCGTCACTGGTTCTTGCAGAAGCTTAAACATGCTTGCATCACAAGCCAGAACAAGCCTCAAGGAACAAACCTCAATGGTCCCAACACATCAAGCAAGCACGTTTGAGCTTCTGTTTACCATATCTGATATAGCCTAGTTTATATGCTCTCATATAAAACAACCATGTCTCTTCTGAAGACTGGGGATTAACCACTTGATTCATATGGATTAATTACAAACTATTTATTAACTTTTTAAAGCGTCAAAGTTTTGTTTGAATGAACTTTCAATCAAGAGACAGAAATCTGTCAGGTTTTATTGAAAATATCTTCATTTGGGTTTTTCAAAGATGAACGCAAATGTCTTTTGAGCAAAATATGACAAAATATACATTTTTGAGGGAAAGGACGGGAAATAAACAGAAGACCATTTAGTAAAGAACGGAATGAAAAATATCTGCTTCTAGCAACACAAAGCCAGTGTGTTTGCCATGCAACGAGCGAAGTACTGTGTTACATGAGAACAATCTAAGAAAGCACTTCAAAGTCCAAACACTTAAACTTCCAACACAATTTCCTCCAGACCCTGGTTCTTGCTGACATAAATTGAAAAGCCTAACAAGCTATCATGGTCAGATAATGTTTCTAGCAAGAGTAAGCTCTCAGCCTCTTTCTATGTAGCATGGATCCTCAAAAAAGAAGAAATCGTCCATTGGCTCAAAACTATGCACGGTTTCATGCTAACTGCAGTAGAAGAAATTGTGACATAAGTCAGAAACAATATCAGTCGCTTCTATTCAGAAAATACTGATGTCTGACTCTAACACAATGAAAAAGAAGTAAAATACTGATATATAAAATACTCCTTTGAGGTATGTCAGCCAAGCACAGTGATTTACTCATACATAAAATGGCATGAGAAATGGAAATGATTTTGTGGATTCATGCAGGAGAATGATGCTTTTCTCCATGGCTACCATCACTGGAGAGCTGTAACATTTCTAACTCAAATGCTTGATGAGAATTTCATGGCTGAAGTGTGTATTCTGTGTGACAGCTTCCATCACTCGAACAGCCTTAATCTGGAATTGCAGTGAAGGGATAAAACGGTTAGTGATATTTTAGCAATACTCAACGGATTTAAACTTAAGATATGCTTGTTTTTGTTGTTGTTTTTTTGGAACACTGCAAAAATGCTACACTTTTTCAACACTGCAGGACTTCATAAACAACTTGTCAGAACAAGTTAAGATACGATGAAACTTTGCTGCAAGGTTTTACGACTTCAAAAACACGCAATTCAATTTACCAAGTACTAGTGATGCAGTGAGTTTGTTCACATAACTGCATGAAGGCTTATATTCATTCTGACTATGTAAGTCAAGCTTCTTTACTGTTAAGAAACACACTATTAAACAGTGTAAGTGAAGTAGCACCAGATTTATTCCAGTAGTTTGCCCTGATTTATTGTTGTTAACTTCTGCATTATTTACAGATTCTTATTTGTTTGATGTAGATTTGATTTAACACAATTGTTCATTCACACAATTGTTGCAGATCAGCTCAATCCGAACAGTTGTAGTTAAAAAGTGTATATATATATATATATATATATATATATTTTTTTTTTTTTATTGACCTATCGTTTCGCTAGATAAGACTCTCTTCATCAGCTGCGATCGTGCACAGCGTTTTCAAGCACTTCAAAGACCTTTGAAACTGCATTGATTTGGACCAAGTCCATTATTCGAAGAAAAATCCAGAAATGTTTTCCTCAAAAAGATTATTTTCTCTTCCACTGAGGAAAGAAAGACATGGATATCTTGGATGGCATTGGGGTGAGTAAATTATTAGGAAATTTTCATTTTGAGGTGAACTAATCCTTTAATGTGTTAATATAGGACCTATACTGGAAAATACGAGTAGCCTACTCATATTACAACAATTAAACAACTATCACAAATTGGTGGGCAGCTAAATCATCATATTTATATTTAAATATATTTAGCTCATGTAGTCTGTTTTAGCTAGGCTAGCATCCTATAATTTATTAATTTATTTTGCATGCGCAAAAAACTCAAAGATTGATCGGACATGCCAGATCGGTTAGCACATTCTACTGCAGAACAACCCATTATGTCGGTATGAAATAATTATAGAAATTTAGATATTAAATTTAAAGCTCCAATCTCCTCAGTCCTCCAAAGATCCCCAAAAAAAGTCCATCAGTGACTACTTCGCTCAGAGAACCTGTCAATCACAGCTGTCAATCATGACGCCACAGCGCCGTTTTTAAAGCATCAAATAACTAACTAAAAACAAACTTATTTTAAAAACAAACACTTGAAATTACATCAGCGTGATAAAAACTACAGTAAATGACAGAAACTGTATGTGATAAGATATAAGATATGTGAAGTGTAATTTAATTGTTTAGTTGGTCTCACGTCCTGTTGAATAACATGGGGAGGCGGGGTTTATGACCTATACTAGGACCGGTCACCGGGGGGCGATCGAGACGTTATGGCTTCACTTTTCAGGGCTTGTGCGGCACGCTTGTGGCTATGGCAGTACAAGTGGAAACCGAGGATAGTGCGGACATTGCGTCATTGACAGGCGACTTTATTTTCCGGACGGCCAATTATTTAAAATTGGAATTTCTCTGAAATAAAAAATCTTTGGAGACTTTTGGGATATTATAAGTACACAACTGCAGGAAATATCACACTGTGCAAGTGATTTTTGGATATTTTATTACAAAATTCTTACATATTGTACCTTTAAAGTTATCTTTGATCATCAAAATTACATATTTAAAAGTTTTTTTCCAGTGAATTTTTTTCTTAATGCCTTAAAATAGCTTGAATGTAACTCTACACCCCCCTGCTTCATTTCATGAACCATGAATATGCAAATTAGCCCTACCTCCACTCACACAAGCTCAAAGATCCACAAGGTCAACCTTACCACTAGGTTTAAAGTTACTGAAGTAAATGCTGCACAATAGCATCGCTCTCTTCAACGTCAGACAATATTTAATATGATTAGCCTTTGGCTTGACTACATCAAACATCTAATAATGTGTTGCTAATCTTACACAAACCATGTTCCCGTTTGCCATCCCAGTCTGCCTTCTAAAAATCAGCATAGAAATGGTTTGAACATCATAGAATGTCAGTGGAGAAAGAAATATAGTTACAAGGCAGTTTGTGTCGTCAGAAACACCAGCGATTTCAAACTCATTTTTTGAGGCTGTCTTTGGTTCACTGGAGTTTTAAGGAGAAAATACTCAGCAATGGTGTTGACTTATGAATTTGCACATGGTTTGTCTTCAAGTCTATTCAAAACACCACATGGATATATAAACATTAAAAACTTATTTTCACCACAGGGGGTCTTTAATACTTAGGCAATAACAGTAACACACAAGCAAGAGTGCCATTTTCCCGAATATCAAAACAATTGCAAATGTGATTTTATACAACAGTTCAATAATCAAGAAGTAAATATTAAGTGACTTACATTTTAGACAATTTTTGTTAAAAAAATATTGTCTGTTTTTGCTCTATTTCACAAAATAGTTCCAAACAAATTAAGACATTGCGCATCTCCTAGCAACAGTGATGCTTGTTCCATGTTTTTGAATTAATTGTTCCATCCATTGATTTAACAACTCATAAAGACAGCCACTTGCTTTGTCCCTGAATAAATCAGCCGTTTTGAACAAATTGTTTGGCCGCCTCTGGTTTTTATCCCATGTTTTATTTTGTTAACAAAATAGCTGGATAGGTTTTGGAAGCGCGCGAGGAGCTAGAGAGGGGCTGGAAAGGAGGAGCATGCAGAGACTCCACGGAAGAACAGATGGAGGGAGCATCCATGGGGGCAATGACAGGAGGATTGGCCAGAGCACGGTGATGGCAACAGGCAGATGACAGAAAAGGATGGTGATGGTAGGTGGACACAAACGGATGGTGACGATAGGACGATGAACCCCTGGCGGTGAAGATGCTGGTTGGCTGATGACACAGACCCAGAGCATCCCAGAGCCGACAGCCCACGGCGAAGTTGATAGAGGGAGGAGCCAAGATATTGCTGGCAGGGCTGTCGTCTTCTGGGTGACGGCCGAGGGAGAGTGAGCTAGTGGATCCAAAGGCGCAGACGGAAGACCGGCGGTACTGAGCGGAGTCGCTGGCACTGGAGACCAAGGCATTGTCACGGCGACGAGCGGTGGAGGTGGAGCAGGAGCGCCCAAGGGCTGAGACGAATCCGGTGTGAGTGAGGACAGAGGCGACGCCAAGGGGAAGGAGGAACCCGCTGCAGCCGTAGGGGTGGAGGGGCGGAGTGCAATGGACGGCCCACGAGTCCGTGGCAGAAGTGGTGGGACGACTGACCAAGGGGGAGTCGGCAGGACGAGGGAACCCGGTTGAGCCACAAGTCTCAAGGTCTCCGGTGGAACCGAAGGTGGAAGGAGCCAAGACGGAGCCGACAGGTCGACGGGCCGAGATGTAGCGAAGGTATCAGAGGCCGGAGGCGGAGCCGTAGAATCCACGTTCACAGGTGCTGCTGGTGTTTGTGTGACCTGCAGCTCGACGTCAAGTCGGGGCTTCCACGGAGATGATGCAGGACTGCGAACCACTGGTAGCATTGGGGCTGGAGGACTGACTGAGTACTGGGGTGGCATAGACAGAAGACTAGATAAGGTCACAGTAAGGAACACACAGTCAATACAGACGAAAGGTTACTTCCCAGTCCATATTATCCTCCATGCTGTCTTTAAACAGTGGTAAATCTAAACAGACATTCAAATCAAAGTTCATATAATCCAAAGAAACTTCAGATACGGGGTGGGATAGGGAGGCAATCAACAAGTCCCCGTTGAAGTCTCTCAGCCAGTCCTCAGTTTTCGTTCCCTTAGCCGCTGATGTCACTGGCTCACACCCCTGGTCAGATTCTTCAGGGAGTTCTTCCTCCGGCACGATGGTGGGCTCTGTCCTCCCTTTCTCGGGCACTGGCTCACTCGTCGCCTTGAAGAACTCTTCCGTCACTGCGGCGGGCTCAAGTGACATCCTAGCGGTCATCAGTGGTGGAACTTGCTCTGGGTCTGGCTGTGTTCCGGCTCGAGACGCGACGCTCTCGACACTGGATGACGTTTTCCCTCCAGTCCAGTCTGGTGGTGTCTGGGATGTCGATGGGTTGGTTGAATGTGGCCCCGATCCGGAACAAGGTCCTCAGGGTCTCGTCGTCGAGGGTGCTGGTTATGGCTAACCGGACAAACTCCCTAGTATAACCCAAATATTGTGGCTCTCCTGGGCCAAGGCAATGAACTTTGCCCGTTCATCCATCTTGGGCGGTCCGATCATCTGTCACGTTGTGTTTCAGGCAGGAAGACAAAGACAGACAGATCCAGTTCAGTACACTCAAAGTTTAATCTTAATACCTCAGGCAGGCAGAGAGACAGGCGATAGCAAGCACAACTTAACATAACAGTGATCGGACAGGGAATGAAGGCAAGGGCTCAACTTAAGTAACAAACACAAACGAGATGATTAACAGAACACAGCTCAGTGTTTCCCCTACAATGTATTCAGCAGCGGCGCAGTGCCACCGCCGGATTTTCAGAGCTGCTGCAAAATCTTTCCATGATCAGTAATATAACGACATTCACTTAATTCACTTACACACCTAAAAACACTGAGACATGGCGAACGGCGGCACTGCAAGCGGTGGCTCTGAATCCACTTGTTGACAAGAAAGGAGGATAGAGCCACAAATGGAAATATTTTCGTTTAGGCTAATGTCACGTTGTCATAAGGGGCCGTTCACATAGCTCGTTTTTTGCGCGTGCCAATTGGTTATTTCAAATGCGGCATGCACGCTCATAATAGATGCGACGCGGTGCGCTCGTTTTTCCAAGCGCGCCTCTGTTCATGGTTGCATAGCAACGACAGACGCCACGGGAGAGCAAGCGCTTGTGGAAAAGAGAAAGCGGTACGAACTGCACTCTCCATGAGGACGAGGAAGTATCACCTACTGCGCATATTCCTGATAGTTAAATCGTATTTAATTTTTCAGATGAGTCTACTAAACTGGTTGGTGAAGAGAAAGGCAGATGGGGACCATGGAGGAGCTGAGGTTAGCAGGCACGTGCAGAGAGAGGGGGCTTAGTCACTTTGTGGGACTTCAGTGTCACATGATCCTTCAGAAATCATTCTAATATGATGAAATGTGATGCTCTTTTTTTTAAAGATTCTTTGATTAATAAAAAGTTAAAAAGCACATCATGTAATAATATTTCACAATATTAGGCTACTGTTTTTTCTGTATTTTTGATTAAATAAATGCAGGCTAGATGAGCATAAGACTTCTTGCAAAAACATAAAATAGTATCCAAACTTTTCACACACACACACACACACACATATATATATTGTTTGTTTTTTGGTTGTTTTTTGTTGTTGTTGTTTTTTACATATTGCCCCTTTCTTACATTTGAGCCCCTGCCCCTGAGGAACTTTCTGCACGTCCCTGGAGGGTAGTGAAGTAAAATTGGCTATGTAAGCTAGTCACCTTTTAAACTAATGAAAAGTTTCATTTGGATTTTAATGTTCAAAATGTCTACAGGATAAAGTAAATGAAAGTACTTTGTACATGATGTATCTAAGTGTTAAAGTGTGTTACAGAAAAAAATATGCAGGTGAGGGAGGAAAGAGACCTCGAGGGAGAGACTCCAAGAGAGCAAGAGAGAGAGGCTGCATTGGTAGGATGAGCGAGATAACCGAGGACAGGTGAGAGGTCAGGACCACGGAGAGAATACAAGAGAGCAGGAGAGAGAAGCTGTAGTGGTAGGACATGAGCGAGAGGAGGTGCGAGGAGATGACCGAGGACAGGTGGATGGACAGGACCAAGGGCAACGACCAGGATTCTAAAAATTTCACTAAATTGTAAATAATCTTTTTCTGGGTTGTGCGGTTTCATTTTAACCCCATCAATTTCTACCTTATAGCTGAAAATTAACACAAAAGAAAAACATGAATAATCCTGTCTAAAATTATAAAATGAAGGTACGTGCTGCAATAAACATGCCTTGAATCTGTTGATGGTATGTCATATTTGTTTGTCTCAAAATGTCGGTAACAACCTCCGGCACGTAACAGCACCGCTGCTGGTACAAATTAACTAATAATGACGGTGAACAAAGTAACAAAGGAGTGGCGGGAAAACTGAACATGAAACCATGTGACTAATGAAAACAAACTGAACATAATAGTGACAGTTAAGCCTGTTTTATGCTTCTGCGTCAAATCGACGGCGTACCCCCGCAGACCCCTCTGCGTCGACGCGAACCCCTCTCCGACTCCTCCGCCGTAGCTCGACGTGCACCTCCAAAAAATTGTAACTACACGTCGAGGCGACGCAGACCGCAAGGGCTGTGATTGGTCAGATGCACCGCGATGCAACGCAACCTGACGCAGAACCATAAAACGGCCACGACGCCGTAGGAGTGACGGCGTAGCTACGCCGTGGAGTTGACGCAGAAGCATAATGAGGCCTTTAGAGTGGGAGGTATGTCACTTCTCAAACACGATTAACCTTTTAGCTTCACTCCCCAGACATTTAACTTCCAAACTGCCTATATACGTGTAACAATGTAATAAAATGTTGATATTTATTTGTTTCGGATAAATCTGATCATGCTTTTTATCACCTCTCAATGGACATTTCACTTTGAAACTACCTCAAAACATGCAAAAAGCAATGTAATATAATTTTTGCAAAAATGTTGCAACGGGCACAGCTTTTCTATGTTCCTGGGTTGGCCAATACCCTTACCCTTACCCTTCTCTCCAAAGAAATTTCCTGTCACT
The DNA here is from genome assembly GCA_026230005.1 of Gila orcuttii. NCBI lineage: Eukaryota > Metazoa > Chordata > Actinopteri > Cypriniformes > Leuciscidae > Gila > Gila orcuttii. The sequence goes on from JAPDVR010000017.1 coordinate 12,009,812, forward strand.
TTCTACTGTATCTGGGAGGGATAAGCAGTGTGCACAACAACTATATATTATCATAAAAGACTAGTCAGCATGTTGTCTGAACAACTACTGTAGTGGCGCAGTCATAGATAAATAGCCCTGTATAATTAGGCTTTGATTATCGGGCATTACTAAATATTTTGCATTTAGTGTGGAGAGACAAATGACCTGTCACTGAAACTTGTCAGGTTGCTGCTTAGGACACAGTTTATGGAGTAGAGTCAGAAATGACATGCCGTATATTCCTCTTTGAGCAGTTGGGAGCCACTCTGGCATGATAAACATGTTGTCACGAGTGGCTGGATAAAAGTAGCCCACGAAGACGAAAAGTACAATGAATAGTCTTTAATTCAATAATCCAAAGGACATGGGGTAAAAACATGGGGAACACATCCAATTTACAGAAGAGACAGGACCAAGAACTGAAAAAAAACTGAGTACTTATACAGGAACTAAATGAGGGAACTAATGCTATAGCTTAATTAACAGAACAGGTGAACATGATGAATAATTAGACATAGAAAACTGGGTCACACAAGCAAAAAACACAATGAAACTAACACATGTGAGGAAGGTGGAGATTTGAAAGACACTGTGCGTTTAAAGAGGAAGAGAGAGTGCGAGGCGGTTTAACCCATCACAGGTACAGTGTACACACATGTCCATAAAATGTACAGAATAACAGCTTCAAGTTTTTTGCCATGGCTGATGGGAGTATTTTTATCATGCCGATTTTACCCAAAGCAGGCCCCCAGTTTTTTACACTGTTAAATGCCACATTATTTCATAGAGTAGTGAAAGCAATAGCAATAACAGCATGTTCTGGAGAACATCATCCTTGAAAAACATTTTAACAATCATTTCACAGAACTAGCAGACAATAAAATGAAAAAAATATCTATATTATTGATTTACACAAAGTGGAACCCAAATCTTATCTAAAGATCTAGCATTCACCAAACAAATATAGGCCTATCTCACAAATATATTGCTGGCCAAAAATATAGTTTACATTTTGCAATGCTATAAGTAGTTGAGATTTACTATAAATCAGTGTGAGTATACTGTATACAAATAAAATATGGATATACTATATAATATTGTATTTGATATACTTATATCCAACTTTACATATAGAGCTATAGGATAAAATAGTTTACATTTTGCGAAGATATTAAACAATCAAGCAGTTGATAATTGCTATCTAGTAGCCTATATATATCACTTAAACGCGAGTGTACTGTATGAAGACTGAAGTTGTATTACATAATCAACTTTGATATATCGCTAATATCGTCGCAATGTGTAAACTATAGTATCACAAGCTCTATGAAGTTTTATCCACATACGTATGCAGTACTCAACTGCTTGATTGCTGTATAGTATCGCTTTATGTGAGTGTATATATGCGTATACACGTAAGCTCCAAAATGTACTATATATCCAACTTTAAATCTATATTGCAATCATCGCAAAATGTAAACTATACTATCGAAGAGCACATAGTATACTCCGGTAAAACGATACTATATAGCAAATCTCTGCTGTTATTTTTTATATTGTCGCAAAATGTAGACTATCGCACCGCTATTGATATAAAGTCTACATTTTGCAACGATATAAAAAAATAACACAGCAGAGATTTGCTGTTTAGTATGCATTTCTTTATCTGGGTGTATTGTATTTCTATTATCTGTAAAGTTGCCAAGTGCCACTCAAATATTTTCCAGAAAAATGTTTTGGTGATAAATCATGGTTTAATCTAATTGGGGAATTCTGCCTGTTTCAGACACACACACTCATACAGATCTCTGATGACCAAGCAATACAAGCCTTGACTGTAAATTAAATTACACCCATGAATGTCCAACACATACAGGTCCCACCTGTGCTTCTGTTTAGGTGTACCTTTGTGTGAGAAAAGCAGGCACTAAAGTTTACGTGATGTAACAGTTCCCTTTCTTCACTGTCACTAGACATGTATATTACTGTCAGACTCTGGTCAGATTCAACAGAAGCACAATACATGATTAGCCAGTTCCACAGTGTGACATGTGCTGTTATATTAAGATATATTTTTGTTCACAGCACATAGACAAACTGTCATAGTAAGGTAAACGTATAAACTAACAGAAGGAAATGCAAACTGGATTGACTGGATCTAGATGAAACCGCAGTGAAGTGTGCTAATGCAGTGTGTATGTGGTATCATACACGTCTTGAAACTTAGGCCTAATTCAAAACAGTACACCGTGATAAAAGCTTCAGCAAGGGGAGTTATGTGCAAAAAACTTCCATTTTCTGTACAAGTCGCATTGCTTCTGGTTCAGGTCTTTTGTATGTGCTTCGTTAAATACAGTCGTTTTACTGATGCCTTCAAAAGAGCGAGCAAAGATGAGCATAACTGACGTCCATCGCATATGCAGATTGATTTCTACGTTTTTTTCTTCTTATCACTAACATTTAGATACTTAAATTGAATAAAACACAAACAATAAAAATAACTGACAAGGTTAGCTGATTACCTTAAAAATCTATATCATCACCGTCATTTCGTACTGCCATTAAAACAAGCGGATGCAATGAGACCAGTTTTCCTGTTTGCTCATGTGACGTTCGGCATAAAGCCTATTACCGTGATATGAAAACGTAATACCGTCACATGCCAACCATCCAGCGTTGGAAGAACGTGCCTGTGGCAACATTTCTGCAAATTACATTTATTCTTGCAAAAATGCAAGAAGCAACATAGTGAAATGTCCAGTGAGTGGTGCTAAAAGTGTTTTTGATTTTATTTAAAAACAGATAAATTTGAATGTTTTAATATGTTGGTTGTTGTACATATCACAGCAATTCGTAAATTGAATATACAGTCATTGGTTCTAAAAGTTGAATCGCATATAGGCTCTATCGCGTTTGGAAATACCACCTATTGTTGTGATTCAGCAAGGATGAATCGGAGAGTGAATTCAAACGCAAGCACTTTAATTAAACAAACAGGTAATCCAATGAAACGTAGAACAAGGCACACAGGACAAGGAACTGGAAGCATCTAACATCAAACAACGACCGACAAACACCAACTGAAGAACAAGGGAATAAATACACAGACAAACAAGCTTAACAAGATAACAAGGGGCCGTGGCTAATCAGAAACACCTGGGGAGACTAATCAACAGAACGGGGAACAGTAAAACATGTAAAGACAGAGAAACACATGACAGACAAGAACAAGGAACATAACAAAACACCCACACCGTGACATAGCCCCCCCCCCCTATGGGCGGCTCCCGACGCCCCTTGAGACAAAAACAAAACAAAACAAAAATCCCTCGGGAGGCCAGGGCGGAGACGACCCCTCGGGAGGCCAGGGCGGAGACGACCCCTCGGCCGGCCAGGGCGGAGACGACCCCTGCTCGGGAACCGCAGACACCGGTTCGGGAACCGCAGACACCGGTTCGGGAACCGCAGACACCGGTTCGGGAACCGCAGACACCGGTTCGGGAACCGCAGGCACACACACTGGCTCGGGAACAGCAGACACACACACTGGCTCGGGAACAGCAGACACACACACTGGCTCGGGAACAGACAACACAGACTCTGGCTCGGGAACAGCAGACACACACACTGGCTCGGGAACAGCAGACACAGACTCTGGCTCGGGAACAGCAGACACAGACTCTGGCTCGGGAACAGACAACACAGGCTCTGGCTCGGGAACAGACAACACAGGCTCTGGCTCGGGAACAGACAACACAGGCTCTGGCTCGGGAACAGACAACACAGGCTCTGGCTCGGGAACAGCAGACACACACACTGGCTCTGGAACAGCAGACACAGACTCTGGCTCGGGAACAGCAGACACAGACTCTGGCTCGGGAACAGACAACACAGGCTCTGGCTCGGGAACAGACAACACAGGCTCTGGCTCGGGAACAGACAACACAGGCTCTGGCTCGGGAACAGACAACACAGGCTCTGGCTCGGGAACAGACAACACAGGCTCTGGCTCGGGAACAGACAACACAGGCTCTGGCTCGGGAACAGACAACACAGGCTCTGGCTCGGGAACAGCAGACACACACACTGGCTCTGGAACAGCAGACACAGACTCTGGCTCGGGAACAGCAGACACAGACTCTGGCTCGGGAACAGACAACACAGGCTCTGGCTCGGGAACAGACAACACAGGCTCTGGCTCGGGAACAGACAACACAGGCTCTGGCTCGGGAACAGACAACACAGACTCTGGCTCGGGAACAGCAGACACACACACTGGCTCTGGAACAGCAGACACAGACTCTGGCTCGGGAACAGCAGACACAGACTCTGGCTCGGGAACAGACAACACAGGCTCTGGCTCGGGAACAGACAACACAGGCTCTGGCTCGGGAACAGACAACACAGGCTCTGGCTCGGGAACAGACAACACAGGCTCTGGCTCGGGAACAGACAACACAGGCTCTGGCTCGGGAACAGACAACACAGGCTCTGGCTCGGGAACAGACAACACAGGCTCTGGCTCGGGAACAGCAGACACACAGGCTCTGGCTCGGGAACAGCAGACACACAGGCTCTGGCTCGGGAACAGCAGACACACAGGCTCTGGCTCGGGAACAGCAGACACACACTCTGGCTCGGGAACAGCAGACACACACACTGGCTCTGGAACAGCAGACACAGACTCTGGCTCGGGAACAGCAGACACAGACTCTGGCTCGGGAACAGACAACACAGACTCTGGCTCGGGAACAGACAACACAGACTCTGGCTCGGGAACAGACAACACAGACTCTGGCTCGGGAACAGACAACACAGACTCTGGCTCGGGAACAGACAACACAGACTCTGGCTCGGGAACAGACAACACAGACTCTGGCTCGGGAACAGACAACACAGACTCTGGCTCGGGAACAGACAACACAGACTCTGGCTCGGGAACAGACAACACAGACTCTGGCTCGGGAACAGACAACACAGACTCTGGCTCGGGAACAGACAACACAGACTCTGGCTCGGGAACAGACAACACAGACTCTGGCTCGGGAACAGACAACACAGACTCTGGCTCGGGAACAGACAACACAGACTCTGGCTCGGGAACAGACAACACAGACTCTGGCTCGGGAACAGACAACACAGACTCTGGCTCGGGAACAGACAACACACTCACTGGTTGGGGAACAGGCGACACACACACTGGCTCGGGAACAGGCGACACACACACTGGCTCGGGAACAGGCGACACACACACTGGCTCGGGAACAGGCGACACACACACTGGCTCGGGAACAGGCAACACAAACACTGGATCGGGAACAGGCAACACACACACTGGCTCCGGCTCGGGGACAGACCACACAGACTCTGGCTCGGGGACAGACAACACACTCACTGGTTGGGGAACAGACAACACACACACTGGCTCGGGAACAGACATCACACACACTGGCTCGGGAACAGACATCACACACACTGGCTCGGGAACAGACATCACACACACTGGCTCCGGCTCGGGGACAGACCACACAGACTCTGGCTCGGGAACAGACAACACACTCACTGGTTGGGGAACAGGCAACACACACACTGGCTCCGGAACAGGCAACACACACACTGGCTCCGGCTCGGGGACAGACCACACAGACTCTGGCTCGGGAACAGACATCACACACACTGGCTCGGGAACAGGAACAGACTCGGGCTCGGGAACAGGCAACACACACACTGGCTCGGGAACAGGAACAGACTCTGGCTCGGGAACAGGAACAGACCCTGGCTCGGGAACAGGAACAGACCCTGGGCCGGACATCTTGTCCGTAGACACTGGCTCGGAGGCGGCCATCTTGTCCGTAGACACTGGCTCGGAGGCGGCCATCTTGTCCGTAGACACTGGGGCTCGGGAACAGACAACACAGACTCTGGCTCGGGAACAGACAACACAGACGGAGGAAGTGACGTGAACAGTCTCTGGATCAGCACAAGTGACGTGAACAGTCTCTGGTTTGGCCATCTTGTCCGTAGACACTGGCTCGGAGGAAGTGACGTGAACTGTCTCTGGATCAGCAGAAGTGACGTGAACAGTCTCTGGTTCGGCCATCTTGTCCGTAGACACTGGCTCGGAGGAAGTGACGTCAACAGTCTCTGGATCGGCCATCTTGTCCGTAGACACTGGCTCGAAGGCGGCCATCTTGTCCGTAGACACTGGCTCGAAGGTGGCCATCTTGTCCGTAGACACTGGCTCGGAGGAAGTGACGTGAACCGACTCTGGATCGGCCATCTTGTCTGTAGACACTGGCTCTGTAGAAGTGATGTGAAGCGTCTCTGGATCGGCAGACGTGACTTGAACAGTCTCTGGATCGGCAGACGTGACTTGAACAGTCTCTGGATCGGCAGACGTGACTTGAACAGTCTCTGGATCGGCAGACGTGACTTGAACAGTCTCTGGATCGGCAGACGTGACTTGAATAGTCTCTGGACTGGACGGGACCAGCGGCGAGGACTCTCTGGACTGGACGGGACCAGCGGCGAGGACTCTGGGCTGACAAGAAGTACAGGGAGGACTTCCAGGCATTGCGGGACGTGGGAAGTCCTCTTCCTCCTCCGTCTCCGAGAGGGAGAGAGCGCTGGGCTGGACGGAACCAGCGGTGAGGGCGCTGTGCTGGACGGGACCAGCGGTGAGGGCGCTGTGCTGGACGGGACCAGCGGTGAGGGCGCTGTGCTGGACGGGACCAGCGGTGAGGGCTCTGGGCAGGACGGCGTCAGCGGCGAAGGAAGCTCTGGCTTTTGCTCGAAGACTGGCTCTGGCTCTGGCTGGACGTGGCTGACGTGAAGCTCTGGCTGGACGTGGCTGACGTGAAGCTCTGGCTGGACGTGGCTGACGTGAAGCTCTGGCTGGACGTGGCTGACGTGAAGCTCTGGCTGGACGTGGATGACGTGAAGCTCTGGCTGGACGTGGATGACGTGAAGCTCTGGCTGGACGTGGATGACGTGAAGCTCTGGCTGGACGTGGATGACGTGAAGCTCTGGCTGGACGTGGATGACGTGAAGCTCTGGCTGGACGTGGATGACGTGAAGCTCTGGCTGGACGTGGATGACGTGAAGCTCTGGCTGGACGTGGATGACGTGAAGCTCTGGCTGGACGTGGATGACGTGAAGCTCTGGCTGGACGTGGATGACGTGAAGCTCTGGCTGGACGTGGATGACGTGAAGCTCTGGCTGGACGTGGATGACGTGAAGCTCTGGCTGGACGTGGCGGACGTGAAGCTCTGGCTGGACGTGAAAATCCAGCTGGGCGCGGAGATCAGCTGATGACCTGGTGTGCCATGGGAGGAAGCTCTCCAGACATCGGGAGAGTGCCTCTCTCCAGTCCAGACCGGAGATATTGGGAAGCTCCCTTGGGTTAACCTCCTTAGCCCCCAGCCGGTAACACAACTTAATAGCCTCATCTCTGACGGAGCAGGAAGCAGCGAGAGGAATAAACCCCCACGTGAACTGAAACAGATCGGGGCTATCCAGGGCCAAGGCCGCGATCTGACCCGCGAATTCCCGGCTCATGCTGGGAAGATCAGATGAGATCCGTGCTGCTGAATTCATCTTTGGTTGGTCGTTCTGTTGTGATTCAGCAAGGATGAATCGGAGAGTGAATTCAAACGCAAGCACTTTAATTAAACAAACAGGTAATCCAATGAAACGTAGAACAAGGCACACAGGACAAGGAACTGGAAGCATCTAACATCAAACAACGACCGACAAACACCAACTGAAGAACAAGGGTATAAATACACAGACAAACAAGCTTAACAAGATAACAAGGGGGCGTGGCTAATCAGAAACACCTGGGGAGACTAATCAACAGAACGGGGAACAGCAAAACATGTAAAGACAGAGAAACACATGACAGACAAGAACAAGGAACAAAACAAAACACCCACACCGTGACACCTATATTAAACCCTAATCTAATAGTGTACAAAAAAGTGAGATAAAAATGCATTTGATGAAGCAACCATGTTTTACTGCCACTAGTGTTCATGACAGCTGGAAACTTCAGTGAATTCTAAGTTTTTGGAGTTTTGCAAAAATGTAAGCCTCTGTTGATAATTTTAATAACAAAAAGCACCATGTTTTTTGGACATTTATGGTAATGCTTTGGACATGATATGACTATACCATGTTTTTGTACAAATTAAAAAATGATAATACAAAAGCTTTTGGACATGGTACAGTTATTCAATTAAAATTACTACCATATTTTTGGATATGAACAACAAAAGGTGTTTTTCAACATGCAGGTAGCATTGAAGTACCATGTTTTATGGATTTGTACAATGTTATGACTAAGGTTTTCTTGAAGTGTAGCATGGTTATACCATGTTTTATGGACATGTACCATAGTACAACTAGAGTTTCTTCCAACAAGTACCATAGAAATACTAGATTTTTTAAATGTTCTCACGAAGGCTGCAATTATTTGATCATAAATATAGTAAAACAGCAATATTTTTACCATTTAAAATAACTGTTTTCTATTTTAAAATGTAAGTTATTGCTGTGAATGCAAAGCTGAATTTTCCGCAGCCGTTACTCCAGTCTTCAGTGTCACATGATCCTTCAGAAATCATTTGATGAATCTCCTTGAAAAGCTTCAAAAGAGCAGTATTTGTTTTGCTTTTGTAACATTATAATTGTCTTTACTGTCACTTTTGATCAATTTAATGCATCCTTGCTGAATAAAAGTATAAATTTCTCAAAAAAAAAAAAAAAAGAATCGTACTTCCCCCAAACTTTTGAACAGACGTGTACTATACCTGTAATATGGTATCAACATACTTTTTTGTACAAATTCTATTTGCTTCATGTGCAAAACTGTTTGGATATACATCAAACATCAGTAAAACAATAGACAGTTTTCAATTTAGCACTGCATTTTGGAGGACTTGCTTGACAGGTTTGACATATACTTGAGTGAAATACCTTAAGCATAGCATCACACGAGAACTCATTAATCCTGTTTCAGCTGGTGTGTTGAACTCATGTTACAATCGTACTGTTAAAACATCCATAGTTGGAAAATTAACAAATTTGTATATAAATGTCATATTATCTGTAACAGTAAACAGTTGTTTTAATTGAAACTGACTGTTTTCAGAAAACAATAGGTGGGAAGATGCACTTGACTGTGGGGTTGGAGTTTTAAACAGTGTGTGTATTCAACACTTTGATGATAAAAACAAACTATACATGCATCAAATCACACAGTTCCTAACTCAGATCCCATGAGCGTCTGTGTGGAAACAGAAAACATTGGGATAGCCTAGCTGCCGATAGTTGCACAAAAAATATGGAATTAGGTCATTAGTTATTGTTATTATTATTTAAAAATTTGTCTCACAGCTCTTTTCCATACAATAACAATTCATAGTAGATTATCTGGATACTTTTGGACTACTGTTTTATGAATGCTATGAATTCAGACATACTCTACTACTATATACTAATAAAGTATGCATAGTTGGATGTTTATGGAAAAGAGCAGCATGTATGCAAGTTTAACATGTCATGAGGGTTAATGAATAATGAAATAATTTTCTACAATTTCTTTCAAACCTGAAAGCTTAAAAACAAAACAAAAGCATATAATGAAGCTCTGCGATATGTGAGTCCAAGCTACTTCACATTGCAGCAATGACACATTTGTGACAAATAAGGAGGACAATGGCAAGAAAAAAAAAGGAATATCATGGAACTTGTTTAAAACAGCATATTACCATGATAGTTTTTGATTACTAAAAGAACAGGGATGGCAACAGTGATGGTGTGATTTAGAAAGCAAGTATGCAAATGCAATTTAAGAAAAATAAAAAATAAAACACCAGAGAGAGTGCTATGTTGGGTTAAGTATTCATTTTCTCCATAGGTGAATTTATTTTAACAATAATTGTGAGTTACGTATCAGTTAATCGTGTATGCTTTTGTTGAAGTCATCAGCCTGCATTCTTTCAACTTATTTTATAAATAATCTTATTTAACAGTGGAAATCCAGGTGAGAAACTGCATGATTCTGAAAACGAAATCTACTACACCACTCAGAAAATAAGGGCTGTGTCTGAAATTTGAGGGAACAACAATTTGTAGTGGTGTCTGAAACCATAGTGGACATTATAGAGTACACTCATTCAATCCCATAATGCACCTCAATAAGTATACAACTGGGCTGAATCTGAAATTGCCCCCTAAACCCTCATTCACCATTATCTACGTTAGTCCACTAATACTTTTCACTTGAAGGAGTAAATAAAAAAAAAAGAGTGAGCGAATTCGGACAGCCATTGAGCAAAAATCGATTTTAGGCCTACGCTCGTTGTTGCAGTGCAATGTGGGATTGAATAAGTGCACTCAATAATGTCCACTATGGTTTCGGACACCATTACAAATGGCTGTCCCCTCAAATAACGCCCAATTTGAGGGTACAGGGGGCCATTTTGGATTCAGCCCAGGAGTACAATCGACGGCAAGCCATTAGACTAGAACCATGGCACTTTGAGCGCCATGCACAGCAAATGAATTCTAGTGACTCTAGCGTCCACAGCACTTCCGGAGCACCCAGTGCCCGAAATTTGTTTTCATTCACTAATTTGTGGACTATATTAGTGAAGTAAATTATGTAGGGAATAGTGAATGAGGAGGGTATAGGGGGCGATTTCAGATACAGCCAAGCAAATCACACCAAAAACACACTTTCTAGCTCCCTCCCATGAAGCACTGTAATTGATATTCAATATTTTGAATCTCAATATTTCTATAATACTTCCATATTTGTATGCATATTTTGCAATAAATGTAAAATGTATCATTTTGATATAAACATCTTTAAATCAACAAGTTTTTATTTGTCCATTTTTTTTTTCATTTGCAATAGCTTCATGTGACTGTAGTTCTTTCCTTCATTAAAGCCGTTGTACACATTCTTGTACCTTAGTCTTTTGTCCGATATTCAAATAATTTTTCAAATCAAATTTTGCAATATTGTGATTCACCTCATAGTTGGATTGTTTGGTTCATGGCTTATAAAAGAACAAAGATCTTTAAAAATCCCAATGTGATCAATGAATGAGAAAAATACTTTCAGAAGCAAGGGTGCTGAAAAAGTGGGCGGGCATTGTTGAACTCTCAGTTCCTGGAGGGCCACAACCCTGCAGAGTTTAGCTTCAACCCTAATTAAACACACCTGATCCAGCTAATCAAGGTCTTCAGGATTAGAAACTTCCAGGCAGGTGTTTTTGGAGCTGGTTGGAGATAAACTCTGCAGTGGCCCTCAGTGGCCCTCCAGGAACTGAGTTTGACACCCCTGGATTAAACAGTGATTGACAGCTGTCACAACACTACACCTAATTAAATAAACAAGTATTATGGTACTACCATAGTCATATATCATGCATTTCAGTACCAGTAACATGGTAATCCCACCTGATACTATAAGTCACTGGATCACTGTACCATGGTATCATCATAGACCAGGTAACGTTCCCTTTATGACACGTAAAGTTATGGGCATCACATTCGCGCTTGTGCGTTCCATTCATTACTATAATGTCCAAAAATGCTGTCTTGTTATGCAGTGCGCTAGGTTTTGAGAGACATCCAGCCAGTAACGTTACACATATACACACACAGAGCTATGTAACGTTACTACAGCCATAACGCATGAATGCTCAGACATAATTAATCTACCGTCTTGAGAGAAAAAAAGTGGTTTTACATGTGAATGACATTACATGTTCCGTTCGTTAAATAATATTTAGCCTACAAGCGACAAGTTTTGCATAAAGTGAGCTAGTGAAGTGCCAAAGTCAATGTGTAACTACTGATTAGAAACACACGTTCAAAACACGTTCACATTTTAATATTCTAAAATATATCTCGTTAGGATGTTAGAGGATAACTTACACAGTTATAAGCAGCTGTGAAACTCTTGTGCAGCAGTGTTGTTCGGTCTGCCTTCTGCTGGACTTTCAGCCCATCTCCCACAAACTTCCGACGGTCTGCCTATCCCGCAACTGACGGGTGGAGAGCGGATTTGCAAATTCTACTATGACCAAGGTTTAGCTCATGAATGTTAATTGGTTAATGCTGACGTCGCTAGGTAATCTTCTTACAACGTCCAATCATGTTTCTTTATTAATAATCATGAGCCAAGCCTTCGACTGCAGTTGGATTCGATTTACTAACGCCCACGTTCCTATGTCTTCATTCGGCCAATCAATTAGGCCATGTCAGAACATTTCATTAATATTCATGAGCCTAACCTTCACCATAGTAGGATTCACAAAATCGCGAACGAAGGCGGAAAAGGCCTCTTCTTTTCCGGATATGGAAAAAGGAAGTCTGGGAATTGTAGTAGTACATGAAATGTCTGCTGTGTAGGTTGCTTGTAGCCTAATTATCCTGATACAGATGTATTGCTGTTAAGCAGAATTATTTTATTTAAAATGAATGTTGATTTCTACGTCAAATAAATGCTGTTCATTGAACTTTCTATTCAAGTAAGAATACTGATAAACAATGTATCACAGTTTCAACAAAAATATTATGGAGCAAATATTGTTGTCAACATAGATGATAATAATAGTAAAGTACCATTATTAATAAAAGAGAACCAGTAATAACTGAAAATAACTGACCACCAAATCAGCAAATTAGAATTTCTGAACGAAAAAATAAAATAAAATAAAATAAAATTAAATTAAATTAAATTAAATTAAATTAAATTAAATTAAATTAAATTAAATTAAATTAAATTAAATTAAATTAAATTAAATTAAATTAAATTAAAGAACACTTTGTTAGCATTTTGGGCCATCTTAAGTGTGTTTTAATGCTTGAATCATGCATGCCTTCTGATGCCATAGGTGACTTAAGAAACTGAAGAAGGAAATAGTGCTGCATTGCACAGTTATAACTGTGGGAAATCCCCATTGTATTGTTCAGATGCACATTTAAGATTTAAGAAAAGGAAATTAGGTTACAGTGACCTGCATTCTGATGTATTCTCTCTCTCTCTCTCTCTCTCTCTCTCTCTCTCACACACACACACACACACACACACACACACACACACACACACACACACACACAGAGTCTTAATATTGTCTAAACTGTAAGCTCAATCGTCACAACTGTTTGCTTGAACATCAGAACTCTCTTGTATGTTTGCAAAATATATTATTTAACCAAAACATTTAATCCATGCTTCAAAACCTATAGTTACAGTTTTTTTTCTCGATTGCTAAACGACAGTGAGCACAACTGGAGCTACATGTGCAAAACTCTAACTACAATCTGCACAGCAGCAGTTCATGTGGACCAAACTCTAGTTCGTTTTTCATTGCTTGAACACAGTTTTCAAAACTCTACACACTTATCCCATGACTTTAACCACAACCTGCACAACACTGTGGATTTACAGCACTTTGTTCAAATGCTAACACACTGCTGTCAAAACTGTGAACCACACATTCAAAACAGAATAGATTTCAGCCTTGTGCCTTTCAAACACTGCTGACTGCAATTTCAGCTGAAAGGCTAAGCAGTGTCTTGTTATTTGTTCGAATTACAGTATGTACTTTTAGTTTCTACCTTTTTTTCTCATTACTGTAATTCCGTAAATTACTACAGACTATTGAAGCAAACTGCTAATTTTCATTTACCTTAAATAATTGTTATGTTCTAAAAATGTAAATAAATCATGCGAAAGAATGTCACTCTTTTCTTTGAAGAAAATATTACTTTGTATGAAGTCACTGAAATTGTTCAAACTGTAAAGATGAAAAGTTTGTATTTTCTGTATTGGTGTTTGATGCTGTTTTTACTCTCAGTGTGTTCTGAGTGACAGTGTGTGTTATCTCAGTGAGGGTTGTGCATGTTTGGCTACACTGAGCCTGTTTTGAGCCATGTGTTAAGAGTTGTGTTGCTTGGAATGAGTTTTGCAGGTGATGTGAACTGTTTAGCTCAGGTGACTGTAGGTAGTGCAGACTGTAGTTAGAGTTTTGCACATGTAGCTCCAGTTGTGCTCACTGTCGTTTAGCAATCCAAAAAAACTGTAATGTGTCTGTAAAATGTTTAGATGTTCATCCACCACACATTCTTACATATCTTTCTATTGCTCTTCCACTACAAGCAACTGTGAATTTTCAGTTTACATGTACACAATTCCTCAAAAATAAACTGATGTTGCTGTTTCGTTCTGTCAAAAATGGTATTGTGCTGGCTGGGAAAACTCCATATGCAGTAGCCTACTGTATGCTTTCAAACATGATTGGTTGATTGCAAGATTGTGATTCTTATTTCATTACAAACATTACATGTCAAAGGTATTTATGGAATATGTCCGACAGATTTTGATAATTTAATGGATCATTTTGCAAGTGAAGGCTCACATGGTGAATGAATGTTTGTTGTGAAGACTTTGACAATATCACTGAAAATCAACTTTGATCAACAAGCCATGTGTATTTAGTTATTGTGTAAATTGTGGACAATTGTACTCTTTTAAACACTTGCCAAACATTTGCAATATGCTTAAATTAATAAGAAATTCAAATCTGATGTTAACAAGAAACTAACTGTTTAGAGATCTGAACTAATTGTTTTGATAGAAAAATGTAGGCTAATTGAGAATTGAGCTAAAGCGATTGAGAAAAAATGTAATAACAAAATGAACAGATAAGATTTAATGCATTTATAGTTTAAACAATGCAAAAGCAGTGTATTGTGCAAGGTTGACATGGACCAACTGTTGTGTGTGAAATTGCTAATTACATTTCTAAAATAAATAAACATAAACTTCTCAATTTTTTTTCATTTTTTTTTTTTTTTTTTACAATCACTAATACACATTTCTCAATACTTAGGTCACTTTCTCAAAACTCTTCACACAGTTATCTGTATAGGACTTTTTGTGGTGATGTGTCTAAGTGAGAAATGTATTCATGTAATCTGAAAGATGGTCATTTAATGCATTTTGTGCCAAAGCAATGATAAATACTAAGCCCACATAGACTGCTGTAGATCACTGTGTGAAGAGTTTTGAAAAAGTCACTGAAGGATTGAAAAAATGTGTCTTAGTGACTGAAAAAAAAACTGTAAAATTCTATTTTTTCTAATTTCTGAACTTAAAAGCACATATTTTTTTTTTTTACATATTTTACAATGTTGCAGCACCTCTCTTCCTAGTCTGTCAGTAGTGCTTTTGGGTGCTCAACTAACCAACTAGTCACAAATGTTTCCCAAAACCGTATAACATGGTCGCACCTCTGTTGTTTGAACCACATTGGTACAAAGGAAAAAAAATCCAATGTTTTCACTGGCCAAGTTAATTGTATTTTGTAAATATAAACACATTTTGATTTTGATGGCTCCAACACTCCAAAAAATGTTGGGACAGAGTCATGTTTACTTCTGTATCACATCACCTTTACTTTTAATTACACTTTTTAAATGTTTGGGAATTAAGAATACTAATTGTTGCAGTGTTGCATGAGGACTTTTTGCCCAATCTTGCTCGATACAAGACATCTGCTCAACAGTCTGTGGTCATCGTTGCCTGATTCTCCTTTCATGATGGGCCACACATTTTCAATAAGAGACAGATCTGGACTGCAGGCAGGCCACTTAAGCACATCCCTTCCCTGGTGTAGAGTGTCAAGAAACCACTCTGTTGTAGCATGTGCAGAATGAGTCCTGGCATAATTATCTTGTTTCCCAGGAAAGATGTCATCTTGATGGCATTATAAGTCTCTGTACAATCCCAATATATGCCTCCATGTCAGTGATACCTTCAAACACATGCAAGTTACCCATACTGTTTGCACTGATTCACCCCCATACCAGATGACAGATGTTTGATTTTGTACCTGTCGCTGATGAAAGTCTGGATAGTCCCTTTCATCTTTGGGACTGAGAACTCCATGTCTGTTTTTCTCAAAAACAAGCTTAAATGTGGAGTCATCTGACCACAGCACACATTTCCACTGTCTTTTGGATCAAAGTACTCCCGAGCCCATGTGGCTGTATTTAACAGCATAATGGTTTCTCATGCATTGCCATCTGAGGGTGTCTTGAAGGTCACACACATTCAACAGAGGTCTCCTGCCTTGCCCTACGGCCTGAGAATTCTCTGGATTCCCTGAATCTTTTCACAATATTATGTATGGCAGATGGTCAAAGACCCAAATTCCTGCAATCTTGCATTGAGAAATTGACCACTCTTTGACCATCCAATTTTCTGGAATTGGGGTTGTATTGGAGATGAAAATGAAAATGGCACTAATGACTATCACTGTTTTTATTTCATGTCATTTTGCTTTATTCATCAAGGATTCCCTCATATGTACTTTACGCACTTGTGATTGTTAGCAATGCTGAGTGTTAACAAGCTAAAATATAGAAATTAAAATGTGTGTGTATATATATATATATATATAGATAATGTACTGCATGTTTATTGTGCCCAAGAGCAGAATCTATTAAGTCCACATGAATAAATTATGCTTCTAATCACAGCTCGAGAGCTGTAGTTCCGACCACACAAGTTTGCGAATGTTTGTTCAAATCGTTGAACTATGGAACTTGCAACTATAGTTGGCTAATGATGCTTTCGGAAATCGCACCCCTGTTTAGTTCCTATCTCGATGAGGCCTCTCCTTCTGAAAAGCACAATGCACTCTAATTGGTTGGTTGGACCAGTGTGCTGTGGTTGGTCAACCGCTTCTAGAGTGTTTTGGAAATGTCACACTCCTTACCATAACCACAAGTTTCAACACACTGCTAAAACAAGAAACACTTACTGATATAAAGAATAACTGCCTTTGGAGTGAACTTTGTGCTTTGTAACTTTTCAGACCTTTTTCATTCTTAAACAGCAATATCTAAAGAAAGTTGAACATGTAAAAAACCATAACAGACCCTCTTTAAAATGTAAAGTTTTTCTGCTGTCTCAGACTCACTTTCGAATTAAAATGTGGGTCAGTGGAAGTCAGTTGCGATTCAAAGCAGCGGAGTAGCTTTATTTAAAGCATGCAGCAGGTCAAAGAGTTATGCAGTAGTCTGTAGACGGCCGCTCCATATCCGCAATGCTCCACTGAGCATTTTCCAGCATGTATTGTGATTAGGATAGCTTTGCTTCCTCAGTGGCAGTTTGCCCATGTGAAAACACAGAGCACACAACGCAAAGCACGCTTCCTCTTCCCTCAATTCGCAGCTCCTGAAAACAATAGCATTGCAGCACATTTCAAGCAGGGGGAAAACTATTTTGAGGCTGCATGAGCCAAATGACGGCAGCCCCCAGTGTTGACGTGGACAGTCTGTCAGATCAAGGCATGAGAAATGACCTTTAAACAACAGCTAATGATGCACTAACAGCTTTCTGCAGAAGAATAATAATTTTGGATTGAGATTGCATGTATGCAGAACGTGATTTCACCAAGTGCAACATGTTCCTGGATCAACGTCTTTGTTGGAACAAAATTTGTTGACCCAGATTCCAATCTACCAATCAGATTTGAGGAACAAGTTCACAGTTTATGTCAAGTTTAGGCTTACAACCAGGGTTAGGTGCAATGATCAGTGTTATTCACCTATGCCTCTGATTTTAGGGATAACTTACGGGTACACTGTAAACCCGAATAAGTTGGCAAAACTGAAATAATTTGAGGTAATCAGTAAGATCAAACTGAATTAAAAAATGTAACGTTTAAGTAAGCAGATTTTTATTTTGTACTCATACATTTTAATTGCTCTAACTTGAAATATTTGAGTAAGCTAATTCATACACAATTTAAGATTGTCATGTAATCTTTAACCAGCTAATTCATTAATTGCTACCTTGCTAATTGGTAACACAATGCTTTGATAGCATTTGCATAACATAGCACATGCTGAATGAGTACAACAATATCAAAAGTAAAAAAATAAAATAACAGGCACTGTTCTCAAACCAAGCTCATGCTTCACTCGTCACCATGATGGTAACCCCCCAAAAGACCCAACATAACAGAAACTCTTTTAAACTAGTAGCCTATAACAAAACATTAAACTCCACTAAGTCTCCCACTTAATATTAATCTGGCACAAACAACATTATATAACACTTAATTTTAGCATATACTCTCCCTTTTGAGTGTCATGGCAAAGCATGCTGGGAAATAGAAATCCCAGCCCAGTTTCAGTTAAATTTAAGTTTGTCTAAATTAAAAGAAACAAGTTCATAAAACTCAAAAACTATTCAACTTACTTAAAATGTGTCAGTTTTGTAAACTCAAAACAAAAAGAAAGTTTTAAATACTCATAAAAGTTAATCTGATGGAACTAATTTGTATAATTTGAGTTGTCTCTACTCAAAACAATTAATTATTTTGAGCGTAGGGTTTATAGTGGGGTTAGGTTTAGGGATAGGATATGGTTAGGATTCTATTTTTGGACAGGAATGTTGTTCCAGGATCAACTAAATATATTGACCTAGGAACGAGTTTAGCTTGTATAATGTGCAAATAATATAAGCTAATTTTCTGTGTGCATGAAATAACTGGATGAGCTTCTACGTTTGTCAAAATGTGCAGTACCAGAACACACTAGGCAACATATTGTATCCCACAATGCAATGCGTTTGACTTGAACTTCAATTTTGCCAAAAGTGACCAGAGGTCAAACTGCAGGAATTTTCACAGCCTCAACTGTCTAGGTTTATGAATTTTATAAAGTTATTTTGTAATCCAACATCGGAGTCTGACATTCGCAAATTTATGAATCCTACAATGGTGAAGGTTTCGTTAATTTTATTTCCCAACATAGTCCAAATTGATTGGCTGAATGCAGACATACTGTAGGAGTGTGGTGGGCATTAGTCAGCAGCCGAAATGTCGAATTCAACTGCAACAAAGGCTTGGCTTAATAAAGAAATGTGGATGCTGTAGGAATGTTATAGTGATGTCAACATAAACTAATTAAAATTCATAAGCTAAACTTTAGTCATAGTAGGATTTACAAACTGTGCAATATATACAAATAAATAAATAAATAAAATGAATAACTACTCCAAGAAAATATATGTACAAATAAAATTCTGCGCAAAAAATCCAACAAAAACATGAAAACTAATTGCAAAAAGTGCAATTTAATTATCCTATTTGTGATTCAGGTTGTCTTTATACAAATTTGAATTGAATTGTCAACTTGACAAAATTGCATATTTTTTATTCTGCATCTTTGTCCTTGTATCATTACTTTCTATCATTCAGATTTTGTTCTTGATCCCTTTCCCAGTACTATGGTGTTTCTCGTTTAACAAGTGTTGCACACCCACCACCATTCCTTTCCTCCCTATCATATCGTACTATATTTCACCCTGTTTCAAGTTTAAGTTTTATGTCTTCTATTTAGTAGTTTTCATAGTCATTGGGTGCGTGTAAAATTGCATACTCTCTTTAGTAGTTACTTATTTAGAATAAGTAATTAATTTGCAATCACTAAAAAAGTAGTACATTCTACTTAGTATGAAGGTGTGTAGTATGAATGTTATCTGGAAGTAATACATTCGCCATGTTGTCATTATCATGTGACCTCCTAGCGTCAGTTAAGTCGCTTTACTGCCATTCATGAATCCTCTCATTGGATAGTAAAGTGTCCATCTTATGCACTTCAGAATTTCGCCAGAAGAGGTTGGTCATCCGGTACTTTTTGCCTCTTTTATGAGTACTGTAAATTCGGACATACTACTTTTGTCACATAGGCCTACTGTTTTTCACCTGCTATATAGTAGGGAAGTATGCGATTTTGGATGCAGCCATTCCTGTTGGTCATTTGATTCCTTCCCCTCATGTGATCATGTCATGTGCTTCCCTAGTCGCATATGTCATGTTCTGATTAGTTCGTGTCATGTTCTTATTGGTTCATTGCTTTCAGGTGTGTCTTATGTCATTAGTGCTTAGTATATATAGCCCTCATGTCTTTTGTCTATCTTTATTCTGCCTGTATTCTGCTATTGGTCAGGGCTGAGTTTCCCGATAATGTTTTCTCTTAGCGCGCTACGAAGACTCTTAAGGTATAACTTAACTGAAGGTATACCATTTCTAGGCGTGTTCCCCGAACTATACCTTAGAAAGCTGCTTAAGATATACCTTCTTACCAGCGACGTTACCGGGTGCTGTCCGTGGCGATGGTGCTGAATCTGTTGATATCGATGACTCGAGAATCAATTATTCTCTCGTGTAGGGGCTGTTTATGTGAGAAAGCGCTGTTCTTTATAAAAGAAGCACTTCAGAAATAGTTGAAATTGCATTTACTTTGACACATGGGATATTATAAAAAATAATCCAAACTATAACAGCCTATAATAGCCTTGCCTACATATTTTAAAATTGTATCATATATTGCTGCCATAATAACCATTTAAATTTATGTGCTTTCTTCTCTTTCCCATTTTTGTTCGCTGAGGTGAGCTGCGATGAAATATTGTTCTTGTAAATACTTTCAAGCATTTCAGTAATAAAAGTGTAGGCCTACGTCACGTAGCTACGGTGCTCGGCAGTGATCAGAAAGGATTTAAACAGTGAATTTTGAATCTCTTCTTATAAACTCAGAGATGTGGATTCAGACGCAATTAAATTACCACACGACCTGTTTGTCAAAAATCAGTAGATACTAATTTGGACAGATATTTTTACGCGGGTTGGGTGAGAAAAACACTGACATTATGGATTCGGACGCCACTAAAATAACCGACTTACCCCTGTAAATGTTTAAAATACCGTCCGACCCCATGATAAACAATATTAGCGTCCGAATAGGACTTAACTGACAGTAGCCTATGCTTTCACTGGCCTCTAAAAGCGCTCTTTAAAAATGTATTATATATAATAATATAATTAAAACTCTAACAACAATCAGTGTAATGACAATTTTATTCTTTTTATGAAAACACTTGAATTAGCCTAATTGAACACTGTCTGGGTGTATTAAAACTTTAGAATTATATTCATATTTACCTTTAACAGTGATAAGGTAAAGCTAAGAGTGGTCCAGACCAACCTTCCGAACGTATGACTAACAGAAGGTATACTTAACTAAGAGCGTTTCGGGAAACACGTATTAACGATAAGGTACAGCTTAATGTGTAACTTAAGAACGACGTAGCGTTAAGAAGGTTTCGGGAAACTCAGCCCAGTCTTGTTCATGTTCAAGTTTAGTTCATGGTTTTTAAGTCAAGTTATGTTCATGTCAAGTGGACGTATGCTACATATCCTACGATGGATTGTACATTAAAAAATGCTGGGTATCTTCACAAGAACCTCCTGAGACCATGCGACCTCATATGAGGACATCACATTTTTGGTTGTGTGCAGCATAATACTTAATTCTGTTTAACTGAAACATGTTTTTCACAAACGAGGACACTTACACTGCCATCTGGTGGGGTCAGAAGAGAAAAAAAAAATTAACATAAATAATTTAAAGATGGCGGAGAACACAGTTCACATGTCATGCAGCCACTCCAGACCAAAACGTCCACAAGATAAAAAATCTAAAAACATTTAATTGTTGATTCTTGTTAAGTTATGCATAGAAGAGTTGTATGATTAAAATGGCATACACATTTGACAAACTTTTGTAACAATAAAGATTTACTATGCTGCTAAAGTTGATGTCCACGGACAATGGGACTTAGCTTTGTTGAAATTGTATAAGATGTTAGCAAAAAAAAAAAAAAAAGAAAAATTGTAGTTACATTGAGCACAATTCAATTACAGCACAATTACATTGAGCAACAATTCAATTGTTGATATCAACAATTACATTTTTGATATCAGCAATTTAATTATTGAAATCAACAATAGAATTCTTGATATCAACAATTGAATTCTTGATATCAACAATAGAATTATTGATATCAACAATTGAATTGTTGATATCAAGAATTGATTTCTTACTAGTAGAAATATAATTTTTGATATCAATAATTACATTGTTACTAGTAAAAATGCGAATTCCTGATTTCAATAATTCAATTGTCACTAGTTGAAATGTCTATTCTTGATATCAACAATTAAATGCTACTAGTAAAAATGTTAATTTTTGATATCTGAAAATGTATTTCTGATATCAATATAATTTCAGATATCTAAAATGGCTTTCTTACTAGTAACAATTACATTCATGATATCATAAATGAACATTGTCACTAGTGAAAATGGAATTATTGATATCATAAATGAACATTGTTACTAGTAGCAATTCAATTGTTGATATCAAGAATAGACATTTCAACTAGTGACAATTGAATTCTTGATATCAAAAATAAAGGTTTTTACTATAAGAATTGTATTTCTGATATGTGAAATTGGAATTTCAACTAGTAAAAAATAAATTCTTGATATCAACAATTGATTTTGAATGGCAGCCTATGGAGACTTTTCAATAGTGAAAATACAATTACAGATATCAAGAAATATAGTTCTTACTAGTTGAAATTCAGTTGCTGATATCAAGAATTATAATTTTAACTAGTGAAAATTTAATTGTGGATATCAAGAATTAGCATTGTTACTAGTGGAAATGTAATTTCTGATATCAAAAATTGCCATTGTTACTAGTAGAAATCTAATTCCTGATATCAATAACTATTATTTTAACTAGTGAAAATTGAATTGTTGATATCAAGAATTCATATCCTGAAAATGAAAAAAAAAGCTAGAATAAATCTAAAATGCACGCCAAACCAAAACTCAGGTCTCAGGAGGATAAAGTTAAGATAGACCCACTGTCCTTGCATGAGGACATCATTTTATGCAAAAACTACTTCCTGTACAAAAACCAAATTTAGTTATTATACTTATTAGGTCCTACTTATACCAAATAGCAAGAAAAATTATAAAATGCACACCAGGCAAACTCTCGGGTCTCAGGAGGTTAAGTTATATAAACCTAAGCATTTCTGTGCTACTTTTAGTAATGTTGTTTAAATAAAGCATCAATAATTAAACAAGCATATCAAGCATGTGCATTACTCATGTATAATTCAGTGACTCTTAGAGCATAAGTAGTATAGCTGTTATTAGAAATAGCCATTCACCATGCATGAACATGAAAATTACAAAAGCATTTTGACATTAGGTATAATCCATTAATATATTTACTATGAAATGGATTGATGTTCGTTTTATTTAACAGCAAAAAGCCCAGACAGAGGCGGCATCAAAATGGGAATGCCAGAGCAAAGGTGACCAGGATGGGTGGAAAAAGTCCTTCAATCTGAAATGGCTGTTGAAAAAAGGACAAATTAGAAAATTGTAACTTTGTTATAACGACACATCTGTCATAAAGTGTATTGTTTTCTGTACAGATTGACCAACATATTTTTCTGATATACAGATTCGCTTTTTGAAAAGATGATAATTCAGTAATGATTAAATAATGTTAAGACTACAATAACATTATCATTTATATCACTATCAGGGCAATTATAGCTAACTAATACCATAAAAACATCTAACATATAAAAATAACTACTTGAAAAAAAAAAGAAACATTAATTTTAAGCTTTTCTTCCATTTAGTATATATATATACTGTATATAAACCGTTATTTAGCAATAATTGTTTAAACTGGTATTGTTCAGAGGCCTGTTGCATAAAGCTAGTTGAACAAACTCTGAGTTTCAGAGTAGGTTTAGAGTTAACATAAAACTAATGCTCAAACTTATCTCAAACTAATTGAAACTGGCTTCATGCAACAGGCCTCAGATTATCCTGTCAATCCAATCATCGCAGTGTGTCTAGTTTTCATTGTTTTGTTTCCGTGTGTTTGTGTGTTGGTACCTTGCTTCTACTGCGGCGTTTGCATAAGCCGAACTCTTGATTGACAGGTCCACTGCTGTGCTCTTGCCACTTGCCATTGGTGAAGCTTTGCACTGTGATGCGATAGCAAACCGATCGATCTGGCCTCATACAGTATGGACGGCTCACTATGGAAGACTGGGATACAGCAGGATCCCAGTGTCTTAACCTCTACACAGAGAGAAAGATAAAGGAATAGTTCACGCTAGTTCAAAATAGTTTATGCATGCATACATTCAAATATGATGTGTCAAGCCACAAAGGCAGGTTTACTACAATGATCAAAGCAGCAATGACTTAAATTGTGTATTGTATGGGCCTTTTTTATTGCTTGACAGCCCCAGACCTCATTATTGTTTTTGTTTTTTAGCCTATAGAACAGCTAAGCCATTCTAAATTTCTTCTTTTGCGAGTAATTCAGCTTTGAAACAACATAAAGGTGCATGAATGATGGCAGTATTCTGGGTAAACTGTATCTTTATATTTACAAATTAAAATTAACACCACCAGTTAAATACATTGATAGCTCCATCTGAAAGTGCCATCTGGTGGATACTTAAGACATAAGGTATAATGTCCCCCTGTTAAAAATAATTACACTTTAGAATATTTTTAAAAAGAGTATTTATTGCTCAAATAATATACTTTAAAAGAATACACTAAATATTATGGAAGCTTGTTTCCACCACAGAATAAAAAATAAAAAGGTAATTGCGACTTTTTATCTCAGAATTGCGGAAAATAAAGTCGCAATGCGTGATATAAAGTCAGAATTGTGAGATATAAACTTGCAATTCTGAGGAAAAAGTCAGTGTTTTTTCCTTAGAGTTGGACTTTATAACCCGCAATTGTGAGTTTATATCACGCAATTCTGCGTTTATGTCTCGCAATTGGTGAGATAAAAAGTCAAAATTATCCTTTAATAATGTTTATTCTGTGGCGGAAACAAGCTACCATAGAAATGTGTACTGTACTTAAGTGGGCTTTTATTTAATTAATATTAAGTTATCTGCAAATACAGTTTTTTAATATACTTTTAAGACTTGAAGTACAAGTGCACATTAAATACAATCACGTGCCCTTTTTCACAAGGGTATAAACCTGTGAGTGCTCTAACCTCAATGGAGAAGTTGTACGTATCTGATTCGCCCAATTTAGCAGCTTGGAGAAGAAAGTAAAAACCACAGAGGCTGATGGTTTGAGTGCAGCACTCTTGTTCCTGTACAGAGTGAAAAACACATAACACACAAAAAACAGGCTTACAACAAGTAACAGAGCACAAACACATAATAGGTTAAAATTGGATTGACTTTCGTCATATTGTAACAACAGAAATAGCGAATGACTGAAGGACAGATAAGCATGGAGCTCTAGAAATAACAGATCTGTGTTAAAGTGTCAGAAAGTGTACTGCACCCTATCAAACATCATTCCAAACCGGATGGCTTGTTTGGAGAAGTCAGTCACGACCATGTCGCCCCCGCTGTGAAGCTATGGAAAAAAAAAAAAAAACATACAGATGAACCATGAAGCTAATGAATTAGTTTTCACTTGCGTACTCAAAAGTCAAATACAACTTATATAAAGCTGCTTTGAAACAAGCAGGTCATGAATGAAGTATGGCACTACATCTGGAGTGATGGGTGGTGTTGTGTTTTGAGGTCTCTACACATGCTCACAGTGTGATAATGGTTTGACAGGATGCTCAGCAGCCAGGATTCAGGAAGCACTCTGATGTTCTGCAGCTCCTGCAGATGCTGCCCTGAGACATCAACACACACAAACAACACAACTCAAATATAGTTTTCGGTAGTAATTTAAGCATACTTTATCAGTTGTGTGCAAGCAGCACAGCTTTTCCAGTAACAAGCTACTTTCCTAACAAGTATTGTGTGCGGTTAATTGACAAGACCTTTTTGTTTTATTCTACAACACAAATTACACACTTGTTCCTCAAATGTGATTTTTGAATCACAAAAAAAAAAAAGTCAGTTTTTTTAATGGAATATTATTATTATAAATGATATATCAGTGCATATTATTTTAGAAATTCATGTGCCCTCAAAATCTTGGAGCGACATCTCTTCTCTTCGTGTTTACTGTGTGAGAGCGGGACAACCTGTCACTCACATGAGTTCTATACCAATATCAAACCACAACGTTTCAACGATCCAATCAATTCCTGATGGACGTAATCAGGTCCCGTCCAACATTTTTTTTCTTATTCGAGAAGCATTTCACTCAGATTTATGTAATAACAGGGAAGAAAATACAGTTGCAACTTCCATTTCATGCCACCTTTAAGAATTTCTTCAGATCCATAATCCTTCTTATGAGCAAACACCGCTAATAATTATTTCCAAACAGGTTTCCCCATCTTTTTCTCAATTTGACATGTCTTGGCACTCAACAATGTTATGAAAGTGCCACAGAGCATTTGATTATAAAGGGATAGTTCACCCCCCAAAAAGTTTATTCTGACTTTCTCTCTATGCAACACAAAATAATATATTTTGAAGAAGTGTTTACAGTGTTCTTAAATTATTGTTTTTTTATCCGTACAATGAAAATCAATAGGGGTTCAAAACAACATTAGCTATGTTTACATTAACTAATTTTCATCAGTCGGTCGGAATGAATCCAATCCAGTTTTAAAGGTATTTCAGGTCTACCCCTTCCACTCCGAATGAAATTCCATTTAAATCGAGTTCAGCTGGCTTTCAGTCTTTTCAGTCCATATGATTACTAACAGATTATTTGGTTGCATGTAAATGCAACTACTGTAGAACCCATCTGATTGGAATTTATGGCCCAAAAAATATATCTCAAAGTATCTTCTTTTGTGTTCCACAGAGGAAAGTATGTCAAGTTTGGTAAGACATGATGGTGAGCACATGATATCAAAATGTTCCTTTTTGGATAAACTTATCCCTTAAGATCAACAAAATAGCACACATCAGTAACATGACTGTGTTTGTGAGGCGTTTTCAGAATAGCTGATAGTGTTGTCATGTCTGTTGGGTGGGAGTGGGTCATATCACATGCTGGGTGTGTGTTGGATGTCCAGTGGATGTAGTTCTGATT
Source organism: Gila orcuttii (assembly GCA_026230005.1). Taxonomy (NCBI): domain Eukaryota; kingdom Metazoa; phylum Chordata; class Actinopteri; order Cypriniformes; family Leuciscidae; genus Gila; species Gila orcuttii. Next base: position 12,036,805 of record JAPDVR010000017.1, read on the forward strand.
GTGTCCATGACGTGAGCCTGTAGCTGGGACAAACTGTTTTTCAGATATATTCATTATTCTGCCAAACTGTCTGTTTTCATTTAAGCTAACGATGGGGAGCAACAGTATTAGGAGATTTGGTGAAAAATCAAAGGTGTATACTTGGCTTTGAGGCTCATTTTAATGTTGTAGATGGTGTTAGTTTGTGAGCTTGTGAAAAATGGGTATTCATGAAGCATCCAAAACTTACATTCAGTAATGCCATGCATACGAAGAGCTTGAAAGACAGTGATGTATTTTTGACCCTGAGGCTGTTCCAAGAAGACAGCCGTTTCCCTGAAACAGATGGATACATGATGGAGGGATGTCATTAAAAACAGCATATGTGCATGAAACTAGCTAAGCAGTATCAAGGTCATTTAAAAAATAATGTATAGTTTGCTGCACAATTGAGGTCATTGAATTATTGTAATGTCCTCTGTAAATGGGGTTTTTACTGACTGGAATTATACTAATGGACCATGTGCATTGTTGTTGCTGATAGCTGTAAATGGTTTGATGGAGGTTATGTACCTGGAGAAGAAGTGGATGATGGTGCTATGGGCAGGTAGGGTCTCTCGGAGGGGGTTTAACTTCAGGTACAGCCAGTACAGCACTGCTCTCAAGACCTCATATTCATTAGATGCAAACAGTCTAGACACAGAGACCTTATTAGTTTCCTGCTGATTTACTCCATCTGCTCATTTTTGAAGCGTTTTAAATAGTCATTATCTATGCAGAAGGTTATTTCAAGCTCAGAAAAGTGCTTTAAAAACTTGCAAAGAATGGCCAGGACATACGTCACCCAAATAATCATTAGAAAAATTTACATAAAGGAAAAAAAAAGTCTATTTTACGACCTTTGTTTTGCAGAGTGACTATTTTCACGATAAATGTATGACTTTTCATGACTGAGAATCTAATGCGAATTATTCCTGAGATAAAAAGGATTATAAACAAACTCAAAATAAAGTAAAATATCCTGATGCATTGTAGTAATAAGGCTTGGGATGAAAGTCACAACGCAAAAGACACGTGGTAACACTTTACAATAAGGTTTATTAGTTAACATTAGTTAATATATTAACTAACATGAACTAACCATGAGCAATAAAGTTGTTACTGTATTTGTTAATCTTTGTTAACGTTAGTTAAAACAAATAAAGCGGTTCATTGTTTGTTCATGTTAGTTCACAGTGCATTAACTAATGTTAACAAGATTTTAATAAAGTATTAGTAAATGTTGAAATTAACATTAACAAAGATGAATAAATGCTGTATAAGTGCATTTCGTTATTAGTTCATGCTAACTAATGTAGCTAACTAATGTTAACTACTGAACCTTATTGTAAAGTGTTATCAAAAATCCTAACGGTCCTATAAAAATATGCTTCATATTCTTTATGCAAAAGTAATGCAATCAAGCAAGATCACGATGCAAGCGTTTCCCGATGAGAATTGTCAGTGATACTCTTAAAAAGGTTGAGAAAAAGTACGAGACCTTGGACAACGCAGGGTCTTCAGCATGAGGTCAAAAGGCAAATCTTTGAGTTTTATGTGGAAAGACAGTTTGGTCACTAGGAACAGCTCCAACCAGCGCTCACACGCTCTCTGGAGAAAAGTCTCTTTAAACTGAAAAACACAGAAAGAGGTTAATAGACTTTTATACACTAAATACAGAGCTGAATACAGAGCTCCCCCTATTGGTAATTTAAAGAACAATAGAATAGGATGTAATAGGAATAGGATACATTTCATTATAGTTTTATAACAACAACAACAAAAATAATAATAATAAGAATTACCTTGCAGGACACTTGATGAAAGCTGCACACAGTCGAAGACGAGATATGTGCCAACATCTCTTTAAGACACCTGTTTATCATATGCATCAGCCTCAAAATTATATAATATTTGATATAGCCTATCATACAACACTGTGTATTAATTCCAAAACTAAACATGTAAATATTCGTGACTATATAAAATTTGATTTGCATAATTACAAATTGACGCACCCATGGGAGACATGGACTGTGATGCAATGAATGTTGTAGTTTAAACTCGGCTGGGTGGAACATAGTTGATCTTATATGAAAAAATATCTTCAGTGACTGTCTGTAGTGTCAAAATTCACATCCAGTTCCACCCAACATCCTGGATATGAATTAATCAAAAACTGGACAAAACAAACTAGAGACTCACAATGGGTGTGGCATTATGGACTTCTGGATTAGCGTTTATTATACACACACACACACACACACACACACACACACACACACACACACACACACACACACACACACACACACGACAGTGGCAGTGACTGCAGTAGCTTGGATATTGGACATCATGTACCAGACCGAATGAATCTGCCAGTTCAAGGACAGATTTGAAGAGGAAGAGGTTAATACTCACTTCTGGAAGAGGTTTGACATTCCCAGTAATGCAGCAGTGGAGAGTACGGCCTCTCCCCACTCATCAGGGCGTTCCTCAGGGTCATACAGCGTACGCAGGGCAAAAGACAACGCTGGAACACAAGAGAGATTCTTACATAACTGTTTTATTCCTCAACTGTCACTGTGTGCCCCCTCATCAGTCAACATCTCTGAGAGTACACTTAGATCAGAAACTCATGTGACAGCAAGTCAACAAGAGATGATGACACAGCTTGTCATTTACCGCTATAATAAAATAAATATGATGCCTTTTTAGCGCTTACCCTCTTTATTGATGGAGGCATCTTTGACAGGCAGTCGGAGAGTCAAAGGACCTCTGAGAAGCCACTTCCTGTAGACAAGTCCTCTCTCAGATGCAGAACTACTAACTGTGCTGTCTTTACCAATGACTGCAATATCAAAGCACAAAATGGACGGCCTGAATTTCTCTCTTTAACTGTTTTTCAATATGTCTATTTCACAAGCTCTATGATAAATATGTTGGATATTTATAAGTTAAATTGTGGGCTATTTATTATGATCACAAGGAGAACACTGGTCACTATAATGTGATCTTCTCTTTTGCATTATTTATTACACCATAATGGTTCACTGTTTCAAAGTTATGATTTTAATGAACTATTTTGTAAATAAACAGCTCTCTCATTATATAATGCATTTTGGGTGGTGTCAACTATTTCTAGGGAATCTTTTTAGGTCATTTTTTAGGTAAAGTGATATATGTACCCCTAACTGAGAGTGTTCAGGCAGCACACTGATGCTATGGTTACGTGTTCAGGCAAATGTGATTTCTGAAATTGCACATTGTTGACTAATTATGCTTTAAGATTATGAGAGGCTTACTATCGAAACGAAACAAAATGACAAAAAAAAAAAAAAAAAAAAAACACCAAGACAAAACCCCCAACCCCCAAAACAAATACAAAAAAAAAAAAAAAAAAAAAACATTTTTTTTTAAAATGCATTGATCCGGGAGCTATACTATACAGCACCATACCTGCTCTCTCCTGTAGCTCAACATCCTGCTGTCTCTTGCTGTTGGTATACAACTCAAATAACGTGTCTGAACTACTCAGGACAAGGCAGTGCAGCTTCCATCTGACCCCCAGACATTCCAGTACTGCATCTATGAACATGGACAAAAAGGACAGATATATAGTATATCATCATTTTATATCATTCTGCAGAAATATGAATAGAATAATGACAGTGAGGAATAAATAAATGAAAATAGATTTGAACATTTTCTGAACGAAATGTGAGTGCATTTTGTCCCCTGTAACTGTATTAGAAAATTGTAGGTGGTTGCTATGGCATTGCTATAAATCAAAACAGCTCATCCCCAAGTCTCTTATGGCCCCTCGGGTTGGTTATTGCCAGGGAGTCACTATGGTTGTGTCTGAAAGCTAAAAAATGTGGAGGTAGAAAGGCAATAAATTATGTCAGAATTCGATGATCATGTCACATCCTGTCTACTGAGAATGAGATGCCTTCATCTGATTGATTTTTGAAGGCAGCATATATGTATCTTTCTCTGCCAATATACAGTGTCTCACTATCCTGTGCATTTGATTCCTTTACTTTTTTCCATGACTTTTGATGTCATTTCTAGTGAGAAATTAGTATTGTAGTAAATATTTGCTTAGTAACAAAGCTCTCTGTATTTTGTTGTAGATCAATAAACTGTTATGCTGCCTCAGAATTCTGTCCGAAATCGTCCTGATTTTGCCTGATTTTTTCATCCTGAAGTTCCTGGATCAACATGTTGATGTCCATAAATTTTATCCTAACCATAACCATAAACCTAAACCTAACCCTAACCCTAACCTTAAGTTATCCCTAAACGAAGAGGAAAATAATAATGTGACTAGCGGGGAATAACACTGTAGAAGCACCAAACCCTGACTGTAAGTCTAAACATGAAAAAATTGTCGTGCTCCAAATAGGTAAAAAAAATATTTTGCTTCTGGTGCATAGAACCAAAAGAATAATGCACTGAAAAACACAATGTGCTGAAACGTCTGCTTGTGCTTGTCTAGCTTTTAATTCACATGCACTTTGCACATTTTGCACCATGCAGACTTTTTTAGTCTGGATTGAATTCAGTGTGTTGTTAGCATTCTCTTGCTTGTTTGTAAGCCTAAACTTGACATAAACTATAAACGTGTCCCTCAAATCTGATTGGTTCAACATCAACAATGATGTTGATCCAGGAACATGTTGTTCTTGGTGAAATCGCATTCACCCCTTCTTGCACAAATGCTGCTATTGCCTGATAGGGCAGTAAGACAACAAGCCAGCAGCCTAAGCTTTCGTACGCAGTGTACTGTATGTGGTTTACCTATGTGTTCTAGGTATTGGTACTTACTATCCTAAATCATAGGAGACCACCTATCCACCCTGTATGATATTCTGGTCTCTAGATATTACACTGGTCCACACTCCAATGTAAATCTATGGGATTTATTCAGTCATTTTAATCAGATGACTTAGAAATACAACAATTCCCCTTTTATTCACAAATCACATAATTTGAGGCATCATTTTTTCCTGTATAACATGGTTGTTCAAATCCTTAAAGGTATAGTTTCAAAATTATGTCATTTATTCACCCTCATGCCATCCCCGAAATATATGACTTTCTTTCTGCGGATAAAGTGATCACACAGTGATCGTGACCGTAATCCATTAGACTTCTGATGCAAAATCATAGGTGTATTAAGAAAAAACTTATTTTTTTAACTATACATCAATGCTTTTTACCATTATGATGGCTGTGTGTGGTTTTCAAGTGTCAAACAAGTGTCAGCCAATCAGAGGCATTATAGGGACTATGGATTATTTTCCTAAAAATCTTCATTTGGGTTTATCTGAAGAAAGAAAGTCATATACATTGGGCTGGCATGAGGGTGAGTAAATGATGGGAGAATTTCATTTTTGGATGAACTGTCCCTTAAACCTTTAATTTGAGGAATAGCAATAATGATTTCTGACTTAGCAAACACCGCCAATTAGATTTCCAATACGTCATACCTGGTTTAGCGTTATGGGCCACTCTGCGAGACAAAATATCAAATCGTTCCTCTGGAGTGTCAAGCTTTGAAGACCATGTAACATCTTCGCTGTATATAAAGGTAAAGAGAGACATTATATGTACACACACACACACACACACACACACACACACACACACACACACACACACACACACACACACACACACACACACACACACACACACACACACACACACACACACACACTTTGTCACTTTAATCCCCTCTCATCCCACAGTGCTTCAGTGCCAAGTGTTCTGCGGCCCCTCCGGATAGTCTTTGTGTTCAAAGGCCCACCAAATTAAAAGTTGTCATTTTCTAATGTGCTATCCAACCTGCTCCATAATGATAGCATGTGGCTTGGCAGATTTCCCACAGATCTATCCCCGGAGTGAGATAAACTGTCCCCCTCTCTCCTCGCCTGCCCGTCTCTCTCTCCCGCTAAACAGTTGTCATGGAAGTCCACTTGCCCCTGGCAACATACCAGAGTCGGGCACGTCGGCTGGCCGAGAGCGGGTGAACGAGACGTGGCAAAGGGGAATGTGGGCAGCTACTGACAGTCTCGTGCCAGTGGAGTGCCATGGGGTCAGCTGCAACATAAACACACAGTGAGAGAAAATCTGAGTGTGTGTGTGTTTAAGAATAGGATGAAGTGATCCAGATATTTGAGCTTTGAGCAAACATATGTCTGTGACAGATGGCTGTGTGCATTAATGAAAATGAGAGAAAATAATGAAAAATGAATGCAAATTACGAAAATAAGAATAACCCTTTTAATTATGCTTTGTTTCATCACTCCAGCAATCACTGTTTGTTTGGGCAGTTCTTATCTTTTTAAATCATAAATGTACTACCGTATATTTTTAAATAATGTTATGAATACTTTTGCACTTCTCATTAATGCTAATTAATCTCTATATATTATGATTGTTTTTTTTTTATATAATTTTGCATGCAATCTTTGCAACCCTGTTATAATAATAGGTAGTGAATAGTTAGTAATTGTTTGTTTTTTCTGAACAATAGATCTGGTTAGTTTCAGTTATACAATTTTGTATATCTGTAACCATTTGTTGGACATTTTTAAATAGAGAAAGGACAAAGTATTGGAAAAAAATAAGAAGAAATCCCCTATCAACGGCCATCTGGGATGGTGTAACAAGATAATATAGGAATAGTTCATTCAAAAATGAAAATCATAATTTAATCACCCTAATTTTGTTTCAAATCTGTATGACTTTCTTCTGTGGAACATAAAGGAAGATATTTTGAGAAGTAATTTTGTGAAATAAAAGTCAATGGTCATCAAAAATGTTTGATTACCAACATTATTCCAAATATCTTCTTTTGTGTCCCACAGAAGAAAGAAAGTCATAAAGGTTTGGAACAAGACAGTGTTTAAAAAACAAAATTTCATTTTTTTATTAACATATTTAATTAACATATTTAAAAGAATAGTTCACCCAAAAATGAAAATTCTGAGATTAATTAGGCGAATTACCCTCATGTCGTTCCAATGAATTGAGTGGTTTAGTCCAAATTTTCTGAAGAGACAAAGAGAGATCGCTTTATATAAATAACACTTGACTGAATTTAAGCTTTTATTCATCAATGCACAGATTGCACACCTCAGTTGTGGTAAACGGAAATGTTCGCTTGATGTGCGAGAACCACTGAGGTTCATTCTTGTGTTACACAGCACGTTTGAAGTTCCGCAAGAACCAGTGAGGTTTGTTCTCGCGCGTCAAGCAGGTTTGGCTGAGCTTCCGTTTATGTTCGCTGATCAATGTTTAAATGTGAACAAAAGCCTAAATCAAATCTGGTCATAAAGCGATCGAGTCTCTTCAGAAAATGCGGACTAAACAGCTCAATTCATATGGATTAGTTTTACGATCTCTTTATGAACTTTTTGAAGCGACAAAGTGGTAGTTGTGTGGACTGTCAATGGAAGAACAGAAAGCTCTAAGATTTCATCAAAAAGATTTTCATTTGTGTTCTGAAGATGAACGAAAGTCTAACAGGTTTGGAACGACATAAGGGTGAGTAAATTATGACAGAATTTTCATTTTTGGGTGCACTAACCCTTTAATAGTTCTAAAAAATAACACACACACACACACACACACACACACACACACACACACACACACACACACACACACACACACATGGGGTCTGTGCCTTCACGGCTTTAAGAAACAATAGGACACCAGTTTGTTATTTGTGGAGAGTGTCTTTTAACATCTGCATATTCAGTGTCTCGGATGTGAAAACTCTGAAGAAGCATTCGATTCAAGTAGACGCCTCTCAGCATGTCCACCTCAATATTGTAACCGCAATATTCTGATTATTTTGAATTAAACAGACTCACAGAAGCCTGGCACAGGAATCAAAAGCCATACTGTCTTTCTTATTTCTTTTAAATAAAAAGGGGGGTTTTGTAAAGGCCGTTTAAGTGTGTAACTGCCAATTCCTCTTATACCACTCCTGAGCCAAAACCATACAGGTGCCTATCTCTAAAATGATGCCAGGTTTGTGACACCAGGTCGGCGGGTTGGCATAGAGTGGCACTCGTATCCCCCTGGTAAACCCAGGATTCTGGCAAATGTCAGTGCTGAAGACGCACTGTGGCATTATGGGTAAAACCCATCGCATTAATGCGAGTTGTTGCTCCTTGATATATACACTCTTACAGAAGAAGAAATGTTTCATCATGAATGTTTCATCATGAATAATAGATACATTTGATCTATCTTGCTAAGTGCTTGCTAAATCGGATTTAGTGTTGAAATGAAGACAATACTGTGACGCATTGTGGTTGTGAAATGTTAGTGAAACATGTCTCTTCAACTGTCACATCTGGTGATTAAAAGTCATTGCAAATTAAAATTAGTGAAAGTGAAAAAAGTGCAAAAGGACTGTATGTTTTGTATTTAGGTATTTGATAATAAATATTTCATGAGATATTTTGTAATGTGTTATGTTTTTTTATTGTTAAGATGTTTTGACGTACTGGGTTATGGTCATTCTTTTTTTGCATTATATTTATTATTTTATTTAGATAAAATGTTTCATATGGCATTAAATGTATTTATATGGAATAATGTATTGTTCAAGACAATTTTTCCTTAACACTTATATCTGAGTTTTAATATTCCTGATCCAAAACATGTAATTCGTTTGCATTTTTAGGCTAATTGGACATCTCACCTGAATTATTTTTTCTGTCTGACGATTTATTGCCGAACTCCTCTGCTCTCTGAACCTGCGCCTGTCCCAATAGGTCACTGCCTAAAGCACCAGGCAGCTGCCAGCGGTTAGTGTGGCCAGCTTGTGTGCGCTGACCTAGTGAGCGAGCTGACACCTGTTAGAATCATAGAATAACAGTACGTGATGTGCTAAAAGTTTCAAAGACAAATAAACTATATTTGGTCCAGAGTCACGAAGAAGATTCAAACTTACACTTCTTGTAGAGTTTTGTTGTGAAATGTGGGAGGTTATAAGCACCGACCTGAAAATACAAAATGACTGAATGGGTAGCCATTTGAAATGAACTAGCTTTATATCTGTGAAGTGCAAAAAACACATTTGAGATTTGAGAAATCAATTAGGGGCAGTATATTGGTGTCTAATATAGCATACAGTTGAGCAGGGGTTTTCAAACTGAGGTATGAGGGCCACAAGGGATTGCTAGGGGGTCTATGGAAAAGTTTACAGAAAAACAAAAGTGAAAAATAATAAATAAATAAGATTGTGGCAAGTAGGGTGGGGCCGTGGGCCGTGGGAACGGAGCGAGGTCTGTGGAACGAGTGTTAATGAGCTGAGTCCCACGGAGGAGCTCCGGAATGATAAAAAGAGGAGTGACGACAGTGGAAGTCGAGAGAGGACCAGGCCTGGACTTTATGTTGTAGTTTTATCATGTTTATCTGCAGCAGTCGTCTATGATGAGCTGCCACTTTACTTTTGTTTTGTTGTGTGTACATATAACTCCCCATGAAATCAAAATGAAAGTTTTTGGGCTTTTAGTATGAATATTTTAGCCTTAATGTTATCTATAAGCTAGTGTGCTCCTAAACAATGACACAATTCGAATTTGAAAGAAATAAGCATTCAAGACATTCACGACAGTCTCTCACTTGCGCCAATTGGAGCAATGATTTTAATGACATCACGCTGCACTTCAGCTTCTCATCAGATTTACTGTCCAATCAAATGCTCTCTAGAATCTGAAGCATCCCACCCCCTACATTATAATTAGACGCTAAAGCTGCAGCCAAAATCGGTCACTTATTCACACATTTACTATCTTCTACATGGTGAATGGCACATAGTGCACTATATAGGATCGTTCCCTATCACCTATAATATAGGGGATAGGGAACGATTCAGACAGTGTAAAAATAAATAAAATAAATAAATCTAACAGCATAGATTTATTTAATGGCATACCATATTGAGTATAATGTAATGTAATACAAACTAAATATTTTCCAAATTACATATTATGCATATTGATAATATAATTTTTTAAACAGTCTTCAAATTGAGTCTTAGCTGCCTAACTAGGCTATAGGCTATAACTATATGAAACTATAGTTGCCTTTTAAATTTTAGGATGGGGGTCCCTCGCACAGGAATTATTATATTTGGGGTTTGTGGCATCTAAAAAATGTAAAACCCCTATAGATTACTGAAGGCAACGCTAGTTTAAGCAATCAATCAGTCAATTGAATTTGATAAGCATAACAACAACATTTATTAATAAAACTGCTATAAATAAATAAATAAATAACAGTACAAGTAGAAACTATTTAGGATGGGGTACCTTATGAGACTGATCTTATTTGGGGGTCCATGGCATCTAAAAGAATGAAAACCTCTGCAGTGGAAGATTGTAATTTACACTTTAAAAAAGTTAGCACCCTTTATTAAGTGATTCTAGTAATTCTACATGACACTTCTTGTGCATTAACCCACCTTGTGTGAGGTCTGGGTGGCATATTCCTGGCAGATAAAGTAGTCCACTGGATGTGCATTTTGTTTAAATCCAAAAAATGCCTTCACTTGTCCTGACTGACAGTCCACATCACGTTCCCAAACATTATAGACGTTTAAAAACTAAAGAGGTGTAACGTTAATGAGTGAGGTGTTTCTTTCTCACTATACATCATGAATAAACACTAAAAGCCGCTAAAAAACAACAACAAAAAAACAAAAAAACAAAAAAAAAAAAACAGACTGTAAGTAACTTTACAGATGGATGAAGAGTGAGGGACATCGAGACCTTAGCCGTAGAGTTTGTGGTCTATAATTTATTATTTTTGTTTACAGGTTTTGTTGCTAGGATACATGTGTGTCACTTGACCTGTTTGTGTCAGATGACACAAATTAACATATTCCTTACCAAAACAAACACATGAAACAAAATGCTGCATAGACTAATTAAAACATGCTTGCTTCATTCACTTTTGCCCCAAAATGTTGACAATCCTAAACTGGCTTATTCTTCCATTCAGTTAAAGCACTGGTTAGCCGTTTTTATACTAACGAAATATTCTATAGTTGAATATAACCTACTTGGATGTGTGTATATATATATAATATGTCAATATTATTTTATTAAATTCCTCAACATAAACCCGACAAGTGCCTACAATCCCCATAATTCAATGAAAAGAAGTACGTGACGACCATCGCGTTCAAGTTCAAGACTCTAGCCAATCACACGCCTCGAAAATTCTCTGACGTATGCATAGCGCGGCCTGTGATTGGTCAAGATTAATACGCTTGTGCCGCGACGCGATTGTCGTGACGCAAAAACGTGAAGGAGGGGGAACGCGAATGGAGGCCGTTGGTGTTTCAGAGCCGAAACAATTGAGGGTGAAATACATGAGGAAAACTCAAATAGAAAGCCTGTGATTTTTTATACTTAGTTATATCGAAACTCTTATCTCATATAACGTTACACGCATAACTGTGTCGGTGGAGGTCGCGAGGCAGTGCGTGTCAGTATTTAGTGTTTGTTTATAGTATTAGTGGAACTTAAAGGCCCGGATTCACTCTCTTCACCAACCTGGCGAGTAACGTTATTTAACTTAATTTGGTCCTGCTGTGGGCTCACTTCTTCTGTACATTCTAAATATTCATTTTAACTTAGTATTAAATGAGTTTTAATGCTGGAAAAGAAGTGTATTTCATAGTATTCCCTTATTAGCCTGCTAGCTTCATGCTAATTCTCTTGCTAGCCATTTAGCTGTTAGCATTGATATGTTGTTTTTATCAACTGTGCTAGTTTTTAGATCCTCTTTCGTTTTAATCCGAGGGAAACCGTTGCGTTAATGTATTATTTGCTTAGCGAAGGAAAGAAAGTTGCTAAAATGACAGATAAACAGAAGACAGCAGGTACAATAAATAGAATTAGCGTGTTATCCCTCTACTAGCTTTTAGCTTTTTTAGTTTATTACTGATTATTGAGGGAAATTTGCTGCGCTTGCAATAATGTCGAATGTATTTCTAGCATAAATTATGTTAAATATTTTTGAGGTTGTCCAGTTCTGGCAATAGCTAGGTTGCAAGCCAATGGCGGGCTATAAGTTAATATGATGGTAATATCATGGTAACGTTACTGAATGATTGCCATATTGATGTGCCATGCCATTTACTTAGTAGGCTACTTCATGGAATCGAACTCTAAAATTCATGGTAGTTTTTGGTTCTTTTTAGTGCTATTTTAGCCACAATGTTGCACTGCCTTTTATTAGTTGTTAGGAAATTTAAGATTACACTTCTCACTTTTTGAGCACATTGCACCAGATTCGTTTTGCTTATGTAGAGCACAAAGTGACTTTAAACCTATTTATTTAGTTATTTGTGATGCTTTTGTGTATGTAAAGTCACAGTGTTTGCAAAAAAGGTATTATAGCATAAATTTTGTTAAATATTGTTGGGGTTGCTTAGTCGATTGCAAGCCAATGGCGGACTCAAATTATGAAGATCGTAATACCATGGTACTTTATTATTGCCATATTAATGTGCCATGGCATTTAGTTCAAGGAATACAGTTTTACAGCCTTGGCTTGTCTAAAATCAATGGTTTTGGTTATTTTTAGAGCTGTTAGTAACAATGGCACGATCATGAATTTTTCTGCTGATGATTAATTGTCATACAAATAGTGCGATTAACAATTTAATTCTGTTTTATGTTAGTGTAATGTTATATTTTTACTTGGAGTACAGTAGTAAATAATATATTCGGATAAAATTATTATAATAGGCCCATAGTATTAAGTTTAATGCTGTGATAATTTATACAATTAATTATAATAATATAATGTAATTGATTAAACTCACAAACCTTAATTTCGTATAAAGACCTGACTGTCTTTGTACTTGAGAACAGTTTTTTTTTTCTTTGGCAAAATGTTATTAGAAATGTATACTACAGTACACAATTATTGCGATTATCTCAAATAATTATGATTGGATCAAATAACCATAATCAGACAATAATTAAATAATCGTGACAGGCCTAGCTGTTATATAAGTTAGGATCTTGGAACTTGCACTGCTTTTTATTAGCTGTTGTGTTTATCAAAGCTTACACTTCTCAGATTTTAGGCCTATTGCATCAGATTGTTTTTCTTATGTTGGACACAGTTACTTTTGAACCCTTTTTACTTCATTATTACTTTGTGAGACGTGTATAGAAATTATTCTGAGTCCTACGTTTTATCAACACAGAAGTGCAAGTAGTTGTCTTGTTTGAATGAGTTTACGAGTGTATCTGTTTTATAATAAGTAGCCCCAAGATCTTTTAGGTTCAGACATGAAGATTGCAGAATAATGCTGATTTTATTCATTATGAACAGATGAATCGTGAGGCAAGTTGTTAATAGTCAGCATTTGATTGCAAAACAGCCAGTGAGTTATTCATGAAACAGTTTATCGTTTACAGGGAATATGAGACGGATTCCACAATGACGTCTAGATTTGGAAAAACATACAGCCGAAGAAGAGGAGATGGGACCTCCAAGTTTGACGAGGTGTTGTCCAATAAAAGGGCCACTCTCAGCACCAAATGGGGTGAGACGACTTACAAAGCCAAGGTGGCAGCAAAGAGGCCTGGTTTAAAGACTGAGGTGATCGATCAGACCAAGAGGTCCAAGGTCTCAGAAGGTGTTGGCTCCGAGGATCCGTTCGGATTCGACAGCGACGACGAATCCAAGCCGGTCACATCTCGTAGCGTAGCCCAGTCTAAACCCAAAATGACGTCCACAGGGGGCTCCCAGGCCAGTCTGACGCTGGAGCCCAACAGTAGGGTTAACCAGCCTGCCAGCGTGGAGGCCGTGGCCCCCAGTAGGGCCCCTTTCACTCTCAGCAGTGAGAGAAGTGCTCACAAAGTGCCAGAGGACCCTGGGAAATTTTTTAATACCTCTACTACAGGTATGTTTTGTTCATGGAGAATTTTTTTCCCCCTAAAATCCTTTGGAATTGTTTTAATGTTCAAATGATATCTGATTTGTTCCTGTGTTAATCAGTTGTTATGTGTGCTGACAGTACTGTTCAGGTGTTTGACCCATTTATCTAAACGGGAAGCACGCACTTACCATATTGTATAGACCTGCCCTAGATTTTTTTTTTTTTTGTGGTTGTTTACTTGCCTGAAACATTTGACAAACTACTTTAATTTACTGAACAATACTGTATCTAAACATTACTACGTTTGACTTTGAAGTCCATACTTGCGTAATGCACATAATTGAAATTAGGGAGCATGTATCATCACATTCAAAATCCTTGAATGTCCTTTATTTGTAGCGTTTGTCAGCAGTTTTTGCAGTTTCTTTGGCTCAGTGGCTTTTTGCTCTGATTAGGAGACGGAGAAGAGCATTGGTGAATTCCACTTTAGTTTATTTCATCAGGTGTTTCTGATGGATATTCAGCATCATTTACAACTAAGTGCACGTGAATGCTTGAAAGAAAACATCAAGATTACTTGTGGTTACTAAGATAGTGTATGCTTTGTCCTGCAAATCTTTACTTCGGCTTGTGTGTGTGCAGTTTCTAGTTATTAGATGTCAGTGAATGAAAACTTACTGCAAAGTTTTAAATCTGAAAGTGCACCATATATAAAGTTATTGTCTTTCAAAAGTAAGAATCGACTCTTAATCAATTGTTTTTCAAACGAGTCACAAGCCGTTTCGTTGTGACGTCAAGACGGAACTTCAGCATATTGCCCGCCCTCTTATTGAGCACCAGGGAAAACTTGAACCGCAAACACTGCAGCAAATTCCTGTGGATACTGGATGGCATCATGTCGAGAAGATGCTGTGTTCTCTTTTTTCACTGCCTATGGATGAGCATGTGAAGAATCAGTGGTTAAAATTAATGTTCCAGATGTTCACCACAATAAATTAGAAACATACTCTGTAAAATAATCGGTTGGACATGCACTTGTTAATTCTAATGGTGAGGAATTAACGTTACAGTTACAACATCTCATAATGTACCTCAAACTGAGTAGCGTATCACTGAGAAACGTCCTGCTCGAGTCATCCTTGCGATGGAGGTTCGAGTTGAATGAATAGTTCTTCCAGTGTTTCATCATCGGACTCGCTCTCGGATTGATATGGTAAAATCAACGTCATTGTTCATTACTGTGTTTAGTTTACGGTGTAGGAAGCCTCAGGTCAAGCAGAGCTGACGTTTTTTTGGCAATGGGTGTTTTTGTTTTCGACACGCGTGTTGTACGCGGTAAACCAATCACAACAGACTGTCGGACAGCTGTCTGGCCAATCAGAGCAGAGTAGCTCACGGAAAGGAGGGAATTAGAGTAGAGGTCGACCGATTAATCGGTCGGACGATTTTTTGCATTTTTTTACATAATCGGCATCGGCCAATATCCAAGTATATCAAGCCGATTATTAGGCAGGCGCATCTGTGGGCAGCCTAGTGTTGTTGTGGAACACGTGTTTGACGCGCGCTGCCGCTTGAGTCATTTTCCAGCCGAGTGAGCAGACCTCATACAGTGCCTAAGCCAGGAGCTAACTAAGTGCTTTGGAGAAAACGATAAGGATTCAATTCTTATAACTCCTTTATATTTAATTAAAAACTTTTGATATGTTACTGCCAACTTCGAGAAAAAACCTGAATAAGCGACACGACATTCGGCTACTTTGGATCGTAGTTGAAGTTGCATTATCACAGTAGAAGAGTTGCGATCATGTCACAATAAGTAAGCAATAATTTTGCAATTACTGAGTGAATCTGAGATTTTTATTTGTTCTGTTTGTGTGGCTTATATTTGAGAGGGTTGTCTCTCAATGCAGAGAAATAAGTAACGTTAATAAAAAAAAGAGACCAACGCACTATAGGCTAGTGACAGACTGGCTTTGCTTTGCTAGCGGGTAGCTACAGACAGACCCGGTGCTAATACGGCACTGGAACCTTAACGATCGTTATCTACCGCACCGAATATCAACACGGATTTCTGTGCTTCAGTTCGGTGCTACTGTTATGCCAGTGCTTCTCTTGGATGCTCAGAAAACGGACGTTAGAATAACAGAAACATCGCTTTGCTGCACGTGACGCTAGTCAGCAGCGAATTTGATCATACCATTAGTTAGTAGCTGGATTAAACATGGTTAAAATGCTGGCCAAACAGTGTAAAGTGTGACTGTATTTCACTGTAGACTAAAGGTCCAACAGCGGGATGCCGTTGTCTGAAGAACAACAGACGGACGGTGCATTGTGGGTTTTTAAAGTTTTTGTAAAATATCATTTTCCCATCTGGTGGTTGTTTTTGTCGTTCAACAGCAATTTACTAGTGAAATACGTTATTGTTATAAGTTAAATTAAATAAAATATAATAAACCTTATATATAAAAAAATATTAAATAATTAATAGTTTTTTTCCCCTTTTTGTGATAATTAGGTTATGTTAATTTGGCTTTGTCCGTCAACAAACAAAACAAACCAAAAATACAGCCCATGTTTCAGGACAGTTTTTGGGAAGAGGATAGAAATGTTTTTAGCCTTGTATTACTTACAATGCACTGACATAATACATTTTTAATTTAAGTGTACAAGTGCAGATTGTTCATTGTTCAAGTGTTCAATAAATGTTTTTGAGAAATTTTGTCTATGTTAAGTAATTATTATTTGTTACATTTTATCTTTCAAATAGAGGTTAAAAACAAGCACATATCGGCGAAATATCGGCCAAAATAAATCGGCAGCATTAATCGGCCGATCAGATTTCAAAAGATCGGCATCGGCCGAAAAAAAACACATCGGTCGACCTCTAATTTAGAGAGATTGATTCATCTGACGAGTCGTTTGAGAATTATTGAAAATGTGATGTGCAAATGTATATTATGAGAAAATTCAGCGGGGTTTTTTTTACCTTTGATGCATGTAAACCTGTTGTAGGAGACTCCAAAACAACATAAGGAAACTTTAAAATAGCATAATAGGGGCCATCTTGTGTCCCTTTTGTTTTTGTTTAGTTTTTAGTTTGTTTTTTTGTATAATTGTATTACTATTAGGTTTTTAATTAAATTCAATGATTTTACTGAATCAGAATTTTAAAAATTCAAGCCAATAAGAACCACACTTTTATTTACAGTAACACTAAAATTGGACAGAATATATAAGGGTTGCACCGATACCATTTTTTCAGAACCAATCTGATACCAAAAATTCTGAGTATCGGCCGATACCGAGCAGCCCAGTGATTTAAATTTGATTTTTTATTTCTATACCTCTGTGTGTTGAACTGATAAATAATTACTCTTTTGTGTGTTAAACATCATTATAAAGAAAAACAACAAATGAAAAAAATATATGTCATAATCTATGACAAAATACTAAAACCTAGGCCAGTGGAAAATTCAGCAGCAAAAGTTACTCTAGAAAAATAAGTGCACCATAATTGTATTAAATCTAAACATTTAGCCTAGTGAAAAAAAAATTATAAATATATTTTTATATAATATATAGCCTACTATAAAATGAAAAGATTTATTTTAAATGTATAATGCAGCTGTTTAATGAGGCAGATAGGACAGAAGAAAGGCTATTAATAATCTTTCATTGCACAAAAGTATTATATGAAAGGCTCCAATACAGAGCGGCACGAAACGCTTATGTGCATCCCATGCACAGAATGATGTGCACAATATCGGATTTGGATCGGTCCAGTTTGACCGATTTCCGATCCGACAAAGAATGGTGGTACCGATACTGAGTATCGGATCAGCGCATCCCTAGAAAATATATTAAAATAATAATACATATCTATGTATTGAAATAAATGTAGCCTGTTATTTTTTTATTCAATTCTATTCAACAGAATCAGATTAAACATTTCTTTTTGACCAATTATCAAAATAAAGCATAGTCCTATTCTTTGACTCAAAGCTATTATTATCAGAGCATGTAAGCAGTGCGTAGCGGGCAGTGAATGAACACATCAGTAAACAAGATTGTAGGCTCATTTTCCTGGCGTTTCCCAGCATGGCTATTCCACACCATGTTACAGCACAGTATAGGGCTATTGCGAACAGAAACAAGTCTACTACAGTGATATTTCATGTCTGCATGTTATTTGAACAGATTTAGCTTTTCCAGTGAGTGTGAGTGATACATGAGTGGAGTGTTCGCTTGGGCCATGAGGGACTGAGCAGAGTTTAAACACGGAGCGGAACATTGAGCAGAGCAAACTGGGTGACGGACAGACTTACCTGCTCTGCCAGAGGGGTCGGCAGCCTATGAGAGGTAATCACAGAAACCTCTGGTTGCGTGAATTGTTTGTTGGATCTGCACACTAGCAAAGGTTATAATCTCACAGTTTAATACTATTTCTAGTTCCTAATATGATAAAACAGGCTGCGAGACTGTAGATTATTACCTCAAAATGTATGTTTGTATGCAAATTTAAGGGACTTTAAATGTATTTAAATACACCTCTTTAGCTATTGTCACGTGCCAGTTATCATCCCTCCGCATGCCAATGTTTGCACGCGTGCCATAGGTTGCAGACCCCTGCCTTAGACTACTTCTACTGCTCATACCCAACAAAATGCCAAAAAACAAACCGTCACACTCAGGTTCATTTCTTAATTGTGTTGTTAGGAGAGAAAATAAATGTGGAAGTGAATGTGGGTGGAATTTCACATGCATGAAATTGTGATGTTGTAGCAGTACAGACCTGAAATAAACTGACCCATCACTCACTGATTAAAAAAAAAAAAAAAAAAATTATATAATATTATAATTCTAAATAATAAAATTTCTTTGAGGGGATCTGCACCATAAGTGCTGTAAATGCTCAGGACACCAGTGTTACGGGCTGTAGACTTGTGTAAAACTCTGCTTAATATCACACAGTAATGGATACGGCGGACTGACTCTTACAACAGCAGCCTGGAGCTCCCAGCAGACCAAGAAATGAAAATCTTTAATTGGCCCAAACTCTATTTTACATTTCCTCTGCATAATTGCTTTTTCAGGTCGGAACTCCTCCAGGGTCTTGCAAATCATTTGGCTGACTAAGTAATCAATGAGGTGAAGTTAGAGGAAACTTTCAGAACACTGACACCCGTCAGCGGCGATGTTAATACAAGGAGAACACTTAGACGCCGATGAAGCGTAGCGTCTGGACAGGCCCATGTGAGCTGCTTATCTCATTTTGAAGCTCAGCACACTGAACTCATCACCTTGTCTGAAACTGCTAAGGGTCTCTTATGATAATGTATGCTGATGAGAGCTCTCGAAGATACTTCAGTTTTGTTGCTCCTGTGAATATTGCTTGGATATTATCTGGCCAAAAGGAGACATTTATGTTCCTATTGTTCTCTAGACAGCAGAACAAAGCCCACTGGATCAAAGGGGAAGTAGTTTATGGATGAATACTAAAACTATAAAGTTTTAATAAATGTTTTAATTCTATGTGAATAGGGAAGCCCCCCCCCCCACCGCCACTGCTATACTTATAAAGACAAAGAGGAACAATATTGTTGCAATCTTTTGCAGTTGTTTTTCCAGCTGAAGTGGAAAAGCTGATGTTTTCCAGCTGATGTTTGTTTCATCAGCTGAAACAAACCTTGCAAACTTTGGTGAAGCCTGCTGAGAGATTTTTTTGAAGTTTGCGTGTAGATTGCATAATGTAACGGTCAGTCTGCATTTTGGAGAAACTTTAAATCCTTTATATATAGAAAGATGGTGCACTCTTATTACTATGAACTGGAGAAAGTGCAACGTGCAATATGGCTGAATAGGCCCTGCCTTCTAAGTTAAAGAGCCAATCAGCAATTGGTAAAGTCATTGCATCACTACAGCTGTCGTTAGAAGCTCCGGTTGCTATATAAACAGTGTTCTGGGACGCAGCGCACTTAGGACTGCATTGGCATGTGCACAAGTTTTTTTTGTCATGATTTGAGTGTTTAGAATTAAAGTTTATGAGACCGTTTTTGTCAGATTTCATTGGTAATTTCAAATATGAAATTTAATCGTAAGCTTAGTGAACAGTTTTGGAGAATTTGATGTTTCCCCATTCAAAGAGATAGGAGCTACACTTGCAAGACTGAAATCGCTGCCCGAGTGGAGTTTCAAAGATGGCCGCAGAGTGAAATGACTTGCCTGAAAGGGACTTTATTCAGTTGCTATGTTGTATTCATGTGCTGCCTTGTCTTTATTTGGATAATATGATTCCGACACAGACTTACCAGATTACTAAGTCCACTGTTGATTACAGTTTACTTTATTCATATTTTCATATTTCTTTATCTGTGAAAAAATACTATCATTGGTACTATATAATCAATATCAGTCGACCACTAACCTTAAGGCTTGTTCACACAGAGAACTAGAGCTGCATGATATAGATGGGAAATTCTATATGCAGATAACAAATGTAATAAAAATTTCCAATTAGTTTAAAGGAGATCTAAAAATAATGACACATCCAATATGCAAAAAGAAAACATCACTCCAACCTTTCAAAGTGAAAGTGTCTTTTTTTTTACTGACGTGTAAATTATTATCCAGCATTAATGGCAAATTAATTCATTTTAAATGGAATTCTGAACAACAGGTATGCTTAATGCAAATTGACACCTGGAACATCAAATTATGGGGTGAATAGAGCTTTTAACTCTACTTTAAATTTTCTGCATGACTCATATCTGAAGTTGGGCTTAGTCAAGTCAAGTCAAGTCAAGTCAAGTCAAATATATTTATATAGCGCTTTTCACAATACAGATTGTATCAAAGCTGCTTCACAGTATCAATCAAAACAACTTAATGTTTGTTTATTACTGGAAAAAAGACATCCAAGTTTGGTAGAGCTGATCAATGGTATGATTGGTTAATTAATTTGAATATCCCCAACTCAAGTCAAATATATTTATATAGCGCTTTTCACAATACAGATTGTATCAAAGCTGCTTCACAGTATCAATCAAAACAACTTAATGTTTGTTTATTACTGGAAAAAAGACATCCAAGTTTGGTAGAGCTGATCAATGGTATGATTGGTTAATTAATTTGAATATCCCCAACTGAGCAAGCCTAAGGCAACAGTGGCAAGGAACCGAAAAACTCCATCCAGTGACCTAATGGTGTCCTAACACCCCATCAGATGACCCAATGGAGAAAAAAAAACCTTGGGAGAACCCAGGCTCAGTCGGGGGCCAGTTCTCCTCTGGCGTTTATGAACTAGAGGCCGAATTTACAGTAACTGTAAGATAAAAAATTTATATGAATGCCTGGCTAAATAGATGCGTCTTCAGTCTAGTTTTAAACTGGGAGAGCGAGTCTGAGCAACGAACAATATCAGGAAGGCTATTCCAGAGCTTCGGAGCTAAATGTGAAAATGCTCTGCCTCCTTTGGTGGATCTGGATATCCTAGGAATGACCAGAAACCTCGAATCTAGTGATCTTAAAGAGCGCGATGGATTGTAAGGCGATAGAAGATCCGTTAAATAGACTGGAGCTAAACCATTTAGAGCTTTATAGGTCAAAAGCAATACCTTGTAATTAATACGGAACTTTATAGGTAACCAATGAAGTGATGATAAAATCGGTGTTATATGATCATATTTTCTTAATCTAGTAAGAACTCTAGCGGCTGCATTTTGGACTAACTGTAGCTTGTTTATTGAAGATGCAGGACAACCAGCTAATAAAGCATTACAGTAATCTAGTCTCGAGGTCATGAATGCATGAACTAACTTTTCTGCATCAGAGACTGATAGCATATTACGTAGCTTAGCAATGTTTCTAAGGTGGAAAAAGGCTGTTTTTGTAACATATGAAATATGCTTTTCAAAAGACAGGTTGCAGTCTAATGTAACACCCAGGTCTTTTACTGTAGCGGATAGAGTAAAAGGGCATCCTACTATGTTAAAGTCGTGCTGTGAAAGGTTTTGTGGATGGTTTTTAGAACCGATAAGTATTACCTCTTTCTTGTCTGGATTTAATAAAAGAAAATTATGCGTCATCCAATCTTTTATATCTTTAACACAATCTGTCAATTTGGATAATTTAGCGTATTCATCTGGCCGTGAGGAAATATATATTTGAGTGTCATCAGCATAACAATGGAAACTAATTCCATGTTTCCTTAGAATATTACCAAGTGGCAGCATATATATTGAGAATAATAAAGGGCCTAACACAGATCCCTGCGGCACTCCATAGTTTGCCGAAGTTATAATCGATTTTTCTCCATTTAAGTAGACGAAATGGTAGCGGTCAGATAAGTATGACCTGAACCAGCTTAATGCTTGTCCTTGAACACCAGTGTAATTTTGTAGTCGATCTAAGAGTATTGTGTGATCTATAGTATCGAACGCAGCACTAAGATCAAGTAAAACTAGTACTGAGATACAGCCTTGGTCCGAAGCTAAAAGTAAATCATTTGTGATTCTAACAAGCGCAGTTTCAGTGCTATGATGTGGCCTGAATCCAGACTGAAACTTTTCATAGATGTCGTTTTCTTGCAAGAAAGAGCCGAGTTGAGCGGACACAACTTTTTCTAATATTTTTGACATAAATGGAAGATTCGAAATGGGTCTGTAATTTGCTAGGTTATTTGGATCTAATTGTGGTTTCTTAATAAGAGGTTTTATAACTGCCAGCTTGAACGTTCTTGGAACATGACCTAAAGATAAAGATGAGTTAATAATATTGAGAAGAGGCTCTTCCACTACAGGTAACACTTCTTTCAGTAGTTCAGTTGGTATAGGATCTAATAAACATGTTGTTGTTTTAGATGAAGTGATAAGTTTATTTAACTCTTTTTGTTCTATGGTTGTAAAGCATTGTAATTGTTCTTGCGGGGTGATAATTGCGGCCGAATTATAAGGCGCGAGCAAAGATCGAACGTTTACGATTTTGATTCTGATGCTTTCAATTTTCTCGGTGAAGAAGTTCATGAAATCATTACTACTAAACTGTAACGAGGTATTTTGTTCAGACGACGTCTGTTTATTTGTTAGTCTAGCCACGGTATTAAATAAAAACCTTGGATTATTTCGGTTGTTTTCTATTAATTTGCTGAGGTGCTCAGCCCTGGCCGTTTTAAGTGCCTTTTTATAAAGTGACATACTGTCTTTCCACGCGATTCTAAAGACCTCTAAATTAGTTTTTTTCCATTTACGCTCTAAATTACGGATTTCTCTCTTTAAAACATACGTAGTATTATTGTACCATGGTGCTATACTTTTTTCTCTGACCTTTTTTAATCTAATGGGTGCAACAATATCCAATGTTCTAGAGAGAATGGTGCTCATAGTGCTAGTTAGTTCGTCTAATTCATCTGTTTGTTTGGGTTCAGACAGCAGCTGAGACAGATCAGATAAGCTATTTGAGAAATGATCTATGGTGGATGGAAGAATTGTTCTACCAGGTCGATAACGTGGCGCAGCATGACATATTACAGCAGTGCGTAATATGCAAGTTACCAAGTAGTGGTCAGTGACATCATCACTTTGTGGAACAATATCTATATCGGTTGGATTGGTTCCATATGATATAATTAAATCGAGTGTATGATTAAGACGATGAGTTGGTCCGGTGACGTTTTGCTTGACCCCGAAGGAGTTTAATAAATCTGTAAACGCAGCCCCTAACGCATCATTTAAATTATCTACGTGTATGTTAAAATCTCCAACAATTAATGCTTTATCGACGTTGACCAAAAGATCTGATAGAAAGTCAGCAAACTCTTTTAGGAAATTGGCGTAAGGCCCTGGAGGTCTATATACGGTAGCCAATGCTAGAGATAATAGGGATTTTTTTCTTACATCTAAGAGCGTAACATTTAGCACAAGTACTTCAAACGAATTAAACCTATGACGAGTTTTCTTAGTAACATTCAGGATATCTCTGTAGATTGTTGCAACACCGCCGCCACGACCGATCAGACGGGGCTCATGCTTATAACAGTATCCTGGCGGAGTAGACTCATTTAGACCGAAATAATCATTTGGTTTAAGCCAGGTTTCAGTAAGGCACAGAACATCGAAATTATTATCTGTGACCATTTCATTTACAATAACCGCCTTAGGTGTGAGCGATCTAATGTTTAGAAGACCTAGCTTTAGAAATTGTTTTTGTTCACTAATAGCGAGATTTTTTGTTTTAATAACAATTAGATTTTTTCTAGATCCTGCAGTAGATTTATTATTTGATCTTAGTAAACGAGGAATAGACACAGTTTCTATGCAATGTTCTACACTAGTATTAATATCAATTAAATTGGTGCAGTAGAGACTGTGATTTGGATTTTTGGTTACTAGTCAAATGGTATTTAACATCTTGGAGATGTTATCCGACAGAAGATCTGCCCCGATTCTACTTGGGTGTAAGCCATCAGCGCGGAAGAGCCTTGGTCGCTCCCAAAACAGATTCCAATTATTTACAAAAATCAATTTCTGCTCATTGCACCATGACAATAACCATTCATTTAGAGCGAATAATCTACTGAACTTTTCATGCCCTCGTCGGTACGTAGGAAGCGGTCCAGACACAATAATCGATGTTTCAGGCGATGTGCTGCGTACCGTATCGATAAGGCTCCTGAAGTCTTTCTTCAGAACCTCCGTCTGTCGCAGCCTAGTGTCGTTAGCTCCCGCATGCAGCACAACAGCTCCGACGCGCTCGTCACCGTTCAAGATCTCAGTTACCCGCGCAGTGATATCGAGAACACGAGCACCAGGAAAGCAGTGACTGTGCACCTTACTTTTACCTAACGTAGCATGGACGTGTCGGACGGTGGAATCGCCGATGATCACAGCATCGCGTTCCGTTTCGCGAAGAGGGGAGAAGCGGTTCTGAGTGGAGATCTCGAAAACCGGGAGGGGCGAAAAGATTCTTGTCCTGGCTCGCGGCTTCCGCGGAACCACCCAGGCTTCGTGGTGGTGTGTTGGAGCCGGAGTGAATGAAATCATGGCTGATCGTGACCTGGACGCTCGGGACCAATGCTGAGAAACGCACGGAGTAGACGAGGTCAGCGTCAGCGGGTTACTAACGTTAATCACTGATCCGTGTGCATCAGCGCGTGATGTTTCAAGAGCTAAACGCCGGTCTCTCAGCTCAGCTTGTCTCTCTAGAAGGTCAAGGATCTGCTTTTCTACAGCTTCTAATTCAGACTGCACCGCAAGCAATTCAGATTTGTTCTCATCTGCACCAAAAGGTAGATAACATACACCTGATATATTCGCCATTTTAACAGATGGACAGTAAGTTAGCAATGATGCAACCAGTGATGCTATTAATATTTATACTAATTTATGACTCAAGTCTTGGGTATAACCGTCTTTTTAGTGGTATGGGTGTAATATAGACGCAGGATAGACGGGAAAACAAACAAACTCACAGCAAGCAACGAGGCTGACAAAAGCAGTCGATCGCAGGGCGAGCAGCAGTGAAGCGGTGTCTCGCTCTACGACCAACAACCAATGTTCAAACCGTATTTGCGCAAACAAACAAACGCAAACAAACAAACTCACAGCGGGTAACGAGGCTGACAAAAGCAGTCGATCGCAGGGCGAGCAGCAGTGAAGCGGTGTCTCGCTCTACGACCAATAACCAATGTTCAAACCGTATTTGCGCAAACAAACAAACGCAAACAAACAAACTCACAGCGGGTAACGAGGCTGACAAAAGCAGTCGATCGCAGGGCGAGCAGCAGTGAAGCGGTGTCTCGCTCTACGACCAACAACCAATGTTCAAACCGTATTTGCGCAAACAAACAAACTCACAGCGGGTAACGAGGCTGACAAAAGCAGTCGATCGCAGGGCAATTTCCTGCCCTGGTATATAGGTAAAAAAAAATGTAACCAGTGAATTGCTGCTTCTCTGGTCTGGGAAAATGATATAAGCAGCACGGTTAGCTATATAACCATGCTCCGCTGCATTTAACGGCTAATACTTCCAACACAGTCAAGAGGCTTCCTCCTTTGGCACAAGATCTTCTGCAGTGACAACCTTGTTTTTGTCATCAGACCGACTTTATTTTGACAAGCTAGCACAAGCTACCCTGTCTTTTAAATTTGCATTTTGCTTTAGAATTAGCGGCAATGGGTTTATTATTATTCTTAAAGGGGTGGTATAATCCCCCCTTTTACCAAATGTAAAATAAGTCTCTGTTGTCCCCAAAGTGTGTATGTGAAGTTTTAGCTCAATATACCCCACACATAATTTTGTACAGCATGTTAAAATTGTCCCTTTTTGAGGGCCAGTAAAAACGTGTCGTTTCTTGTGTCCCTTTAAATGCAAATGAACTGCTGCTCCCAGCACAGAGGGCGGAGCTTCAGCAGTTCCTGTGTGTATGTGTGTTAACAGCTCCGATTACCTCACGCAGACAAGCACTAAAATGTCAGAAACTGTTCTGCCTTTTATGTTTAAACTGGAGTCGGACAAAGATGGAGAGACTCAAGAAGAAGTGACATGTAGAATGCGACAGGATGTTTCTGAATGGTTAGTTGATGAATTTATGTTGCTAATGTGGAGTTAACTATCTTAAAGTCATTGATTTAGCATTTCTGTCATGATAGTCTATAAAATTGCTCATGTGGGAACTGTTATAAGATGCCTACAGAGTGACATGCTATTGCATTTGTGTTACGTACTGTATTGCATGTGAAAAGAGTAATGCGACAGCTTGAGCAGACTCACAAATGTGCTCTACTACAACAACTCTTCCTCTTCTCAACATGGACTGCATGTTCCCGGGGGCGGGGTTTATGTAAATTTTAGGGTTGGTGATGTCACTAACCCGGGAGGTATGTCATGTAGTCCCTACCAGCCGTTTACATTTACATTTATTCATTTAGCTGACGCTTTTATCCAAAGCGACTTGCAATTGCTATATTTCAGAGGTCGCACGCCTCTGGAGCAACTAGGGGTTAAGTGTCTTGCTCAGGGACACATTGGTGTCTCACAGTGGATTCGAACCCAGGTCTCTCACACCAAAGGCAGGTGTCTTATCCACTGCGCCATCACCACCCCTGAATGTGTCTGGTCATTTCAGCTTGAGCCGAAACAAGAGTCGCAGCACAGATCAGCAGCAGGAGTCAGATTTCACCTTAGCCGTTTGTTGTAGTACTTAAAAACGATTTCTTTAAAAGCAAATATCTTCCTTTGCTTTGAACTTTGAGCGTTGTAACAGCCACATTACACACTAACTAAAGTTAGAAAAGTGAAATCATAATCAACTACCTCTTTAATGAAAACACAATAACAAAATGCAATGACAAACTCGCTTAAATATGCACTTTTACATTTCGCTTTGAAACCAAATCCTCCACCATCGTCTTGTCAGTCAAGAGTGAGTCGAAGTGAAATCTGACTCCTGCTGCTGATCTGTGCTGCGACTCTTGTTTCGGCTCAAGCTGAATTGACCAGACACATTCAGTTTTTAATTGTAGTGTCTGTTCTCTAACTGAAATAAATGATTTCTATTACTTTAAAAAAAAAAATCAAAATGACGGTGGAGGTGGTGCCGCGATGTGCAAGTGATGTAACCGGTGTTGCGGCTGAACACAGTGTAACACCGGTAACACGACTATCGTAGCATGCCTAATCAAGAATCATTTTCGAAATTATTTGCAAAATAAGGTTGTGAAGTGCCTAAAGATTCCCCTACGCAATTCATGTTTTATGCTTGCTTCAAGATTAATGGCTGGAGATGGCAGTTTTGTATATTTGGTTGATGGTAGATGTTCCAACTTCATGGGAACCATCATGCGTGTTGCCTTTCCATTGGTGATTGATGTATCATGTTGCTGGTAATTCACATAGTACACTACTGCTTAACTTTGTTGTGTCATGGATGGTTGCTGTCAGTCACGTTGCCTCAACACACTAACTCTGCTGCCCTGTCCAAAACAGTGTCAATATAAGTGCCCCATGGCTGACAATGGCTGTCATTTATGGCTTTTAATAATCTAATGAAAAGGGGAATTTCAGAATTACCAAAGTGGTGATATAACAGACATTTTGTAACTCCTGTATTGTAATAGATGCTTACAGTCTCTCTGCTTCTTTTGTCATGAGGGTTTTGTATGTTGGCAACCTTTTTCCAAAGCTGCCATTAGCGTTTTGTCCTGTCTCCTAACTCATAGTACATAGACATAATTGCAGGTATAATGATGAATACAGTAATGTAAGAATGGTAAACTGTGAGTGCTGTCTGGCTGACCATTGCCACATATGTTATGACTGCAAAGGTGTGATTATTGGTTTAAGATGTCTAGATGTGTGTCTCCTGGCCTGTGTTTGACTAGTCATGGGATCAGAGAAAATTGATGGACTCAGATGGTCTTCAGAGCTTAAAGGTGCACTAGTTTTTAAGCATAAAGAAATTTGTACTTTTTTTTGAGATCTGTTTAAAAAGTCATACACTCGCATAAGATCCAGTCACGTTAATGGTCTAGAAAGAGTAGTTTTATTGTGCACATGTTTTCTCTGCACTGCAAAAAAATAAAATAAAATTTAAAAACTGCCATTCTTTGCCGGATCGGGTATCAGTTAGACGAGGCCAAATCCGATATGGTGCATATACTATTAGGCCTATGTGTTATTGTTAAGCCCCACAAAAGGCACACAAACATTATAAAGCACCATAAAGTACTTGAAATCCTTGAAAGTTTTGTGAATCTGAAAATATTCTTCAGTTAAATGCAAAACAGAAATATGACACACAGAATATCAGATCTCTGTCATAATGGCAAAAAAAATGCTTTTTTGCAGTTTGACAAATTAACAGTGTACAAGAGTCCCTTTCACACAGCGCGTTGATCCAGGGAAATTGCCAGAACACCTTCTGTGTGAACGCAAACACGACCCGGGATCGATGCCGGGTTGGGTACCTAGTAACATTGCCGTGTTCAGTGCCGGAACGCGCGCTGTGTGAACAAAAGCTGTAATCAATGCCGTGCCGTAATGATGGCGCTGAAGCCGGGATCGTTCGCCAGCGTGAAACGGTACGTAATGCGCTAGTTTATGATCAAATCAGAGAAAAAAAATTCACAAGTGTGGTTTCTCGAGAGAGAAATCTCAGCTCATAAGCTAAACTATAGATTTTCTGGAATCTATGTGTGAAGAGGTCTAAGGTAACACAATGTAATCTTGCTCTTACTTGAAATGTGTCCCCACATTAAATCCTTGAATTTGAAGGTATTGGACCTGGAAAGTCCTTGAAAGGTCTTTGAATTTGAAGTTAAACAAGGTGTGGGAACCCTTTGTATTACTGTACCTTAAAGGTGCTCTAAGCGATGTCGGGTGACGTCACTTCTTGTTAACGTTTAAAGTATTGTCAAACAAAACGGAGGCTAGCTAGACCCTCCCTCCTCTTCATCCGTGCACCCCCAAACCCCACCCCCAAATCCTTCTTGTCGGTTATTGCCTGCAACAGTTTGTTTCGTGGTGCGGGTTAGCCCAGTTTATTTTTGTTGCCGTTTGTGGAGCCTGGGGTGTCTGCAGAGGCCGTGTTATTTTACAGTGTGTTCAGGGGACAGTTAGCTAGTGGATAGTGAGGAGATGTTTGCTGTATGTGCCAAAAAATGTTTTGGCCCAAAAAACGTGTGACATTGCTTAGAACACCTTTAATCATGTTACTTTCTACTGGGTGTCTGTTAATGTTAGATCACAACAATGGAGGAGAGAGCACTATAGTTGTTCTTCAGGTGCACAGTAACTCAAATTTAAAACTGTTAAAAGAAAAGGCTGAATAAACTATTCCATAGATAGATACTGTATAATACACTACGCATCGATATGTCTTTGCTTTGTGCTTTGAAATTTTCAATGCGGAATCGACACGCTGCCACTCCATGTTGCTTCAAGCGCATCATTCTGCGCTCGGCATGCGCATAAGCGCTTTGTTCCGCACTATATTGGAGCCTTTCATATCATAATACTTTTGCGCAAGGAAAGATTATTAATAGCCTTTCTTGTTCTGTCCTATCTATCATGTGTTGCTGCCTCCATTAAACGGCTGCACTATACATTTAAAAAATGTCTTAATTTTATAGTGTATATATAGTAGAGCCCGACCGATATATCGGCGAGCCGATATTAGGCATTTTCATAAGTATCGGCATTTATAATGGCCGATAAATGAATATTAAAAAAAATGCCGCGTGCGGTGATTCATGTAAGGGTGGCGCTGCCAATAAAGCACCTAAAAGCTGTCACAATGAACTGGCAAAAGCAATGATATGAATACATCAAATATAGCAAGGAGACATTTTAATTGTTTATTAATAACAAGTGTTTTCAGTCATTGTGGGCTGCAACGATGAAGTTGAGGATGCGGACTCGCGATCTTTGAACGCGCCAGAGAGAAATGTACATTTCAGAAGGATTACATAAGCAGAGAGCAGTTTGTCTTTCGTTTTGATTTGTTCTGTTTAAAAGTAGACATTTCAATAGATATATTTCTCAGGTCTATACGCTGAGTTTCGGTTCATTTATGAGACGAGTTGCAGTTCACTCGCCGGCGCCTCCGTTTCGAGATTATCCATTGTCTGTTATATTTACTTCTTATTTATTAAATCCAGGCATTTGGTTTATGAAACATTGATTAAAATTAAGATATAATTAGTACAAAACTAAATATACTTTAATGAAAGGCTTTGTGCTTTCTGTTCGAGGTCTATGTGAAAGTTTTAAAGCACTTTAGTGCCGCTTTCGGAGCTTGTCACGTCCATTTTTTCCTCATGTATGCGAACACGAAAAATAAAATAAAATGAATATTATATGTTCTGTTGAGAGCCAACCCTTCTTCATCCAGTGGGTAGTAGACTATTACTTTTGATTTGCGCAGTGTAATTCACGAATTGATTTCTCTGCTGCCTCTGTGAGCTTGTGACTATTGCAAGCGCGCAGCTGAGAAGTCCTGATTATATTGTCTGCTATATTTACCTTTTATTTATTAAACCCAGGCAATTGATTTATTAAACATTGATTAAAATGCGTGGCGCGAGCGACAAATCTCCGACAGTAAACGGATGGCCCATTCTGCTCTGTAACAGGTGCTTTTCCGCGTCTCGGGTAAACAGCTGTTGCGACTCACGCGGGCAATAACGGTGCTTCCACACCGAACGCGAATGTGCTGCGGCGAAAAAACGAGTTTTATTTTTTTCGCTTCGATGTCGATTTTTTTTTACTTTTGCGGCGACAGAAAAGGCTTCAGCCAATCACATACAAGGAAACAAAGGCGAAGCTTGTTGACGCTTTGGCCGCTCTGACGTAGCAGCATTATGTGCAAGAGAAGTGTCACAACATGAAATGTAAACTAAAAACAAGCAATACATTGAAACTAGAAACCTTTTATAATGACAGCATTTTTATATTGCCTATTCCGCATCGCAACGCATGCATACCCTATCATTTATAACATGAAGTTGGGTTGTTTGCTTATAGGGACCAGTTACAAAAGAACGAGGCATGGGATAAAATAGCTGGGAAAGTTGGTGTCTCCGGTGAGTTGATGAAATGCGTGCTGATGATTTATAATATTTTTGACTAGGAGGGAAATAATTGATTTGGAATATTTTCAACATTCATGGTTGTGTGTTTCATATTATTTTTGCATGCATGTATAGGCCACACACCAGAGCATGTGCGTAAATAAAGCAGAGCGGGGTGACGCTTAAATAGGCCTATAAAAAACTCAAACAAAACATACGTTTCATATAGGGAAGCACGATATATCGACCACATATCGATATCGGCCGATAAATGGTCTTTTTTGATGTTATCGTTATCGGTCCGATAAGAAAATTTGGCCGATGTATCAAAGCCGATAGATAATAGATTATTTACTTCAGTTGAGAGACGCACGCTGCCATGATGGTTCTGAATGATTGGATTCACTTCGAAAAGGAAGATACAGTTCAGTGCAACATGTGCAGCACAAATCTGTCACATATGCTTCATAACATTATAATAAAAACATGCCTGCAAAAGAATGTTGTGAATTCTTGTTCGCCCACGTGTTTCAGTGCGTCGAGCGCGTTGAGGCGGAAAGAGCGCGTCTATGGAGTTAAGCCTTCATGACAAGCACAGTCAAGTTCTCTTGAGCATTCGCAGCATTCTGTGCCATTGTAAGTTATAATATGTTTAATTTGTGTATATATATCTGATTAATCTAATATAGGATGCGTTTGGTTGAGTTAATGAACGATGCAGTAGCGCTTCATTGTACCGGTGATCATCTTTATCTTTAGCGTGCGCAGCTCAAACAGCAATGCACATTTATAACTATAATTGGGACTGTCATAGATACCATTATAATGAGAACACTATTGTAATAAAACGTTGTGAATTCTCTGTTTAGTTGCCGTTTCAGCGCGTTGTTGTGGGAATAGCGCGTCCAGAACAGGGATATTACACATTATGACCAGCACAAGTTCGATTGTGCATTCACGTCAATTTGCGCAGATAAGTCGTAATATAAAGTTGATGTAATATAAATATCTGATTAATCTCACATATGATGCGTTTCGTGGATTTAACCAACATGCTAGAAAAGTTCTTCAGTTTCCCAGTGCTCGTTCTCTTCAGCTCCAGCGTGCGCAGATTAAACAACAATACAAAACATTAAAAGCTATGATTGGGACTGTCATACAATTATAATTGTATTCACTATTGTAAGACATTTGTAAATTCTTTGGGTTTGCATTCTTCAGCAACCGTTGAGTTGATTAACCTTCTAGCAAAGCGATTCAGTTTTAACGTTCGTTCTCTTCAGCTTCAGCGCGCGCGCTCACACAGCAATGTCATTTGAAACAGTAACTAAGCTATTAAAGATGTTTACTATCAATGTAATATTAAAAATATTTTTTCAAAAACATTGCGTTATATTAATTAATAACTAACATTATTTTGTTCTCGTATAATTAATAACTAACATTTATTTTGTTCTCGTATTATTTTCATCAACGATATGGTTTGATTAAAATATATTTTTCTTATTGTCCGTGCGGAGGCGATTCCATTTTATTGATCAATGCCACATGCATTTTTGTTTCTTTATGTGCAGCCCAATGTTATCCAATGACTTGTTTGCATTATTTATGTATTTTATTTTTTGTTAGGCAATAGATTTTTTGATAACACTTTACAATAAGGTCTAATTTGTTAATGCATTAACTAACAGAGAGCAATAGCCTGTGTTATTGTTAGTTAATAAAATATGTGTGTTCATGTTAGTTCACAGTGCATTGACTAATGTTAACAGATACAACTTTCTTAAAAATGTTTTATAACATTGTTGGTTCATGCTAACTAATGCTAACAAAATTAAACCTTATTATAAAGTGTTACCATTTTTTAATAAAGAAAGTTGTCCATATGAGTGTAAAATTTATTTTAAAAGTTAAGGAATCTTACACTGGTTCAAACTAGGCTATACTGTATTGTATATGTTTGATTTATGTTAAAAGTGTTTGAGACAAGGCTTTTAATGGTGAGCATTTTGCTATACAGGCTATCAAAGTATATAATTTTTTTTATTTAGATTTATCGGCCAATATATCGGTTATCGGCTTTCAAATGTAAAGAATTATCGGTTATCGGTATCGGCCAAAATGTTCATATCGGTGCATCCCTAGTTTCATATATAGCTACGTTTAAATAATATAATGCTATTTTTTTTTATTTCATCTATGTTGATGATCTATATGAAAAGGGAACCGCATGAGATGAGTAAGGATCATAAGATGCCCAATATATCGAAAACATTTGGAATGGGTCAGACATAATTTTGACCACTAAGTTTTCTTTTGTAGAAAGCCTTTCTTTAAAGTGAATTTCGTTTTGTATAAATTGTATCTTAATTTTAATCAATGTTTCATCAACAAATTGCCTGGATTAATAGGAATAAGAAGCAAATATAGTAGACAATATAATTAGGACACGGAGGAGCCGGCGAGTGAACTGGAGCGCGTCTCATACCGAAAACTGACAGAAAACACTTTATTAATAAACAATTCAAATGTTTAATACATAATCCTTACTTTGGCCGGTTCTTTGTGGCAAAGTTTTAGCTCCTTTACAAGATTATCATACTCCCCTTCAGACTCTCTGTTCTTTAAGATTGGGTGCACACAAAACCTTATTTTTTGTCTTTTAAAGAAAATCAAATGCTCGTCTTCACTGGATGATGATGATGATGATGAAGTGTCCGTGTTTTCTCAGCTGTCGGCACGAAAGTTTTGGAATGTTGAAGCTCTGAACGTCGCAAATTCGCGTCGCGGCTGATGTGAAAGGTTTTGACGCGAACTATTCGCACGCGAACTATTCGCTTTTCCGTTTCGTTTTTTCGTTACGCGTCCGGTGTGAAAGGGCCTTTAAAGCTCATTCTGCCTATAACGCTACGTTACAACATCAAGCAATATTCCAATAATTTATATAATTATAACACTTTATATAGGGCTATTTTGCATTAAGAGTAGCCTAGTTTCACGTTTAGTAGGTACATTTTGCTTACTACTTATTTAAAATAGTATAAAAGTCTGTACATTATGTAATTAAAAACGTTTTCATTATGATATTATAAATTTTACTTTAGTAAAAAGATCTGAGTTCTTCCTCCACTGGTAGAGATTAGAGGAATTAAGACTAAAAATAGAAGATAATGTCAGTGACACTTTTGATATATTTATTGATACAAGTTGTTTTATATAACGTGACTAAATTAAAAGACAAAGTCGTTAGTGAAGATTATGCAACAGTATTTAGAATATAATATAATATATAGCATGCAATGCAAACTAGTTTGGTAACAGCTCAAATGTATCATTCTCGTTCTATCATCCCCCCTGCCTCCATTACATATCTTTGTCACACAAGTGTTTGATCACCACATTTGAGTGATCATTGCAAAACGTTTATATATTTATTCGGTTTAAATACTGTGTATTCAGTGTATATACAGTACCCATCAAACGTTTGTACACACCAATAGGAAAGTGTGTCCAAACTTTTGACTGGTACTGTACTATAATACACATAAATAATATTGCTACTGTACACATAAATAATATCGGCCGATATATCGGTATCAGGCTTTTTTTTATCGGTATCGGCCCCCAAAAATCCATATCGGTCGGGCTCTAATATATAGCCTAATTTAAAAAAAAATCGTTTTGATGTTTTTTATCTTGTTTTTCACGAATGTATTTTACAATACAAAGAGCAATGTGTAACGTTTTACCAGATTTAGTCCTTCAGTTACTGTCTCTTATTTGTTCCCCACTAAATGTTTTTTTCAATAAATGTTCAGATTTTATAAAATCATTGTGATTTTTGTAGAGTAAATTTTATCGCTAAATTATCCACTAATCTAGTTTATAATAGCATTTTTGTCATAGATCATGGTAATATTTTTTTGATTTGTTGTTTTTCTTTATAATGAAGTTGTCTGGATTAAGTAGATTGTGTTTAACACACAAAAGAGTGATTATCAGTTCAACACAGTTCTAGAAATTCTACTTGATTTAAAAAAAACCTGCGCTGATATCTGATTGGTATCGGTTCATTTTTAATTTTTTTGGATCGGATCGGTTCTGAAAAAATGGTATCGGTGCATCCCTAGTTCCTTCATGAGGCCGCTTGTGCTGTTTGCTGTTTCAGTTGCGGCTCTAATTGTTAGCGTTAGTGGAAACTGAATTAATGCTCTTATGCCAAAATTTGGGTGAAATTTCTCAAATGAGAGCAATAATGATTAATTGCGATTTATAATTTTTGAGCAAAATAGTCATGAATAACCATTATTGTGCAGCCTTAATATAGTTATTTTTGTGAGAGAAACAAATAAATAATGTAGCCCAGCTTTAGAAGTTAGGCCTATATCTAACAGTTACAACAGTATATTCCTCAAGATAATGGCTATTTAATGGTTATTTAGGAACATGTCTGGTCAAGTGCTTGGTTGAAGTCAGAGTTCTGTTACGTCTGACTGATGTTTTTACTGCTGATTTTGTTTTTCTCTAGGGAAGACCCCGAGTTGGTCCACTGAGAGCACTGACTACCACAGCTATTCATGGTACAAAAACCCTTCTGAAAGCGACACGAGACCTTATGCTCAGACCACCACGTTAAAGTCTGAAAAAACAGAGGACAAGGATTCTTATGATGCCTGGAGCGCTGTGGTCGGACTGGGGGCACGCTCCACATCCCTCTTTACCGGACATAAAAACCCTCCATCTACCTTGTGGGCATCCAGTAGTTACAGTCGCAGCAACATTCAGGGCACATCCTCCACTGAGACTCGGTTAGAAGAGTTTGCCCAAGGGGACTTTAATGTTCCTGTTGAGCCATCTGAAAGCGAGGACCACTCTCAGTCTGTTCTCAGGGCATCCAACTGCAGAACGTATTGCAGACCCAGTAAAGGCAAACAGCCTGGTGGAGCTGATGGGAGTGGAAGTGCTTCCAGTCATAGCTCCACGGAAACGTTGCAGAACAGCGGGGCTGAAAATGCTGAAAAAACGACGAGTAGAGGTCGGACGAGAGACTACACAGTGCTGCACCCGTCTTGTGTTTCCATGTTTAACGTCACCTTCCAGGACTCCATGGACCGCAGTATGGAGGAGTACATGCCCAACGCTCCAGCGGCTGGTCCAGGAGATGCAGGAAGACTGAAGAAGAAAACCGAGATAGAAATCAAACCTCTCAGGTATTAGTTTAGTGTAAGAACATTACTGTAACTACGTGAAATTCTTAGTACTAAATTTGTTTTGAGCTGTACTTCATACTATTTTTGGACAATGTTCTTAATCTGTAGTGTCTGCCTTTCTTTCTTTTTTTTTCATTTGAACCTCTTTTTGAAGTGATACAAGCTGAACTCAAACTTGTCACCCATTTAATATTAATCCACCAAAAACCTATATCACTTACACAATGTCCCACTGAAGTCAATAATTGTGAACCTTAAAACTCATCTTTGATAATCAAAATGACATTTAAAAAAATAATTCCTGGGAAAATAATTTCTTCATGCCTTAAAATAGCTTGAATGAAACTCTACACCCTTGCTTCATTTAGTATATGCGGAGTCATGCATTTGCAAATTAGTCCTCACCTCAGTGGGAGTTTCATATCAACAGAAGAATATAGCAGTATAACCTGGCTTCTCTTGAAACCCCCCTGCTTTGCCACATATAGTTAATGATATGCTAAAGCCAGCCCCACACGTTGACAGGATTGGTTACAACATATTTGTGACGTTGGGAACGAGGGCGATTTCAAGTCTTTGTTCGAGGAGAAAATATCAGCAATGGTGTTGACTGATGAATTTGCACATGGTTTGTTGAAGTATATTAAAAACACCACATAGACCTATACTCCGCACCAAACTCAAACGCTTCTCACTGTATCTTACAGCGCTGAATCCATCAGCGAGTGAATGCATTTGCTCTAAGCTCATGCTGTGCTCTCTTTTGGGCTGAGCTGATAAATGGTTTCTGTGTATTGATTCAAACAAGTAGCACAGTTTCATTCTGCTTTTGGCTTGTTGGCCATTTAATGTTTGTGATGCGCAACTGAAATGGCAGCGCTTACCAGTTGGTCAAATTGGTAGTGGCACCAATGCGACCTCTTGCCATAACTCAGTCGCACCGGGAGGAAAAGGACTTGCAAAATGCAACCATTTAGTCACAGTCTAGAGCCCTGCCCTAAGCAAAGAAGAAAGAAAAAAAGAAAAAATTACTGTGCCGTGTGAATGTCGGCGCCTTAAAATAAAATAGAAATGAACTTTAACTCCATCTAACTCCAGACATTAAAAAATATTTGTGACGTCATCTAGTTTCGGTGGCTCTGATCACTCTGAGAAACATTTTTTGAAAGATTTTTTTTTTTAATCAGGTACTTTAATTGTTACAGTCCTATGCAACAAATAAAATAAAATAATTTGAGAATGCTAGCATGAGGATTGCAAAGTTTTGGATTCACCAGACCTAATTTGGAGAGATCAACTTCAAGTATGTACATAGATGAAGCAAAATGTGAAAAAAACCTGAAAAATGCCATATAATTCTGTTAAATTCATAATTCATTTGGTTGCTCTCACTTGGCCTCATTCTTTCATGTTTGATTTGAAGTCTACATGTGTGAGGCTCTGACTGTTTGTCTGGGTTTTTAGTCGTTCCAAACCCACACAGAGCAAGAAGAGCAGTAAGCTGGAGCTCTTTGGGTTTGATGATGCTGATGCTGTGGTTGAGGATGACGACCCTGCTTCAGGAAGCTCTAACTACAGGATCAAATACTTTGGCTTTGATGAACTCAGTGAGAGTGACAGTGAGGAAGATGAGGGATCCTCTGAAAGAAGGAAAGCCAAGAGGAAGGCTGCGGCAGCTGTAGCAGTGCCACTGGTGTCTATAGAGACAGATGTTGACAGTCCTCAGCCCATGGAGATGCAGGACTCTCATAGCAGTCACTGCCTTAAAGACGGTCAGTATTTACACTCAACACTCTTTCTGGAGATCTAACTTTGGGCTCTGTTTACATCGCAGTACCTGCATAA
The DNA here is from genome assembly GCA_026230005.1 of Gila orcuttii. Classification (NCBI taxonomy): domain Eukaryota; kingdom Metazoa; phylum Chordata; class Actinopteri; order Cypriniformes; family Leuciscidae; genus Gila; species Gila orcuttii. The sequence continues at coordinate 12,075,378 of JAPDVR010000017.1, forward strand.
GTGCATAGCAAATCTGCACAGACACTCCCCAATCTCACAAAGTCATCAAGAACAGATTTAGATTCTATTTCATTGCAAAATTGAGTACTTTTGCATACAGAAAATGAAGCCTGTTTTTTTTTAGGGCTATTATGTTGTTGTTGTTTTTTTCTTGCATTGTGACATTATTTACTGACGGATAAGTGCAATAAAAAATGCATACATTTTAACTAATTTATATATCAACATATGATGATAAATCGTTGTATTATAGTTTTAAGTAAAACATCAAAATCAATCCAAAAATCATAATGGTCCAAAAATATCTATGATTCAGACATTGACATTTACACAAGTTTGCGTTGCTTTTTGTTTTTCCATTGTTTTGCTCTTTTATTGTGCCTTTATGTTTTATGCTCTTTTATTTAGCAGGCACATGGCTGATGTTTGCTTGTGATTTTTACAGATCCTCTGGAGTTCCCAGAGGCCCCCTTCCCGTCTGAAACGTTGAGGAAACCTCAGGTCAAAGCTCAGGAGAAAGCCAAGGAGGGCAGCAGGAAGATCTTCAGTGGACCCAAGAAGGTGAGTTTCATAGCATAATCTTTTTCCATCATTCAGCTGATGGTTTGTTGATGCCAGTATGTGTTTTGGAGCGTGGTGTACTCTGTAATTTCATTTCAAATCAGAAGGATGTTTTGCCCATTTCACCAAAGTAAATGGTGCCCTTCTGCCATCATGTAAAGAAATGAAGGCGTTTGATTTGTTTTTTTCTGGTTTGTGTACATTAGCGGAAGTGTAGGGAATGTAGAGGGTGGAACGGGCATGGATTTAGAATTTTATCTGTAATGACACCAGGGTCCGAAATTAACACCCGCCAAGCGCCAAATGCGGGTAGATTTTACGTTTGGCGAGTAAATCTCAAAAGGCTATCCGCCACACTGGCGGGTGAATTTTCCAGATATCCCAAGTCTCCCGCATATTGGTAGCAGCTCCCTGATGCCCGCAAATTAGTTCAAATCTCTCGGAATCTAGAGCGAGCAAGAAAGAGCGCGCACATACTAAGCTTCAAACCGTGTAGCGTGCGCGCGCCAGAGAGGGAGAGAGCGAGAGACCTTGCGTGTGTGCCTCATGAAGCGTGTGTGAACCTTCACACCTAAAATAGACCAACACTAAATATATTTTTTTAACTTAAATTATTAAATTAAGATAACAAAAAGAAAACACTGAATCAGTTTGAAGCTTTTAAAAGACGGCTTTTTTTTTTCATCAGACTACGTTTTTTTTCGTCAAATAAAAATAGCAGGCCTACCTCAATCCACAGCTTGTCTAGTTTTTACTTTAAAAAAAGTAACATGTCTACATGATGTGGGGTGAGTCTGGGTCTCCAATGGCACAGATGTCCCGGGAATACAGAGATAACTAGAGTGGCCAACTTCGGGAAGCGCCTTTAATTTGCTTGTGGACGCTAGTGATATTGCATTGTACTTGCACTAGGCCTACTTAGCAAGCATATTTATTTATATAGCATATTTAGCAAGTAACTTCGTCGCTCTTTCTGTCGAAATTGTCCCACAGTAGCTACTTCTTATCACTCGCTTCATTGTGCTTGCTCAGTGAAATATGTCTTTAGGCACGTGTGGTTGCGCGTGTCGACACGCCCCGTGATTTAACAAATATAGGCTATATACCGTTTTTTTTTTAACCATGCCGCAAACAAACAAAAAAGCTAAAAAAATATATATATATGTATGTATATGTATGTATATATATATATATATATAAAACTTTTTTTTACTTTTAAACCGTTTAACTGATAGTATTAATAGGTAAAATGTTTTACTTTCGGTAAAGTATCTGATAGTTTTACAAAACCTTCAAATGTACTGTTATGAGCACTAGTTCCATGCTCACATCTTCCATGTCTTACTATTTGTTGCTCTGTTTTGACTTCTATGTACTCTTATTCATTCAACATAATACCTTATCTCAATTAAATGTACTGAAATTAATGTATATATGTGACACAAAAAATCTGTTTATTAATTTGGCCGGTAAAAAATATGCTTGGCTGGTGAATTTTTTCATCTACCAGTCCCCGTGGCAGGTGAGCAATAAAGTTAATTTCGGACCCTGAATGACACAGAGTGACAGTAATGTAGTTATGTTGCTCACCCCCCTCTGACTGCTCAGCCATTATTACGACTACTACTGCAGTTTATGTACAGTCTTCTCTGGGGTTATGATTAAGTCGTAATTGATCTTTAAACATAAAAATGCTTAAACAGAGTAATGTTTTGATAGCGCCACAGTGTTTACACTTTCTGGGGGTATTAGCCTGTAAATTACTTACTTATAGATAACTTTACATTTCCATCAGCTATATCTGTTAACATTTTAAAAAAAAATCCTTGGATGAAAACCTGGCTAGTGTCTTTTAATGAACTTTGAGCCAACTGTATGGACCAATCTCCTTCAGGTTTTCTGTCCTTCTCAGAATTAGGGGTCGACCGATATGTGATTTTCAGGGCCGATACCGATTATTACAGATCAAGTAGACCGATAACCGATATTTTAAAACCGATATATATATATATATATATATATATATATATATATATATATATATATATATATATATATATATATATATATATATATATATATATATATATATGTCTAGTGTACAAAATGTAAGTTATTGTCAAAATTAAGAATAACAGAGTTTTGACAAATACTTTCTTTAAATTATTTTAAACATATCTTTAAATCTGAGAACTGTTAATAATAACATTATTATTATTATTATTATTAATAACTAAAAAAAAATGTGCAGGGAGCACTCAGCAGCATTCTGTAAAACTTTGTTAATGGTAAAACTTTGTTAATGGCAGACTATTTTAATGGTTAAATTAAATTTTAGAAATCAAAAAGCATTTCTAATTAATTGAAATCAAACTTATTCAATTTATTCACAGTTTAATAAAAATTACATGTTTAGGGCCGTATGAAAAAACGAACTTTTATTTTGACGGGTTGCCGTGGATATCTTTGAGTTTCTGTGTGTTTATGATATGACGCTAACTTTTCTCAGTTGAAGCTCATGAAGTGACTAAGCGGCTCTGGAGATGATGTTTATGCAATCATGTCCTCATACAGTATAATGATGCGGCTGAGGCTGAAAACAGCGCAAGCGTCACGCGTGCTCCAGTGTGTGTGTGTGGTAAATGAAATCACGCGTCTGCACCATTCATTTAGAGACACGCAGGATTCATATTTAAATAGTCTTTTTGCGGTTTGAAATTCGATTTGATTTGTACTGACCTGCTTTTTATTAATTCATCAAGAAGTTGACAAATTCCGTGACATTCCGCTTTATACAGTGAATTCCGTTTTTATGACTGGATTCCGCGATTCGGTCCGTGTTTTCTGCATCGCGGACATCACAGGACCCTGTTATATTGAGGTGTTTTGCAACTTCAGTGTAGTAATTTATTGCTACTTCAGCAAAGTCTGCTGCTGTCTTAACTTTGAGAGACAAGACAACTGATGAGTGATCAGTGCAGCAGTTCCAGTCAGCGAGTGCTGTCGGTGTGAGTGCTAAACTTTCACTGCCTTCAGCTTTCTGCATTGATTGGCCGGACTCGTGACTCCAAACAAATCAGATGTGCGGGACATTGCATTGGTCTAGTCTACAGAGTGGTGAGTTCCGACAGAGGTGGCTGCGTCAGAGCCAAATATAGCGCATTTCAAAATTAAATTATTTTATCGGCAAAACGGTTTTGAAAATGGGCGATACCGATAACCATAAAAATGCTCAATATCGACGCCGATAATCGGCCAGGCCGATAATCGGTCGACCCCTACTCAGAAGTCATCAATAGCCCAATTGCTACAATGACTGGTACTTGGTTTTTATTAGGGCTGGGCATTGATACAAGTTTTGCTATTCTATTTCTATTCATAAGCTTGCGATTTAGATTCTGATATAGTTTCAATTTGATTCAATATGAATTAATTTGCATATATCAGGTATAGTACATGTACACTGAAAAAAACTCAACTAATACAGCAAAACCCCAGTCTGCTAGTACATTACTCTAATATTAAAGGTCAAAATTAACAACTGATTTGTATACAGTTGCATATAATGCAGTTTTATATAATGCCATTACAATAACTTTAATGAGTTAAAATATGAATATGTAATATAGTGCATTTTTTGAAAAATGCTCCTCTAGAGTTAATTTTTTTGCTTACTATCGAGTTTGATAATTGAATGGTTTTCTGGTGGCTTTATCGCAGTAAATGCAACATTACTTGACTTTTTTTTTTTACAAGAATTTTACTGACGTCTTTCCGCGGTTTAAACACTAATTGAGTGATTAATGAGACACGATGCCATTTCACGACTGTTTTTTTGTTGTTGTTTTTTTTTTCAACATACCTTCTGATATTCATTCATGTTTATTTCATGCTATAATATAACTAGTAAAGAGGAATAGATGAACGGAGGTGCTACAGCGATCTGTCACGGCACAGTGTCCCTATTATGTTATTTTAAAGTTTCCTAATGTTGTTTTGGAGTCTCCTACAACAGGTTTACATGCATCAAAGGTCAAAAACGGTTTAATTTTTTCATAATATACATTTGCACATTACCACATTTTCAATGATTCTCAAACGACTCGTCAGATGAATCGGTCTCTCTAAATCCCTCCTTTCCGCGAGCTACTCTGCTCTGATTGGCCAGAGAGGTCAGTCTGTTGTGATAGGTTTACCGCATACAGCGCGTCGATAACAAAAACGCCCATTGCCATAACATCAGCTCTGCTTGTCCTGAGGCTTCCTACACCGTAAGGCGTAAACTAAACAGATTGACGTCAATTGTACCATATCAATCCGACCGTGAGTCCGAAGATGAAACATTGGAAGAACTATTCATTAAACCCAAAGATTTTACTACTATATTGCGGTGAACACGTGGAAACTGTCAATAACAGTGCATACGCAATGTATACATTAGCCGAGCTCTAGCGTGAATGACTGATGTAACATAAACGTTGGTAAAACAAATCTTGCTCCATGCTTAATCTTTCCTCAAAGTAGTGATAACGACAGACAATCTGCATTAATAGACACAGTTTTAGGTAATATGGCTCAACTGATTAGCAGAAGTATTTCAGTAAGACAGTAATATTGTGAGTTAAGTTAGCAGGAAACATACACAATATAAAACTCAAAACTAAGTATTCTGAACACCATCTTTTAAAAGCAAGCGCTTTGCAAATCCTGCATTGAACTCCGAGATTTGAGAAGCAGTCGTCAGTAAAGTAAAGGGAACACAGCAAAAGTTTAGGATTACACTGCTGTGATATTGTGGTGAAGATGAATTTTAACCACCACTGATTCTTCACATGCTCGTCCTTGGGCAGTGAAAAAAAAAACTGGCTTTACCTTCACATTGTAGAGCACAGCGTCTTCTCGACATGATGCTATTCAGTATCTACAGGAATCAGCTGCCGGTTTGAGGTTCAAGTTTTCCCTGGTGTCTGCGCACGCAATAAAGTAGGCGTGCAATATGCTAAAGTTTCGTCTTGACGTCACAACGAAACGGCTTATGACTAGTTTGAAAAAAGATTAATTTAATTGACTCAGAGTCGACTCTTACTTTTGAAAGACAATAACTTTATATACGGTGCACTTTCAGATTTAAAACTTTGCAGGATGTTTTCATTCACTTAGAGCTATGTTACACACTACATGAAAGGTCATTTTCAAAATAGGTGTTCTTTAAAGAGCATTAAATCCACATTTATTATTTGAATTTCATAGTAAAATTGACAATTTAAAAGCTGAGACTTTGTTTCCTATCAAAAGTAGCCTGCTCTGTCTTGTCTGTTGGCACGTTGTTCATGTCCTCTTTGCTCTGCGATGTATTTTTCACTGCATGAGAAAATGGGAGTGTGGCATATGACCCGTCATTTGTGTATGCAAATGACAGCATTTTTGTAGTTTTCCCACACTCTATTGGTTTGGCGTTGTTTGCACTTGTTTGCGTTGTTTGTTGACCACTGTGGTAAAAATCAAGCTTTTAATGTTGTTTGTCTATGTGGTGTTTTTAATATGCTCTAAGACAAACCATGTACAAATGCATAAGTCAACACTATTGCTGCTGAGTATTTTCTCCTTAAAATTCCAGTGAACCAAAGAACGGGTTTGAAATCGCTGGCTTTTCTGACGTCACAAACTACCTTGTAACCAATCACCTCAATGTGTGATCGTCAACAAATAGATCTCTGAGCTGGTGCGAGTGAGTGGAGGCGAGGCTTATTTTCATATTCATAGAACCGCACATACTAAATGAGGCAAGGGTGTAGTTACATTCAAACATTCAAGCTATTTTAAGGCATTAAGACAATTTTTTCAATTAATTTTTGATGATCAAAGATGAGTTTTAAGGGATACAATGATTGCCTACAGGGGGACTTTAACAAAGTTTTAAGGGCTTCCTGTGATTTTCATCAAAATAAGTTAGATGGTTTAACGTTTGAACTTCCATAAATATTAGTATTGTAATTTTACAGTTGCAATATAAATTATGAAATACTGGAGTTTTTTTATTTTACAGTTAAAATTACAATAGTATATTATACTAATATTTCTTATTGATTTATTTAGTCATTTTTATATGTAATAATAATATTATTATTTTATAGGCATATTGAGATAGTCGCCAACATTTTGGCTAGATTGTACAAACAAGCAAATTCACTTTTTTTTTATCGCAATCATAATTTTTATCAGAGCTCTAGCATCCCTGCGCTCCTACATAGTTCAGTAATTACCCTTCAAAATGATTCCAGGTTGAGTGCAAGTTGAGCTTTTATTGACAGCATTTGTGGCTCTTATATCTAACCACAAAAAAGACTTTTAAATATGGTCAAGCAAGGAACAATAAAATACTTAAAGTATAGCCGTAGCAACAAATGTGAAATGTTTTGACAGTGTCAGAAAAGTTTCACAAACTTGTACCATTGCCATGTGAACCCAGTAACTTTTGCAAAAAAGGGAAGTCTACATGGAGAAACCTCTAATCACATGAATTGGGTTGATAGGAGAATAACCAGAATAACTTCTGGTTATATGCAAAGTAAGACTTGTAAGACTTGCTGCTCTTGCTTTAATTACCCACTGCTCTGATTGGGTAATGTTTTTGCATATGAAATAAGCATTTCATGTGGAACACTTTTACAAAACGTTTACCATATCATCACTATTACAGCTACTGATATTAAATAATCTTGAAAAGTTGAGATTTGCATCGTTTAGGTCTACACCCACTGCATAAAAGGTTGCATTGTAGCCGATCACAGTCATGTCTGTTGAGCGTACTAGTCCAGTTATTACCATTGCAACTCAGTTTCTGCACTCTCGTGAATGCTTGCATCATAACTAAAACATTGCAGACACGATGTAAATAAGACATTCATTGGGAATTGTTGACAGGTTCATTAATTATAACGGGTTTGACTGACAGCTCCAGTGATCAAAAAAAGGAGCGTTCTTTGATCGCTTTCAGTATATAGCCTATTTTGAGCTGTTTTTGGATCAAGGAAGTTTTTAGTTCTGAAATTTACTGCATGTTTTATAGTACAATGACCCCTTTCATGTAAAAAAATCTGAGAAATTTGACTTCTCAATTCATCATGACCCCTATATTTTTTGCAAAACCTAGCAAACTAACTTGGTGACATTTAAATCAGCAAAATTCCCCAAGCACCTTTTAATATATTACAGCAAGCAAATGTTTAAGTTTGCAAGGCATAAAGCATTGAATGCAGCTTCTATTGAAGGAAGAGAGTCGAAAGGGATGTTCTTATTCATGATAGTTGTAAAATATATGAGAGGAGTTTGAAACTGGTCAAAGCTCAGCATTGCAGTGACTCCTACTTCCACCGCTGAACATGCCAAGGGCAGAACCTCTTCACCTCTCACTCAATACACAAACTCAGACTGATTCTCCTGCATGAATCATTTATGTGGAGTCATTGCACTTTAGCTCTTCTCTCTCTCTCCCCCCTTCTTTTGTCTTCACTGTAAAACATTTCAGACCTCTCCAACTCAATTTCTAGTGATTGTCACATCTAAATTTTTCCAATTAGCCTAATTTAATTTCTGTGAATTGAATTTTATCAATTGTGGCAACAGTCTGGTAACATGGGTTCAATCAGAAATATAAATATTATTGGTCCAATTAAATATTTAGTAGCAATTTTATTTCTCAGTGTCCCAAAAGCATAAATGCATTAAGCAAAACACAGAACACAGACAACAGGGTTGACATTTTATCATCACTTTCTTAAATTAATTCCAACACAGGATATGTGGTAAAAAAACAACAACCTTATTTTATATAAGGAAAAACACTGAATACATTCAAGAAGTCTTGATATGAGGATGAAAACTTTCAAAAGCGGCACTATATAGTTTAAAACCCTGCAAACAACAATAAAATCTAACATTAATGACAAAGTTCTCCTGCATCACATCTGGAAAGTGACAGAACAGAAGTTACTTAATTATGTAATGAGGATGAGAGACGTGTCAGTCGATGTAGATTTTGCTTTATGGTCTACTTTGCTGGTTATTATATCTAGCTTTTCAGGACTGCTTAAAGTTACTGACACAAGCAATAAAAAAATGAATGGATGAATAAGAAAATCGTGAGCGTGATGCGTTTTATATTAAAAGGCAATAAGCCCTGCAAGAGGCCGACGTTTAATTTAGAGACAACTCTTCTGAGAGGGTTTTCATGTGTTGTGCTTTGGGTGTACTAACAAGATCATTAGACTGTTAGTATTACACTGTGTCCTAACTACACGTGACGCGCGATAAAAGGTATCTTTTCCATGTTAATCAGAGTTTTTGTCCTAACCAGCCGCGACACGCGATGATTCTATTTTTCTGCGACTGGAACAACAAACACAGTGTGGCAATGTAAATCTCAGGTAGTGTTTATGTGCTTTATGTAGTGTTAAAAGCATGCAATGTGACTTTGAATATCATTTAGTGCTCCCAGCTTTGTAGCTGTAAAAGCAACAATGGAAAATTCCCCTCAGATCTTGAAATTAAACAAATGTTATCCTCATTAAATCCTCATGTTGCAAGGTTGGTTTTCAGCCTGGGAACGTTGGGGGGAGCGGGGAAAGTCACCATTTCCACCAGAACAGGTTATTAAACCATCCAAATGATTTCTAAACGGTTGTATTAAGTTGAAATAGTTGCCAAATGCTCCTTTAAATTGTTTATTCAAAGCAATGAAATAACATGACTCCCTTTTTTTAAAAAAAAGAGAAGTGCTTAACATTTACTAACATTTATAAATCAAATACAATTTTGTAAATTGCATAAATACCAAAGTACCAAAATACCGAATGGTACCAAAATACTGAATCGTTCCGTACCACTTTTTTTGGTACCTAGCACAGTAGTCCGGTACCTAAAGGGTGGAACTAGACTCACTGCAGAACGTTGATTGGTTGACAGAGAATCGTCACTTGTACGTGCTACAAGGGGAATGAGACGCCCAACACATTTTCTGCGCTGCTTTTCTATTGTTTTCTATGTAAACATTTGGTAGACACAGAGCTGCTTTGCACATGTAAAGTTAAAGAAGTTTTAAAAAACATGTTTTTTCCCATTCCACTGAATCATGTTTTTAAACGCAAAAAAAGTACTCTGTGGGATCAGCGTTTCGGCTCTTTGTAATAAACTATGCATAAATGATGCTGTTTTATTCATAATTGTTTATGCAATTTACAAAATTGTATTTGATTTATAAATGTTAGTAAACGTTATGCACTTCTCTTTTTTTTTTTTTTTTTTTTTTTTTTTTTTTTTTTTTTAAAGGGAGTCATTTCATTGCTTTGAATAAACAATTTAATGCAGTGGATTGTTTTACTCATTACGCCCTCTTGTGGCGTCAGACGAGCCAAAAGCTTCCCTTTTGAATTCAAATCTAATTTGATTATTAGTAATATTTAAGTATAAAATTTTTATTTAGTTTTTTAGCCATTTTGATCGTCCTAATCAGTTCTTTTTAAGCTGTAAGGACTCATGTACAGTACAGTGAGAAGTTCTTTCCTGCGATTTCATTTATTGCTGTTTATGCTTAATTCAATCCAGTGACTAAAAGATCAGCTTTACATTGGTCCTTTTAGTTGCATTAAAATGATGAATAAATTATATACAGAAATTGAGCAAAGAACTCTCCCTTTTTAATCTCTTGTAATAAACTCCCATTATAATCAATGACACTGTCTACTACACAATGAATCTGTTAAAATTTCATTGTGTCTGCACTTTTTTTCATCGCATTGTGGTGTTATAGGCATAACATGAGCTTGCATAGCTAGAAGCGTTTGTATTCGTGTGTTTGTGTAGATTGTTTCAGCAGTTTGCTTGTCAGAGCTGCTCACTGGTTAAGAGATCTGCCTGGTCCTGTTGGAGGTCTTACTTGGCAGCGTCATTCCCTGTCTTTAGATGGGGATTCCAACTCGTAGAAAAAACACTTCAGGGGGCAGTTTTGATTTCTCTCTGCAAGACCTTCTGGAAGCTTCTAGCCCAGCATGTGGACCTCTGTATGGGGTGGAGCTAGACTTTGACTCCCTGCTAGCATGAAGAACACTTCTTAATTACAGAAGATTAAAACCAGTCTCCTGCAGAGTTATGTTGAGGGCCAGACTCTTTCTCTTCATTATTAATAAAAACCAAGCCTCAGTGTTGCCCAGTGGACTGCGCCTCCTGTAGCCAAGTGCACTTTTATCACCCCCTTCCCTTTTGGCTGTTTGTGCGCCGTCAGTTCCTGCAGTTTGACTCGATCTGGCATCCTCTGTGAGTTGTTCACATACAGAGTGTTCCTGCAGTCTGCGTTGAATGTGCTCCCACTGAGACAAATGACCTGCGCTTCAATTCACACTCCGCCAAAACAAACAAGCTGAGAAATGTAGCACTTCTTAATGAGTTTTAATTACAAACATGATTATGGTTGAAGAAGGAATATAGCCATCTTTGTGCAAAGTGGAGCAGAGGCTTATGCATTAAAATGTTTACAGACAATTATCTTCATGACTAGAGTGGATTTGGATGTTGGATGTATTCTCTGGATTCACAGTTGGTTTGGTTGCTTTGTTTGAACCCATTTGCGATTCCAGTCCCAACTCTCACAGGTCTCTCTTCACAATGTGTTTTTTGGCTCTGAACCCTCATGTATTTGCTTCATTAACATGAGTATTAATGTTTTTAGTTTTTTTTATCACTGTGGCTAGGTAATTGCCAAAAATTGATGTTTTGTTCGCTTTGCTTTATAGTTGTTTAAGGCATACTTCGCTCTTATTTTTGCTCATCCTTGAGTGTGATTTTGGACAGACGAGCACAAATTGCATTATCTTCAGAAAATGAAAAAAAAAGTCATAGGTGATGCCATTCAGTGCTTTTGCGCTTTGGCGACACGTGTTTGAATCCCAGCTCGTGGGACAGTTCTGTCACACTCCCTCTTCTATTTTACTATATTACCAACATTTTTCATGAACTGAACTTTTTCTATGTACACAAAAGGCCTATTTCTCTCAAATATTGTTCTAAATGTCTAAATCTGTGTTAGTGAGCACTTCTCCTTTGCCGAGATATTCCATCCACCTCACAGGTGTGGCATATCAAGATGCTGATTAGACAGCATGATTATTGCACAGGTGTACCTTAGGCTGGCCACAATAAAAGGCCACTCTAAAATGTGCAGTTTTATCACACAGCACAATGCCACAGATGTCGCAAGTTTTGAGGGAGCGTGCAATTGGCATGCTGACTGCAGGAATGTCCACCAGAGCCGGTGAATTGAATGTTAATTCTCTACCATAAGCCGTCTCCAAAGGCGTTTCAGAGATTTTGGCAGTACATCCAACCGGTCTCACAACCGCAGACCATGTGTAACCACATCCTGCATCTTCACCTCCAAGATCGTCTGAGACCAGCCACCCGGACAGCTGCATAACCAAAGAATTTCTGCACAAACGGTCAGAAACCGTCTCAGGGAAGCTCATCTGCATGCTCGTCGTCCTCATCGAGGTCTCGACCTGACTGCAGTTCGTTGTTGTAACCGACTTGAGTGGGCAAATGCTCACATTCGATGGTGTCTGGCACTTTGGAGAGGAGTTCTCTTCACGAATGAATCCGGGTTTTCACTGTACAGGGCAGATGGCAGACAGCATGTATTGCGTCGTGTGGGTGAGCGGTTTGCTGATGTCAATGTTGTGGATCGAGTGGCCCATGGTGGCGGTGGGGTTATGGTAGTGCTGGGCGGTTTGACCAAAAAATTATATCACGTTTTTTTTTCAAAATTATGCTTGTTTTCCGGTTTATGACGTTTTTTTGTTTTTTTCATGCATAATCAGGTGTTAAAAGCAATTTCTACTGGTTGAGAGAGGAATTACTGCAGTAAATTGACTTAGGATGGTCTATTTTACTGTCATTAGTGAATATTGTAGAATAATTCCACACTAGTAATACAGGTTTGCATGGCCCTAGAAAACTATGCTGTTGTTTACAAATAAGAGCCAGTCATGATTCTAATGAAGTGAGGAATCAGAATGCAAAGACAATTGCAGTCAAAATACAGAACTTTTATTTTACTGTGCAAATTTCACAATTTTTTTTTTTATAAAAACCAATACAAAAAATAGAACAACTTGCAATACTTTTGCTTCAAGTTCAAGCCCAGGTACATTACACAGTATTCAAGTAAATCTAAAACAAAATATAAAACAAGTGATATAAAATATAAAACAAGTGACTTAGTGAAAGTGTTTGCTTTTTCTGTCGTAGTAAGTCCCTCTAGCAAACCTGTCTTTAAGTGACATTTGGCTCGACTTTTCTTTTGCTTTCCCCGTGTTACCTGCTGATGTGGAGGGCGCTGAGTCCGCGGACTTTAATTTCATACATTCTTGATATTCCAAGACGTGCTTGCAGCTAAGGTGCTGGAGCAAATTGCTTGTGTTGCCGCCTTTGGCAACAATTTTAGCCCGACAGCACTTGCATAAAATGGTTGTTTGGTTGACGTCGGATTTTTGGAAACCAAAAAACCTCCAAACAACTGACCCGGCTCCTCTTTTTGGCACAAGTTCTTCTGTGTCATGTTCTACTAGTTCTGCATCATCCATCTTCCGTAACACCAGAGGACTGCTGTTTGTTTTCCCTCGCCTCACGCAGTCGTTGCTTAGAAGTGCAACATTGTAAAGGGTCCGTCTGAAACAGTGTCGCGCGGTGCAGCGTAACATTCGTTCCAAACGTTGTGTAATTAAATACATCGGTATGGCGGTATATTAAAAATTAACATCATAACGAAAATATGAACCGGTATACCGCCCAGCACTAGGTTATGGTATGGGCAGGCATATGTTATGGACAGCGAAAACAGGTGCATTTTATTGATGGCATTTTGAATGCACAGAGATACCATGACGAGATCCTGAGGCCCATTGTTGTGCCATTCATCCACACCTATCAACTCATGTTGCAGCATGATAATGCACGGCCCCATGTTGCAAGGATCTGTACACAATTCCTGGAGGCTGAAAACATCCCAGTTCTTGCATGGCCAGCATACTCACAGCATATATATATATATTAGGCTTACTACGATAGTCGGTGTTACCGGTGTTACACGGTGTTCAGTTGCCCATCTTGCCCACTTTGCTCCAGCACCGCAAACAAAAAAAACAAATTTAAAGCATTAAAAATATTTAACGCAATTACGCAGTATCCGTTAAGTCCTATTACACACACACACGACCCACAGAAAAGACGTGTGTCAGTATCGAGATCTCTTTCGGGCTTGAACAAACCATAACACACAAATTATGCCAAAATGTCCGTTTTGTCGAGTGTCCTCATAAGAGCAGTCTTAAATGATTTAAATAAAGTCTTAAATGAACATAGAGATTTGTGAGAAAATGGGACGTGTGTCAGATCGCGTCTCTGTCCCACATTGCACTGCATTAACGAGTGTAGCCTACAGTTTATGTACGCTCAACGGCTGTCCGAATTCGCTCACTCGTTTTCATTCAAGTGAACAGTATTAGTGGACTAATGTAGGGAATAGGCCTAACTTAGTGAATGAGGGTTTAGGGGGCGATTTCGGATTCAACCCATGTTCTCAAGCAGTGACAAATAGAGGACACTGACAACGCGCCGACAGACAGGACAGAGCAGGTAATATTTAATATGAAACAAAGTCTCAACTTTCAAATTTGGTCAGTCAAAGAAAATTAAACAATAAATAGGCACCGTTTTCTGGCTCTTTAATGTGTCGTGACAGATTGCCTCAGTTAAATCCACGTTCAAATCCACAGACGTCAATCTACTAACTCTCCTGACTGCTTTGTTGGACAAAAACGGTGGATTTTGATTGGTAAGATCGCATGTCAATCAAACTCCCGGCGAAAGATGAATTGACGCTAATTTAAAAGTGAAGTGAAAAATAGTTTTGTTTTCAAATTAGCGCTAATTCAGGGCACAATAACAAAACAGTGCTGTTCCGCACGGCCGCACCATTATGCATGCCCGTGCAAACGCGCGCATTTTACTTTTCCTTTAAATTAGCGATTTAAAAGCCCCCACCGGTGATACCGGTATTACCGGTGTTGTCACACGTCGATTAACCGGTGGAAAAATATCCTCACCGTCACATCCCTTATATGTATATATATAAATAAATATAAATAACAAGACTGTTTATCATGGTGATTTATACAGAGACTCTGTGGATTTGCACGTAAGGAGCCTAAACAGACAATGAACGAGAGAGAGATCGACTTCACGTCAAGTCATATATTCATTAAAAAAAATAAGTTTGCCACGTCTAAGGAAAGCGAAATCTTTGTTGCATCATCCTTTTAAGGTTATTCCACATGAATGCCGTCAGCGCTGGTCAATGCATTAAATCAATGCCATCGATCTCTATGTAGTGAACTATCAGTTTCAGCGTGGCCCATGTGGCGCATTGCTGCTCAGCCGAGCCTTGTAAAATTACGCTCAAAGTTAACATTATTCAAAATACATACTAAGTGACCGATAAAGTCTTTGGCATGAAATATACTTCGATATTACTGTTCTTTTAATTTATTTTCAACATCTGAGGTGAATTGTCGCTTTCATTATGGCGGTTTAAAACAAACCATTTTAAGATTATAGAAAACAGTTCAGTAGAGCTGCACAATTAATCGTTAAAGGATCGCAATTTCAATTCAAACACCCACAGTCCTAAATGACAACGATTCACCCGTGTCTGTTAAACCTTTGACAAACATCCAAATCTGTGTTCGCACTGCCACTGAATCCAGAGAGAGCAGTTATGTTCATTATGTAGGTATGAAACCGATTCACAAACAGTCTTTTCAACCAAAGTTTTATTATTTCTGTGTTACAAATATTAATATTATCACAGAAATGCTTGGATAAAAGTTTATATTTCTGATATAAACACTGACGTCTACAGTAGTGATTAAATTAAAGCGAATCACCCTTTGAAAGTAACTCAGTGCTTCAAATAATGATTGTATCAATTACATACATTGTTACACCACCAAAAATGTATGTCATTGAATCATTCAAGTAGAGATGCACCGATTACAATTTTCTAGGCCGATTCTGATTCTTCATTGAGTTTGACCTGCCAATACCGATTTTAGCCGATTTCGAGTTCATTTTTTTAACCACTTTACAGCCCACACACAATCGAAAATTTATTTTCTATCTTCTCTTTAATAGAACATTTTGCATAGAACATTTTTTAACAGATAATCGTTATAAAATAGAACTATATAAATTACTCTTGGTGTGGGAAATTCACACACATCTAAAGTGCAGTGTTATGGAAGAACCATTTATTTCGTTTCACATCCAATATCAAACTAAAAAATTGATATTTAGCAAACTAAACTTCTGTATGAAAACGGGTAATGTCGATAGAATAATATATAAATAACAAATAAAATAAAAATAGCCTTGCAGTATAAAGACATTTCTCAAAACACACACACAGGCCTATTGCAATCACTTGTACATAAATGGCAAGTTTTATTTCGCAAACAGTTCTCTGCCACATGTCCAGCCAGGCTAAACAAGCACTAAGCTCGGGCAAGTGGAGCAAGTGCTGGGAAACGATTGGGAAATAATAAAAACAAGTTTAAATGGGTACATTTTAGGGCTGCAACTAACGATTATTTTGATAATCGATTAATCGGACGATTATTTTTTCGATTAATCGATTAATCGGATAAAGTTTTTTTATTTTATTAGATTTTTTGTTTATTATAATTAAATAAAACCTTAAATCAGGGTATTCATGTGTAAAAGTGTACTTTAAAAAGTGCAAAAGCCACACATTGAGTTTTACTAATATAATCTTTATTTTTGACATTTTGAACCTTAATATATTGATATAATTTAAATATAGAAAGACTGAAAACAAACGTGTGATTGTAGTAGAGCCGCAGTAGATCGCGTTTGAAAAACAATTAAAACTTAATAGTAGACAAATGCTATAAAAAGAGAACGGAATGGAGGTACGCAGCAAGCTAACAGGCTTGATTAAAAAGACAGGAAAAATTATGCATTAGTGCACAAGCATTCGCTGAAAACCACTGACTACAGTGACTAAAAAAAAAAAAATCTTTTACTGCTGCTGTTATTAACTGCCTTTATATTTAGTGCTTCACTTTGTAAACACCGTTTTAATTTAACCTATTTCTGCGGTAGCGCTATTTTAATCCATCACTTATGTTGCGAGCGAACTGATTGCGCAACCTGATGCTCGAGACAAAATAGATCTAGTGTGACTGTTCCGAAGTTAGTAAACAAAGCTGTTTACACAGTAGCATTGTTTTCTCAGATCAGATAGCTATCGGATCGTGAAAAGACCAGGTGTAAAAGCCCTTCTAAACACGCTCAAACCACTTCAGGAGGAGATCTGAGACTCATTCCATACGAAACTGGAAAAGTGTAAATGCATCTAGCCTAGTTGTTGAAACCACATATGTACATTTTACTCCTCCCAAAAATGCTAAAAAAAATAAACATGTGAGAGTGTGTTATAGGCAATATAATGTTATAGCCGGATATGACGACGCTACTGCAACACGCATTACCGCAGATGAGCAATCTATTCATCAAGCCAACGAGCAAACTATCGCAAATCAAAGTGAAAGTAAGTCGCAGACGCTTAACGCACAATCATCATCATTAAAAGTAAAGAAACGAAATGATCTTACCAGTGCTGTTGCCGCTCTCTCTTATTGCGGTGTTTGATTTTGATTTTAACTGCTAATCAATAAAATGCAGCTCATATCTGTTGCTTTCGGTGACGTGAACTCCATTAAATCTGCATATAGCGCGGGAATTGAAGAGCGAAAACACATTTATGTGACCAGGTGTAAATGGAATCGTTTTGATAAATCAGAGCTATCCGATCTGAGAAAACGCATGAAGTGGCCAGGTGTAAACAGCCCCGGCTTGGGGTGCACACTCTTTTTCTGCCGTCGATTGATCTGTAGGTACTCACTGCCATTTCGCGATCGACTGTGTTGTCATGAAAGTGACGTCATCAGTAAACGCTCCCCGTGACGTAAGCAGACCAACTAATCGATAATGACATTCGTTGACAACGATTTTCATAATCGATTATTATCGATTTTATCGATTAGTTGCAGCCCTAGTACATTTTCTATAAATATTTTTGAGTCTTCATTTTCTTTTCTGACATAGCCTACTCCAGTTCTTGTTGAAACACACCAGACATGCAAATTCTGTGCATTTTGGGCACTATTTGGGTGAAATCATATTTATACTTTAATATAAAATATAAAAATACCCTTTATTGTGTGTCATGACATGTCAGGTTTATGACATGTCATGAAAGGCCAAAGGCCATGAAAAGGCCAAAAACATATTTAAAACAACGTTGTTTCACAATATTATTTGTATTAGGATTGTGGTAAAATTAAAAGTAGAATTACTTTGTAATTTTGAGGCCCACTGATAAATTTGTGCAAAATGTAGATTTTTTTTTTTTTTTTTTGGGGAAAACTAGTACTTGTTCAATCTCAAAATGGGGTTGTTGTCCTTGATACAAGCCACCCATACCTAATGACCCCAAAGAGCAAAGACAATTAAGACATTAAATGAACCTTGGAATAAGCTCTTGTATAAAAATGCCCTCAGTGTAAGAGTGTTTGTCTGTTTTTTTTTCTGCAGTCGCCTACTAAAGCTGTGTATAATGCAAGACACTGGAACCATCCAGAGGCAGAAGAACTGCTACCCACGCCTACATCACGATCTCAAGCTCCTCCAGTGAGTATAACGCCAAGCACAGGACACTCTACTGAACACCTCAACTACTACACAAACACAGGCGTAGTCCACTTTAGAAAGCACTTCAGGCACTTCTCATACTATCACCACAATGTTTATTGTCACCTTTGTTCAAAGTCTTCTGCCTCTATGATAGCACTCCACACATTTCTGCTTTGGTGTTCCCTCAGTGTTGAACAGTAATAGCTTAGCACCAGAACCCAGCTGTTAAAGTCAATATGAAATGACATGCACTTTAATTTAGTTTTGTGATGTTTTATGGAGAGACTTGATTTTATTCAACAGCAATTGATTGGATGGAATTTGCAGTAGATTGTGGAGGATAAAGAATTATTTAATTTATTTGAGCCTCATCTGACTGTCGCACCGGGTCAAAATTGCATTGTCAAATCGCATCGGAGTGAAAAGTATGAAATGAAAAATAAATTATAGTGGCAGTCATTATAAACAATTATTGTAAACACCAAGCCTAAACAAATTTAATTACATTGAAACTGAAACTACTGGCATATGGGACATGCAAACAATAAAATAAATAATGACTAATTTTCAGAGAAGTTATATGTGTCCCGTGCTGGCAAACCTCAGTACAAGTTTGGTATTGTTGTAAAGCGCAGCATTCCAAATTTTTGAATATTCATAGCGAAATCTCAATGGCATGACTCTGAACCAATAACATGTGATTTTCAAACTCATGCTGATGTAAACAAAACGATCTTACTGTCACTGACTGACACATCAAAAGCGTGCGCACAAAGACGTCTCTTAGACGGCGCTCGATTCCGATATACACAGAATCTTGGCGAGTATTCATGCTAACTCATTAATGTTAATATAATTATAAATTCGTTATCTATGTCTTAAATTAACATTTGGTTAACTGCTGGGGATAAATTAAATAAAGAAAAAATTATATTAGATCCGTCCATTAAAGTAGGTCTTAATTTATTGGCTATCTGTCTCATTAATGTTAATAAAACATTTGTGGTGTCATGGAAAAAAATGTTGAAAACTTTTTTCCTATAGATATGGGTTTTGACTTGGTGTGTGCCAAATTTGATGTTATTACCAGGGATTTTATTTTGGAACCTTCAGAAAACTTTAAACAACAAATTATACATCATTTTAAAGTTGTTTTTGTTTTTTAATTGAGAATGTATTAAACTCATTGCGACTCATTTTGGTCACATCTAATTGTAATGATTTGTAGATTACATTTAATGTATTACACTTTCATAAAAATGTTTATAATTGGTTTGTAAATGGTCTTTGTTTCCTTGATTAGATTCGAATGGTAAATTAAAAAAAAATCTTTGATTGCAATTTACCCGTGTCGATTAACGGGCAAAATACCAGAAGTGGTGTATTCCATGGATGAAAATCCGTGATCCGCAGGCTGCACAATATATAAAAAATGTTAAAATCATAATATCATAGCGCTATCATTTATAAACCTACTGTAAAACAGGTAAATACATCAATGTTTCTAAATATGCAAATTGTTGTTTATCACGATTACAAAGTAAAAGTTTAAACCCACATTCTGAGTTTGCATGTTCTGATGTTCACATGTTCTTTTTCAAGAAATGACAATGGTTGTGGCATTTCAAATGCAAAGAAGTGGCCAAATATTAAAGATTAAGTGGACGTTTGAATTAAGTGATGTTTGTCAATAATTAAACAAGGAATAAAAATAATCACCAGGCCATTGGCACACACTTCAGTCATTTGTTATAATACGTAATGTACATTAATAGATTTTTTTAGATTATGTATATTACATTATGTATTTTAACAGTGTTGTTCAATAAAACCATATAATTACTTGCTTTTGATACTTCCTTTGAACCAATTATTGTTGCCTCATTATTATTATTATTATTATTATTATTATTATTATTATTATTATTATTATTATTATTATTATAATAAACTGAGCCTATTATTTTTGTTACCACAAAAGAATAGATTAATCGTTTGATTATTTTGACGATTAATCATATTACCAAAATAATTGTTAGTGATAGTCTGAGTCTTTAGGCATGTTTGGGCTGTGTTCACATTGCAATTACAGTTGTCAGCGTTTTTCTATATTTCAGCTCTTTTTTTTTTAAACATTAAATAGTAGACTGGTGAAGTTTTTTTCCGAGATGAAGCAAGTTATTACATTTTAATGAATGATTCCGAAACAAATTCGAATAAATTTGGAATAACTGAGCCTGTTGAATCATTCACATTAAAACCAGAAATGTGTATTAAAGCAAATGGGGTGAATTTTTATTTGGTGATTTGTGCAAACACTCCCTCCATTATGCCTTCTCACTCTACTAACAACCTCTTCCTCGCTCTCTACATTTGCCATCTAAACACAATCAATCCCACACAATTTAGGCAGCCTGCATCTGCTGCCAGGAGTGAAGCCCACTGTAATATTAAGCACACTGACAGATATGCTTGCGCTTCACTTGAACTGTTTGTAAGCATTCTCATTTGCTCAGCACCTCTGTTTGTACTGTTCCTATAAACAAGTTTTCAAAACATTGCATTATTCATTCAAGGATGTGGTGCTTGGCCATCTTAGAAGCGTTTTATGTAGCAGTGTTGCTGTTGGTTGTGGATTTGGCCTTTTAGCCATTGCTGCATGAGGAATTTATAATGATCTGTAGCCCATCTATAGTCATCATGTTACATAACCAGCAGTGGGTTGGTTGTTGGCAGCTCATGGTGTGTGTGAATCAACTCTGCCAGTGCTTCCAAACATGTTATGGTTTAATTCTGAGTCGTTCTTGCACAGGCTGTTTCATCAGGAGGAAGTAAAGAGTCAAACTCAAACAAGGACGACGGAGTGTTCAAAGCTCCAGCCCCTCCTCCCAAAGTCACCAAGTCCACGACCATCCCCACAGAACCTTACCAGGACATGGTCACTGCACTCAAATGTAGGAAAGAACACAAGGAGGTGAGTGCAAACACTTGATGCCCCCTTCTGATTTTATACAATATAGAAACTTGCTGCATAGCTTCAAATCATGTGCATATTGCCTACTACTTTTTCAGAATAGCATGTAACACTATGCAGTAATAAACATTGTTGATGTATGTAGCCTAAGTTGTCTCGTCATGTTGCATGTTTAATTCAACAAGTGAAATCCAGTTTTCGTCTTGAAAAAACTATTTGGTTTGCATGTTTAATCCAGTTAGTTAATTATTATTTTTGTTTTTACAAAATGTTTTAACTTTTAGCATGAGTCTTGAAAGATGTTAAAATCATGGCTAATACAATGTTTAATTTTTCTCAATGGAAACAGATTTTCGAATCCATTGCATTATGGTAAAATCCCACTTCTTTTGTAAGACTATGGGGGTGGGGTGTTAACCTCAGTCCCTCTATAGGGGAATATAGATCCTCCATAACAAAATATAATACATTTTAAATTTACACGCATCAATCTGGTGCACTTTGAAAGAAAAAAAGTCTTATTTTAAGTCTTATTATCTTAAATTTTGGAAATTGTGGGAATGTGAAAATGCATAACTGGTGCCTGTTGCGTTCCCAAATGCACGGTAAACTCATATCACATGCAGAAATTAATTTAACTGCATTCATTCACTGCTTTCATGATCGGCCCGTGGGCAGTTCACAAAGTGCACAGGTCACTTTGAAACAAACTGACTTAAGTCACAGCCTTTTGCGATTTGATAAGGGGATTAAGCCTGTCAATATTTGTTCATTTGACAGATACCTTGCCAAAGCAATGATGCAAAACACAATGTTAAAGACCTTATTTGTTATTATCAGAAGTTTAAATATACTTTGTTCATTATTAAACGTTGGCGGGACAGATTAGACTGTTGGTCTAGTTAATGAATGGGAAGCACTGTGATACTTGCCCAGTACTGTAAACTTTTGGGGCTTTCGCCTCCGGAGGGTAATTTTGGCGGAACTTCCCGGTTTTCGGCGGGTTCGCACAGCAGGAACTAGCAACAATTTTAGTTCTAGGAACTCCTTTTGGAGGAACTAATTTAACTCCTACTTCAGTGTAGGGTCTAAACCAGCACTATAGGAACTATCCGTGATGTTAGTATACGCTGATTGGCCGAACACACGCGAAACACCAGCACCTGCCATTTGAAAAAGGTTACAAATGATATCCTATATATTGGGCGTTTACTCCAGTCAAATAAAAATGAATATTTCACAAGTATTATTTAAATGAATGGAAATGTACTATTAAAGTAATAGTAAAATTTATTTCTTTACTTCAAAGAGTTTACCCTCAAGAAACGGTTATAAATGTTTCTCATCAAAAAGCTGTGATATGTGTGAAAAGCATGAAATGCTGTAACCTGTCTTCAAAAATGTTTGAAATTATGTGAAAATAAATTGTAATTGGTGCTCATTGCATTCCTAATTAGTTTGCTGCATTTACTGTCAACCGAGCTTATCTGAGGTACTGAAAATGAGTGCTGGAACTGTCTGAAATATTCAAAATCAATATGTATATCAAAATCTATATTTTAACAACACCAATCCAGATAGTTCATGCACAATGCCGCCAATAAGATAGTATAACTGGACCTTTTGTCCCGGGCCTCACACTCACTTGTGTGTTATACTGAAAAAATAAAAAGCTGATTCTGTATTAGGTATGGCTTAAATGCTACTGCGTTAAGACATTTATAATCCTCTAGACATTTGAACATTTGGCAACGTAATTCTGAAGGCCCAAGCAGGAGCCAATTAAATTTGAAATTCAGTGGCATGGAACCACTGATAAAGGCATAAAGCTCTATCTTAAATATGCATACAAAGTAGTGCAGCTGTTTTTCTATACATTTTGGATTTGAATGTCTCAGTGGCAGCATATTGAAAACTCTGGCCTGATCATTAGGACTGTAATAATAAAACATAAATACCCATTGATGGGGTCCAGAAAGCACTGATGTTCTGTAGAGTAATTCTTATTTTTGGTGTTAAACAGTTAGAAAGGTGTGCAAGCCCACCTACGTAATAACCCTTACCCCTTACTCTGCCCACTCACTGAATGAATGCTTTGGTTTTCATCTAAGCTAGAAGTTGTTAGCTGTTCAGATTGTTCTACATTTAGGCAGTTTTCAGGCTCCAAAAAGTTATAACAAATAAGACTGTGCTCTTGTTTGTTATAACTCTGATTGGGGTCTTTCTATTAGCTTGTAGGTCTACATTATCAGCGAATAATGAAGCGTAACATGCAATACTTTGCTGGCCTTGGTTAAATTACATTCCTTTGCATGCGCCATGTGGAACGAATCTTCATCTGCTCCAGACAACTGCCTTTTAAATCATTTATTATTTTTAATATGACAGTAATTGGAGTAGCTAGTGTTGTCATGATACCACAAATTTTGTAGTCTGTACCAATACCATTAAAATTGGTTCTCAAATATTGAAAACATTGTTTGAATAAAGTAAAAAGTAATAAAATGAAGAACAAAGAAACATATTACATGTAATAGAATAAACGGTTTGTCTATTAGTTTGTATTCACACTCCAAGACCTAATGCACTGATTTATTTTCACATAGTGTCAGAATGTTTTGTCCCATTCATTGCTAAGGTATCAGGTGTCAGTTCAGAAATTTTCCTTTGCACTTTGCACTTAAACTGCTCTGATTGGCCATTGCATTGCATTGCATTCATGCACTCCACACACATCTGTGATTGGTTACAGTGCTCAACACTTCATAAAATCATCCCAAATCGATCCAGTACTTAGTACTACCAGTACAGCAGAAAGGCTGGTAGTAATTTATATATATATCTATATATATTTTTTTTTATTTTTTTTATTTCAGTATCAACTTGATACTGAAGTACCTATACTTTTGACAAAACTTAAAATATAATGCAGGATATAAGTGTGTAAATTAACTAATGACATTAAACTAATTGTTACGGTTGGATAATTTTTATAGTATGAATGTTGGGATATAAATTGTGTATCATTATTGACACCTTAGGGTGATAAAGAAACATGCATGAATAAAAAAACGGGATGCTAAAATGAGTTATACAGAAACAGAAAGCCCCCTCTCTGACAGCACGCAATTCCGAATTCAGTTTTCTTTTGCGGCTTATTGCCCTTGGATGGTCAAATACACAAACAGTCATGTCAAAAAACAGTGTAGAGCATTCACATAAACACAGTTGGCTATGTCTTAACTAGATGTAAACAGCTGGGCGAAGACCGGATGTGTATCAGTATATTAGATCCAAGCATTAGGTCTTAAAGAGACGCCAGCCTAATAAACCTGCTGCCATCTGTATCATTAATTTTAATCAAACAAAAGACAATCACTTGCTGCTCTTTGAATGAATAACTTTTATATATTTAATCAGAATCAATTTATATGCAATTCGATCAGTGAAGACTCGTCGACTTTCATTATTGAATTTCTGTTATGTTAAATCTACTATACCTGAAAAACTTGTGTCGTTGTTCTGTTGCATTTGTCCTATTGTTTGTAATTTGCTTCCTTGTTTTTATATTTAATAACTAAAATAAAATAATGATTATATATCGTTATTCAAATAAAATAAAAAATCATATTGTGAAATAAGATTTCGGTCATATCATCTACCCCTAGTTTATATGAATGAAGTGTTTAAGTCAGCGAGAGGCTTTATATATTTATATACCCATGTACCTCAGAAAAGCATCATCAGAGAATGTTTCTGTCAGTAATTTTGTTGATGAGATTAACACTGCATGTAGTTTTGACACCACTGTGCTCTGTTGCACTGGCAGATGTGTAACTGAGCCAAGAAAATAACCAGCAACATGCTTTCTTTTTCTCTACAGTTGTACACTGTTGTCCAGCATGTGAAGCACTTCAATGATGTGGTAGAGTTTGGCGAGAATCAGGAGTTCACCGATGACTTTGAGTATCTTGCCACTGGTCTGAAGACTGGTCAACCCCTTAACACACGCTGCCTTAGGTGCAGAAATCATTCCTCACTGTATATTCTGACCATTGTCCAATATTTAAGCTATGATCTAATGTTTGTTCATTACAATCCTTGTGCAGTGTTATTAGTTTGGCCACGCGGTGCGCCATGCCCAGTTTCAGGATGCACTTGAGGGCCCGTGGGAAAGTGGCTCAGGTCTTTAAAACTCTCAGTGATGCACCTCAACATTCAGTAAGTCTAAAGACTTTTGACTCCCCTCAAATCTTTACTGGCTGATGTCTTACATTTAATCTGTTCTACTTTGCTGTCCTTGTCTTTGTCCTTGTCCCTTCCTCAGAATCTAGCTTTGTGTACGGCCTCTCTAATGTACATTCTCAGCCGAGACCGCTTGAATATGGACCTGGATCGGGCCAGTTTGGATCTAATGATTCGTTTACTGGAATTAGAACTGGACAAATCCATTGCTGATCAGTTGACGACAAAAGAGATGAACAAAGTGAAAGAAAAGATTCGCAAACTCTGCGAAACCGTCCACAATAAGCATCTCGACTTGGAGAATATCACGGTGAGCTTGAGATCAGCTTGTGCTTGTTTATTAGGCGATGTTTCTTTCAGCAGTGCTGTAGTTCTGTTTGTTTCCATCTGCAAACTTTCCTTTCCAGGATTTGGACAGGACAATAACTTTTAATTATTCTGCATTTGTGATAGACCATGCGGATGAAAGATTGTGTTCATTTGGGGTTTTCAGAAAGGTTCAGTTTCTGCTGCTCCTAGTGGATGCCCTTCAGAGCTTGGATTGTGCATTCTAGGGATGTTTTCAAAATCTATTATTTGATGTATTGTCTCTGTCTTAACTCTAGTCTCTGTGTTAAAGAAATAGTTCACTCCAAAAGTATTAATCGACTCTTTCTTGGAGAAGGTTTAATATGCTGTTGACAGTGTAGTTTTTTTAAGCGGTCATTAAAGAAATCAGAAAGAAATGGAATTCAAGGATTTTAAAAGTTGAGTTGTACGTACTTGACATGTTGTTTTTGAAAATGCTGACGTTAAAAAACAGAGACATGACTAACTTGTCAAAGACATCCGTCTGGAGCATGTGCACATAGGCCAGCAATTAAAAATACACTAACTGAACACAACAGATCCTGTGTGAACGCCTACTTAGACTGTTTGCACACTAAAGCACCATGATTAAACCCTCTACAATGTTGTCTCTCTAAATTCATAAATTAATTCAAAGCTGTTGTTTTAATGTGTTTGCTTGAGCCATAAGACTGACTAATATTATCAAGTCGTGTTTCTCTGCATTTCACGCCCTCCATTTACATTTGTTTTAATGTTCTGTTCAGCAAATAGAACTTTGACATTTGCATAATGGAGTAATTATAGCTGAATGTATTTTTTATAATATCTCTCAGACTGATTGTGCATTGTCTTTTTCTCGGCAGACGGGACATTTAGCCATGGAGACGTTGTTGTCGTTGACGTCAAAGAGAGCGGGGGATTGGTTTAAAGAAGAACTCCGGCTTCTGGGAGGCCTGGACCACATTGTAGATAAAGGTCTTCTGCTTTTACAGTGTATTTTGCTGAAGTGACCTGTATAGTATTAATGACCTGTTTATTATTCATTATTTAAAATCGAAGAGCAGAGAGATGTTAATTTTGTATTAAGTGATGGCCATCCCTTTTGCCTGAGTTTAAGATGCATGCATTTTCAAATAAGATGCTTTTAACAGTGAGTTTATGTGCGTGTGTGTCTCCTTAGTTAAAGAGTGTGTAGAGAACCTGAGCCGAGAGGATGATAAGGAGAACCTTGTGGCGTCATTGTGGGGGGCTGAGAGATGTCTTCGTGTTCTAGAAAGTGTAAGTCTGATACTCATCCACACTTTTGAGTTGTGATTCTTAGACATTCATTTTTATTGTTACGTGCAACCAGGTGCAGTATCCAGCTTATTTTGCAATGTGGAAGTAAGCTATTTTTTGTGAATGTGTGAGACATTCCATAAGAAATTCCAGTTTGCAGTATCAAGCAGCATAACGGATAGTTTTGTACAGCTAAAAATAACTTGAAGCGAATGACACCAGAAGCCTCACACATTCAAGTTACAAATGGCCGTGCCCACTCTCATATTTAAAAAACAAGGTGAATAAAGTGCCCTGAATAAGTTGGATCAAGTAGATCCAGGCTGTTTCTCCTTGAACTACAAACCCCCTAAACATAGATTTCAATTAAAAGTCACGTACATTACAGCATTAACAGAATAAAATGATATATGCTGTCACATGGTTTTTACAATAAGACATTTTCGGTGACTTTCCAAAGGTGTGGTCTTGTTGTGATGTACACTACAGTTCAAAAGTTTGGTGTCAGTTTTTTGTTGTTGAAATTAATACATTTTTAACATTATAAATCTATTTACTGTCACTTTTGATCAATTTAATGCATGACTGCAGAATAAATTTGCTTTTTTAGTAATGATGCTAAAAATTCACCTTTGCATCACAGGAATAAATTACATTTTTAAAATAGGCTATATTCAAATAGAAAAGTTATTTTAAATTGCAATAATACTTCAAAATATTGTATAAATATTTACTATAAATTTGATCAAATATATTCAGCCTTTGGTGAACATGAGACTTAGTTCAAAAACGTTTTAATTTTTTTTCCCAACCTCAAAATTTTGAAGATGTATTGATGTTAATTTGACATTTTAAGAGGATTTGTATACAAATTTTGTATATATTCATTTGAAACAGGTAACCGTTCACAATCCAGAAAACCAGGCCTACCTGATCGCGTACAAGGACTCTCAGCTCATAGTGTCTTCAGCAAAGTAAGTGCCTCCAAAATAAATGCAGTTGTTTAGCAGTCTAGCTGTGGTTTTACAATAATGTAGCAGTACTCTTGTCATGTTTTCTGTTTTTGGCAGTAAGACCCTGGTACTGTTCAGTCAGGCAGGGTGCAGGTTAACCGTGAACTTTGTGCTAGCTTTGCTCATTACAGCAGACAGCCTCCAGACTCATTAACAACCCCAATAGCTACAGGAATACTTTATCAACGGCACCAGCTGCTGCCAAGACCATAAGTGCAAAGCTGCGGTGCCAGAGAACACCCTCTGATACAGCTCAAGCCATGTTAACATTTCTTAAAGAGACCAATCATTTCAAACATTAACAAGAGTTGCATACTGTCTCAAGTGTCCAACTTAAGAGCACTTAAAAGGATAGTTAGTCCATAAATGAGTTGTCATTTACTCCATGTCATCCCAAACACTGCATATACACGCTGCTTACAATGAAAATTTACACATATCAGGAGAGGTCAAGCACTGTAAAGCTAGTCCATCTGTATCTGACATCACACAACTTCATGCTCCATATTAGAATATGAACTGAAAGTAGTCAGATTATGATTAAAAAAAACTTCTGTTCAGTCTATTCCTCATACAAAGCTATAGCTTCAGAAGACTTTGGATCTACTTTCACATTTTCTTTACAGTGTAAACTAATAATAAGCTAATTTGCTGCCATGTAAAATTGGAGTCACATGGCAGCAAATTAGCTTATACCGCAAAAGAAAACAAAAATCCATTATTTCTTTCCAAAAGTATTGTATTAGAAACCCAATTGCAGCAGTTAATGGCCAGTGTAATATAATACAAAGTACAAAGTTCTCACAACACTTTTTGTGCTGCAGACATGAATGATACCTCATAGTGCTCATACTTTCTATGCAATCAGAATTCTGGCCTGGAATTGCAAGATGATAAAATGGGTAACAATTTATATAGACTTGCATTGAAAGAGGGAAGCAAAGCCATATTTAGAGACCATAATGTCACAGAGATGTGAAGGCTCTTTTGATTTGGGCCAGTAAGAATTCACACTTTAGCAAACACCCAGCAACCAGATAGCAACACACTAACAACTCAAAAAACAGCCATGAAGCAACGCCCTGGCATGCGACTTTTACATGGGCAAGTACCACTCACATTTTCAGATTTCATTTTGCTTGTTGAGATTAAAGCATATTTAAGCATCTCTTATGGTAAATCTAGCTCATACTTGTCTGCTTGAGGCAGTCAGGCCTCTCTTCCATGGCTAATGTAATTATGAGCTGATGGCCCAGCTCTCTGTATGAGGTCAGACCCTTCAAAGAGTGCAAAGCGAACTAAACACGGGTGCTCAGGACTATGAAGAGGATCTAGATGAGTCAACAAAGTCTGCTCACACACACACACACTTTTGGAAGAGCTCGTTTAGCTGGCTCTAATTCAATTAAGAGAGTTACGGCAGGCCTGCATTAATAATGACCCCACTAATATATGAGTACATGAACCTCTACCTCCATTTCCCATCTCGCTCGCTAATGACCTCACATTATGCTAAGCGCATTAGTGGGATTTTGCATGAAGCTGGTCATACTGTAACATTTGTGCTTTGGTTGCTGACTGCCTCTCTGTTGCTATCTCACTCAGACACACATCTTGGGGGCTAATAGAGAGGAAGAACTAAGTTTCCCCCCTCTAGAGAAAGCTAGTGCAGCTTGTGTTAGTGTCTGCTGACCTTGGCTGGGGTGTAAATGTGATCCATTAGGATGCTGCAGGCTGTTTTCCATCTTGAGTGTTACTCTGAATGGCCATTATTTAAATGCTGATGGAGCACTTGTAGGACCAGATTTAGAGTTTGTGTTAAAATGTTCTAATGTGATGTCACTTTGTACATTAAGAGGCTTTTGATGCCCTGTGAAAGACTGTAAATTATGATTTCATTTATCAAGAGCAGTTATTTTTGTGCTTAAAGTATAATATGATATATATCATATTATATCATAGACCTTAAAACAGTCAGTGCCGCGGATGCCGCGGTTTCGAAAATTGATCAAAAAACGTTGGTGCGGACAGATGAGTTTTGTGATGCGGTTACGGAGGAAATAATAGCCCATCCGCGCATCTCTAATACGAATGAAATGTTATTATGCGTAATGGAACATTGCGCTCCCCAATTCGCGAAAGATCGGATTTGCTCCATCTGTTGATAAGTTTTGTTTAGAAAACCTTGAATCCATGTAAGAGATAATATCATTAGACATAATCCATGTCATTAGAATCAATGAATCCATGTCATTAGACACAACGTGCGCACATGTGCAGGCCAATGTTTTTTTTTTTTTTTTTCGGTGATGACGGTGACGAGCTCAGACCCGCAGTTGGAGTCACTTGACCGCGGTAATGCGGTAACCGTCCCAGCCCTAGTGGACGGATGAGTTTTGTGATGCGGTTGTGGATTAAATAGCCCATCCGCGCATCTCTACTAGTTAGTTCTCACCACATTTTTGAAAAATGCTACAAAAGTGGGCGTGGAAAGCTGCGGAGTGGTGCAGGAAGAGGGGAGACAGACAACACAACAACGTCTTCTGATTCAGACGGTTTTATTTCGCTCTCATTGAGTTGAAAGGCTCAAAGGCTCCGACAAATGCATGCGGCAATTAACAATTACATGCAACAAAATAAACACATATTATACATGGTACCAGGAGCGTCACTAGGAATGTCATTTTAGGGGGGCTAAACCCCCAATGAGGGTATGATTAAAAAAAAAAAAAAAAAAATATATATATATATATATATATATAAAGGTAACACTTTAGTTTAGGAACTAATGCTCACAATTAACCAGTTTCATTACCATGCAAAGGCAGGGTTTTATAATCACTGTGGTCCCAAATGTGAGGTAGGGCAGATAGGGGGGTTCTGGGTTTCCCCGAGAAAATTTTTATTTCTCTGATCTACATATTTTAAGATGTTTTGAAGGCCAAAAAAATTGGATAACAGCTTTAAAACCATGTCAGTGGGCAGCTGATTATTTTTCTCTCCTCATCAGCATCACACTCTTTTTCTCTTTGTTTTTATCTTGCCCTGTCTCTTCCCCAACTAAAGCTGAGCTTTGACTGATATAGGCTTTTCATTTTTGTCTGTCAGTGAAGAAAGTAAACATAGGGTCAACTGATAGATTGATTTTGCCTATGAATCATTTTCTCAGATGCGTTTATTTACTGAAAGCTACTAAAGCTAGGTAATTTAGTTTATAAATGCATTCACAATATGTAGGCTACAAATTCAGTATTGATCTTATGCCTAATACAGGGCCGTAGACAGGGCTTTATAATGAAAGAGGTCCTAAATTTGAGGTAGGGGGTTAATTTTTTTTTTTTATATGTGCATTTCAAGATGTTTTTAAGACCGAAAAAAAAGGATAAGAAATAGCTTTAAAACCATGTCCATGGGCAGTAGATTATTTGTCAATACCTGCTCTCTCCTCATCTCCATCACTCTTTCTTTTTTTCTCAGTCTCTTCATCCCTTTCTCTTCCCCTCCTAAAGCTGAGCTTTTTTAATTTACTAAAGGCTACAATTTGTATTATATTCTCAATATGTACACATTAATTATTAATCTTGTGCCTAACGTGATTAAAACGGCTTTGTTAATGTTTCTTGTCCCCTCACAATGACAGTAAACTAATTATTACATTACATGAGCCACGTTACATAGGCCTATTTTCAGTTAAAAATGGCGAAATTAGACAAAACTATATTAGTTTGCCTGATTATTTTTTGTCATTCGTTTAACATTCATGACCTAAAAAAATGTCAAATATGAAATGTTAAGTTTAGCTTACATCTTATTTTGCACTTGACCGTACGCGTCGAGTCGCACTGTTAAAATTCGCGCTCAGCAGCGTCTGTGAACATAAAGCCCGCCTACTTTGATTTGATTGGTCATCTCAAATATTCTGACATTGACGAGCAGTGACAGACCAATGAGGCTCAGATGAACACACACACACACACACTGTCCTCTGTTCGTGACGTGCTCTCTTCTCGGCGCCGCTGCGGATTGAAGATGAAGAACGCGCTGAATCTGATTATAACAAGACTGAAGCCCCCCTAAAAAGGGCCTAGCGACGCCCCTGCATGCTACATATCATTTGACTGCTTTAATTTAAATCAAAAGTATACATATGAATGTGCTATTGCATTTTCAATAACTTTTGAGACTTATTTTTCAATGTTTATTTATTATTTTATGTAATTTTATTCAAGCCGTCATGTTAAAGGGATAGTTCACCCAAAAATTTTAATTCTGTCAGTATTTACTCACCCTCATGTTGTTCCAACCCCGTAAGACCTTCGTTCATCTTCGGGAACACGAATTAAGATATTTTTGATGAAATTTGAGAGCTGGATCACTCCTCCATAGGCTTCTTCAGGGATTGAGACTTGCCGGCCCCGAAAAGTCATTAAAGACATCGTTAAAATAGTCCAAGTGACTACTGTGGCTCAATCTTAAGTTTATCAAACGACGAGAATACTTTTTGTGCGCAAAAACAAACAAAAATAACTACTTTATTTCAACTATTCATTTCCTTCTCTGTTGGCCTCTAGTCAGTTAACTTAGTATGATTGCGTAGAGCTACGTCACACGTAGACTCACTATTTGCCGACGCTGGTCGTGTGTGATGCGTGTGACGTATAACAACAGAAGCTTACGCTATATCACTAGTGAACTGACTCGAGGCCCAGAGAGAAGGAAATGAATAGTTGAAATAAAGTCGTTATTTTTGTTTGTTTTTTTGTTTGTTTTGTTATTTACTAACTTTATAATCCCATGTCTAAACTTGGGTCTAGACATGTTGTCAGCGAGTCGCGCTATCAACAGCTGATCGGAACGTGCGCACTGTTGACGTTGACAGCAGCGCGGATTGATAGAAATGGAAAGAAAATAGTGCCGATTAAAACTGAGGTATGAATTTTGACCGGCGTGTTTTTTGTGTGTTAAATTAATCAAGCTTTGAAACGCAAATAATTTTTTCACGTAAAAACGCACAGTTTTGAGGCCCCGGAAACTAACCGGGAGTACTTTCTTGAAAAACTTCCAGCGGCCAGAACTCTGACCAGGGAGGTGACTACAGAGTGGATCAGTGTGTATGCACTATAGTGCTGGTAAGGATTCCATACAACTTCATGTCTTAAATGGGCGAACTAACCCTTTAAGATTGAGCCACTGTAGTCACTTGGACTATTTTAACAATGTCTTTAATGACTTTTCGGGGCTGGCAAGTTTCAATCCCTTAAGAAGCCTATGGAGGAGTGATCCAGCTCTCAAATTTCCTCATGGAACAACATGAGGGTGAGTAAATACTGACAGAATTTTCATTTTTGGGTGAACTTAGGCCGTGTGTCCACCAAAGCGTTTTTAACCGGCTGAAAACGCTAGGCGCTCTGCTGAAAACGCCTAGCACTGGGCGCTTGAGAGCGTTTTGGCAGCGCTGCGTTTTTTCAGTTGACACGATTCGTTGCTATGATACAGAATATCCGCAGCACAGATTACTTGTAACTGATTTCGTAGATAATTTGTTTCATACTAAAAATGTTTTTTTCATCCATTTTGTTCGGTTAGCTCTGCTGGTTGATGTCTTTGTACAGAAAGAATGTTGTGACAGTTGGTCGGTGTGGTATTTGTCCCGCCCCTCCTCCACTGTGATTGGACGGCTGTGTAAAAAGTGACAGTGATGAGCGCAGCGTTTTACCCAAAGTTGAACATTTTTCAACTCTCGACGACCAGTAAAAAAGCGTTAAATACACGCTCAACGCCTCGTTACGCTCATGGCGTTTAAAAAACGCGGCGCTCCCATTGAAAACAATTGGAATTTTACGCCAGCTGCGTGAAAAAACGCTTTGGTGGACACACGGCCTAACCCTTTAAAGGTGCTCAAAGCGATGTCGGGTGACATCACTTCTTGTTGACGTTTAAAGTATTGTCAAACAAAACGAAGGCTAGCTAGACCCTCCCTCCTCCTCATCCGCGCACTAACCCCCCAAACCCTTCTTATCGGTTATTGGCTGGAACAGTTTGTTATGTTTCGTGGTGCGGGTAAGCCCAGTTTGTGGAGCCTGAGGTGTCTGCAGAGACCGTGTTTTTTTACAGTGTGTTCAGGGGACAGGCAGCTAGCGGATAGTGAGGAGGTGTTTGTTGTATGTGAGAAAAAATGTTTTGGCCTAAAAAACGCGTGACATCGCTTTGAGCACCTTTAAGGAGTCTAAATTGCGTTTACACTCAAGGTGCAGATGAATCCAATTTTGGAGACTCTTGGTTAAATGGAAGAGAATTTGTGCCTTGCAGAAACTCTCAAAGCAAAAACACTCACTTGTGATCCATGAATGCATCTCTCACTCTCACTACGTGAGCATCTACGTCTCACAGCATCTGCCATAGGAAAGTATCACGTGCTGTTGTGAATAATTAAGAGAACTGTCATCAGACACACAGTCTTATGAATAATTATGAGACACAGAAGTCATCAATGTACTATAGGTGTTACAAAATATATCCTGTGACATTCACACAATGAAGATTTCAAACCCAAAAGACTAATAAATAGTGCAAAAATTAACCAGTTTTCTTAATTTTCTAAATTAATTTACTTAATGTGTAATTTTTGGTTCTCTTGTTGTTCTGAACCACATATGACTGACTTTTGTGAAACACAAAAAGAGATATTCTGAAGAATGTTTATGTTGTGAAATGAATGAAATTTAATTAAAGTTATTTAACTTTTGTGTGAGAAAATTAGCGAACTGTCCTTTTAAGATGTTTTTGAATATTAAAACAATAATTTGTAATAGTTATTTGGAGGCACATGACATCTTTGTTTTTAGGGCCTTATGGCACTGTGAGGAGATGATCCAGAGGTACAGTCGAGAGGTGAACAGAGGCCTGTGCTCGTCGGGCACACCACTACCCTACTGCAGCAACAGCAATGTGGGGAAAGCCGTAGAAGACTGTATGCGAGCCATCATTGGAGTCCTGTTAAATCTCACACATGATAACGGTAACTACAAAGACCAGAATGTTTAACAAAACAAATTTTCCAATTTGACAGTGAAGGAATATATTGTACATGTAACAGTGTTGAAAAAGTTACTTTGCAATTGTAGTTTACCAAGTTACAAGGTATTCTTTAAGGGTTAGTTCACTGAAAAATTAAAATAGTCATTCATTTTTCTCCCTCATTCCAAACCCCATAAGACTTTTGTTCATTTTGTTCATTGGTCAACACAAAGATAATTTAATGAAACCACAGAGATTTCTGCGCCCCACCCCCAACCATTGAAAATCCATTCCAAGAACACTTTGACATGTTAAAGTTCAAAAAGGCATTGTAAACTCAATCCATATGAATCAAGCAAGATGGGAATGGTTTTCTTCAGAACTGGTTTGGTGTTCATTAAACCGCACACACACTTGACTTTGAAATGATATACTCATGTCAATTTTGGGACCTTTTCTGCTTGCTTTGACTACCATATTTCAAATGCATTTTTTCCCCCATTGAAAAAAATAAAGTTTTCTGCTCTAAAGTGATATCACTGACATGGGTTTTCCATTGACAGCACTCAGACCTAGTAACGTTGGTGCTTTAAGTTAGTTACGCCCCTACACCTCCAAACTGTAAATGGCAGAGTATACTTGCGTAAGGGTATGCGTATATGTAATGCACATTTCGTCCTTACAACAGTATGTGCATACTGAACGCATGCAGCTCGATTTTTCTAACCGCGTCAATGTTGTATGCTCAGATTAGTTGGTCCACGAGGCGGCAATACTGGCCTGTTGTTTTACAGTCGAAAAAGAAACGGAGGTGGAACAAAAATACTTTTAAAGGTAGACGGCAGAGTTGAAGAGCACTTCTGTGTGGGGAGATGGCTGCAACTCCAGTTAAAAGAAAACTTCAGGAGAGAAATGGCTCTGGACGAGGATGAAACTTTATCGTACATGTTCACGCACGTCATCAAATGGAGTATACTTTGAAAGGCTATGAGTTTGACTACGCATATGCTAGCATTCAGTTCACGTCGAAACCAAGCGGCAACCTCCCTGTCTCTCTCTTGAAACCAACACGGAAGTGAATTAAACTGCAATTCATCGCCTGGCCGCTTGAGGCTGGCAGCAAAAGTGAGTCAAATCTGTATCTCCCCCATCAGGGCTCGAATTTCGGTGCGGGATTGCGGGTATTGCGCATCATTTTAATCATTCCCGCATGTCTTGCGTTTATAATGCGGGAAATTCCCGCAAACATTCATTCAATCTAGCATGTAGGCCTATGAGTAAATTTAACCTAACAGATTATAAGATCAAATCAGTCATTTTAAAACTTTCTGCGAGACGCAATTTCACAAACAGCGTGAGTGATTCTGCCAATGCCGCGTCTTCTCTGTCTCTTAAAATAGGTTGCACAAGGCAAGCCAATCGCACTGCAGGCGGTGATTCTAGACTCGCGTTTCAGGAGTCGGGACATTTGATGGAAATGTCACTTGCACAATCGGGCCATTGCTTCGTCACTAATGTTTATAATTTGTGTGTTTAAAGTCTTAACTATTTAAACATTCAAGCGATTTTAAACAGCTCGTGAGTAACAAAACTGAGTTATTTTTCGCGAATTATAGTGCTTTAACGGTCAAAAGCACACAACATTGTCTTAATTCCGGTCTTGGGGAGTATCCTCTTAAACAATCGGTTATGTCTTAAAAAAATAATACAAAAAGAAAATGCATGTGACACTATAATGAAAACAGTATGGGCCGTTCACGTTACGTCTTTTGCGCGCTTATCCTTTGCTGAAAAGTCTTTGTCTTCATGGAGAACATGGCTCATGATTGCTTAGCAACGGGGAGCCCTTTTTAAAAGAGGAGAAAGTGGCGCGGACTGCGCTTTACACGCAACATGTGAACGGCCCCTTAATGGATCCGTGCACTAGCTCTTAAAGTGAGAGTAGCCTAAAATGTGTCTGTCATTATTGTATATAAAACAACAGAAGATAGCATTAATTGTAAGGAATCAGGATTAATAGCCTATGTATTCAAATTATACAGGACTAAAAGACTATTCCGTGTTATTTTACATTTGATTACTTTTTTCCGTTTCTGTAGTATTTCTGAATACTAGTGTTAGACCTAAATTTTTCTCTTTATTTCATGCATTTATTTGTGCTACTTTTTTCAATTTAATTTAAAGATTGAAATCAAGCTTCCTTTTGTTGTGTAAACTAAAAAAAATGACCCCATTGTAAAAACACAAATACAATGAGTGAGCAAACATTTAGCTAAACGTATTTTTTTTAAAAATGTCTAAAAAAACTCCCCCCTCAAATTAAAAAATCCCCCCATAAGAATCACCTAAAGGGGGATTCCCCCCCTATTTTCCAAAACCAAATTCAGGCCCTGCCCATGTTAAAATGCCAAACTTCACCACAGAAACAAATATGTTTACAGCCTGGTGTCTTAAGTTGTTTTGGTCTATACAGCTAATTTTGCCCTTCATGACAACTGTGAGGGGGGTGAGTTTTTTTAGAACTCATCCTTTTAAATTATATTAAGCTTTAAAATGCTGCATAATCAAGGGTGTGGCCACTTGAGTGACAGGTGGATTGCCGCTGATGTCTAGCTGTTTGTCTGCTCTGTTATCCATCATGTCACCTCAGCTGATTCCAGCTGCTGAACTTGCCATTTCTGCGTGTTTGTACTTTTTTCTGGATTATTTCATACAATTTAATACACGCCTTATACCTTCGCCCACGCCGTTGAATTCCATCGTTGTAGAGTATCGAGAGAACTACCAGCGCTGTTCTTCAGTTTTCCTCTGTGAACATGCACTCATGGATGTCTGACAATTTCGTTGCTTTTTGGAGTTCAGATTTAAAAACGTCTAAGATATAGAGGCCACACTCGTTCTGCGGTTGATCTTACGGAACAGATAGTCTATAATATGCTTATTTAACTTTTTAGTGTTCAATAAAAAGTACCGTCAGATGAAATCCTGCAGGTGTCAGTGCTTTCTCTTCGTCCCTTAAATGAGCGCGGATTTCTAGTGCATTTACTTGAACTTCTTGGGTAATATCTATCAGAATTTAAAATGGACTGAATAAAGCTCTCTACGAACTTGACGTGCGGTGCCGCGCTGACATGTATGCGCATGAGTCACTGTCACGCACACGCTCAGAGCAAATATTGTAAGTTACTGCATGAGAATAATAATGCATCACAATACAAATAGTCTTACGGTTAGTTATGTCTTTTAACTATTATAGTATTTCAAAGGGCAAAAACATGAACTTTAACTATTGGCTTTAGGCCTAACGTTACTTCAAGTCAGCTGTAACTTTAGCGCGAGGCCAGTAGCACATTAGCTCCTTTTAGCCTGCTGAGCAAACTCGGATCACGTCGAGCTAGGCGGGCGTAGTTTCAGTATCCAGGCACCTCAACTCCACCCACTTCCCGCCTTTTTGCACATTTTCGTTTATCCTGGAGTGACGCTCTTCCAAGATGGCGACGTCCGACTCCGCCCACTTTAGGCTTCAAAAACGCTGTTCAGAAACCTACGGGTGACGTCACGGACACTACGTCCATATTTTTTTACAGTCTATGGTCGAAACGTAAAGAATATTTTTGGCTTTAGTCAAGAATTTGGAACCTTTCCCACAGCAGCTCAATAGCATTGTGACCGCCATTTTGCAAATGCGTTTTTGACCGATTACATTTATTTTTTTTTTACTGCTGTAATGTGTTGTCACTGACAAAAGTTCTCCAGCGCACAGATCCAACTAATCAGTAATGAAATACATTATTGGTTATTATCAATTAGTCATTACAGACCTATGTTGCTGCTTTTAGTTAGTTACTCCCTAACACTGAACTGTAATTTGTGCTGGAAGCTGAACAATCAGGCAGCTGGGCCGCAGTAACTGTCTCATTACATTATGCCTAATAGAACGTTTGTTATTCTGCTTTTGAAAGGCTTAAAGTCTATAAGAGTCTTTTGGCTTCCTTGCATGGGTTTTGTTCGATGTGCCAAATGGATTTCTGTTAGCAGTGCTGCTTTGGCTAGCTGCTCTCTAGTATCGCTGCCAAACCCTGTAGCATAATGCAGGAGTACTCGGTCATAAGCCAAATGTGAGCAGCTTGGAGAACAACAGTCAGAGAAAATCCCTGATTAACTAACTTTGAACTCGTATATGCAGCAGCCATTGAGTGCGTTTTCTGTCTGTCTGTAGAATGGGGCAGCACAAAGACAGGCGAGCAGGAGGAGTTAATCATCACAGCGCTGAACTGTGTGCTCAGGGTCCCACAGTACCTGCCGCAGGAGCAGAGGTTCGATATCAGAGTCCTGGTGAGTACACGGCTCTACTAATATCAATCAGTGTTAGTATACATTCAGTGTCCACTAGGAGTTCCAGAGTGCTTTCAAACGTTACAAATGAAAAATCCATACTGTGGTCAGATTGGTAATAAAGGCTATGTGCTGGTTCAGATATATACAATGCTTATTTGTGAGGATTATGCTGGTAATTATAAAACTGTTGGCTCAACCAAAAAAATTGAAACCCCAAACAATAACCTTTTTTTATTTTTATTTGTCATGGTAACTTCAAATGAGTTTGTTCAACCAACAAACTATATAGAGTTTATTACTCAAGTCGCTCCAACTACACGAGCCCTGGAACCAGTTAATCTTACCTACTTTAGTTACAATCCACAGCTATCATAGCACATGCTTAGTGTAACTTATTTAGCATGTACTGTACATTTAATGAACAAGTAAGATAATACTTGTCACTGGCATTAACACATTTATTGCTTATAGAGCCAATGTAGTGTTTACCTTAGTCTACTCAATTGTAACCACAACTTCAACATAACAGAAACTTTATTGAAAAGAATTTGACAGAAAAATGTCAAACGTAACCGCATTAAACACTAACAGGTCTTTCCCTTCTATAAAACAGTAAGTTCTATAAAACAGTAACAGTACAGTAAGTTTAAAATGTAATGCTCCTTATCCAGTCCCATGCAAAGCATCCTGGGAACTAGAAATCCACTGTCCAGTTTCCAAAGTTATCAAGACAATTTCATTGTTACTACAACTTTTTATTTTTTTATTTATTTTTTTATTTGCAGAAATCGGAGTTTATATTAGACACAATATTAGGTTAATTTAATGATCAACAGAACTCAACAAAATAATGTTTGCAACTTCAAAGGTTTAATTAAATCAATAAATTAGAATTTAATTTGCAGTCATGCATTTATTTAAGTTGTGGTAACATGTCCCCTGAATTAATTCTTAGTGTGGTTAATATTGTTCGTTGATTGTAATGCATTAATACACTCCTTCCATTAGGAACAAATTCATTCGTTACTTAAACTGCTAGGCAGATCATTTTTTTGTGAACATTAAGTTATAATGCAAACAAATCACTGATTAATTTTTTTTCCAAGTTTTGTTAAATTAGTTGTTACTAAATATAGCAACAGACTTAGGAAACCAATTATTTGGCAAAGATTGAGCATTTTAGTGCAACATATATGTTCATAATCTTTGCTGTTGATTACTACGCATTGTTCTATTTATTGTAGGTCTGGATCGATTAAAATTTTTTAAATAATCACATTTTTGTGGTTAACTACGGTTTATTGCATCTAACATTTAAAGTTTGTAATCATAAATATATTTACACATTGAATCCCCATATTAACTTTGATTCAACATAAAATATATTTAAAATAATAATTGTAAAATGGATTTTTTTTTTACTAAGTACTTTTTACTAAGCCAAGTACTACCAAGGCTATTTTGCCAATACAAATACAATAAATGGTATACTTTTTTATAATTTAAACAAGAATATTTTTATATATGTCCATCCCTATTTTGTAAGCATTTGTGCAAACCAGTTGTGTGTGACATTACTGTTAAAGTGAAACCAGGTTTTGTGTGTGTGTAGGGTCTGGGCTTGCTCATTAATCTGGTGGAGTACAGCGCAAGGAACAGACACTGTCTAGTGGAGCTGCAGATGGAGGGAAGTGATGTCTGGGATTCCATGTGTGTGTCTGACAAAGAGGAGTTGCAGACTGAGAGATCTCTCGGTGCCATTGCTGCTTTGGTGAAGGTATAAACACACAGACATAAAGAAAAACTAATGATTTATGCTGGAATTTTCATTAATGCATTTGTGGATTAATAGAAATGTAAAGATGTAATAGAATAGCATTTCTATTAGTGTTGGGAAATTTCAGTTATTTTACTGATATTTACTTAATAAACTGTTTAACAAATTTTTTTTTGCTAGTCAATAATTGGTTCACAAATGAAACATCAGTAATTAGTTTTCCTCTGTTTCCGCATGAATAGCTTTTCCTTCAGAGAGAGCATGCGGCCATTTTGGCTGAGGCGGAGACAGATGACTTCATCAACGATGCACCAAAGCCCCAATTGGATCAGAGCGGAGAATGGAAAGAAACCAATGAAGAGATTCAGTGGGTGGCTTCAGAGAACAACAACCAAGGACAACAAGACAAGAAGAAAGAAGAGGAGGATGAAGAACTTGATCTCAACAAAGGTAGACACTCACTATAACTTGAGACTAGCCAAATGTAGTTTTTCTTTTTGCTATGGCAGGAAATTTCATTTCATCTATGAGCCACTTTGATGGGCGACCAATCTCAGATTGGATCAATGAACGAATGCTGTTGTTGAAGTAGCATATTTGATTAGATTTGGAGGAACAGATTAAAGAGAAGCTGATGAGATGCTTGCCTTCAGTTTTGACTTTGACATCTTCAGGGCCGCTCACGCCCCAAGTGTAAACACACTTAATGTGCGTGCACACGCATGTCAGTCATTTCTAAGAGAGGAATTTTATATTACATTTGAGAGCACCAACTGAACTCAGACCTTCTCAGGTCCATTTAGCTTCTGCGTCAAGAAACCAAAATCGCATTTAGTTAATTTTTCTGATGTTAATGCAATTCCGATTTTAGTTTTCTGTATGTTACAATACAAAGATAATCTAATGCAGAGATAACAAACATGTAGTAATCATCTGTAGTTATCGAGTGCAGCCTCAGAAAGGTCTTGCACAAGCAGCTTTATCTCTGTGTATTTTCAGCCTTAAGTGCCCTGATATACTCACGACAATTTTTTTTTTGTTCTTCGCTTTGGGGTAAAAAGTTCAACATACGTGACCAGCGATATACTGTTAGCGAACATCCTGACGCTGAGAGCGCTGTTTTGATGAATATGTAAAAATGTGCTACGTGCTTTCCTTTCAACGTCAAAATAAACAACATAAATGACAGCAGTGAGAAAACGGCAGTTAAGAAAGCATCTGATCATAGCTGATATGATTGCACCAGCTCTGCAATTCAGCACTCCAGTAAAGTTATGTCACGTTTATTTATATAGCATGTTATACAATAGATTGCTTTAAATCACGCTGTTTACAGTATTAAACATGAATAAACAGTGTCTCTTTCAATTAGAATTAAAACTTTAGTTTACTATAAAGCGACTCTCCAGTGTATTCATGTTTTTACTTGCGGACTTCTGACCTCAATGGACTGAACAGAAGAAATGAACCGGAGAAGATTTCCATGTCAAAGGAGGTGGAGTCTCAGAGCCACATTTACCTATTACATCATTGTCATGGATCAATGGTAGTTTGATGATATTTACCAGCCAGAGTGATCTTTTCCAGAAAGTTTCGAACTCCCGAAACAAACACGAAACAAACTTCATTTTGGCCTGATTTCGTTCAAAATAACGTCAAGCATGTTCGTTCTTCGATTTCACTTGAAGTATATCAGGGCAGTATATTGGGGCCTTTAGTAAGCGTGTGTCGTGACTCATGTTAGTTTTCTTTTGGTGTTCTACAAACTTCGATTAGCAAAGCACTGTGTGTCCCTGCAACGTTTGTGCCAGCGGAGCATGTTTCCTCTGTGGTCATCCTTATTGTTAAGAGACTAAGGAGTCAACTTTCACCCAAGCATGTGGACATGCTTGTTTTGTTTTATTCTTAAAAAGAACATGTGAAACAATATAAACACAACCATTATATGCAGATGTTATGTTTATGTACATTCTCTACTTTTTTAATAGCTTTTTTCATTTGCTCTACGTGAGCTTAAATGCTTTGGTTCTATACTTATTGTTTGTGCATTGCTTCTTAATGTTTTCAAGAACAAAAACAAACAAAAAAATTTATATTGTATGCTGCTTGTGCATATTCTAATCTTGTTCTGAAATGTAAAAAATAAAAAATATTATTGAAAAATGTCTTAACCCTTAGTAAATATGCAAATTTTGCATACGTTTTGAAGTTATTTTGAGTAATATGTCATGTGATTTTTGTCTCCAGCTCTTCAGCATGCTGGCAAGCACATGGAGGACAGTATTGTGGCGTCATACACTGCACTGCTTTTGGGCTGTCTGTGCCAGGGGAGCCCTGTAAGTAACACTCACGTACCTCAATGTTTTCCATTTTGTATCTCTGATGCATGGTTTGTATCGGTGTCTTCTCAGAATCTACATTTTCCTCATAAAGTATAAAGAATGTCATTTATTATTAATGTCAGGTATGCATTTAGCTATGCAAGACTGCAACCTTTCGTCTAGATACTCTTTCTGTCCTCTACAAGTGCTCTCTTGTGCCCTCAGTCACTTTAAGGTCAAAACTTAAACAAACCCAGGCTGGACCAATATAAGCATAGCATTTATTGGTGCAGAGCCTTTGCTTTTCAAATTTTTTTGCAAGGTTTGAGGGTTGTTTGTCTAAATTGCAGTTTTCAAGTTTCAAGGCAGGTATCAGAAGAAAGCCCCTGAGTTGTGTTTGTCAGTATTAATGGCTTGATTGTTAATAGGTGGCCTGTTGAGTTCTCTGTAATGGACTCCTCTGTTTCTCTTTCACACCACACCGTTGCTTTCTGACTGACGTACATGGCCATTATCTGTCTCGCCAATAAACACTGCCCAGACGCAGACACAAAACGAAATGGCATTTATACTCGTATTTCACCCACTTTTCCTTTTCGATGCATGTTTGCACACTTTGAAGGTCAAGTTTGATTCTGTTTTTGAAAAACAAAGCAAATTGACTCGAAGTAGGATTTCTTTTGAAAGGTACATCATACTGTTTGCACTTCAGATTCATGTTAGGAGACATCCAAGTTTTTGAAAGGAGGGAAATATTTGAGTTTGATGTGTTTTTGAAGAACGAGTACTGTGGAGACTTTTTGAAATAATGATGGCCAGAGATACAGTGCTGCTGCTTTGATCAACAGAGACTTGCTTGCATCTCCAGACTCTCTTTCAGCAATGGCCTGCAGTGTACTGTAACCACGCAGGGGGAACAGGCTGCTAATTCTGTTTCTCTTTCAGATGAATGTGACTACTGTGAGGGAGAACCTGCCAAAAGGGGATTTTTCGGTCATGACAGAGATGCTGAAGAAGTTCTTGAATTT
Organism: Gila orcuttii; assembly: GCA_026230005.1. Taxonomy (NCBI): domain Eukaryota; kingdom Metazoa; phylum Chordata; class Actinopteri; order Cypriniformes; family Leuciscidae; genus Gila; species Gila orcuttii. Next base: position 12,120,083 of record JAPDVR010000017.1, read on the forward strand.
CATGAACCTTACAGTAAGTACACAAGTGTTTAATATTCTCAATGGGCGATCCAGGGTTGCTGAAATATTCACGATTATTTCATTAGTCGATAGTCACTGCCATCATGTTAAAAGAGTGCTGAAGGGATGACACAATTTTGTAGGCCAACCCGGAAGTCACAATCACCCTGGTACCCTGGTTTGGGTTTTTGCTGTGATTTTAGTAGTACCATTTTCAGACATTTAACCAAAGACCCATTGACTTTGGGACAGTGGAACCGGAAGGTCAAAAATGCCAACTCATTCCTGCAGTGCTCTATTGTATCATTTTGAAATAATCAGCATATCTAAAATATAAGTATGGTAACATTATATAATATGGTTCCATTTGTTAACATTAGTTAATGTATGAACTAACAATGAGCAATACATTTGCTACAGTATTTCTTAATCTTTGTTAATGTTAGTTAATAAAAATACTGTTGTTTATTGTTTGTTCATGTTAGTTCACAGTGGTTTTACTAATGTTAACAAATACAACTTTTGATTTTAATAATGTATTAGTAAATGTTGAAATTAAAATGAACTAAGATTAATTAATGCTGTAGAAGTATTGTTCATTCTTAGTTCATATTAACTCGTCAACTAATGTTAACTAATGAAAACTTATTGTAAAGTGTTACTTTAAGTGCAAATAATGACTTCATTATAAAAGAGCAATGAAGAATTTGTTGCAAGTTGTTTTTTTGTTGGTTTTTTTTACATTTTGTGCTTGGACACAATGTCAATAAACGTACTTAAATATTTTTTTGGTTCAGAAATTTTACATGTGACCATTACACTTTATAGCCCTTGTTATGCTTGCTACATGTATTTACTATAGTAATAACAGTAAAAAATGTGTAATTATATGCAAACAAACCATGTCTACACCAGACGTGAGTAATGCTGTCTACACTGGATGCGGAGCCGTGTGGCACGACATAAAACAGCAAATTCCAGACAGTAATCTGATGTCCTATTCTATTTCTAAAGTACTCCAAGCGCTTGCTGTACTTTGGAGTTGCTTTGTCACGTATACTGTAGACAGGACATGACAACTGTCACTTTTGGTGAAGAGACGAAGTACATGTTGTTAATATTACTCAGTGCTTATTTGTGCAAGTACACTTGAACAAGGCCACATTAAAATAAAGTGTGATCCATGAGAGAAATTCCTCTTGTTAACTGGCTGAGTGGGTAAATTGAACCGCTATAATCTCAGAATGGCCAAATATCGACTGATTAATCAATATATCATTAAAAAGTATGCAACATGAATATAGAAACATATGTAGGCAGGTACGTGTATAAGCATGCTGTGATATTAATACTAATGTTCTGCCTCATTCAGTAAAGAAAAGTAAAAAGAAAGTTATACTTATTGACTGGCCAATTGTGTCTTTGCGTCCTTTACAGTGTGATGTGGGCACCACAGGGCAGAAGTCTATCTCCAGGGTCATTGATTATCTGGAACACTGCTAGTGTTTTTTATGGAGCTCCACGCACAGACCTCAGCACACCCCTGCCCAACCTGACACACCTGGAAAACAACCCACCGTCATCATCCACCAGTACCTTCCTCATTCAGACTGTAAAGAATGAAGTTTAAAGCACATCACATACGGAACTCTATTAAAAGGAGCTGTTTTGATTGAGTTTGTCACAAGTTGTTCATCCGTTTCGTCTTCAAATGTTTTCGTCACGGCATAATTGTGTTTCTCACATCACAACCCTCCTTAATTTGCCGTCTATTGATCAGTCTCCTTGGAAGTTCATTTTCATTGGCAGAAATAGAGTAGCTTTGATAAAACTTGTTAAAGGATGTCTTCCCCTCTGTTTGTTTAATTCTACTTTCAAGTCTGTAAATTCAAGAGCGCTCAACACTGACCTGACCGATTGGAGGGTGAAACCAAAACAGCATTCACAATTCTGGTCCTCTTTGAAATGCCGTGAAGACATGCCCTCCTGGTTCAAATCCATTCTCTTCACTTCAGGATGTGCTCCCTTTGTGTTGCAAAAATTCGTTTTTAATCGATAGCGCTGTCAAAGGTCTGCGAATGAATAAATTACATCGCTTTCCATTTCACGAGGGCATGAAAGGGACAAAGCGTTTTTGGAATGTTTTACTAGTCGTGACTCATAACCATATAGTCCAAATGCCATAATGTTAACTGTGAACTTAACCCTGATTTCCAAACATTATAAGGCTCAAAATCAACAGTAAAACTCATATCATACAACAGCTTGGCTGCATGAGAGAGATGATTTGGGTTTGGGTCATGGCTACATGGTAAACCCAGGTTCTGTGAAAATTCTTGTGCATGCGCTGCTACTGTGGTTTGGTTAGAGCCAAAGTTGCTGTGAGAATAAACGTTAAACGCAGTTTTACAGAACACTGGTTACCATCTAGCAATGACCTTGATGCCTAACAACTAAACTTAGCCACGCAACAAACTTTCATCCCACATTACACTAGTTTGTGTCATAAAAGCTGAATTTGTCCATCATTTTTTATGAAGTATTGATTATTATTTTTTAATAGATTGAATTTAGCACTTGACGTCTCTTTGATAAAGCCAGTACAATTTTGACCCAAACCGTTCTCATCTTAAGTTTGTTTTCAGAAGCTCTCCATTGTTTGTTTGCCTCTCAAGTGATCGCCCTCAACAGTAAGCTTTACGGAGGCTCATTTTAATGTCAGATGCTCAAGACGTTTTGCTGCCATTGTCAGCCCTTTCATGGGTGTTTCGTTTTAAATGCACACAGCTTGGCAAAGGAAAAATCTAGGGTCATTTGTTCCCCTCTCTCTCTGCTTAACTGTTTTAATTTGACTCTTGTTACACGAAACACTATGAGCAGTGAGTATTTTGTGGGTAGTCAGTGTCGAATTCTGGGCACAGTCCTGCAGTGTTAGTGAGCTCCAAACATCACCACGGGATGAATTCACACGGTGGGGGTTGGGGGCGGGGCTGAATGAAGCAACCTGAACTGTAAATACTCGTGTAAATATTGGCTGTTGGAGAACTAGATAGACTACTTTTCTGAATTCAATTGTTTTATTTTATACCGCGTTTTTCTCAGTTGTGTTCTTTGAGGTAAGCGTTATCGAAAAGCCAACTGCAGGAACATGAAATTTGTACCAATTTCAAAATAATGTCTTTGGTTACTTGTATATAATTTTAACGCAAATAAAAATTGCTACTTTCAGTACTTTTTACATGTCGTTTTTGGTGTCTGACTGGCATATTACGATTAGGCAAAATATCATTATTACTATTGGTACTAAATCCACTATTTAACAAATGTATTGTGAACTCAAAGAGCAAAAGACAAACTTTTTCCTCTGAAAATATTTATTTGTATAGCATAAAAGGAGAAATATATAATTAATTACAGAATATTTATATTTTACTACAAAATGTTCAACAAACTGATGTTTAATGCAAATAAAAAACACGGAGAATGTTATTTTGCTCCATTGCTCCTCTCCAGATAGTGAGAGTCCACTATGAGCTCCGGTGTTTTGGGGTCACAGCAAGTGGGCCGCCTGAGATTCCCAGCATATGATCTTATCCTACAGGCAGGAACAGTCTTCTGCTCTGGTTTGGTCTCTTCAGTGTCCGTTGAACCCTTCACAATCACCTGATCCTGCACGGCCATGGTTAACGCTGGGAAACTGAATTCCGGGTCGCAGTCTCTTTCCTCCAGCAGCTCGCTCAGAGTACTGATGTAGATCTGCGCCATCTGAAGCGTCTCAGACTTGGAAAGCTTCCTGTCGCTCTCCACGTTAGGAATGACGCTCCTCAGGCGGTCGAAGGCCACATTCAAGCCCAGCATCCTCCTCCTCTCACGGGCGTTAGCAGCCAGGCGGCGACGTCTCCGGGCTCGGGCGATCGCGCTCTGATCTTCGTCGGGATATGCGAGTCCGGACAGCCGGAGTTGGACTAGAGCGCACGGGTCATAGCTCGCCCTCCCCTGATCCCTCTCCTCCCTCCAGCCCACTGCTGTTTCGGGATGTGGGTCAGAACGGGCTTTCTCTGCCTCTTTCCAAATGAGCTGCGCGTAAGAGCCGTCTGGACGGGGCATGCTGAACACTTGAGGATGAACTGTGTCTCCAGAGCACAGAAGAGCTGTATTTATTGAGGAGAGGCCCCACGTAATGGGAGGCGGGTGTGCGAGGGTCGTGTGTGCTGAGAAATGAATAGAAATGAGTCTCTTTGATAATGACCACAGGGAGTCTATTAACCCAGTTCATCAAAAGTGGATTAGATGCGTGTGAGTGATCTCTGACGGGCCTCCTGACACTGAGGTAAGCAGATAACTGCTGCTTAACAGCTACACAAATATCAATAAACAAATGCACTTGTTATACACCACCGCCTCATTTTATTTGGATTTCCACGTTTTAGTACAGCCTTCAAAACTAAAACAAATGAAACTTGCCGGGTGTTTTTTTTCACAGTTCAGTCTGACGCATATATTTAAAAAAAATAAATAATTTAAAAGTAAAACACAATCTTTTAGCTTAAGAGGTTTTTAGGATCATTAGAAACCCAAACGGGTAATATTAGAATGTCTTCTATGGGTGTTTCTGAAACTACGGGCACTTTTGACTCCCAAATGAAAAAATAAATTTCAATTAATTAATATGAATTTTAACCATTACAGTCCATAATACATATAAAACTGAGATTATATCCAAGATTAAGATTTTAAAACTAACGTTTTTTATATATATATATATATATCTTACAAAATGTCCTTACCGCAACATTAACGTTAATTTTATAAACTACGTTTTTATTTTCTATAAAAAAATATATATATACATTGACAGTTACTTTCAAGATTTGTCCATTTTATAAAAACTGATATTAAAGAGTAATTTAAAATTACGGGATTTTATGATTTTCTTTATGCCATGGAACATTTTGGCGCTTTTTTTCATACATGCCAAAGATTAAATATTTATCTTTTATGAAAAATATTGTAATTTGAATGTGTAAATAATCTCTACTGAAGTGTTAAAATATTTTTTGCAAATAAAAATTGATAAATTAAAATAAATCATGGCTGAGGTAATGACAGTTTGTTGGTAAGGTCACAATGTAATGTCACGTGTTAATAATGTAACCGTAACAATAATGAAAACAGTAGAGAAAAACAGAAGGTATTTTTTCAAAGATAGTAGCGGTATTGCAGTAAAGACTGGGTCAAACAGATTTTTCTTGTTTCAAAAACGAATACATTTATGAACAACTACTGTAACAACAAACTAATTTAAGGCCTTCAGTATTTTGTTTTGACCTCTTGTTTCTTTTGTTTATCCTCCACTGTCTTTTCTGATGTTAAGCCGTTAAACTATGGGAAAGTTTTCAGTGATCCAGTATTTATTCACAATTTATTCAAACAAACCAATTCATTCAAACATCAGTCCAAAACAGCGCTAATGTAAAGAAGACCAGAGAATCTCGAGATATCGGTGAGAATAGAGCCTGGCATTGCGTTTTCCATTCCAGTGTGTGCTTTGCTTTAAAACGCGAGCTCTGTCATATTCTGTGATTGTTTCTGAAGAGCGCAATTTTGGTGATGTACATTGTTCGTACAGTAAGCTCGTGAGAGTCTGATGGATACACAAACAACAGTGTATACGCTCTTGCTCACTGATCGCACGTTGCATTATGTACAGAGAAATTTCAGCAGATTTGCGTTGTTTCCACTCACACTCAGAATAATGTTTGATTTGTCATGTGTACGTTGCTGTTTAGTAATCGTAGGTTTATGCAGTCAGGTCAAGGCGGTTGATTTGGGAGTTTTTGGCGCTGCCATGTGGGCCTGTTCAATATCACAGCTTGACTCGTCTAAAATGAAAACAAGCTATTTGTTGCATTGCACACATACTATACACTGTGAATTCTGTAAAGTTTTTATGTAATGTTTTTTTTTTTTTTCATGGGTGCTATGGTGTGCATACATTTATTATGTAATAGAATTATATGGACTAATTATATTTGGTGCCCTTTTGGAGTCTCCAAGGGTCCATGAAGCTTGCAAAAAATAGTTTTGTGAGAATCGCCCTTCAATCTTATTGTTTACTATAGCAAATGATGACCAAATTAATGTGTTAAACAAGATAAATGAGGTATGCTTAGTTTCACAAGTGTGCGATTAATCGCACAAAAAAGTGATTAATCCGATTAAAAAATGAATCGATTGACAGCACTATATGTATGTATATATATATATATATATATATATATATATATATATATATATATATATATATATATATATACACACACACAAACACACACACACCACTGTCACTATGGAGGCTGTATTATCACTTCTATGTTCTTTATTTATGTATATAAAATCAATGGTTTTATCTATTTTTTTTAAAGGACACTTGATTTAATATTTTGCATGTAACTCAATAACATTCATACATTTTACAATCACACCTGGAATTACAAGAGCAATGATGCTAACAATTACAATCAGCTCAAAACGAATAAAACAAATTGTTTAATTGTATTACTCCTTACTTTAAATAGCTAGTTCACAATAAATAAACTTGGTTATTGTTTATAATGACTTTTGCAATAATGCATGCGTGATAGTGGTTTAATCTAAAGCCTTTGTCTGTTCATACTGTATAATCTGCTCATTGTGCATGACATATTCTCAGGCAATAAAGTGCAGTTCATAAAGGTTTAATTGACAGGCGACATCTACAGCAATAACTCTAATCCAATTACGCAGAGAACACACACACACTCCACGTACTGCAATATTCAAGAGCAACAAAAGAAGATTCAGTTTGCTCAAGGAGGGGGCTATTCATGCCCTGGCCGTGTTTTGGCTGGGTAGGTCTTGGCACACTTCACATATTAAAGCTAATGAAGCGCCTCATTGAGGCGAGGACGCGGGCTGAGATCAAACCAGCGTGGGGTGGGTGCATTCAGGGAAACCCCACGTAGAGGGTAAATTGGGGTGGATTCACGCCTGTCAGAGCGAAACCAGCCCGAATGAAACAGAATTTTAGTGAAACAGGATTAGTGACAGGATGAATCGATGGTTGCGGCTTCTTTTCACATGGTGCCAATGAAGCCACATTTTGCAGGGCGCACGAGCCAAAACCCTGAGCTGCCCATATTGCTGCAAAGTGACACTTGTCACAATTCATTAAATCTTAGCATACACCCTGACATGCACTGGATATTTATGCCAACAAATATCCTGTCATGCAGTGTTTTTTTTTTTTTTTTTTTTTATCAGTGCAATTCAAAAGTATAAAAGTCATCCTACACAGTTTTGGATTTCCAAGATTTTGCAGAGCATATAAGATAAGATAATTTTCACGAAATGTCTGAAGGAGGACTTTATATTATATGAATGTGCTTTTTCTGTTTATTCAATGCCAAACATTCCATTTTTTTTCTGACAGAAGCGCAAGTTTTATTGTGTTAGCATGCAAATGCCTTCATTGCAGAAAGACCGAAAAATATGACAAAAATGATGCCGTTCTCTCTAGGTGCTAAACATTCATTTTCCAGCAACAAGTCTCTCTTCAACCCTGAAAATGAAAAAAAAAAGTCTACTGTAGCTGCAGTTCTGCATTTCTTTTATGTAAATCTGCTGGTAAATACAAAATTGGCCCCAATGTGCAGCTAAATATCAGCTTTCTCTTTTAGCTAACGTGTGTGTGTGTATGTTTATATATGTATGTATATGTATGTGTGTATGTGTGTCTGTACGTGTGTATATATATGTGTATATATATGTGTATATATATGTATATACTGTATGTGTGTGTATGTATATATGTGTGTAAATATGTATATATGGGTATGTGAGTGTATTTTTTATTTATTTATTTGTTTGTTTATTTTTTGCAAACAAACAAATAGAAAGACAGGAAAAAAATTGAGACAACATAAATTATGCATAAATACATGCAACTAAACCAAACCGTAATCCTAACCCTATAGTTATGTAGATAATTAATATTACTTATTTCTTACATGTATAGTTACAATGTAACAAGGACACCTTAAAATGTAACCAAACATTTTTAGATTAGTATATGTTTTCACAAATGTCTGTTTTTTAGTGGGCTCTTAAAAAGCGTGTGATTTTCCCCACAATGAGCTCCAATTTACAGTGACCAGTCATCGTGTTCAGTTATAAAAATTTATACCATGTGGCTCTTTGATGGATTTTGATTAGTTGACAGATGTTCTAAGGTGTGCAACTGTTTTTCAGCAAATGCACAGCTAAAATGATTCTAGACGGCTTGACTGAATTACAGTTACATATTACTTCACACAAAATATTTCAGTTGTTTCAAAGACCCTTGCATCATATCACAACAAAGAACCAAAGACCGCAGATGCATTCAAGTAAATATAACAAGCAAAAAGATAAAATGAAAATAAATACTGAGCTGCTATTTGAAATTTCTCAGGAGCAAGGTGATAATTTTTTTTTCTTTCGAAAAACAGACAAAAAAAGGTACAAGACTATGCACTTGACTTTAATAATGGATAGAACTAAAGAATTTAAAAACAGCTTTAACTTGTCCATGCTGGCAAGCAGGATAATCAACAGTTCTTTTCCTCCACATCATGCATTAAAGTGGTTTAATGCACACCTATCCGTGGATTATACCATATTATATCATTCAGTGTCCTGTTGTCAGTTATTCCTATTTTGGCCATTCTACAGAATTGGTTCAACGTCAGAGTTGGAAAAGTCTTGATAACATTTTATTTTTGCCCAAATTTTGTATGCATGCAAATTGTATAATATCCAAGGTACATATTTCTAGTAATTGTGCAGTTAATTATCATATTGTATTTTCAGAAAGTTTTGGAATATTTTTCCTCTCCCCAAATTTGTCACTACCGAAACACAATAATAATTTAATAAGAAGGCTTATATTGGCCTATTAATATTTTGTCTACATCTACCTTGTAAATATTTGTTTTTGCTATTTAAAAAAAAAAAGTTTTCACAGGTAAATCAATAACAATTACAATTTTAACAATATTTCAAGTGTAATTTATAAGATTTGTTTGTATTCTGAATCCATGCAATCTTTCTTTGTAAAAGGCATTAAGTTAATCATACTGATTTCAAAGTTAAGGATTCATTAGTTTGAATATACATTGAACCAAACGCTATATTAACATCTTAGTTGATAATTCAATATGCTTTATTTTAGACAAAACATGCATGTGTCGGTCGTGATGGGACATTTTCGCTAGTGACAGTAATGTTTTGGTAGCGATCACATTACAGAATTTTAACTCGCATACTAAAACATTACTAAAACATACTAAGGTACTAATGATTTGCATAACTGTACTAACATTGTGTTTATTTCCCCCAAATAAATAATTATGTGTTCCGTTTTGTCACTACCAAAACAATGATGACATGTTTCGGTCATGACTGTTTCGGTAGTGACAATTTAAGATACTTTTGAGCCTATTTTTTAAAGATGATAACCAGCACAAGGTTACCTAGCACAGTTCTGAACAGTTATACTCACACAAAACTAAATGTTATTGAATAACACAAAAAAAACAAAAAACCTGTCACAACCAAAACTTCACCACAAGTTTTGGTACTGACAAATTTTAGATACTTTTGAGCCTAGTTCAAAGATGATAGCCAGCACAAGGTTACCTAGCACAGTTCTGATCAGTTGTACACACATAAAACACACAGATTTTCAAACTTTTGAACACATTCCCTCAACATGATGGTACCTATCTATAATGAAAGAGAGGCTATATATGAGAGAGGGACACAGGAATATTTCCTGATCAAAAATGTAGGGGTGTAGTTAAAATCTCAGCCAAAACACACACTGTTTCGGTAGTGACATGAAAATGCGGGACACATTTTTTTACATAGTTTCATGATTTTAAAATAAATGTTTTTTTGTTTTGTTGTTTACTTCACTTTTTAAAATAAATCAAAAATATATTTTTAAAAACAACAATGAAAAAAAAAACATTTCAATATGATTTTCACAAGTTGAAATTTAGGGGTTAGGGTTTGGGACAGCCCACTCCCAATTGAAAGTACCCAATAAATGATGATTTTATATATATTAAGCTTACTGATATTTTAAATATTATTGTGGGATTCAAAAGATAATAGAAGGATCTTTGTAAACATCACTGTAAAAAAAGAAATCGTAAAAAAACGGTCAATGACTGGCAGCTACGGCTGCCAAACAAAAACCGTAAAAATAAAGTAAAATATCGTAATTTAAATGAAATGCAAAAAACTTTTACAGAAATTTTCCTTACATTTTTTACAGAAAAACACTGTTATTTTACAACTATTTCCTGAATTATTACGATCAAACACCTTCATTGTAAAAAAATCCCATAAAAAAACAGTCAAATGACTGTCAGCAACGGCTGCAATACAAAAACCATAAAATTAATGTAAAATATCTTAATTTAAATAAGTGAAAAATACTTTTACAGAAATCTTCATTAATCTTTTTTTTACAGAAACACACAGTTAAAACCGTTACTTCACATTTATTTTCTGATTTATTTACTGAAAAACACGCAGTTAATTACATGCTGGATTTGCTTTGACTATATACGTCACTACATCAGCAACTACACAGTTACTGTCAGTTAAATAAAGAAACATGCAGCATTTCGTCAGTGTTTATGTGCTCATCCTGGACTGAAGCTCAGACTCTACTCTTCAACACAATGGTGACGCACGAAACACACCATACAGAAACACTTTGAACCCCAACAGAACTTTAAAAACTAACAGATCTCTCAGGATCTCAGCATCTTCACTTATTACAATCCAGACTTTATTTCTTTCATACTAACATTATTATTGAGAATTAACAGAGGTTTAGAAGTTGAAGCTTTATTGAAAAGAATAAAGTTTGATGTCACCATGATGGAGATCAGTGTTTGCTTTAGTTGGGCTCTTGAACTTTTAGCATTGAATTTTAATGTTTCTCTGGCTGCATTAACTGTGTGTCTCTGATGCATATTTGTTATATCAAGACTCTAAGAGAAACTCAAATCAGATAATGTTGGTCACTTTGTAGTGATAATAGTCATCATGTAGAGTCCTGCTCCATTGACACCATCTGAAGTATAATATCTGATTATGTCATTAAATATTAGTTATCCATTTTGCATGACAAAGCTTCTATAAAACATTCTCCAGTGCTGTGATACTCAGATTTTATGAAGTCATTATACAGAAAATATTTGACAAGATCATATAGACTCACTCAGACATCAAGAATCAGCGTATGAATCACAACAATGGTGACAATGAAAAAAAAACTTTTTTGGTTGTCACCATTGTTGAGATTCATATGTTGATTATTGATGTCTCTATACAACTAAAAAAATGACAACTTTTTTTGTGTAGTGCATACATATATATTTTTTTATTTTTTATTTTTATTATTATTATTTATTTATATATTTTTATATTGATATTTATTTATTTATATTATTTTTTTTATTAATATATTAAATGCAGATTGTTATAATACTGATACCACAATATTCCAAGGGTCATGTGAAAAATTATTACATTAATTAAAGACTTTGTATAAAGCTAAATTCCACCCACATACTCTGTAATCTAAGCTATCATATTCAGAGATTTGACTGTCATATCAGAGAATCAGATCATCACATGATGACTATAACATCAATTAATGATCGAGATCGTCTGATATTTTCTCCAGCATTTATTGCTATGACAAACGTGTATCAAATACACAGTTAAAGCAGCCAAAGAAAAGCAAAAGTTAAATCTCAAGGGTCATGACCCCAACTAAAGCAAACACTGATCCCAATCATGGTGACATCAAATTTATTTTAAAGTTTTTTACACTTTATTTAATTTAGCAAATTTTACTTTAATTTTATGGTTTTTGTTTGGCAGCCGCAGCTGCCAGTAATTTGACCCTTTTTTTACGATTTTTTTACAATGAAGGTATTTGATCATAATAATGCAGGAAATACCTGTGAAATAACAGTGTTTTTTCGGTTTATTTAAATTAGCATATTTTACTTTAATTTTATGGTTTTTGTTTGGCAGCCGTAGCTGCCACTCATTTGACCCTTTTTTTACGATTTTTTTTACAATGAAGGTATATGATCGTGGTTATTCAGGAAATACCTGTAAAATAACAGTGTTTTTCAGTTTATTTAATTCAGGATGTTTTACAGTTTTTTGGTGAGCTGACAGTCATTTGACAATTTTATCATTTAACTGTTTTGTTACTGTTAAATTACAGATTATATTAGTAATTTTACATACATTTTTATGTAATTTAAAAAAACAGAAAAAATACTGTATGAAAAATACAATCAATTTCCTGTATAAAAAATGTGAATTACTGTAATTTGTCATTAATGTCACAATACCTAAAATAACAGCTGAATTTTTATTTTACAGATATTATTTGTAATTTTACAGTGTTTTGAGTACAATTTAAAATTAAAGAAAATGATCGTCAAAAAATCACAGTTATTTTCTGTAAAATTAGGATTTTTTTTTTTACAGTGTAAAATTTGAATACTTATATGCTTTTTAAATGTGTTTTTAGTTTGTGGGACCGCAGTTTGCACCAATTCTGTTTTATAACTATTTAGTCCAAAAGCAATAGGACTTTTCTGAGCCTGGGTTGCTATTCTATCTGGTTTGATTTATATTTTAAATGGGTCCTATTATGTCTTTTTACATTTTCAAATTTCTTTAGTATGTAATGTTGCTGTTTGAGCAAGAAAAAGGTCTGCAAAGTTACAAAGCACAAAGTCCACTCCAAAGGCAGTTATGCTGTTCACGCCAAGTCATAATTACCATAAATAAAGCTCCGTATGCTTTCGAATCGCTCTCGCTGTACTTTGATGTCATACACAGATCGGTATGCACAACGTCGCTTCAAGTCGAACACACTTTAAATCTGCAGTGGTCAGGTGATACAAGTCATAGCTCTCAGAAAAATGTGAAATTACATGCTGTAATTACATGTTCTACAAGCATGTGAAGGCTTTTTACAGTTCAGAATCGTTAAGTAATTACGATATGGCGTAAATTCACTTTACGCCATTCTCTTTCTCTCTTTATTCTCTATATTAGTAAGTGTTTCTAAACTCTGAAATGGCTAGATTGTATAGTCTTGAGTTTTCTTCAGGGAACGTACACGTTACAACATTACTCATTCAGACAATCCCGATCTATATGCAAAATAAAGGGTCAAGACCTGGTCAAGTTGCTTCAGTGGTCACTTTTCCGAAACGCACTCAAAGCGGTTGACCAATCAAAACACACAGGTCCAACCAACTAATCAGAGCACATTGTGCTTTTCGGAAAAAGGGGCAGACCTAAATAGAGCATTACTAACAGACTGGGAAGAGAGGTGTTGCAGCAATGTAAAACTTGAAAAATAATGTTTTTTGAAAAATCAAGCATGAAAAGCTATTCTAGTAGAGCACAAAAACAAAATCAAGACTTTGAAAAAGGGCATAATAGGTCCCCTTTAATATCCCACTTGTCTTCCCACAATTCATCACGCTTGTCTCTTTCCTTCCTGAATTGTTAAGGGGCCACCTCTCTCTCCCTCCGTCTTTGATGATTTTGGGCATCCCTTATTTGTTCCTGCACTAAACATCTGGACATCTTGGGAATTGTACCAACAGCAAAATTCTGAGTGTTTCTAAAAAGTGGGCGGATGAGAGAGAGTGCTGGGACATGCCAGAAGCACTGACCCCTGACCTATGCACTCTTTGGGTCATCTGCTTCTCCCCTAACCCCTCATTTGTTTCATTTCACACTGCTGGGCACTGCCAGCGTGTGTGTGTCCAGAGCTCCATGCGGCCTAATTACCAGGCATCGATTAGCCTGATCGCTGGTGTGTGTGTGTGTGTGTGTCTGTGCTCAGCATGAGAGTTCAATGAAGCCTGTGGAAGCCAGATCTTCTGTGTTAGGACAGAGAGAGTGAAAATCAGTGTTTTCATGTGAATAGTTGAGTGGATGCGTGTCTGGATGGAAACGCACACTCCACTGACATGCCAAATATCATCTCAACTCTTCAACTGAGGTGGCAAATGTCAGCTGTGTTTTTTTTCCCCACTGGGGCAGATTCACACATGACCTTTACTCGTGTCTGGCTGATTGTTAGGAGCTGTGTTTTTCTTCATCCGTTTCTCTTGCATTTATCAAAGTCACCCCAGTACTGTCATCCTCTTCTTCTGTTAAAGATAGTTACGTTTCATTCATTAAGTCTTCTCTTAGTGTTGATGTACACTGATACAACTCACGGCTGGCTCTTTTACTCCCCAAACAGATCATCATGCTGTCTGCACCATCTTAAAAGTGCTTTCCTCTGGGACTAGTCTTGCGTTAAATGACAGTTTATGTGTGTGCTCTTAAAACGAGATGTTTTTCAATTGTTCCCTTGTTCCCTGTAAGTTTAGGTTCAGCAAAGAACTCTAAAAAGCAACATTAATTCTTTGGAGAAAAGAAAAATTGGTCCCACTTTATATTGTCTTAAGCTCATGTACCAACATTTAAATTAAGCATGTAATACAATGCTGAACACTGAAGTTTGTGTACACACAACCACATACATTTTGACATTGTCTTTCTATTTAAAAAATACATGCATGTATTTTTATATATATATATATATATATATATATATATATACACACAAACACACACACACACACACACACACACACACACGCTCACTCGATTTTGTCTTAACTTGCTTTTTGACTCTGTGGTCCCTGAGTCTCTTGAAAACAGTTTACAGATTTGAAAAACAGTGCCTTGTCTTTTAAAAAGTTACTAAAAAAAAAGACCATTTGAAATGGCACTTTACTTTATTTGAGCTTCTGAAAGTTGAGACAGTAATAATTTCAGGCGTCATGATATTTCCTTCTTTTTAAGGGCACTTCAAACAAAGCACCTGTAGCCAGCACTGTAAAATTCATAAACACACACAACTATAACTGAAGCGGCTGCATAGGGCTGTGCGTATGAAAGAAATTGTTTTTAAAGATCGTCTTTATTGTTTTTCATCCACTCTGACTGTCTATTTCAGTCTATTTTATTTGTCTTCTCTAGCAATCTGCTCCACAGGGCCGGCCCGTGGCATAGGTAGTATAGGCAAATGCTAAGGGCGCCGGCGCCTTATACCCTAGGGGGGGCGCCAGAGCCGCGTAAGGAACTTTCCGCTTTTTATTGTACTTCATTAACACTGCAACGAGTGGAGCAATTACATAAGCCTGCCAGTGGCGCAAAAGGTGGGTATACCGGTATGTGTAGCGGAGTAGGCGCCCTCAAAAGATTTCATCATAGAATTTTGACAGGGGACCCCCCTCCAATATTATGGCGAGCGGGCGCGGGCGCTGTGAGCGCTGAGCGAACAGGCACGAGTTAGTGAGTTGTCGTCGAAAAAGATGGATAAAGCAAAAAAGCGGCCGGGGGCTGAAATAGAAATAGAAATAGCCCATTCGTTTTGTTTTGTTTTGCTTAATCGGCGGCGCTGGGTTAGTGCTGGTGTAATGCATTGGTAAAAAAAAAAGTCAGTGTTAGCTTTTTTTCTGACACCGCATGAAACGCGTAAATCAGCGGCCCATTGGTTGTTTTCTTGATTGACACTGGGCTGGCCCAATCACATCTTTAATGTGAAGTATAGAAAAATACTCTTTTTATAAGTATAGAAATTAGTACAAAACTTATGAAAGTTTTCTTTATTTTTCAGTGCATTGTTTTACAATATATGAGTATTATCATGGGATTAATATTATAACTATTATTATGTAATGTAGACAGACACTAACTAAAAGAGGTTTGAATTTTTCTTTGTTTAATTTGAACACTGAATATGGGTTGGAGCTTTTAATTTTGAGCTCTCAAAGTGCACCAGATTGATGAATTTGACATTAAAATGCACAAAATTTTCTTACGGGGGAGCATGCCCCCGAACCCCCCTAGCCTTGTAGCAGCCTAATAGATTAGTAATAATTGTAACGGTGGTAATAATTGTCATTCATCTACTACAAGATACAGGGGCAGATAAAGTGTATTTGTACAATGCAGGATGATTGACATATCCTAGAACGTTCTTTGTAGCATTTGTATAAACAATTTATTACAGTTCAAGTCATAATTTGCTTGTTGAAGTTTTGGAGTGACTATAAGAGCATTTTTGTTTAGTTCATTATTTTTAAAGGAGGAGGGGGCGCAAAAATCAATCTCGCCTAGGGCAACCAAAGGGCTAGAGCCGGCCCTGCTGCTCCATCTTGAGACACCAGTTGAAAATAATTGTTTATATCAGATCACATCAAACCTGATATTATATATTGTATATAAAATAATAAAATAAAATAGCTTTTTTTACAAGTATACATTTTTTAGGTATCCTCAATAACTGTGTAAAGTATCATACGTATCTGATTGAGACAGATTCACTGATGATATCCAGAATTAACATGATAAATGTTTTAAAGAGACTTTGAAAGAATCTGTCTGGAGTGTCAAAATATGATGTTTGACTGTCACCGAGGGGGATATTTGCTCTGATATGACTGTGATTATGTCTTCTGTATAATTAGATACCTTTCAATGTCGTACAAAATATCCAGTAATTACAATGCGAGACTTTGATATGTTAGGCATTGAAAAGCATAAAGAGATGTGTCTGGCTATAAGCTTCCTTTGATTCTCAAATTCACAAAGAAAAATCAAGGCCAGTTTAGAAAGGAAAATCTGCTACTGAATATTATATATGTATGAGAGCTAGACAAAGACAGCATGATTATTGCATGATTATTATAAAGGTTTCATAACAATGTTAATTTGAAGGAATAGTTCACACATGGCTATTTCCATACAATGGAAGCTAGTAATGACCAAGGACTGTCCAGTAAAAAAAAGAAAGAAAAGAAGCCGTTATTAAAGTATTGAATCCAATCAAGGGGTATATTTTTGGCTAGTTATTTTCAGAAAATTCGTATGTGTGGGCAGAGATTCGTAACTTAGCAAACAAATCAAAACTTGAAGATTGACTGGAATGTATATAAAAGAGTACACAGGTCAGTTTGATTACTCTAAGGGAACACTGTTCAAACTGTTTTTATTACATTGTTTTGATAAATGAACAGTATTTTCTTGAAAAATGTATTTGTTTTCTCCTGCTGATGTGTGATTCATGGAATATCATAAGTGCTGAGACTATAAAAATATCTTTTGCACCCATATAACAATTATGTGTTATGTCTTAAGCAAGCCTTTAGCTAAACTTAACTAACCACACTTTACACAAACGTTGTCACAGTGGCTAAAAGTCCAGTGCCCATATAATGCTAATAAATAATTAATAGTAAACGCATGTAAACATTTACGGTAACACTTTACAATAAGGTTTCATTAGTTAACTAAATTAGTTAACATGAACTAATAATGAACTGCATTTCTACAGCGTTGATTAATCTTTGTTAAAGTTAATTTCAACATTTACTAATACATTATTAAAATCAAAAGTTGTATTTGTCAACATTAGTTTATGCACTGTGAAGTAAAAACAAACAATAAACAGCTGTATTTTCATTAACTAACATTAACAAAGATTAACAAATACAGTTACAAATGTATTGTTCATGGTTAGTTCATGTTAGTTAATACATAAACTAGTGTTAATAAATGAAACCTTATTGTAAAGTGTTACCACATTTACAAATGCTGAATTGTTTCAACTTTAGATGCAAAAACATGAACAAATAAGTGATTTGTAAAAAATGAAAAAAAATTTTTTTTTATTTTTCTCTCGAAAGCAGTAATGAAGCAGCTAGTCTAGTTAGTCAAGCTTATGTTGAGAACTGAGATATTGGTGTTTGCTATATTTGGATGAAATGCATGAGGATTTTTTATTTATTATTGCCATAATTTCATACAGATTTAAGTTCTGAAAATGACACTCCCCTGCCTGGATTTGTTTTATTAACTCTATTTAATGAGTGTCGGTATCTGACTACTGGGTTTGAGAGCTATATTCCAAAGTAGCTAGTCCATAAAATAAAATAAAAAATAAATAAATTACAGTAAAGATGTGGTCATGTTTACTGTTGCTCTGAAATTCTTTACAGGCATTTTCATGGGAATCGGCTTAATGAAGAAACTCTGGTGGCAAAGAAATTTGGTGAACTTAAACTAAAAAAAAATGTACAGCAGCATCCAATGTGTGGGCAGAGATTCGTAACTTAGCAAACAAACAAAACTTGAAGATTGCCTGGAAGATGCACTCATTTCTGTGTGTGTATAAACTGAATATTGATTAACATGATAGACTAACATTAATTGCCTTTAAAGGGAGAAAGATGCTTTTTTGCTGCCAGATGGTAAAGTTTTGGCTAAAATATAACCAGCCAAACTTTTTGTCTGGAATAGAACACAAGTTGTATTGGCTACTTTATGGTTATTATTGTTATGTAACGGCTGGACCAATCAGACACAAATTATTCATTCCATTGAATGAACAATCCGGCAAACTCACACTCCCAACAAACTATATGTTTCCACCCAAATTACCCGGAACAGTTTTGCCCTAGGAACTTTTTTCCCCCAGACCTGTCGCTGTCTGCGTTTCCATCGTGGTCTAAAGTACCATGAAGACAAGGCAAATTATTACGGTGACGTAGGACTGCGCGCTACTTTCCAGTTCCCGCTGGATTTAGTCCTCTCCTTCTGGGAATGAGGGTTAAATTCAGTGCTCGAATTGAGTCAAGTCTTATGGGGGGTCCCCAAGTTTTTTTTTTACGGGAGGGGGGGTGTATGTAGGTTTAGTCTTGCAATATACACTTTATACAAAATATACAATATATTTGATCATAATATGCATAAATATATCTTATTTATTAAAAAAAGCTTGATAAAAAATTATATATATAATGATTCTTTTAAATTACTCACTAAAGTAATACTGGATTTAGAGGGCAGCAGACCCAAAACAGCAACTATGGCAAATATACCAGGGCACTACATATAAGGCTCTTGAAGACCCGTAAAAGCAAGTAACTTCAAAATACATTGAAATGTCTCAAAAACAATAGAAAATAATCAGATGGCTTCCAGAGTCACTGGATGGTATCACTGTCTGATCTGTGCTGAGCTGCTGTTGGTGGTACAGACCCATATAAAGCTGTTATCACTGCATTTGTCCTCTTCTGAGATCTTGTCGCTGCTAGCCTGCGCTGAGCTCCTGCCACTGCCCTCTGCTAAACTGGAATGGACTGTGCTTGCCTTGGAGGTCCTCTTTACCTGCACACTAGACAATGCCATGTTTTGGTTTCAATATTTTTATTTTTAAATAAATACACATAATGAAATGAAATATACACTGCCATTCAGAAGTTGAGATCGATACAATTTTTTAAATGTTTTTAAAAGTCTCTTCTGCTCAAAGCTGCATTGATTTGATAAAAAAAACAGTAATATTGTGAAATATTGTTTTCTGTGAATATATAGTAAAATGCGTGATCAACGCTGAATTTTCAGCATCATTACTCCAGTCTTCAGTGTCACATGATCCGTCAGAAATCACTCTAATATGATGATCTGATGATCAACAAACATTTATGTAATAAACATTTATTTTATTTTTCAGGATTTTTTGATCAATAGAAAGTTCAAAAGAACAGTTTCTATTTGGAATAGAATCTTTTGTTACATTATAAATGTCTGTCACTTTTGATCAATTTAATGCAACCATACTGAATAAAATTATGAATTTCTTTCCCAACATTTTTTAAAAATGCATTCTTACTGACCACAAGCTTTTAAATGGTAGTGTATAATGCTACAAAAGTTATATTTCAGATCTGAAGGATCATGTGATGAAGACTGGAGAAACGATGGTGAAAATTCAGCTTTGATCACAGAAATAAATGATATTTTATTGTATTATTATTTTAAATTGTAATAATATTTCATAAAATTACTGTTTTTACTGTATTTAGCATCAAATCAATGCAGGCTTGGTGAGCAGAAGAGACTCTTGAACTTTTGAACAGTAGATCCAACAGAATGATTCTAGGTAATTTTTTTTCCAATGTAGTTTTTACCCTAAAAACAACTGGATGATTAATGTGGATTATGTGACAGTGTGATAATAATGTTTGTTCCAAAAGACTTGATTAAATGGATAAAACTTGTTTATCAGATATTAAACATATAGATTGTGACAAAACAGGCTGTCAGTCTGGTGGTGGGGATTTTTCAACTATTTCAGCACATGCGATTTTTACATAGTTACGTCCAGTAGGTGGCGGAAAAGCACTGTTATGAGTGAGTAAGTCAGCAACTATTCAACGACCATTTCAGTGAAAAAGGCTGCTTTATTCAGAAACAAACAATGCCATGGCAATCAATGTCAATTATTGCTATTTCAAGAGTGAATCCCGCATAAATGCGTATGTAATTCCCGAAACTTTGTGTTTACGTGGCCATTGGTCCTGGCTGGCAGCATGAAAAACAAGTTTTATAAAAATTCTGAATGGAAATTAGAAAGCATAGAAAGCACACAACGATCGCTCCCTTTACTAAAAAGCTGTTATCCATCTCCGTCGAGATCTCTAGCACTCCCGTAGAACCAGGACTATTAATAATGAAAAAAATAGCAACTTAAGCCTAAATGTTTCCAATTTACGCAAGGAATACAAAAGCCCCGATATGGTGTGGGTAACTTAGATATAAAGTAGAACGATATAGAGAGAGAGACAATTACCCCTCAAAAAAGTCGGTAAGAAGCTTTCTCTTCCCGACCTCGAGTGGAGGTTTATTTTTCTCCATTTTTTAAAAGTTAAAATTAGCTTCAACGGAGCGGCGCCAATCAAACAGTCCTGTCAGTCAACGATGTCATGCGCACAGCACTCTTTAGATGTGGAGCGGGGCGTTTACATTTTAAAGAGACATGGCAACTAGCCAACTTTAAAAAAAAATATATTGTAAATAATCAATTCACGAAATTTACCGTATTCATTGCATGCATTTAATCAGATTTGTTATTATTTTTTACTAAAATAAAAATATCTGAGGGACCCCCCCTAAGTCTATTTTTTACTTCTTATGGGGGGTCCCTAATACCTTATGGGGGGTACCGGATCCCCCCAGCCCCCCCTCAATTCGAGCACTGGTTAAATTAGTACAGTTTCAGCCCTTCCAGTGCCCCGCGTAATAGAGATGCGCGAATGGGCTATTATTTCATCCGCAACCGCATCATAAAACTCATCCATCCGCACCAACATTTTTGACCAATTTTCAAAACCGCACCCGCCCGCCATCCGCTGATTGGGGTATACAAGGCGCGGCTGTCTAGAAAGCTCTCAGAATATCAGCAGAGAATTCCGATCGGCGCGCAGGGACAAAAATACATAAAATAGCCTAAATTAAACGCACTTCGGCAAACCTGACCTTATCTGATCAATACTGTACAATATTGTATAATGTAATATATCTGTACAATATTTTCATTGTAGCCTAATAGAAAACGCATTTTGGCACATCATTTCAACATGCTGCTATTGTATGGGGCGCCGTTTGTAAAGCGGCTCACGCTGAAAATAACAGCAACATTTTGTCACATTCAGCTTCAAACAATGTTTAAAAAAACTGGTATGAATTTTTGACGGTCACTTTTTAGCACATTTACAACAATATTTGTCAACTTAGAAATATTTTAAATAGTTAAATCTAAATATTAAATGTTACACGTAAATGTAAAATGTTAAATCTAAATGTTAAATCTAAATCTAAATGTTAAATCTAAATGTTAAATCTAAATGTTAAATCTAAATGTTAAATCTAATGTTAAATCTAAATGTTAAATCTAAATGTTGAATCTAAATGTTAAATCTAAATGTAAATGTTGAATCTAAATGTTAAATCTACATCTAAATGTTGAATCTAAATGTTTCGGGTGAAACTTAACTTTAGCTTATTTTAAACTATTTAGCCTACTACTAACGAATAACTATTTCACTTTATTTTTTAGCAAATAGATAGAAAGCTTGAATAAAATAAGTAATTTACATTGTAGGCTAATTATCTCTACGCACTGTGATGTCAGGGTGACGACGACTATAGGATGAGCCTGTTCTGAAGACTCCCGTTGATTTTGAATGCACGGGAAGAGAGCGGAGAGCGCGTCTTTTTCAGGCACAGTGCAATTCATTTTATACAATCAACAGGCCTAACAATCATAATAAACTATAGAGCCTCGATATTAAAGAAACGCCGACTCTATTCATTCCGAAATTCGATGAAATTCCAACGCACAACAGTGCATGTTCACATTTGTAATTGTCGAATCGGAATTCGGAAACAACACCAATTCTGGGACACAGATGAACGTTTATTGATATCTCTATCAGACAATGCCTTTTATATATGCCAAAAGAAACAACAATCAGTGAAAAATGATTAAAATAAATAAATATCCCAATGTAGTAGGCATAGGCTATAGCCGCATGTTTTGGCAAACAGTTGAAAAATAATTATAAAAAACGGCATATCGTAGCTAAGCCTTATAGGCCCATTCACCCCCACAAACTTAAATTAACTTAAGTTTTTTTTTTTTTTTTTGGATGCAGGTATAGTCAGATAACAATATTTAACAATGTATATTTTTCATTTGATTGGTTCAACCGCCCACCACCCGCCCGAATTTAATTAAAATATTTTTTTTCGTCACGTCATCCGCCCGATCCGCGGTTTATCCGCGGAGTCCGCAGCTGTAACCGCCAACCGCGCATCTCTACCGCGTAAGACACCTAATCCCCTCGTACTTGGTTGGAGAAAGGACAGGGCTTAACGCAGAGAGCAGAGATGTTCACAAGTCTTTCAGTTAGAGTCTGAGTCAAGTCTGAAGTCTTTCAGTTAGAGTCTGAGTCAAGTCTGAAGTCTTTCAGTTAGAGTCTGAGTCAAGTCTGAAGTCTTTCAGTTAGAGTCTGAGTCAAGTCTGAAGTCTTTCAGTTAGAGTCTGAGTCAAGTCTGAAGTCTTTCAGTTAGAGTCTGAGTCGAGTCAAGTCTGAAGTCTTTCGGTTAGAGTCTGAGTCAAGTCTGAAGTCTTTCAGTTAGAGTCTGAGTCAAGTCTGAAGTCTTTCAGTTAGAGTCTGAGTCAAGTCTGAAGTCTTTCAGTTAGAGTCTGAGTCAAGCCTGAAGTCTTTATCACTAGAGTCGGAGTCTAGTCTCAAGTCATTTAATGCCTTATTGAAAAAAAGTATCAGAATTAAAAAATGCCTGAAAACCCTCTCAACTGGTACACTGGTTGCAGGTACTGCCAATACTCTCATGCCCAAATAGTACAGCTTTGGGAAGTCCTTTATATGCCTACTCCAGAATTTCAACCGGTCAGTCTCATCCTCCTCAAATGCTACCTTTATGTATGCATTGAGTTCTGTCATAGCGCTGTTGGTATAATAGACATGCTTCTTTTGTTTTTTCTTGTGGTAGGTAGCCCATGAAAAGTTGTGAAGTCTTTGCTGGAGGTTCCTCATGAACATCACCTCCGATGCTTCCACCCTCAGGGATGGAGACCTTTTCCATCTCAGATATTACCAAGTCTGGGAAAAACAAAAACACGTTTTGTGCAAATTGCTCAAAGATTGATTATGCATTGTAGGAGAGTTATTAAAATAAGACAGATCATTAACATGCTTTTTTAAAATAGTAATCTGCTTATCCAGTAGTCTTTCCTTCACTTTCTTTTACATCTTCAGCTGCTAGCACATCATAGTCAAGCAAGTAGAGACAGAAGTTATGGTCTAGTAGTGCAGAAACCATGTAGATTGCTTTTGCGAAAGGAAATCCTCCTGGTTGTTCAGCTGACTCCATTCCAACATTCACAAACATCCCCTTGAAATGATACTTAAGTGACCTCTGTAGCACTTTCACTAAGCTAGTGAGGTGTCTGACTGAAGTTAATATCCTGGCGAGATGACTATTCAAGGAGAGGACACACGGAAGAGCTGCCCTTATTGTTAGCAACTTTTCCCCTTGGTTAGGTCAGTGGCTTGAAGAAATGGTCCCAATACTTCAACAAGTTCTATCAATTGACTAATTTCTCTGGGTGTCAGGCACAGTTCTTTTTGTCTTTGGTTTTCCAGGAGATTGCAGAGCTTTTGGCCATCCACTTGAGTGACTGCCTCCACAAGACGTGATGTGGAATTCCATCTGACTGACGTGGCGGATGGGATACTGTGATTTCATCCATATTCTGCCTCAAATGCTTCCTTCAAACCACAGGAGGAGTGAAGAAGGCTGCAGAATTTAGTCAACTTTCTCACTGAATGGTACCATGAAATGGGCCGTCCTACACATTGCATAGGGATTTTGTATTGAACATAGCTCTGGATCACAGTGTCATAGAGACAAGGGGACGGGCTCATTTTACTCAATGACCAATCAGTCTCTCAGGATCATTGTGAAGCTATTAAGCCATGCCCTAGCAACCATTTAGAGCACCTTAGCAACAAGTCCCATAGACTTCCATTGAAAGAGGTCAAAAGAATATCTCCGGATAGAAGTGTCATAGAAACACAAGGGTGGTCTCATTTGACTCGGGGAAGCAAACAGCTTTCCTCAACACTTCCTAGCCCCTCCCTAGCAACCATTGTCGAGCACCTTAGCAACTAAAATCTATAGAGGTATATCTTCCATTCTGAATGTCACAGAGGCATGGGAGTTGGTTTATATCATTCATACTGAGAAGCAACCTTTGGACTTTGATGACTGGCAGCTGCCAAGCCATTCCATAGCAACCAAACAGAGTGCCCTAGCATTTATATCTTTTAATCCATCTCAAACAACCGACTGCAGCGTATTTGCAAAACACGGCGTTGTTTCCGGCAGTTGTTCTGAATAGATTCCACATCACTTTGGTCATCCTCTCTTACCTCTTACACTGTATTATATAATCAATATTGTGTTTCAATTCAATTTTTTCACAAATCTGTTAAAACTTATCACTTGTCACAGCTTAGGAGAACAGACTGTAGTCTTGGACTGAACTCTGACTCCAGTTGCATGAAATGGGCTGTCACCCCCATACATCCACGCATGGTTTTGTAAGTCCAGATGTCAACTATCACTGAAACAAATTCAGATTTCTGCAGTATGAACTTTATATTGGCTTCATTCTCTGCTTCTAGTTCACTTAACCTGTCTAAGTCATTGTGCTACAGCTTATTGGGCAGTATTTATCACCCACAACTGACAAAAATCTCCTAAAGTGTGGATTCTCCACCAAAGTTAGGAGAAGATTGCAGTCCTTGATGATCGACTCTGTGGATTTTTGCCTTGGATGAGTGTGGCTGTACAACTGTACTCCTCTTGTCTGTCTTAAGCCAGGTGCACTGCACGATTTTGGCCACGATTTGGCCGTCTGAGACCAATTTTGCAAATCCTAAAAAATTCCTCTAATCCTAAACTGAAATCTCAAGTCTTTGGTCGTTAGTTTGATATGTTCTGAGACAGCCGATTAATGACCGTTGCGATCAAATATGACCTCCGACGAAATTCTGGCAGTGTCAGACACTCAGTCCTGCAGTGTGATTTTTCCTACGATGACCATCAAATTGTCTTTGTTTTTCAAGACAAGCCATGAACAAAATGAACATTAGAGATTTCTTTGTAGCCACCATTTTAATCCCGCGTGGAATGCAGCTCACATCACCGAACGTGTCATTGATTGATGATGTAAAACTCCGGACAAGTTTTCTTGCGTACATTCTATTATTAACACGTCTTGACTGCTGTACATTCTGACATTAATGACAACCGATATCTTACAGTGTGACATGGCTTACAGCGATGATCATGTTCGTACAGTCTGACAAGAAACAATTGTAAGGGACTATTATAAATTGCGCAGTGTTTAACTTAACTTAGCCTGTACTGTTTTGTTTGTAAGAAAGGTCCCACAGTTTCAAAAAGGCTCAAAACAAGCACAAGCACAAGAGCGAGTCTGAGCGTGCAAGTAAGATGCGACCAGCATCCTGACGTGATGAAAAAAGAACCACCTACGAACACCATCTCAGCATGCTTATGCCCAGGCATGTGAGATAGCAATCGTGGCCGTCAGATGAGGATTAATTGATAAATAATCAATACTGAATGTTCGGTGGGTGAACTGTTTAATTGATTGTAATATTAATTTATCTACATCAAGTTAATCAGATTAGTCATGAATAATTGTTAATATTTCCCCTTTAAGCTAATTCGCTACAGTTAACTAAAACATTTTCACTACTTGAAATGTTCTCTAAAACTCTCTCTCTCTCTCTCTCTCTCTCTCTCTCTCTCTCTCTCTCTCTCTCTATATATATATATATATATATATATATATATATATATATATATATATATATAGTATTAAGCTTTAGAGAAAATTTCAAGTAGTGGAAATGTTTTAGTTAACAATAATAACCCTAAGTATCCAATATAACTTGTGTTCTATATTTCCATATAGGCATCACTTGCTGCTTGAAGTTGTCCATCTAATCCGATGATTCTCTCTCTCTCTCTCTCTCTCACACTCTCTCTCTCTCTCTCTCACACACACACACACACACACACACACACACACACACACACACACACACACACACACACACACACACACACACACACCTGTAACCATGCAGGATGTTCAGCCATTCAGAGTTAATATACATTTTTCAAAATGAATTAAGTAATCTTGTTTCTCGCTCCTTTGATTTGTTTAGATACTTCAAATGAGAAAAGTTAGTTGCATTGAGTCTGTTGTTAGTTACAGTGCTATTCGCTCTCAGGATTTGTTTTGAGCATGCTTCACCAACCTGATGGATATGATGATAAATTATTCACAGATTTAATCAATGTTTCTGAAGCATATCCACCTGAGGGCAATTAGGAGCAGCTCGGTGTGTGTTTCCAAATGAAAAGATGAAAGAGTGCATGTTCTTACATGTGTGAGTACAATTAAAACAAAGGAGGGTTAAACCATCATGGTATGAAATTCAATGTGTGATTGATAGATAAATGGTGATACACACAAACATGCACCCACACATAGTCAACGTATACTACTTCAGAACAGCAATTTTATATTTACAGTCAGTCTTTTGAATGTTAAAGTAATTATCAATGTTGTCAAATTATTCTTTTGCGGTTTACATAAACTGGTTAAGCAAATACATATTAAAATGGCATTTTAAGATTTGTTTGCCATGCAAAATGTGACTTTGTTGGTGTCACAGAACAGAAGAATGCAGACACAGGTAAAATCCAAACAGAGTTTAATGAGAGAGACACAAGATGTAAACAGGAATGCAGTAACTGGAATGCAGATCAATGTGGTGATACTGACACCAATGTGGTGATACAGGGTAGTGACTGTTCTTATCTGTAGACGGAGATGAGTGTTGACTGGAAGATGAGATGACCACAGAAGACTGGACAGTTTGAGACAGGATCACACAGGTTGGTAGTTGGGTAAGTATTCAGGAAAGAACGACGAGACCAGACGAAGGTGAACTGAGGAGTGCTGGCTTATATTGTGACTGTGATGATGATTGGGTGTGTAGCAATCTGGTGCCAAGGGTGTGGCTGACTGTGACAATAGGGTTGTACTGTATGTAATGCATCATGTATTTCAAAAATATGTTTGATTTTGCAGTATGAATTACCATAAATGAATTGTTATACACAATATGTGGGATATTTTATTTCATTACATTTATTGAATTAACTTCAACTTATTTCATTGGACCGTGTTATGGACCATAAATTCTTTGAAATTTTCAAAACAAAACCTAAGTTTCCATTCTATTGGAGTAACGACATTCCTCTGTTGTATTGAATTTCTTTGATTTTGTAACGATCACCAGTGAGAGTGCCCAGGATTACCATCAGAGGGCACTCCACCACGGACAATACCACACATCCACTGACTCCATTCCCCATAATTCTTTGCTCAGACTAATCATCCATCATCACATTCACATGTGTCTCATCATCTTGTTTACTATATATAAGCCTGGTTCTTTCTGTCATTCCCTGCGAAGTCTTGCTTAGTGTTTCTACTGCGATTCCGAGCATTCTCTCGGTTGTTCCTGTGTTCTTGGATTTTGATCTTTGCCTGTTTCTTGGATTCCCCTTTTTGCCTGTGTCTACTGCCTTTTTCTTTGTTTTTGTTTGTGTGTTTGTTTGGACTGCTTACTTTGTGTTTATGAGTTATTGTCTGTTATCTGGATTACGTCTTTGGATTACCCTTTCAAAATAAACTGCATTTGGATCCTCAACCTTCGTGTCTCAGAGCAGTGTGTGACAGATTTAGTAAATTCAGTAAATCCCTCTTGTCATTCAAACATTTAACTCAAAATTCAACATTGTGTGGAGTGTGGCCAATTTACACTTATAGGCTACAACATAACCTGCTTCCATCCAAAAAAACATTATATTCATATAAACATACAATGTGCTTTTGGTGCTTATGTTGTTAGTTATAACAAATGAAATTAATAGCAGTCATTTCACACATGTGGTGTTGACACTAACATAGTTATCGTTACAGTTATTGTTCTTCTATTCACAGTATTCCTGCGGCCCATGACGCTTTGCGCTTTGCAACTTTCGTTAAACTGTAAACAATCAGTGAAAGACAAGCTCTATGGATGCAATAATATATACATTTTTAAACCGTGTACGATGACATTACATTATTCTACTCACCCTTCAACCATTGAACATTAAAAGGACATTTAAAAGTGTAAAAGCATCAACAAGGTACCCTCAACACACCATGAATAATCCCAGAAGCGTGAATCTTTCCACAGCAAAATCGGTCGGTTAAATATCACTGTGGTAATCTGTATTATGTAACACGTTGCCTTTATAATAATTTTTTTTTTTTACTTCAGCAATGCGTGATACTATTTTAAAGTGATTTCAGTCATTTTGACAGATAATAAATTATTATTGTATTTACCTGTGAAACCAAACCTGGAAAGAGACGTGAGGATTTGGGGAGGGGAAAAAAGAGATTCTTCGTGCATTCCAGTGAATTATTGGTGTACATCATAAATTAAATCGGGAGAACTGACCACAAATGTGCAGTATATGTTGACCTTTATCATACTATTACAGCGGAATTCAAAAGGAAAAAAGAAAATAATCATGAGGAAAAGAATGCAGAGCTCTTACTATAGATATTCTTGTTATAACATGTCATGTTAAAATACCAAGTGTTACATTATTCTCATGTTATTCTTAGATGAAACATGAAAGAAAACTGATAGCTCATTAAGTCAAACTGACGGATCAGCTTTATTTGTAGGGCAACCTTATGATTTGAAATGATTCGTTTCAGTCTTTTTGAATGGAGGTTCCCCAAACCGGAAGTGCCGCCCATAATTCATAACGCAGTAAGCTCATCAGGAATAATGTGGATAGTGTAAAAGGGCCTTTATGATGGCCATAGTGTGCATGGTATGAGATGCCCATTAACTGAACATGCATCACCTATCCATATTGGGTATCCAAAAAATACATTGGTCCCACTTTTTTATACTAGCTGTCTTTAACTAGTATGTACTTGCATAAAAAAAATGAATGTTAGGTACAATGTATTTATTGTGTAAATACAGGCATTTTTTTATACAAGTACAATGTAAAAACATGTACACAATAAGTGGACTGTATCAAATGATTCATTTAAATGTTAGTACATAGTAGTTAAAGATACTTAGTATAAAGTGGGACCAATTGATTTGTCGATTATTTCGGGAGTGATTTTTATGTGCATTATATTTTACCTAGTTTTCACTAACCCTAATAATGAGCAGTAGTAATTGTGATGGCCACTGGATAAAAGATTATATGAACCTTCTTCATTTCATAAATAAATATTTTGCTTTATTTGACCAGTCAAAACCAGTCAGTCAGTCACACAAATCAACAACAACTCTGTGCTATACATAAGTCTGATTCTACTCAGATTTCTATTTATATTTAATAACCCAACTATATCTAGAGCTCTTGCACAGGATAACATGATGGTGTGTTGCGGGACGTGAGCCGGCTAGCCGTCGAGTCAACATTATTCCTGTAAATGCTCAGATGATGTTTGGGAGTAGGGTACTCGGCATTTGTCTTCAGTAATAAATGAAAGTGACTCAGTATCGCTCTCTGTAGACGACTGTAAAATAAATCAAGAGCCATTTCATATACAAGGTCACATCTCGCTCCACTGCAGATTAGCATTTTTATTCACAGTGTCACAGTGGAGCTTATGTCTATGCACCCAGTATCTGAGAACTTTTCTTGTCTCTAAAACTAAAAACTTTCTGCCAACTACACTCTTATTATAATTTTTTTTTTTTTGTGGTTCCCTTAAGAAACTTTCAGTAAACATTCTTAAAAGAACCAGTTTTTTTTTCTAAAGGTGCGGCCACATTAACAAAATTCATTGGGTGCTGCAGTAATGAGGTATTTTTGTTGGCCAACCCAGCATTACCCTGGTTCTCTCGACAAAAAAACATCAAAAACAATAGGATTTTTGGATTGTTGCAGAAAATAAGCTCTGTGACCCACAAAGTTTTATGAATCTAACACATTTTGTTCTTCATGATAATCTTCACAAATTAATACGTCTACCTTAAAAAGTTGGCAAAAAAAAAAAAATTTGAGGTAATCAGTTATCTCAATTTTTAAAGTTAAGATATTCAAAGTTTAAGTAAGGAGAACTAACCGATTTTTGCAATATGCATACGAATTGCTCTTAACTTGAAGTATTTGAGCTAATTCATACATTTACCTTAAAATTATTATGTAATCTCAACTTAAATATTTTTAGTAGTGGAAGCATAACTAACTATAATTAGCTAATTCAGTAAATACTAGATTGCTAATGCTTGTATAGCACTGGTCTGACGAAATAATGGCCACGCTTCATACAGATGTCTTGCTGTTTATTCTCTCTCTCGCTCTCTCTTTCTATCTCTCTCTCTCTCTCTCTCTCTCTCTCTCTCTCTCTCTCTCTCTCTCTCTCTCTCGCTCTCTCTCTCTCCAGCAGACACTGTGAAAAGCATGTAATTACAAAATATGCATTCACATTTTTTGTGTAGACTAACATTTTTATATAAAATAGCCAGTATTACATGAGGTACTCATGTCAGGGTTATGTTTTGTCTGCAACTGGATTGTTTTGTACAGATTTTTTGTGTACACTAATTCTACTTGAGTGATTCATGTTTGCCTGAGCCATGATCTATGTTTCTAATTAAATACATAAATAAAATAAAATAAATAAAAATCATTGTGAATCCGCTGAACTGTACAGCTAAGCTGAGGTCTCACACATACACACTACCCGGGTAGAAAACACAAAAAGGCATTTACACACAGTGACATTTGAGTTTTATACACAAACATTGACATTTAATTATCACACAAAGGAGCCAGAAGGACCATTGAGACTTTCATTTATTTGTTTGGATTCCTCGACTTCACGTACAACTTGGGATTCTATCAAATCATTCTTCCACTTTATGGTTTTGAGCTGGAACAAGACAATTGTATATTTGTTTAAATTGTGGTAATTTCTTTTAAATTTCTTGTATATGAAATAAAAGTGCCGGCTGTTAATTGATTAAATATAAGTTGGCCCAAACCTTATTCTTTAATCCCGCTAGAGTCGAATCTATGTTAAACCCTATTTAGTATATGTTGAATACTTATAATAGTGTTCTCATGTTACAAGAACATTATGGAAAAGACTCCCGTAATGGAACAGCCTGTGGACAATGACTCCCATAGCATGCGTAAAGTCAGCCAATCAGATTAGAGTTGCCAGATTGAGAAAGTGCTTTCTAGTTTTGTGTGTAATAGGCATCAGACGCTCAGTGAATGGGCCGTGTGTGGTCAGTGAATGTGCTGTCTGACTTGCCAACAAATCAAACCAAACAAAAGCTGTTTTTGCACGGTTTGGTTAGTCAGTCTGCATTCATTAAAGCTTTAGTTCTCCCAAATATAAAAATTCTGTTACTATTAACAGTTATGTCATTTCAAATAGGTTTTTTGAGGTTATTTTTTCTGTGGAACAAAAAATTTAAATTACAAAGAATCGTGTAGCTCTTTTCCATACAAATCAGTTCAAAGTGACCACAAGTAGCAAAGAACAAAACACACTATAAAAGCAGTTTAAAGTTAAAACTATGCTCATTTGCAGTCAATAGTTATTTACATGTTATGACTGATAACCAAAAAAATTGTAATAAAATGTAGTTTATTCCTATGATGGCAAGGCTAGATTCATTACTCCAGTCTTCAGTGTCGCATGGTCCTTCAGAAATCAT
Organism: Gila orcuttii; assembly: GCA_026230005.1. Classification (NCBI taxonomy): domain Eukaryota; kingdom Metazoa; phylum Chordata; class Actinopteri; order Cypriniformes; family Leuciscidae; genus Gila; species Gila orcuttii. The sequence goes on from JAPDVR010000017.1 coordinate 12,152,527, forward strand.
TCTAATCCAGCCAATCCTAATTTGGTGCTTTAGAAACATTTCTTATTGCATTTTGATCAATTTAGCGCATCCTTTCATAAGTAAAAGCAAACAAAAAAATCTTACTGACCCCAAACTTTTGAACGATAGTGTAATTATCAGCTGATAACTAATATTTACATATACATTTAATCATTTAGCAGACACTTTTATCCAAAGCAGAGCAAAAAAAGCAATTAAACTAATAATAGGACAACAATGTAAGTGCTGTGACCATTCCCAGTTTAGTCTAATGCAGTATACGTATTTTTAATTTTTTTAATTATATCTGGAAAATAAAGTATTAGTATTAGTGGATCAAGTGTTGCCAAAAAAGATGCGTCTTCAATCGTTTATTGAAAATGGCTATGGACTCGGGTTGAGTTAATATGGTAATGATATTATATATATCTATATATATCTATATATATTATGCATTCCAAAAATAACCTTAAATAACATTATAAATAAAAATAAGTATTTCATGCCATTAGTGCACAATATTTCAAGTTTTCTGAAGGTATACTGTATCATTCTTTGAAAAACAAACTGAAGTAACTGAAATTAAGTCACTATTCATTGATAATTTTCCCCTCAACCAAAGTCTGAAATCTTCAGCTTTCATTCAGAATTAAAAAATAAAATAACATAAAATGCCAATGTGTTGTGCCAGATGATTTGAGGAGTACTGATCAACAAAATATTACGTTTTTAGTCGAAAAGGCTACATTCTATATTGTAATCCATATTAATAACTAAAAACGAGGGGATGGTCATGTGATGTCAAATGGTGGCCACAGATTGATCAAAAGGTGAGTCACGCCATGTTAGAAATACATAATTAAGCAATCAAAGCGTTCACATCCTCACAACTTTTTGAATTTTCTGAGAGCTCTGACTTGTACCATGTGGAGGTTGTGCCACCTGACCACTGCAGATTCATTCTGCCATTGATAGTGTTGCCATAGAAACACATAATTCAAAATCTGAGGACGGGAACAGCACAGAACGTCACGGGTTGTTATCCCGTAATGCAGACAAGGCATAAATCATAAAGTACTATCCATTCCCTTCCTTCATCAGTTGGACTTTCTTGCCCCAAATCATTTTATTTTCTTTGTTCACCTCTGTTTACCACACGTTGCTGCCTCTAACTTCAACATTTTCCTCTCATTTCTCTCCTCCCCCGTCTCCCTCTTTTTTGTGTGTGTGTGTGTCTCATCGATTTCTCCTCACTGACCTCGTCTGTTGTCTGTGCTGTTCTGTTGTTTAGCTGTTCTGCGTGGAGGGTCCGGTGCGTAGAGGCCTCTAGAGCACCACTGGACCACTGACCCCCGTCCTGCCTTGAAATCACCATTCTCACACATGTGTAATCAGGCACGCCCAGACCAAATGACCACCTGTTAAACACTCTAGAAAATCTATCAGTGTCAGCTGGAACATTTCACAGGGGAATTAAACAGGCATTCGTGCGAAGGCGAGCGAATACTTACTTGTGCGCGGTTTGTTCAAGAGATCGAAATCGATGTCGCTCTCACCGAGTACAAAAGCACGCTGCTTTTTCAGATGTCTCAGAACATCTCTAGTGCTCAGCTGAATCTTTTTGGAAACTAAAGCCTCTGGATTTTCTGAAAAAAAAAGTGTATAGGGACTTTCTGAAGTCAGAAAAAATTCTGTAAGGATTCTGAAGTGTTTAGCTGTTTGAATGGATCTATCATGTGTTTCAGTGAAGCACACTCTAAAAAATGCTGGGCTGTTTTAACCCAATTTTGGGTCAAATATGGACAAACTCAAACATTGGGTTAAAAATGTAATACAAAAAATTAACCCAATGGCTGGGTTTGTCCATATTTGACCCAAATGTGGGTTAAAACAACCCAGCATTTTTTAGAGTGCAAAATATGGGAGTGGATATAAAAGTTATGTGTTTAAAATTTTTTCATTAGAGTACTACTACATACATTTTTTGTTGATCAATTTTTTGGAGAATGTGTCTCACTCACAAATCTCCATTGACTTATGAACAACAAACACGATTGTCATGTTCCACCCACTGATACTTTGATAAGTTTCAGGGCTCTCTGGAAAGTTTGCAAGAATTTTAGTATAGAAGTGTATTTGAACAATCTTAGGGCTAAAAAAAAAACCCAAAACATGTACATGCAGATAATAATTAATATTAATAATTAAAAATAAAAGGTCACTTAAGCGTAATTAAATACTTTCATGGCTGTTTATTAATACACTTAATTACACTTATCAAGTGCACTTTGTAATAATGTCAAAATAAAAGTTTTACTTTAAAGCACATTTTAAATCATTGTTTAAATAACCTTTTGTCATGCTTTAAAGAAGTACTACACTTAGTTTGATCTGTTGACTAACATACTAACGCAGATGTAAAGTACTTGACTAATTTTAACTATAGTGTTATTTAAAATTACACTTAATTGCAATGTTATCATTACAAATGATGTACAAATACAAATATATTAAAGTTTCAATATACATTAAAGTATATTTTATTTTACCTTATAAGTTTGTCAATTCAGCAGTACACGTTAACCATTTTTCAAAGACAATACAAAATAATTATGAAATTACATATATGTACTTAGGCCCTACTTAAGTGGGTCCAAAAAAAGCACTCTTAACTTTTAATTGGATTCAATTTACTTAATTTACCTCCATCAGGATTGTTGGATCATTGTGGTTTGCTATTACTGTGTGAGTGACAGGTTGTCCCGTCCTCAAGACACCAGACTTCCAATTTATTTTTCCACAGGCAACAAATTACCATTACAGACTTGTTGAAATCCCTAGGCACCCATTTCTGCAGCACAGACCACCTCATCAGAAAGACACACCAAACACTGTACTCGCTCAGACAATTAAGAAAATTCAGAGTCAGTCAGCATCTTCAACTAGTTTTTTTTTTATGCTGCCATTGTGGAGAAGTGCAGAAGGTACAAATGGTCTATAGTTTATACAAGGTCTATGTTTTTGTCATATGTCATATGCTCAGATACTTTAATACAGTGCATCCTGGACATCTTGCATATTGCAAGATAAAATCAGAAATCCTATATGCCTTCATTTGTCTTTCTTGAACTGAGGAGGCCAACAAAAGTCATTTCAGCACACATCTAAAAAAAAAAAAAAAAAGTTGTCAATTAAAATGTTGCAAACCAAGCTTTGTCTACAAACTTTGCCAAAACGGTCTTCTGTATTTCAAATATTTTCCCAGGAAACACACAGATCTTTTTTTGTGTTCAGGCAAGCAGCATTCATTACATCCAAGAAAACCATCTGGTCACCATGGTGGTCATAGACTTTCCACCTACATGAGAACAAAAGCTCCTCACAGGGTTAAGAAAAATGTTGTGGGAGGTAAAGAGACATCATTCTAAGATGGACTGTGAAGTGTTCTTTTACTGCATGGGAGTGTTGAAATGCCACAGTGTCCCATATAATCACAAATATTGGCATTTCTCTCCTCACCTGAACTCATATTGAGGTCATTCCGGAATGAAATGCTCTCTGTATTGTATAGCCCAATTACAGGTTTTTGCAACGGCAGGCCATCAGAGGATAATACTGCACACACTGTGATGATGCCACCCCTGGGATGACCTGGGACATCCACAGCTGCTAGGGATTCACATGCTGATTTTCACATTTTCTTTTCTGAAATATATGTTTTCAACAATTATTGGCACCCCTTCTTTTAATACTTTATGCAACCTCCCTTTGCCAAGATAACAGCTCTGGTTCTTCTCATACAGTATAATGTGTAATAAGGGTGATGAACATATATCAAGAGAGCTGAGACACTTCCTCCATACAGAATCTCTCTAGATCCTTTAGATTCAGAGGTTCATGTATCATGATCCTGGCCTGTGTTCCCCTGTTCTATTTGTCCCTATGTTCAGTTTCCTTTTTAGTCCTTTTGTTGATTGGTTCCCCGTTCATTAATCTTAATTGTTTTAAGATGTGTCTTGTTATATTGGTAGTGTATTTAAACCCCATGTGTTTGATCTCTGTCAGGTCTTGTCCTTCATGGCTGTTTGTTTGGCGTGCTTTATTCTTGTTTTCCTGTGTTCGTAGATGTCCTGTTCCTTGTGTGTTGGTTATTTCGTTAATACATGTGACCACCATCATTACACCATGCTTGTGGACTGTTTTCTTCAGCTCATCCCACAGGTTTTTATGGGGTTTAGGTCAGGGGACTGCTATGTCCATGGCAAAACCTTCATTCTGTGGTTAGTGAACTGTTCTGTTGTTTATTTTGAGATGTGCTTTGGATATATTCAATCATGGCCCAGTTTAAGCTTCCTGACATGCCCATTTAGGTGTTTATTATATATGGTACTTGGAGTTTATGATACTGTGTATACAAACAAGTTGTCCAGGGTCTTTGAAAGAAAATTAGCCCCACAGCATTAAAGATACGCCACAATACTTCACTGTGGGGATGTGGTACTTTTCTACATGGACATGTTTCTGTCTATCTGGTGTTTTTCCAAAAGCTTTATCTTGGTCTCATCTGACCATAAAACCCAGTCCCAATTAAAGTTCCGAAAACGGCTGGCAAACTGTAGGTGCATGAGATTGCTGTTTGATGTCACCAAAGGGTTTTTTATTGTAACCTTCCCAAACAAGTTGTGGTTATATAGCTGAGGTCTGATCATGGTTTTGGAGACTTTCTGACTCCAAGACCCAACTAGCATCTGCATTTCTCCAACTTTGATCCTAACAGTTTGTTTGGCGACTCAAACCATCCTCCTCAGTGCATGTGGGCCAATATAGACACGCGTCCTCTTCCAGGTAAAATGCTACAATCTCCAGTTAATTTAAACTTCTTAATTATTGCCCAGATAGTGGAAATGAACAATGAAACTATTATCTATTATTGTAGTGACATTGTTGTAAAGTCGATGTCCCTAAAAAAAGTTTTCCATGCCGGTCTGTTATTGTAAAGAGTATATGCCGTGAACTTCACATACTTTTGAAAATCCAGCATTTACTTGATCCTGGTAAGCTCTTACTGTCACAGTTTTAAACAATGGCTTTCTTCTTCCATGAGGGCACTTGGTGTCACAACAGCTTTGTTTCCAGGCGAACCGTTAAAGAAAGCGACACACACATCTGACAGAAATCCTGTAGAATTCTACCTATAAGATGATGATGAACTCCTAAAGAGTTTCCCATTTTGTGTACCTTACACATCAGACGTTCAGACATTCGTCGGTCCATGGGCATGACGTCAGAGACTGAGACTAGGTTGGATGTGCATCCAGGTTTGCTCCCAAAAACATGTTTTTCCTCTCGTCTTGTTTTGGCCAAGTTGAAAGCCTCATACACAGATTATTGTGTGGAGTGTTGGCCTGGCTGCAATCTCCATAAATCTTTAAAATACCAATACAAGACAACAGTCTAATCTAGGCTGTTCAGTGCCTGTGCTTTCTTCAATTTTGTTCTTAACCACTACTCTGTTGTACAGACATCTTACCTGGACATATTGGTGAGGAGAACTTCCTCTCCCCCATTTTTGGATTCTAAATGCGGTTGTATATATTTCCTGTTGGTTTGCTGAAAACTTCTCACAATTGACGTCACTGTTGAGCGCTCCAGAATTGGCAGCACTCTCAGACAAGATTCTCTGAAGGAAAAGTCTTAATTTATGACATGGTCGATTATACTATACATAACCCTGATCTCATCTCAGCCTACAGCTCTTAGTCTTCCTATCATTTGTCTTACACCATTCATCTTCCTCTTCACTCTAACCGTATGTCAGTCATGTTTGGATAACATAATAAAGGATGAGCAACTCTGGTCCTGGAGGGCCACTGAGCTGCAGAGTTTAGCTCCACCCATAATCAAACACACCTGAAAAATCTAACCAAAGCTGTTGTACTGACTATCTAAAGAGTATTCATAACATGTATTGATAAATGCATGTAACCAACTGTAAAACCTGTAAGTCTGACATTTTGTGGGTACAGACCTCCCTAATGAAACCCTGTACATCAAATGCAACTTTACATAAGCTAAAAATATCCCATCCCATCCCACTAACACATAACATATGCTCGCTTCAGGCAGATGCCTTATGTCGCTAACAGCTAAAACATCCCAATCTCAATTTTTCCTCAAACAATTTAGTTCCTCTCAAAACAATTAACACAGCCATCTGGACACTATGTAACTGTTCATTTTTCTTGATTTCAAATTACAAGTTGCATGCATAATTTTCTTGGAACAATACACACATTTCTCCAATTTAAAAAACAAATGCAATTTAGTAAATAGTTTATGTTGGGAGCAGGAAATTGGAAAACGTCTACGGTTACGTATGTAACCCTCGTTCCCTGAGTAGGGAACGGAGACGTTACGTCGGATGACGACGAATGGGGTTTCGCTTAGAAAGCATATCAACTTCGAGTATTACAAAACAAGCCAATGGCAAACAAATGCCATGGGTCTGCGGAATTTGCATGACGTAACTCCGCCCCACCTCGTGGGTATAAAAGGAGGAAGTCCGCAACAGCAGTTTATGTTTCTTCGCTGAGGAGCCAAGACTGAGCTCAGGCGATCCCCGCGGTACAGCGGAAAGTGGCAGGCAGACGTAACGTCTCCGTTCCCTACTCAGGGAACGAGGGTTACATACGTAACCGTAGACGTTCCCTTTCGTTGTCACTCCGAGTTACGTCGGATGACGACAAATGGGGTTACCAGTCTAATCACGCCACCTTCTCAGCTGTCTTCCAGTGCCCTGCGTAAACAGAGATCCCTGTCATAGACGGACGAAGGACTCCATGAAGGACTCCATTTAACACAGGAATACCAAGGTACACTGGGAAGCATATCCCAAGCTAGGGAAAGTATGCAATTAATGCCAACCCAGAGGGGGGGGGGGGACTTAGAGAATACACGTATGACCCTTAGGAAGCATATGGAGAACACTGGGGTGTCCAGCCGCAGGTGGAATATTTCAACCCCAGGGGTGGCAAGGTGGCTTGCCAAGGAAAAGACACATGCTCAGAGAGGCTTACAGTGGAAATACACATGTGGGGGTCGCTCGGGGGAGGGACCATGCACACGGGAGGCACCTAGCCGGCGCGCAGGCAAGAGACACTGGCGCCGACGTCAGGAGTGCTGGAAGAGCTCAGGGCTTTCGGGGAAGCTCACCTGAGGAGAATATCGCACGTATCCAGTCCGTGGAGTGGAATGGCGAGCAAGCGAAGACACCTGAGCGGGTCCGGTACTAGCTAGTTGAAGCGAGTACATGAGAGGACACTGGCTCCACTCGGAGATTATAGAATCTGGCGAATGTGTTAGGTGTCGCCCAGCCTGCAGCTCTGCAGATGTCTGTTAGCGAGGCGCCATGCGCTAGAGCCCAAGAGGATGCCACACTCCGGGTGGAGTGGGCCGTCACACCAAGGGGGCACGGTTGACCTTGCTGCTGGTATGCCAAAGCAATGGCGTCCACTATCCAGTGAGACAACCTTTGCTTGGAGAGAGCCTTACCCTTCAGCTTCCCACCATAACAGACAAAGAGCTGCTCTGAGGTCCTGAAACACTGAGTCCTGTCTACATTGGCGCGAAGAGCGCGTACTGGACAGAGCAGTGCCAAGGCTGGGTCTGCCTCCTCCGGGGGCAGCGCTTGCAGGTTCACCACCTGGTCCCGAAAGGGAGTGGTAGGAACCTTGGGCACATATCCGGGCCGGGGTCTCAGGATCACGTGAGAGAAGGCCGGCCCGAATTCCAGGCACGCTTCGTCGACGGAGAATGCGTGCAGGTCCCCTACCCTCTAGATGGAGGCCAGTGCAACCAGGAGCGCTGTCTTCATTGACAGGAACTTAAGCTCAACTGATTGCAGGGGCTCAAAGGGAGCACTCTTCAGGGCAGTTAGAACCACTGAGAGGTCCCAAGAGGGAACGAGAGGAGGGCGAGGAGGATTTAGTCTCCTCGCTCCTCTCAGGAACCTGATGACCAGGTCGTGCTTTCCTACCGACTTACCTTTGACCAGGTCATGGTGTGCGGCAATGGCGGCAACATAGACCTTAAGGGTGGAGGGAGACAGCCTTCGCTCCAACCCTTGCTGAAGGAAGGAAAGCACAACGCTGATCGAGCATCTCCAGGGGTCTTCTCGGTGAGAAGAGCACCAGTCGACGAAGAGGTTCCACTTCAACGCATAGGCGTGTCTCGTGGACGACGCTCTAGCGGAAGTGATGGTAGCCGCCACCGCTGGTGGAAGGGTACTCAAACCTACCTCGAGCCGTCCAGGAGCCACACGTGGAGGCTCCAGAGATCGGGGCGAGGGTGCCACAGGGTGCCCCGTCCCTGAGAAAGAAGGTCCTTCCTCAGAGGAATGGGCCAGGGAGGTGCTGTCACGAGGAGTACAAGTTCGGGGAACCAGGTCCGGTTGGGCCAATACGGCGCGACCAGAATGACCTGCTCCTCGTCCTCCCTGACCTTGCGCAAAGTCTGCGCAAGAAGGCTCACTGGGGGAAACGCATATTTGCGGCCCGGCGGCCAGCTGTGCGCCAGTGCATCCGTGCCGAGCGTTCCCTCGGTCAGGGAAAAATACAGGGCGCAATGAGTCGAGTCGTGAGAGGCAAACAGATCTATCTCTGCGTCCCCGAACTGGTCCCAAATCAGCTGAACCGACTGGGGATGGAGTCGCCATTCTCCAGGGAGGGGCTGAAGCCGTGAGAGCTCATCGGCTGCACAGTTCAGAGCTCCGGGAATGAAAATGGCTCGAAGCGACCTCAGATGCTTCTAACTCCATAGGAGGAGGTGGCGGGCGAGTTGTGACATACGGCGGGAGCGTAGACCACCTTGATGGTTGATGTACGCAACAGTCGCGGTATTGTCTGAACGGACTAGCACGTGTTGACCCTGTAGCAACGCCCGGAAGCGGTGCAGGGCAAGGCGTACTGCCAACAACTCGAGGCAATTGACATGCCATAGCCACTGGGGTCCTGTCCAGGAGCCCGCAGCAGCATGTCCATTGCACATGGCGCCCCAGCCCGTGGTGGAGGCATCTGTTGAGACAACAACATGCCGGGAAGCTCGTTCCAGGGGGACACCCGCCCTGAGAAAACTGAGGTTCGACCACGGGGTGAGGAACTGACGGCAGGTCGGAGTAACTGGTACTCGGAGCGTCCCTTGTTGCCATGCCCACCTCGGGACTCGGTTGCGAAGCCAAAGCTGAAGCAGTCTCATAAGAAGCAATCCGAGCGGCGTGACCGCGGCTGCAGATGCCATATGCCCCAGGAGCCTCTGAAAGTGTTTCAGTGGAACCGCACTCTTGCCCTCGAGTTGTCTCAGGCAAGTCAGCAGTGACTGCGCACGCTCGCTCGTAAGCTGCGCGGACATGGCGACCCAGTCGATGTCCATACCGAGAAAAGAGATCCTCTGCACGGGGCAAAGTTTGCTCTTCTCCCAGTTGACCCGAAGGCCCAGACGAGCTAGGTGCCGGAGCACTAGGTCCCTGTGTTCGCAAACCTGATCTCGAGAGTGAGCTAGGATCAGCCAGTCGTCTATATAACTCAGGATGCGAACCCCGTGCTCCCGAAGGGGAACAAGGGCAGCCTCAACGACCTTCGTGAAGATGTGAGGAGACAGGGCCAGCCCGAAAAGGAGGACCGCGTACTGGTATGCCTGCCCCTCAAAAGCAAACCGAAGGAATGGTCTGTGTCGAGGAAGAATGGAGACATGAAAGTAGGCGTCCTTCAGGTCGATCGCTGCAAACCAATCCTGGGGCCGAATGCATTCGAAAACGCGTTTGGCGGTGAGCATCTTGAACGGCAGCCTGTGAAGGAAGCGGTTCAGCACGCGCAAGTCCAGGATTGGCCGTAGCCCACCAGTTTTCTTGGGGACAATGAAGTAGGGGCTGTAGAAGCCGGACCTCATCTCGGCTGGAGGGACAGTCTCGATTGCACCCTTCGCCAGCAGGGTGGCAATCTCTGCTCTCATGATGGGGGCATTGCCACCGACCAAAGTGGAGCGGACTCCCCTGAAGCGGGGAGGAGACCGTGCGAACTGAATCGCATAGCCGAGCCTGACGGTCCGCGCGATCCAGCGGGGCAGACGGGGAAGCTCTAATCAGGCTCCCAGGAACTGAACCAGCGGGATCATGCGGACGACAGGCGTCCCCCCGGAGGGGCAGCGAAGCGGAGTAACTGGCCCAGACGTGGACGGCATAGCGGCCCGGTGTGGGGGCACAGTTAGCAACCGCGCCCTGACAGAGGGGGCCAGGGGAGGACCAGACTGGTCGTCCCGCGGGGGCCTGCTCTGCCAGGGGACTGGCGACAGAGGGGGACAAGGGCGAAGCGGTCCGTGGACGGCACGCCGTGTCAACCGCCTCTGGGACAGAGGGGGGCGAGGAGAGCACGGCTTGTGGGCGGCGCTCTGTGTCGCCCGAGAACTCTGTGGGCTCAGGGAAGAGGGGGTCGTTTCTATTTTTAACCACTTTAGGTTGCTGCCCACCCGTGGGTTTGGATGGGTGCTCAGGCTCGCCCCGAGAAGAAGCACTCTGAGGACATAGTTGCATGGCAACAGAGCGTTCAACCGGGGGAAGCCCAGTGTACCCACGGGCAGCTGCATCATCGAGGGGAGGAAAGGCGGATGAGACCAACGAGCGGTCCCGAGAAGACAACGGGGTCTTCCAGGACTTCGAGATCTCATCATGCACATCCGGGAAGAAAGGTATTGGGGTTTGCCGAGGACGAGGGTCGGCGACCTTACCCAAAAACCAATCATCCAGCCGCGAGCGCTCAGGACAGGGTGGAGGCCTCCACTCAAGCCCGATGCTCGCGGCTGCCCGGGAAAGCATGGCCGTCATCTCCGGATCAGACTCGAGCACAGCCGTATGCACACCGGGAGGTGGCAGCTGAGACGAGCCCTCACTTCCAGAAGAATCAAACCCACCTAGTGATGCTGCAACAGACATGTCATCATCCTCTGTAGCTTCAACCGAAACACGCGGGCCACCAGAGGGTAGACCCGCGGGAATCGGCTGTTCACTAGCGGGCACCGTCATTGAAGAGGGGGGCTGGGGTCGCGGACACATAGTCAGCGCCTTGTTCCAGACCGTAACCCTCAGGTCACCCTGGCCACCAGCCGCAGGACGGGGGGTGGATGAGGGGACTCTCACTCTTGCGAGTTCACTGAGTCTCGACCGTAATGACGCGATGGTCATGTTCCCACAGAGAGAACATGAGTCATCCACGAGCGCTGCTCTAGCATGATCAATGCCCAAACATACTATGCAACGCTCGTGCCCATCAGAGTCCGATATCAATCTGCCGCAACCAGAAGTACACGGGCGAGGCATCTTTAAAAAGACGTGCCGCGTGTAAGCTCTTTTAGTGAGAGAAAACTCAAGTGTTGAAGCACCCGGGGAGAAACGCACCGACTGGCAGACCACTGCAGCAGATCAGCAGGAAGCACGCTCTCGCCATAGATCCCCATCACACCAACACTTGAGGTACTCGTTTGTAAAGCTGGCAATTTAGAGATGGCTTGTGGAGAGAAGAATACACTTGGCTCCGAAGCGAAAACATAAACTGCTGTTGCGGACTTCCTCCTTTTATACCCACGAGGTGGGGCGGAGTTACGTCATGCAAATTCCGGAGACCCATGGCATTTCTTTGCCATTGGCTCGTTTTGTAATACTCGAAGTTGATAGGCTTTCTAAGCGAAACCCCATTCGTCGTCATCCGACGTAACTCGGAGTGACAACGAAAGGGAACCTGGGATGGAGCTGGAAAATACTGTATATAGTGAACACAACACTTTGAGTGGGGAGGGGAAATTGCTGTTGCTCCACTTCACTCAAATACTTTACTCCAGTTTGTGCATTGATTGGTGATATTGATGCTTTGGTTTCTTTATTTTTGTTGGACAGAGAAAAAAAAGCATACCCTTGTGATAAAGAAGTACACTTTAAGATACTTTAAAAAAAGAGTACATAAATAATATACTTTAAAAGAATATACTTGGTACAAACTGAATGTAATATTTAAGACACTTAATTGCTTGTTATTTACAATGAAAATGTTTTATACTTTAAATTTATATTAAATACACTTAGTTGAACTTAAGAGTGCCTTTTTGACCAACTTGAATAAGACTTAAATACAACTCTATATTAAATTTCTTAATTACTTCTATAGTCTTTGAAATATATGTACTGCTAAATTTACTGACTTGCATTTAAAGTAAACTAACATTATACTTTAATGTAATTTCTATTGACACTTGTCATGTAGGCTATTTAAATTTGTAATGATGAAGTTGCAATTTATTACATTTAGATATATTAACTTTAAATGCAATTTTAAATAAAACACTACTGTTAAAATAATTAAGTACTTTAAATTTGCTTTGGTAGAATACTTTTAATTTGACTTAAGTTATGAGTCATAAAAGTGTGCTCTCTTACACTTAAATGGCTTTTTATTTAATTTAAAATTAGATTATCTGCAAGTTTCTTTAAATATACTTATAAGATTTGAAGTACACTTCAAGTGCACCTTCAATAAAATAAATTGCACTTCTTTGGAAATTGCACCTTTCCACAAGGTTAGGCTAACTAACACGTCAAATTGTGTTACTCGGTCAACTTCATGTTGTAGAAATATAATACGGCACCACATAGAAAAGCTAATTTTCAGAACAACTTAGTCAATCTGAATTTTTTACATTTTTTAAGTTTAACTGTTTTAAATATTTCATACTATATTCAGTGGCATGTGGTTGACTTTTGAAATGTGGAGGCAAATCCCCTCTGTGTGTGTTTATTCATTATTGTATTTATTTTTCTTTTAATGTACATTTTGATTTTATGTTTGCACATTTTCTGGGTTAATGTTAAACATTTACCTTATACTATCAACAAGTAATAGCAATCCATAATGTAATATTTATTATTTAATATATTATTTTTTAAGTTATATTATATTATTGTTTATCTAAACAAATCTTATTAAACACTTTACATTATATTACTAAATTAACCGACTTTTAAATAACAGAAAACATTTGTACAACAGAAAACATTCTATTCTATTCTATTCTATTCTATTCTATTCTATTCTATTCTATTCTATTCTATTCTATTCTATTCTCCAGACAGTGTTGCCAGTCTTGTCTAGGTGGTAGTAGGTGCTGTGAAGCATTTAGATGCAAACACCATCCACAGCTATTCATGCCTGAAGGCAAAGTCCAGATGGTCTGTGAACATGGAGCTGTTTCAGGACCAGCTTCCCAAAGATCTTATGATGTGTAGAGCCGTCAACAGCATGTTCCATACACTGCAATGGCTCCGTTATGATGTTCTCTACCTGTGCTATGTTGTTGCAGGTTTGATCATTTAAAATACAACTGGAAAACTACCTTGAAGCTTTGTCAGTTCGGACTGCATGTTGCTTCATTAAAAGAAAATACCAGTAAATGTTGTCTGCCTTGAAAAGAAATAAAAATGCAAGAGAACATCCCTCTTGACATCGTTTTGGCACTGCCTTCCACACAATGATTTACTACAGGTTCATTACTGTTGAGAGTCAAGAGAAAGAGCTTGTGTTCGGTCAGTGTTATATCGCCTAAATAAGCCTGACCTGCATTAGCATATGCATACATCATTAAACACCAGGTTGAATATGTAACTTGGGTCCCCAGCAGAAACCTGTGGTGTCTTACATGCCAGGATGTGAATTTTGAGTCTCTCTTGTAGAGATGATTTGTTCTGCACTACAGCGATTGTCAACAATTCAATTTACTGTACTTGCTTCTGAATTAATTATGACTCTCTCTGGTTGGCTCAGTGACTATTTCAGTCATAGCTTTGGGCCCCCTATACTCAGTTCCACCTTTCCTCCCGCTAGCGATGCCCCTGCTTCATCACTCCTTGATGGTTTTCCCTTTCTCAGAAAACTGTGCTACTTGCGTTGACATCTTTTGTGAAAAAAAGTACAATTTAGCCTACTTTTAAAAAGAGTTATTTAAAATAATTTACTAAGTGTGAATTGAATGTAATGTTTTTGGAAAACTACTAGAAATTCCAGTTCTCCTGTTTCAGCTCCTTAAAGAAGCGAGTGCTGTATTATGTGCCAGACTTTTCAGTTTCTCTTGTACTCTCAACAATGACAGTGTACTCACTGATCTTTATGAACTTTGACAGTGATTGTCAGCAACAGTTGACCTGCTTCTGAATTAATTATGACTCTTGCTGATTTGGTCAGTATTCTCCTTAGACAATATCAGACAATCACAGCTTGAGTTCCAGTGTTGTGGAAAGATGCCTACATAATTTAATACAACCTTAGCGGAAAAAAAAAAGTATACTTTAGTGCATAGTATACTAGTGCATTGAAAATACTAACAAAAGTTGAACTATCTTTAAATATATTAAAAGTATATTAGCATCATGCTTTTACCTATTTTCACAATACAACTTGCACACTTTAAAATATTGTACTTTAGTATATTTTTTTAGAAAAATATATACTTGAAGTGAAAATTTAGCTTATTTTTTAAAAGTGTTTATTAAAAGTCTATTTATTTGCACTTTGTTCTGGAAATGATCATTGTTACAATTCAGTGAAAGTATACTTTCAAAATACATAATAGTATACAATAGTATTTTGTACAAAGTATAGCTAAGTATTATTTGTCTATTAATGTGCATTCGTTATTGAAGACAAAGTGCGCAATTTGTAGCATTCACTTTTGGGCAGTGCCGATAGCCTCGTGTGCAAGTGCGTCGACATGTAGCGCCACTGTGCTTCGGGTGACACGAGTTCGAGCCCCGTCTCGTGGACCTTTCCTGATCCCATCCCGTCTTACAACTGTCCTTTCCTAATAAAAGGCAAAAACGTCAAATATATATATATATATATATATATATATAAATACACTTATGGTATATTGCTTGTATGTTTCGAAGACACTCGTAATGAATTTGTAATGTACTTGTAACACAAAGAAAGTACACTTTAAATCACTAATCAAGCATGTAATTAGTCCCTACACAGGCCTATTCTTAAAGTATACTAAGTATACTTGAAGTTGTTCCAATTTAGTACACAAAAGTACACTTAAAGTTATGCTTTACTACAATTTAATTACAACTAAAATATACTTAGTACAAAATTAGTTTTCAAAATAGCAAACTTGAAGTATACTAAATTAGTCTGGCTGCAAGTATACTTAGCATATTTTTGTTTTTCACCAGGAAAAGTAGAAATAAAAATGAAGTAAAGAAAAAACAACCACAACATAGCTGTCACAGGCTCCACCACACCACTGGTCACACTCTGAACTCCAGATCATCCAGCTCCACCCATCCGCTCAATCACTGGAATACTAACACAGCGCACCTGCACCGGCTCAGTATTTCACCCTTCATGAGCAGTCGCCCTCCACATCACATTTGTCTGGTCTCGTTGTTGTATACATGCTTCAACTTACCTGGTTACTTACCTGTTGGAATATCCTCAGCCTGCTGCTAGATCGACTCCACCCGTCTTTAGTCATCCATCTCCAAGATTCAGGGAATCTTACGATCATCACCACCTGCAAAACAAGACAGAACTGTTACCGTACAGCTAAGTTCATTGAAACTATCTGACTGCTTCCTCACCTGATATCCTCGCCAGCTGCTATTATCATTCCTGCAAATAAACTTACCTTAGTGTCTCACTTATACCTGCGTTGTCTTCTGTTGATAACAATGGCAGCACATTTTGATTATAAAATGTTAATATATTCGTTCAGATGTACTGTAATTATATCAGGTATGAGTAATATTTTGTCATACAGTATAATAAAAATAACAAATGCTCAACATTGAGCTTCTAGAGGTTCAGTGTCAATTAGGACTAAGCAGTTTGTATTTGTTTGCCCATTTAATGTAATGGGACCTGTGGTTACGTCAAATGCATTGTAGTTTCAGGCTACCTCACGATTTGAATGATGATGTTTTGCTGAACAAAAATGGATTTCAGACACTGCATGGAAAGAAAATCTCATCAGATACAATCTGTGGCATCTTGACCGGTTTTGAACCGTAAAGGAAGATTCCAATCTAACAATCAGCTGTCTTTTTGATTTTTCCCAAAAAAGGTTAACAGTTCAGCAGATGGATCGAGTTTGAAGAGGTGGTGCACAATCCCTTCTTCTAACTCTTTTCTTCTTGGACACGCTGATGTTGCATGCACATCATGTAGCCTATCAGAGGTACTAGGGGTTGAAGGTGATATTTTCAAGTTTCTCATTGCATAATTTCTCTTGCTCTTGTGTATTTTGAAAAGGGACATTTTAAAAGTGTGTCTTATCTCCTCCCCAGACTGTGCCTTTTGAAGCCATAATTACAATTATGGTTGTCACTAAAGTAGAAAATTCAGCAATAGTTTTCAAGACATGTCGCATCTAATTACAATCTACGCAGAAGAAGTCACCTCAACCGACGAAGTAATGACAGACAGTTTCCCTGATGTTTTTCCCGTTAACCACATATTGTTTCTGTGCGAAATACTTCCCCAACAGCAATTCCCAGGTTATTTAGCAACCACGTAGTAGCATTTTCCTTAATAATAGACTTCTTAAGAACTTGACATGACATTTAGCACTTAACAATATTCTGAATACATCTGATACTTAAGTATTAAAAATACAGCCTTCACTGATTTCCTCTGCAAACTATTTAGAAGCTGCAATGGTTTTAAGAAGTGCGTAATTACTACAGAATTACACGACCCCTCTATAATTGTACAGAAGTTACAGGCAGCACCTCAGTAAGAGTCTAACATTAGAAAACAGACCAATTAAGTGACTAACATGAATAAGATGATAAAATGAACCATCAGTACAAAGAAACAATTTTTATGTAAAAGGGAACATTAACGTGAACCTTTAGACATGAACTGAAGTCAGTTTCATATGCAAGTTCTGAGGACTTTAAATTCAAGGACTTCAACTTTTATTTTATCGTAATATTCAAAACATATTTTAGCAGGTGACCTGAGACACATTAGACTGATATTCAATACCATGCCTTTTTTTGAAGATGCACATCGTACAGAGAAATTATGCAATTGCTTTAATTGTACTAGTGTAAAGTGCAATTTAAACTCATTTGTCATCTACTGTGTTCAGTTAATATACAAGATTCTCATACTAAAGTTTTCTAAACCAGTTTGAGAGTTATATCTGAATTACAGAATCAATAAATCTGAATCAGAATTTGATATTCAAAAGTAGATATAGATTGTCTACAATAGCACATGATAATGACTTTGTATAGCGCCATGTACATTTTAATTACGCTACATGAATATTCTTAACACAACCTATTTTCTATAGGCCTATGCGTCCAGAAAGTTGAAACAAAAGCTTATTGGTTATTAACTCCAAAAATTTACCTACATACAATTTACTGCAAGGTCCAGCTGAAATTAACAGGAGTGGCAGTAAAACAGCAGCAACAAATTATGATTACAGGGGCAGCATATTGATGAATAAAAAAACTATTTCACAATTCCCTGCACAATTTTATGTTATGACCTCACAACACTTTTACAGTAGGCCTAGTGCATGATTTGTAAACTAATACATTTGCTTCACATAAACAGCTGTAGGCCTATATTTATACGAGTTCTGTGAAACGCATGTCATGGCAACACATCAAAGACGTGTACAAGCATGTTTAAATGGCAAGGATGGTTTGTTTTTGCTGTCGTTAATATTAGTGGTTAGGTGTAGAGCAGGGGGTATATTATTTTCAAATGTGATACAGGATTAACTTTTTAGTGTCGCTTACCAGACATTTCATTTTTGAAATGCTGCTGTCATGTAGTGAGTTGCCGAGAGCCCTGGGAGAAGTTTAGAAAGGCTCAGTACAACGAAGTGGTTTTCAAAATGCCAGTTGTGGTTTATTTTAGAAGCTGCATTTCACAAGGTGCAGTCCACATAAAGTAAAAAAAACAACAACCAAAGAAACAAACAAAAAAACGAACAAAAATAAACTTAATGCAACATATACTGGTGCTAAAAACAAAAGAAAAATGCTGTAAACAGCAAAACTGGCACTAAATGTCTAGTGGCACATCCACAAAAATATCAGCATGTCTCACCTCAGACATGTTCAAGCATTTGCACAGTATACACAGGATGCAACATTCCTCCTCAAACATGCTCAGACAATGGTTTAAATATAGTTTCCCGCCAAACACTAGTGGGAAGAACCATTGTGACGGGGTGGAACCTTTCCCCTTAACACTCATCACTGAATTCATTAACACGTTGAACACCTGATGATTCAGATATACATTGTCAACATACAATTCATAATTAACTATTCCTGCAATCAGCACACCAAGTATATTAAAAAAAGCACTAGGCTGGCACTCTAGTGATTATGTCATTGACCTGGTTCATCATCACAGCCGCAATAAGGCTTTCTTCCAAAAATAATGTAATAAAATGTTTTACGTAGAAAACACGGAGGAAATGTATGCTACTTCTGGAAATATCACATTTCAAGTGCCACAAAACGTGCAAAAAGCATGTGATATAATTTTGCAGAAATGTCGCCATCAACATAGTTTTCTAATGATATCCTTCAGGTTGAAAAAAATAAAAAGCTAAAAACCAACCGTACACAACAGCTTTGGGACTATCTACACTGAGCGCGACTGTTGCAAATCCTTTTTTTAGGTGCTACTGACTTACATAACATGGAGTTTGCTCTCTGTAAACCGTACTTAACAGATATCATTGATCTGTTCTCATTGCATGCATGTAATTATCTTATGTTACCAGATTTTACATATTTGCATCAGTTGACTTTGCAGAGACAATGTTGGTAAGATTATATCCCACCATGTTTTCACATGTCATGTTTTTCATTTATTCTGGTTTGAGCATCTGCCACATATAACTCTATTGTAGGTGTATTTCTGTAAACATGTTTTCTCTTCTTTCTTTTTATTCAAACTGAGGAACCAAGTGGAAAGTATTTGTCTGTGATAATAAATAGCATGCTGCAGATACTGTCCATCTAGGAGTATTTCCTTAGAGGAGGGAAAGGAGATGACAACACCAGCAGATAAAGTTTCACAGAGAGACTGTCTTATTTGCCTCCCTTAAACTCATTGTGTTCTCACTAAGCTCCTAGCGTGGGGTGAATATGAGGAGTGAATGTGATCATCATGACACCCACTGTGTTTAGTGAGGATTGGTTGACTTATAGTCTGAATCGAAGGTGAGTGATAATAATACTAGCCAAACAAGAATTACAGTTATACTAACAAAAATGCTACTTGAAATATACTTTTACTCTGTAAAATGTGCTTTATTCTACTTTCATGTTTCATTACTTCATGTTTACAAGGCCAGTGCACATTAATAAAAAAAAAACTTGTGCCAAAATGACAATACACAAAGTACATTTATTTGAGATTCAAGAATGGAAATCATGAAACATGTTCACTATTTATTATTTTTAACAATGATCTGTAAGTAATTTGTGAGTTTGCAATGATTTAAGTTAACAGTAAATGATTGGCTGGTTTTGTAGTTTCTTCTATGAATAGGTGGCATATTCCACGTATGGCTTGCTCTCACAGAGATACTGGAATAAAGGCTTTAACCATTCTAGCAGTGGATCTAATGATACAGTCTGTCAGCTGCTCAATAAACGTTGTAAGAGGGGGAGGAACCAGACCATGCAAGATTTTATACAAGACACACACACACACACACACACACACACACACACACACACACACACACACACACAAAGGATTAAACTGTCTAAACATTTTTTTATGTTTACATGCAACCAGATAATCAGTTAGTTATTGGACTGATGGCTCTATTTAAATAATCCGATCAACAGAAAAAAATAAGCATACAACTAAATACAGTAGTTTTGCTTTTTTAAGGCAAAAACAACAGTTGTACTCACTCACAGTAGCTCCTGTGACATTATTGCGGAGGCTTTTTCCAGTTCTGCATGTAAACGACGATATCTGAATCAGACTGCAAAGTTTAGGATTCATAAACAGAATTTTAAAAATCTGAAATACAAATACAGGAGCTACTGATTCATTGTGTAATGTAACCACACAAGTGAGTTGTAGTTATTTTGCATGCACATAAATCACTGTATCAACTGCACACATTTGTACCACACAATCAATACAAATAGTTTTCAGGTTATTGATACATAGATTAAATGAGAGAGGCCCCAAAATGGACCCCTGGGGTACACCAACTCTACATCGAAATGATTCACCTTTATTATCTAAACTGTCCAGGTATTGTTCTGTTAATTGTCTTTATATTAAAATATATATATATATATATAATATACTTATGCTTCAAATTTTGTTGACAGCTTTGTAATAAGAACACCATGATCTAATAATTATGGCTCCAACTTGACCCTTGTCCAGTTTAAGAAAACAGTTTATATTTCTCTCAAGTGCTTGTCTCTAAAGCCAAATTGTTTGGGGTATAATCCAAAAGGACTGTTGTTAAGATTGATGTTACGTTGTTCTGCCCTACCATTGACAGGTAGTATACTAATAGGTATATAATTACACAGCTCTAAAAGATCTCCAGCTTTAAAAAATGGTGTTATTATATCAGTTTTCATGCCCTTGGGAAACTCCTCGTATTGACAGACCTATTAATGTCATCTGTAATTGTACCACACAAACTATCACTAAATGGTTTTTAGTAACATTGTATCAAGTCTACACACATCTTTTGTAACTCATTACTAACCTTACATTTACAAATGCCCCTACTTCATTGATTCTACAAAGTATGATTTGAAAAAAAAATACAGCTATTTGACTTTTGTCTTGTGGGAAATTCTTAATTGTTTTGATTTATATATATTTTTTCAGGTAGCATTAATTGGAAGTAAAAAAAGAAAAATAATAACAATATAGTTTTCTCTCTTAAAAGCTTAAGGTATTTATTGACATCATTACTTGTCATATGACAATTAGACTATTGTTCTTTATTTTATTATTTTCATTTCACAGATTAAGAAATAATGAGTGATGTGACCATAATATATAATATGATTTAATAATATCATTCATGTGTTTCTGTCAATCCATTTTAATTCTGCCACGTCAGTTTTGCAGTTGTATGCACTCTTTTAGCATTGTTTATGCACTCGTCTCCTTTCACGTTAAAATCGCACAGATTGCATGCACACATTAAAAAATGTCCAAAATTGACAAATGCTATTGGCTGTCAGGTGCCTTGTGATTGACTTCAGCATGCCAAATTTTGGATGTATCCCTTTAAATAAGATGTGACTTGCCTTGACATAGGATATTTCTTCATCATACAAAGCTGTTGTACTGTTTTATCATTAATTAACAATCTATGCATGACAAGTAAAGCCTGGTTCACACGGGACGATTTTAAAATTGTCGGCCGATTTTCCAAACCTGAGAGACCCCACACAGGGCGATAAAAAAATCACGGGTCTAACAGTTTTGGTCGTACAGTGTGTGGTGCGCAGCCACACGGCAAAATCAACACATCACACACAAACCGATTTGACTCCCGAGCATTTCCCGGTCAGACGGAAAATCTTGCAAAATCCCTCGAGATCAAACTTGACTTCAGAGTAAACAATCATGGCGGACAAAGAGGATGCAGTGGCGATAGTTTGTAGTTTGTTTTTAACCGAATCCATCTCCGACATCCACCGGACTTTCTGGTGTGCCATGCCGGCGGCTGTTTTGATTTTGTTTCCCGGTGCTTCCTCTGCGCCTTGTCACCTCGCTTTCTGATTGGCTTCACGCCACAGTCCACAGGCTGCGTGCTTGTTTGTCCCCGGGGGACACCACACACACGAGGAGAAATCGGGCCAAAAAAATCCAACATGTTGGATATCCCCGATTTGAGATCGGAGCGGTCCCGACGTCCTTCCGAGCAGACGAGAGCAGTCTTAACACACCACACACGGCAGGAATATCTGATCAGATTATTTTACGATAATCGGAGCATCCTTAAGATTGTCGGAAGGGGTAAATCGGGGCTAAAATCGCCCTAATTATCCTGCCGTGCGAACCAGGCTTAACATGCACAAGTTTAAATCCCTTAAAATGTCGCAAGAGACATTACTCAAAATACTTGGACTGTTGAAGTTAAATCCAGAACTTGATGTGAACACTGTAACTTTTTCTTTTATTTTCATGAGTACCTGAGACTTAAGTTGGCATAACCTCAGTCAGGAGCATGTTGGGATACAGGGCTTTCTTTGAACAGAGGAGGTTCTTTTGTCCTCCTTTCACTGGGTAAAGGCAATTTAAAACTAATGTTATGATGTAATACCCCCTCCTCTCTCTATGTCTCTCTCTAACTCATCCTCATGCAGTATTAACCACACTCTTTCTTGCTCTAATCACCTTCTTTATCATAGCTGTGCTTTTGCTGTGGGCTCCCCAGTAAGGGGCCGGAACCCAAGCAGGCTCCCTGCAGTCTGCTGGGATAAATTTAGCTCCCAATACATCAGCGGCTGTGGCCAGAAGCAGTGACAACTGACCGGACCACTTTGCCAGAGCAATGTTGGATTGTTTCATCAATTAGCTATTGGCTAGTGCTGTGGTCATTAGAGAAAGTCCATAAAACACAGACACCCACCCCTTAGCTATGCAGTAAAGTGGGTTGAGGGGGTGGAGAAATTAAGCCTCTCAGTAAAAATAAGTGAATCTAACTCGAGTCAAAACCACAGGGGCAATCTCCATAGGGAGAACTTTGGAGTTGTGCAATATATTACAACCACATATCCTGAAACTAATGCACATGCCTAACAAAGACTATGCACACTTGGTGATGTGTTGAATATTGAGGGAATTCACTATGAATAAATGGTGCTAACCGGTGGTATTGTTCTAGCACTGAAGGAATCATGCAAATCAGATACTGGTGCCTGAAAAGGCCTCAAACATTTTGTGATGAAACATAATAAAAAAAAACAGAAAAAAAAAAAAAAAAAAAAACACTTCCAAAATTTTATTACAATGGTTCTCGAACATGTCGTGGCAGTCTGGAAATAAAAAAAACTGAACCCTACCTTAATCCTAACCGAGCAAAAGCAAATGTGAGATAACAATCCGCAATTGCTGAAGCAACCACACCATTTTAGCTTGCTTTGATGAAACTTTGAGCTTATCTGTGTAGTTTCACAAAATTCCCAAAACACATGCTTTTTTGAGATGTCAGAACACAGTGTTAACAGTGACAGTCAAATAACACTGTCTATTATGCATACTTTACATCAAAAGATGTAAGTATTTAAAAAATACAAATTTCCAGAGCAAACACCCCTCATTAAGGAAATAGTTATTTACAGAATTTCAGAGTTCAAATTGTAGGCTAATCATCGCAGATTTTGTGGGTTTTCATAAAATTATACAATTCAAAAACCAACTGGTGCAAATAAATGCAGCAAATAATAGTGTCTCTAAAATACTTGCTGTGTCTTCTGTCCCTTTGGACACATATTTATACAGCTGGTCTTGTTGTGTTTTCCCTTACTACTATTCTCATACAGTATAAATGTCAGCGTTTGCTTACTTTGTGACCCAGTCTGTCATTACTGAGCAAGCTCAAAAGCAAACTCCTTTCATGCTGCTGACTTCTCCACCGCGCTGGGACAAGACTTTGAACATCAGAGCTCACTATCAGGCTGCTCTGGCTGCAATCTGGGGGTTCACGCAGTGGAAATGTTCACAGCAGTCAATGGACAGCAGTGGGATGTAGTGAGCGACACAACCACCAGAGGACACTCTTACCACCTGCAATCATGTGTTGCTCTTGATGCAGCAATTACCTCAATGTTCAGAAGGTAAGGGATGGCGTACATAAACTTCTGGGTTCAGAAACATCTTGCCTACTAGTTTAGGTGTAAAGGCACAATGAGGTAAAAAACATGGTTGCGTCAAGTGATTTTTCTGTCACTTATGATTGTAGCTTGTCAGATTGTTTGATATGATGCAAGTGAGATCTCGGGTATAAGCCAAGGCAGACTGTATGACATCAACTGTCTTTTATGTCAGACTGCACAACATCTTACATTTTTTCAAGCTTAGACTAAGTCACAATGACAGCTTTGACTGGGCATTCTGACAGCCTTATTTTGACTCTTTAAACTGAAATGGTACTGCACAAACCCAAGAAAGCCCCTGTGTTAATGGTGGCAATGCTTTCACTGGAAAATAATGGCCAAACCAGAGCTTTTTGGATTCTGTTTTGACTGGGTAAAAAACAAAAAGAAAAGAAAAAAAGAATGAACTGCCCTTTCTTCAGAGTTTGCTTGAATGTAGGAGATGCTAACTAGTAACAAGATTTTTATGTTGCACATTATAGACAAGCTAATAACTTATATACTGATAATTTCCCTTTCTTACTTGCATACACACCTATGTAAATGGCTGTACTTCCATTGTGTTGTAGGTGCAGCCACACTGCTGATCAAACGTGATCATTTTTATAACGAATTTTCACATTTTTAAGACTGTTAAAAACAACAAAATATTTGCATAATCTAAAATATTCCTCTAACTGAAAAGTGCCACAAATAAATGAGACCATTACAGCAAACCGAAATTGTGAAATCTGTTATTTTCAGGGTGTGATTTGTAAAAATAAATAAATAAAAAAACCCATATTTAAAGGATAATATTGTCATTCAAATTGTAATGTAGATGTTTAGTCAATAGGAATACAGTGTAATTCATATAAAATGAACAGAAAAAAATACAGAACATAACTGTTCAAAATAAATGTCACGATTTGGGTTTAGTTTCTTGTACTTATTGTCATGTTTCTGTGTCTTGTCATGTGATTCCCTGATTGCCATGTGATCCTGCCATGTGTCTTGTCATTTGTTAATCTCTGTTCATTGTTTACAGGTGTCCATTGTCAAGTAATTAGTCTGTGTACTTAAGCCCTCATGTTTGCCCTGTGTCTTGGTCTAGTATTGAATGTTTGCACAGGTTCTTGTTCTGAGTTCCATGCCTTTGTTTTATGTTTGATTATGTTTTGAATTAAAGTTGCATTTGGGCTCTCAACCAGCTTGCCTCCAGTGATTCGTTACACTAAATTAAATAATTAGATATTTTTTTTTAACAATGAACTTATTGACTATACATTTATTTATACAATTTACAAGCCCCATGAGGTATTACGCCAATATTTTGAGTGCATTTCAGCCATAGGCGTAGCCACGGGTGTGCCAGGGTGTGCCGGTGCCACCCACAGTGGCAGCTGGCACACCTAAAAATAGATGCAGAATTATTTTTTAAAGTCTTAATAAAAAGTTTTTTCTAAACTTGGACTATTGTTGTTTACTTACAATATTTGTACACTTAAAATGTATTTTAATTTTTAAATTATTATCGTTAAAAAAATATCTGCCGACATTCGGACTGCCAAACAGTCCGCAAACAGCCACTGACTGTCTGACGGTAACAAGGTTGTGCTGTTGGGGAGAAATGGAAACAATGAGTGCAGTTCACACAAAGAAACTTAATGAACATACAGGTTATGAAAAACAAAAAACAACCGCCGGTGCATAACAGTGATGTACAATCCGTTTTCATTTTACGTAATTTTACAATCCCGTCCCACTTAATCCTGTCACCTCTCCACTGCCCCATCCCTATGCTTCCTTTCACTTCCCGTTTGTGGTCTGTAGCATGATGTTCAACAGCTCTACAACATTTTGCTCTTAGCCGACACATGCTCTCAAATGGCCTTTATCCCTTTTGTATTCACAATGCCATCTCATGGAATAATTTATGTGTCCCATCACCTCGTGTGTGGGTACAGTGCCTCTGAGCTACTTCTGGACAGGATGGCTTTCTGCATCTGACAGCGAGAGCTATTTGAAGTGGATGATTGATGCCTGCCGGCAGTGGCTGTTTTGTGAGCCGGGCGGGAGAGGGTGATGTTTTCTGAAAGGCACACGCTGGTATGATTTGAATCTATAAGGGGCCGTGGGGTTGCTTCAGATATCCACTGCAGTGCGAGAGCGATGATGCGCTGTCATTACGTGCTCAGTATCCCTCTTCTCGTGTTCTCGCTCACTCTTCTGAACATAAGAGTCTCTGCTTTGCATACTGTGCTTCAATACAAAAGATCAATCTCGTTTTGTACTGTAGATATGATGTCAATTTGTTCTATAAAGTGGTGGGGATTGTTGCGATTGTAGGTGGGGTGCACAGGCGTGCTGATTTTGACCTCATGAAGAGAAAGGCAGAACTCATGAATATTAATAAGGTGGTTCTCAAATATTTCTCCATGATCTTTTGTATGTTTTATATAATGTATTTTTTCAAGACATCAGTTACCGGGTATCTTAGGATATTTTTTAATTAATTTCATAGTCACATCTATCATTGTTAGTCCCAAGATTTTGCATTTCAGAACACAGATGCATGGATCAGCAGTAGTGTATCAGTAATAACTTCTAGGCAGTGCTAGGTAGTAACTGATTACATGTAATCTGGATTACATATCAAGATTCCAAAAATGAAGTACTTGTAATTAGATTATACTATGGTTTAAAATACTCGTAATGGTTTAAAATACTCGACGGACTCCAGACTCAGTCCACTGCTTCCGCAGGTCCCCCAAGGTCTGGAATCGGTCCTTCTCCACAATCTTCCTCAGGGTCCGGTCACCTCTTCTCGTTGTGCAGCGTTTTTTGCCACACTTTTTCCTTCCCACAGACTTCCCACTGAGGTGCCTTGATACAGCACTCTGGGAACAGCCTATTTGTTCAGAAATGTCTTTCTGTGTCTTACCCTCTTGCTTGAGGGTGTCAATGATGGACTTCTGGACAGCAGTCAGGTCGGCAGTCTTACCCATGATTGCGGTTTTGTGTAATGAAACAGGCTGGGAGTTTTTAAAAGCCTCAGGAATCTTTTGAAGGTGTTTAGAGTTAATTAGTTGATTCAGATGATTAGGTTAATAGCTCGTTTAGAGAACCTTCTCATGATATGCTAATTTTTTGAGATAGGAATTTTGGGTTTTCATGAGCTGTTTGCCAAAATCATCAGTATTAAAACAATAAAAGACCTGAAATATTTCAGTTGGTGTGCAATGAATCTAAAATATATGAAAGTTTAATTTTTATCATTACATTATGGAAAATAATTAACTTTATCACAATATGCTAATTTTTTGAGAAGGACCTGTATAGTTATCTTTATTGAAGTGAATTACTGGTAGGTTTAAATCGCCGTCATGCATGAATGAATGAATGATATTTTTGCTATTTTACACATAATACTCCACGATGATCACATTACACAAAACTGAAATTGTACGTCAAAATAAAACATTGTCAATATTTTTTGAGACCCCCCAAAATTTCACGAATCACATTTTCAGGGGAGCCCATGTCTTATTAAGGGGAGCCGAGCTCCCCCTAGCTCATAAAGGCAGTTTCACACGGGATCATAGACTGCATGGGACACAGAAAGCAAGTCTCTAGTACAAGAGTCTTCAATAATATTAATATATTTAAAAATATATATGTTTTTATGTTTGCGCTCTGAAAAAAACTTCAAATGTTTCTATTTAGAATGTGTTTTTGCAGCTATGACTCTATGAGTAATGTAGCCGATCCTAGTCATGTATGTTGATCTCATGAATGCAATGGCCAATCAGAGGTGTTTCATTTTGAAAGAATCCACTCACCACTCAGAACAGTGGAGTTTTTGTTCATTGCCAAGTTTTGCACGTTCGCGAATCCTTTCAAAGACACTATACAGTACGAGATTTATTAGGCAGTGTACACAACTTTGTTGATTTTAATGGAACTTTGTGAAATCGTAAACGAAGAGTGACATTTTTGTTAGTGATTGTAAAGGGAGCACTCTTTGCGTGCTTTCAAGGCTATAAATAGCCTAATCCATTGAATAAAAGTTTTGTTTTTCATGATGCTAAGACAAAAGTCTTAAGGCCCGTTCACACCGAGGACGACAACTATTAAGATAACGATAAAGATATAGTTCTAAAAATCGTTCTCAATATAGCAGAGTTTACACCACAGCTATAACGGTAACGGCACAGAGAAACGATATAGTTGGAATCACTTTCATAACGATTTTATCCAGCTGATAAATGATAAAAACATTGACAGCCAATCAGAATCCATCCTACTGTAACGAGCTTGAGCATTAAGTGGTAGACAAGCATGTGCTTAGAATAAACAGAATGATATCGTCCAGTGGTGTGGACACTAATATAGTTAACTTTATAGTTATCGTTCTTGGAGTGAACAGACCTTTAAGGGTTTGAAACGACATGAGGGTGAGTAATTAATGATAGAATTAATTCAATTTTTGGGTGAACTAACCCTTTAAAATGTGAAGTTTTAGTAAACATGAAGCCAAAATTTAAGTAAATGCTTAATTGTCCAACTGACAGTAAATTAAAATGTATGACTCTGCAAATACATTCTAATAATTTACAACAACTGTGAACAACTACTGAACGGGCAAATCGGTGGACGTTTTGCAAGCGGTGCTCATTCACCCCGACATCCCATCACTTTCTTCGTAGAGGTTATAAATATTATAAATATTAATAGGCTATATGCCTTAGGTTATATAAATATTATGCACGCAATAAAGTGAGCTAGTCTACATGATTTCTACTCCGCTTTCTCTCACATACATGAACCTACCTTTCAGAAGAGTATGTCTGGATTAAAAATGATTAGTTATCCCCAGCAGTAAAAGGTGCCATATTTAAATAATATGTGTAATAATTACAAACGAATGTCCAAAAAAAAAAAAAAAAAAAAAGTAATTAAATTAAAAATTAAATTTCCCTTTCTTGCCGCCCTGACTGTGCAGCCGCCCTAGGCGTCTGCTAGTTCGCCTCTAGCCACGCGCCGGCCCTGATTACATGCTATTCCCACCATGGCAGTAAATTATTCATAATACATTGATTCTCCCTTCTACTTATTTTTTTTATCTTTTAATTTATCCTTTCTAAAAAAAAAAAAAAAAGCCTACTGCTTTTACATTATGCGGGTCTTCCGGGTTTGTGGAATTGCACACACAGTCCAGCCACTATAGTCATGTTCCCATCACTGAAAACTGAGACCCACAGAGTATTTGATTACTGGATTTACAGAAATCATGCTTTCTTAACATTGCATATCTAATCAACTCCTGACGAACACATTGACTATTATTTGAATTCTAACTTAAAATAATAATTAATGAGTCATTTAACCATGTATTACTGTCTTTGGCAGGCTTTAGTCTTTCAAACACATTAAAATACAACATTTCATATTTACATGCAATGCAGGGATTCCCCAACTTTTTTTGTCAGCTGAACCTCTTTGACCTAATAATATTCACTTAAATTGCCTCCTGAGATTTTAAGTTAATAAGGGAGGTTAATAATAAAAATAATAAAAATAAAAATAAATAAATAAATACATTTAAGTTCACAATTCTGTTGGTCACAATGGTTAATGGTCACATGACATACCATTCAACTAATAATTTATTTCACCTTTTTTGGTAACACTTTATTTCGATAATCCACTTTAGACATTCAACTAACTATAAGTAACTTTGCAGCTGCATGTCGACTAACTGTCATTAGAGTATTAGTAGACTTTCTGCTTAATATCTGCTAACTCTCTATTTTGTTGGTCCCCCAAAGACATACTGACTATAACTAACTTAGCAACTACAAGTCACCTTGTTCTCCTAACCCGAACCCTAACACCTAACCATAACCTAACAGTCTACTGACAGTCTACTACAGCCTACTAATACTCTAATGACAGTTAGTTGACATGTAGTTGAAAAGTTACTTATAGTTAGTAGAATGTCTAAAGTGACTATCGAAATAAAGTGTAACCCCTTTTTTTAGTAAGCGTTTTATTTTGATTGTTTTTATTTAAAAAATTTTAATTTTAATTTCAAATTTTAATTACTTTATAGTTTTTCCATTAAACTCATGGGCCCTAGTCTGGGAAACCCTGATGTAATACAATATTTAATGCACTTCATATTGTTGATAACAAAGAATGAAATATGTTTTCTTTCTCTTTGTATTTTTAGATTTGTGGTATCTAAATATTGTAATTAAATCAGTGTGATAAATGAGTTCGGTCAAAAATAATATAAAAGTAATAAAAAAGTAGTCGGATTACATTACCTGAAATGTGTAAATTACGTTACTATCAACAATCTTCGTCATGTAATTTGAAATCAGTAACTGACCACAGTTTGTAAGTAATCTACCCAGCACAGCTTGAAGGTCCAGTGGTCTTTTGCTTTAAAGGGCCCATATGCTCATTTACAAGTTCATAATTTTATTTTCTGATAGAATACAATTACGCGATTTAAAGTTCAAAAAACACATTATTTTTCTCATACTGTGTATTTATGCTGCACCTCTTTTCACCTTCTGCCTGAAAAGCCTACTGTCTCTTTAAGCCCACCTTTCCAAAAATTCAAAATTTAACAACCCTTATCATAATCGGGTTTTAGCTCCTGAGGCTTCATGAGCAGTTGTAAACAGTATTATATCTATAGTAGCTATGGCGTCAGTATTGGAAGCCCATACAATGTTTTTTTTTTTTTTGTCCTCACAGTGAGAAAGAAAGAGAAAAAAGTTCTGCAACATAGAGAAATCACCTACTCAATTGCTCTTCGAGAGCGGGCCAAAGCAGCCAGACGGGCATTTTGCAAATGTGTAACATGGTGACGTATAGTTGAATATCATGGTAATATTGGCAGGACTACAAACGAAGCGTTTCAGGCAAACATAAATTCTGTTGGAGAGTTTAACTCCCTTTGGCGCAAACGTTTTGCTTTGTATCTTTGCAGATCATTTACATGCACAAACTGTTATATTATACACTAAATGAAAGGCCAAATAAAAAAATAAAAAAAGCATAATAGGTGCCCTTTAAGTACGAGAGGATTCAGCAGGTTCTAACCCACTGTAAAACACAACACCTTGATGAAGGCTTATTGGCCGCAATGCGTAAGTGTGCCGTTGCTTGTCACCTGTAAGCCATGAAAGAATAAAGGCTTTTTATATTTTTCTAAAAAAAAATTACTCGAGTGCCTTGGATTGTTTTTTCTTATGAGTGGAACCATCCCTACACCCAAAAAGCACCGAGATACTGAAGTTACACCCCATGCAGCACTTTTTTGCATTCCTTGTATTTATACATAACCTTTTGTTTTACTAAATTGAAGCTGTACGTTAGTAGACGTATATTAGGATTGGAGACATTTGCATTTTCTATTGTGATCTCACTGGAATGGATAGCAAGCCGTGGGAAAGCAAAAGGAAGGTGGAGAGCTGTGTGTGGGAGAGTCCATTGTCGCTGTCGCTTTTTGCCATGAATGACAAACAAATATCAAAGCATTCCAGCTCCAGATAACTTGCCATTATAACACACACATAAATGAAATGAAAAATATTTTGATATTGCATTCAACACAGTCAAGCAATCTATTTAGTCTAGTATTAGTCTAATATTGCATTAAATCTGACATGGCATAAAACAATATGATTACAAAATAAATTATATAATCAAAAATAATTGTATAATCAAACACTCAGACTGAAAATATATTTAATTAAAGTAACTGATTAAATTAAAGTAAAAAAAAAAAAAAAAAACATGACATGCTGTGTTTCTACAAGGTTGCAAAAATATGTTGGGAAAATTGCTTCTGGACAAGACAAGTTAACTTCTGACGATTTGAATAGGCAGCATCTTATTTCTGGGAAAGTCTCATTTCTCACGTTTATATGTATGAAAATGGTTTCCCTGTTGGTCTGGGATCTTGGTATGGCCAGAGATCTTGTAATTTGTGGACCTCATCTGCACCAGTAAGCTACTTTGAAAATGTTGCTTAATGCCAACACTCACAATTTAAAGTAGAAAGCTACAGAATAGCAGCACTTTAGAGAAAATGCAGTTTTCTAAATTATTTTTTTTTGACTTTTTATGACGTAACCACTCACTCATATATACCTAATCTTCAGACCAAGTCTGCAAAACTGCAAGCACATTATATGCTTTACATTCAGTTTGTATTTGTAAAACAAACTTTTTGCGAAACGCTAAACACAGGTTTCTACATTAGACACATCATTCAAAACTAACAGCTCTTATGTTTTATTCATAAACACTGCTATTTAAATGCCATAATCATTTTCCATTTACCTACCCAACCTACCTACCTACCCAATCAGGGCTGTGTTTCCCAAAAGCATCGACCATTGGTGGCAATTGTTCTACAATCAATTTAGGCTTACTATGCTTTTGGGAAACATATACATAAATTGATCACTTAGAAATCAAAACTCCACGTTTTCAGAAATATAAATTATTTTTATCCTCTTGCATTTCTGTTTATAATGTAAATATACTTAATTTGATCACTTAGAAATAAGAATTCAACATTTTGAGAAACAAATAAATTTTTGACTCTTGCATTTCGGTTTATTTAGTAAATATATACTTAAGTCGAGTATAAAATTCAGTCATCTTTATTTCTGTAGTGCTTTATACAATACATATTGTTTCAAAGCAGCTTCACAATAGAAACAAATTCAAATTCTGTTGTAAGCTCTAACAAGCCAATAGTGTCATTATACAGCTTAAAGGGGTGGTAAAACACATTTTTTCGAAGGCTTGATTGTGTTTGTGGGGTGCACTGTAACATGTGTTCATGCTTCGTTTTAAAAAAATTGCATTATTTTTCATATATTTTACCTTTATTCTACACTGCTCTGTCCCTCCTTGTAAAAATGGTCTGATGGTTTCCGGGTTCTATGAAGCCAGTCCCTCAAAAATACGCAATGGGCTCAGATTGGTTAGCTGGCCCAGTGTGTTGAGATTCGCTAACCGCCTAGTGGACGTTTTCCGAAACGTCGCGCCCCTTACCTTTACTGGTAGTTTGTGCTTTGGTGTATTATAAACAATGGCGTCAATAAAATCATACCAATTTGAGCTAGGGTTGCCAACTTTCTGAATTAGAAATAAGGAACGGGGGGGGGGGGAGGAATTTTGGAAAAATAACCCCTGAAATTCATACATTTTATAGCACATTATAATGCAACCTATTAGGCAAAGTTGCATTATATATTTTTTTAGAATTTTATAAGTTGCACTAAAATTTGAATTACAAAGTAGGCCTAATCAATATACAAGACTTAACCACTCAGAAAGGCTATCATGATCATTTTGCCAAAAATTAACCATCTATTTGTTTAGTTCATAATACGTTTTATTTTTAACTGAAACAAATACAACATAACATTCAAAACTCATAAATATAAAGGCTATCATGATCATTTTGCCAAAAATGAACCATCTATTTGTTTAGTTCATAATATGTTTTATTTTTAACTTAAACAAATACAACATAACATTCAAAACTAATCGGCTTAGACTGCATTTGAAGAAAAATAAACACATCAGTTTTCTGTAGCCTTGTGCAAACTTATTCAATAGAATTAGACTTCTAGAATGTTTTTTCCAGTGCAAAAAAATTATATTTTTAATGTAGTAGTTTTTCTTATCATAGCCTACAAATGTCTCATTTTACTCGATTTACTGAAGCCTGTAAAACGCATTTGCAGCTGCACAGCCGTGTGTATATCTATGCTGCAGAGCGTCTGGCTCGCTCATAGGCTGTGCTGCGGCAGCTTCACATCCAATGGCGCGGGCGCCTCTGACGTGCGACCAATGAGCCAACTCTACGTCATTACACGTCAGAGCCCGTCAAGGGGGCGCCAAGTCCCCGAATTTGCCATTATAGCAGCGGGTCTTCGTTCATAGTCTGTCTGACATATATATTAGAAGGTATGCGTCTGTCATGGATTTACACTGAATTGATTTTCAAAAATACGGAACAAAGTGCGTTCCGTATCAGTTCAATACGGAACAAGCCTTTTATGTGTCAAATACGGAACGATTCCGTATTATACGGAACGGTTGGCAACCCTAATTTGAGCCCGAGTCAGACCCAGAGAATGTTAGTGAAGATGATCGAGCAATTCTCAAAGGGATTTTTTTGAGTAAAGACTGCAGATCTATAGAGATCGTTACTGACTGTATGGCACCGTTACTTTTGTATTTTTAGAACGATTGTAGCCAAATATCTGACGACAGAACTATTAACCCAAAACGAACACTAAACATTGACTTTACTACAGTAGCCAAATCAAACAGAACCATGTTTAGCATGCCTGTAGACAAGCATGTAGATAAACAATACATAAAAGCTCTAATCAAAGAATAATTTACTCTAATTCCAAGTTCGCTGTTGAGATTTAAAAAAAAAAAGTTTGTAACGTTAGGTGTTTGTCGGATAACGTTAAGTATGAATGAGCATTTAACAAACTGGTTTGCAGAGCCAAACAGCGTTGTCATTTGTTGACTTCCTTGCTACAACGTACAATTAACAATACTAACTATTACAGGAAAACACATCAACGAAAAATAAATCATACTTACAGGTTGTGGCCCGTAAACAACAGCTTCTGTTCTTAAAGTTGGAACTGCTCCATCTTTCAGGAAAAGCCGCTGTGCGAAGATTGTGGAAGCTTTCCTCCGTAAAATGTGCAGCACAGAGAGCGAGATTTGGGTAATAATTATGAGGGACCGAGTTAATAATACATTTTAACCATCCCTAACTCCCCCGACCCTAGGAAGGCTGAGCAAAGTGGACCTGCAATCCGGATGAAAATAACAGCGTTTCGACGGCATTGCGGCAACAACACTCCAGCCTACTATACCACCACAACTCTTCTCCAAAGCAATATAAAATGGCCTCGCCCCCCTTATTTAGTATTCTTGGAGGAGGGGTTTATGTAAATACTGGGGTTAGTGTTGTCAGCAACCCTGGAGGAATGTCGTGTAGTCCCTACCGGCCGTTTGCTGTAGTTAGAAATTGATTTTTTAAAAGCAAATATCTCCCTTTGCTTTGAACTTTGAGCGCTTTAACTTTGCAGATGTTGTTTATGCTCAAACAACAACATTACACACTAGCTAAAGTTAGAAAAGTGAAATCGTGTTTTACCACCCCTTTAAGTTCGGTGTTGATTCAGTTCAGTTCAATAACTGTAAAGTTCATCAATTGTGCATACATACTGTATATACAGTGTATTTGTGCACATACATGTATTTGTGGCAAACTCCTGTAATCTCCACTGCACTCTGAATCAGCAAAAGACACAAGATTTTTTACATTTGTTTTACATTTTTCACATCTGTGTGTAGTTTGGTGTGCATTTGGCTAATCATTTAATGGTTTGTGTGTAGAGTTACTATGCACCCTTTTTAGAAG
The DNA here is from genome assembly GCA_026230005.1 of Gila orcuttii. Classification (NCBI taxonomy): domain Eukaryota; kingdom Metazoa; phylum Chordata; class Actinopteri; order Cypriniformes; family Leuciscidae; genus Gila; species Gila orcuttii. The sequence continues at coordinate 12,187,953 of JAPDVR010000017.1, forward strand.
AGTTAAAATAGTTTTGAATTAAGTGTCTACTTTTGCGAGAGATGTGTGACATTTGCATTTTGTGTGTGTTTTGTCTATAGAGTTTTAAGACATGGAGCCATAGTTTCAGATATTGTAAGTAATTTAAAAAAAAAAAAGTAAATGTGTCTACCACCTAGGCACAATTCTTGTAAATACAAAGTACTTGGCCAATTATTGTGAATTCTGAATCCGGATTCTGATATGATGTGAGACGACTCAAAGAAGAAAATGGTAGCTCTTTATTTTACAGCCCTGTTTCACATGTACATGTATAACTTTAATAATCCTGAACCTAACCCATGTTGTTACCTTACATTACATAGTACTTTCATGGGTAAGTACACTGTAAGTGCATTGAAAGTGCACATACTGTAAAATAAAGTGTAACTGAAAAAATATTAAAGGGATAGTTCACCCAAAAATGAAAATTCTGTCAGTATTTACTCACCCTCATGTTGTTTCAACCCCGTAAGACCTTCGTTCATCTTCGGAACACGAATTAAGATATTTTTGATTAAATCTGAGAGCTGGATCACTCCTCCATAGGCTTCTTAAGGGATTGACACTTGTTCCCTGAAAAGTTATTAAAGACATCGTTAGAATAGTCCAAGTGACTACAGTGGCTCAATCTTAAGTTTATCAAACGACGAGAATACTTTTTGTGCACAAAAAACCCCAAAATAACGACTTTATTTCAACTATTCATTTTCTTCTCTGTAGGCCTCGAGTCAGTTCACAAGTGATATAGCGTAAGCTTCTGTTGTTATACGTCACGCGCATCACACACGACCAGCGTCGGCCAATAGTGAGCCTACATGTGACGTAGCTCTACGCAATCACACTATGTTAACTGACTAGAGGCCCACAGAGAAGGAAATGAATAGTTGAAATAAAGTCGTTATTTTGTTTGTTTTTGCGCACAAAAAGTATTCTCGTCGCTTGATAAACTTAAGATTGAGCCACAGTAGTCACTTGGACTATTTTAACGATGTCTTTAATAACTTTTCGGGGCTGGCAAGTGTCAATCCCTTAAGAAGCCTATGGAGGAGTGATCCAGCTCTCAGATTTAATCAAAAATATCTTAATTCGTGTTCCGAAGATGAACGAAGGTTTTACGGGGTTGAAACAACATGAGGTAAATACTGACAGAATTTTCATTTTTGGGTGAACTATCCCTTTAAATCAATAACTAATTAAAAAAAAGTGCATCAATGTGCAACTTAATGCGGCAAAGAGGTGGCTGCGACAACAAAACAACAGAATATAAAAAAGATGTTGTGAAATATGAGCAATATAGTCATGTGAGAGTTTAATACTGAAGAAAGTCATAAAGACCTGTCATGAGTTTGTTTATCCAAGCTGCTTGTCAATTATGCTAATTTAGATGGCTAACTGACTCATTAAATTTGATTTGAATTGGAGGTGCAGTCCCAGTGAATTCACTGCCCTCATGCCAGTGCCCACTGCATATGGGGTTTATATTTGCCAAGGGATGTCCAGATTATTCAGTTTTCCAATCCTATCTGTGACACACCAGAGACAGAGAATGAGAGTGAAATGGTCACCAAATAAAGATAAAAAATTGGTCATTGGAACCATGTGTCTATATTTCTGTAGTGAAAGTGACTGACTGATTGTGTGTGCAGCAGTAATTGTGTAGCATGAGACAGGCGAGTGACATGGTGTGGAGGTGCAGGGGCCGTAATAAACGAATGAACAGGAGGAAAGGGATCTTGGGTCTAATAATGGTGTGAAATGATTCACAGGAGCACAGCTGGTGAAAGAAAGAGGGGGCTTTTGAGAGATTTTGAGAGAAAAGATATATAAAAAAGTGAATGAGAGGACGACATATGCCAAACAAGAACATTTGGCTGGACACAGTCAATCATTTGAAGGGTGTGGGTAGACTTGCAATAAAATGAGAGGAGAGATACGGAACACCTTAAATAAACACTGATGGGATCTTTTCAGAAACTAGTGAGCTACCTTGTTGTCTCTCTACACTGAAGCATCCAAGCTGAAATTGAATATTAAAATTAACAAAAACAACTCTTTTATGTTGTACAAATAGTGCTATTCACAGGAGATTCAATTCATAATTGACTTTACAGTTTTTCTGAATTGCTAAAACACATTTCTCGAATTTATCACCCACTTTCTCGAAACTTTAAACCAAATCTTCAAACTACATTTAGAGAACATCTGACTCTTCTGGAAAAAATCAAACAATTGCCTAAAATGATTTTATCTGTGCTCAAAATAAAATGCATTCAGATCATACACACAACGAGTCAATATTATAAACACTACAGATAATTCGGTAGATACTACATCAAAAAGTGGAGAACACAGCATCCAAAGCATGCAGTTACATAGAAAAAGTATATTGCAACAGTGTAAACACATTTTGTACTTATGTAAAAAAGTATAGTAATTGCAACTTACAAAAGTGAGGTGAATAAATTTGTATACTGTATGCATTTCAAGTATTGTCACACAACAGGAGGCGGCAGACAGGTAAGTGAATCAACAGATGTTTATTTAAGCAGAGGACGGAGAGATAGTGGGAACCAGGCAATGGTGAGTCAATAGCAGCTGGAATATCAGACGGGGACTTAGCTGGATGGTAATAAATGTTGTTGTCTTTGCAGAGGATGAAAGAGAAGTGAAGGCCAGCGAAACAGATCTGGATGGAAGATGGCAGAAGACAGAAGACTTGAAGTGGCGATCTCAGATGAGTATACACAGGTAAGTGTAGCAGGAAAAGTCGGTGCGTCTTAAGACGAGACACTACAGGTGAATAGGGTAATTTTTTTAACTAGCAGATATCACCATGAAACTTTGCCAGTTGATTACCTACATTAAGATGAGAAAAAAATGTATTACAAGTTTTCTGTAATTTAATGTTTAAATATGCAAATGCGGCATTATCTAATTAAATATGTGCTAATTTGCATATATATATATATATATAAAAAAAAACGAAATCTGAGTATTGGATAAAGCCAGGTTCAATATTATTTTTTCATTGTGTTCACATATTAGATGGGGAAAAAATTACAGAGGAATTTATGGATATCTACTTTGGTTATCCTGTAAATCAGAATATACTGTCAATAGCCTTAAAAAAATTATTTTCCCCATGTTTTTTGGAGTAAAATGTTATATAAATCAGGCTAGGAATAATATATTTACAAATCCCTCTGTAAATGTCTTCATAATATAACTAGGTACAAGACTGGAAAGTTTGGTGTATATAGGTGCTACTGAAGTGGAGATTTCAGACTTGGAGTATGAGAGAAAAGTCATTTTGAGAAAAAGGGCTTTAAAGATTTAGCATCAGCCAATGAGATTGCGCATTTAGAGTAAAATCCCCCCTTTTACTTTCACGATTGGTTGCTGATAAAAAGGAAATGGCCATATTTGGATCCGGCAGTATTGTACAGGAGAGAGAGAGAGCTTTCTAACGGTGTGTGTCATGACAGGGTGCAGATCGCGATCGCGGAGCAGAGGGATAATTTATAACGACAACTTTTGATGAATTTATGAGAAATCTACAGACGCAAACAGACAAAGTGTAGTAAAATAAAAACATAAATGTGTATTTCGGACTTTTTTTCACCACAAGTCTGAAAGAAGACATGTTATTGAAGACAAATATCCCAAAATCTCAAAATTGACCAGTGAAAAAAAAAACGATGTTCCCTTTCAAGGGAACTCGAGCTGCGTCAGTGCGTCATGAAGCACGTATGGAATCAGTCCATTGGCGAGACGGAACGTCATAGGCGGGTGACGTCATCGATCAGGAAACTATAAAGCACCCCAAAAACACAACCGCGATAGCTTCTGTGCCTTCAGCAAGCGCTCTGTGTGTGAATTCTGTCCTAATGTTTTTTGTCTGTCATTTATTGTCTACTAGGCAGGAGTTTTCACTATATATATAAAAAAAAAAAAATCATATATATATATATATATATAATGGCGAGCGAGCAGCTGTATAGAAAGTGTGTTCCCCCATGTACTCGTTATCTCACTGGTGGGGATACACACGATCTATGCATTGTTTGTTTGGGAGTGCAGCATGCCCAGTCAGCTCTCGAGGGAGCTGATTGTGAGCATTGCGAGCATTTTCCTCTAAGAACGCTCCACTCCCGCCGATCACTCTTCAAGGAGAGTCGTTCGGTGCGCGCTCCCCGCGGCTCGGGTCCCGCTTCTGTTGAGGCAGAGCGGCGGCACTTGTCGTGGGGATCGCAAATGGATCTGACAGCGGGATTTGAGACGGGCTCAGCCCTATCTCAGCCTTCACCTGTGAGATCCAGTGCCTCAGTCCCCGGTGTGGAAGCACGCGCTGCGGTTTCTTCCCCCCAGGCTGAGGCACCAGTGTTACATCTATCCAGTTCTACCAGAAAGACTCGGGAGATAGATTAAATAATAAGCATATATTTATTGACAGCTCGGCAAGCGTAAATGTATAAGGTTCTTTGGCGTAGGCCCCGTCCTTAGCGAGCAAACCGAGGGTAGCCGAATCTGCATGTCCTGCCTGAAGATGAAGGCAGGGGCGCGGTCGACCCCCCTGGAGGTAAGGAAGAGACCATCCTGGTGGTGGTGGGGAGGATGAAGGGGAAGGGACCATCTTGGAGGTGGTTGGGTAGGATGGAGGTAGCTGGTAGCAACAGTATCCGCAAACTCAGACAAATGTAAGTACCAATTTTACAGAGAAAGGAGTTCACCGCATCAGACGGTGCCCATTCTCTCTCTGTGCCCTCAGGAGCCCGTTCTGCCAACCCCGCCTTCATGCCGGGGCGTAGACGGTCCCAGCGAGCGCTTTCCCGAGGGACGCTCGCTCCCTCTGAGGAGGGTCACAGAACGGTCAAACCAGTTGTTCCCTGCCCGTGCGCCATTACAGGGTCTGCTGTTCGAAATATTCCAGAGGCCAGTCTCGAGAGACTGGTACCCTTAGTAGATTTTCTGGCGGAGTGGAAAAGTCTTCCAAGAGTATCTCAATGGGTCCTGCAGTCAATAGAGAAAGGTTATGCTATCCAGTTCAGTTCTCGTCCACCTCGATTCAGCAGGGTCCTGCCCACCGTGGTGGGCCCCGAGCAGGTTCTGGTAATGGAACAGGAGGTGAAAACGCTCCTGCAAAAGGAGACTAGAACGGGTTCCTCCTCCCAGAGAGAGTCAGATTATTACAGCTGATATTTCATCGTTCCAAAGAAGGATGGGGGGTTGCGTCCAATTTTAGATCTGCGCCTGTTAAATCGCTCAGTAGGGAAGCTCAAGTTCAGGATGCTCACTCTCAAGCAGATCGTGTCACAAATCAGATCCGAGGACTGGTTTGTCACGATAGATCTAAAGGACACAACACAGGAAGTTCCTGAGGTTCGCTTTCGGGGGCGAAGCGTACCAATATCGGGTTCTTCCGTTCGTTCTGGCTTTGTCACCATGCACATTCACGAAATGCATGGATGCAGCGTTAGTTCCACTGCGCCTCCAGGGCATTCGTATCCTGAATTATATCGACGATTGGCTGATTTTAGCTCAATCGGAGCATCAGGCGGTTCGGCATCGAGATGTCGTTCTCGCTCACATCAGGAGGTTGGGGCTGAGGCTGAACTCCAAGAAAAGCGTGTTATCTCCATCACAGAGAACCTCTTTCCTCTGGGTTATATGGGATTCGACGACGATGCTGGCGCGCCTGACGCCTGGTCACATCGCCTCGATTCTTTCAGCCGTAAAGCAAGTGAAGTTAGGCCAGCTGCTCACTGTAAAGCAGTTCGAGAGACTGCTAGGTCTGATGGCAGCAGCGTCCAACGTTATACCTTGCCTTCGTGCTTTGGTCATGTGGAAAGAACCTTGGTTCCTGTCCCTAGGACTCGTGTTGGGAGCTCTTTGTCGTCGTGTAACGCTAACGGCAGATGCTTCCCTCACGGGCTGGGGGGCGATCATGAGTGGTCGCCCAGCCCAAGGTCTGTGGCAGGACCATCATCTCTCATGGCATATAAACTGTCTAGAAATGTTGGCGGTGTTTCAGGCCCTGAAACACTTCCTCCCAGACCTGAGGGGGCCATCATGTGCTTGTTCGGTCAGACAACACAGCGGTGGTCTCTTATATAAACCATCAAGGGGGTCTGCGTTCGCGCCTTTTATACAAGCTGGCTCGCCAGATCCTCCTATGGACCCAGGGGAAGCTACTTTCATTGAGGGCAATTTGTATCCCAGGGTATCTAAATCAGGGGGCAGACATCCTGTCGAGGCAGGGGCCGAGGCCCGGAGAATGGAGACTCCACCCCGAGGTGGTGGAGCTCCTGTGGGAGAGTTTCGGTCACGCCGAGGTGGACCTATTCGCTTCCAGGGAGACATCACATTGTCCACTGTGGTTCTCCCTCAGCCATCCAGCCCCTCTGGGGTTGGACGCTATGGTGCAGGCGTGGCCGAGGTCACGTCTGTACGCTTTTCCCCCGATTGCTCTGCTCCCAGGAGTTCTGGAGAGGGTTCGCCGGGACGGGGTCAGTCTGGTGTTGGTAGCCCCGTACTGGCCGGCCCGAGTATGGTTTGCGGACCTAGTTTCTCTCCTCGACGGCTCTCCTCTGGAGATTCCGATCAGGAGGGACCTACTCTCTCAGGCGAGTGGGTTGATCCTTCACCCCCGCCCAGAACTATGGAAACTGTGGGCTTGGCCTCTGAGGGGGCCCAGCTCGTAAGTTCAGGTCTCTCAACCGAGGTTGTCGAGGCCATCCTTCACTCCAGAGCTCCTTCCACGAGGAAGTTATATGCCTTGAAGTGGAAATTATTCACTTCTTGGTGTGGAGAACACCGGCTAGACCCAGTTAACTGCCCAGTGGGTGCAGTGCTGGAATTCCTGCAGGAGCGTTTCTCCACAGGGTTATCCCCCTCCACACTAAAGGTGTACGTGGCGGCACTAGCTGCTTACCACGTCCCTTTGAGTGGAGTCTCTTTGGGGAGACACCCACTTATAACACGCTTTCTTCGTGGTACTCTGAGGCTGAGGCCAGCAGTTCGCACGAGGGTGCCGACCTGGGATTTGGCCATTGTATTAGAAAGTCTCTCCCTGGCTCGTTTCGAGCCCATTGAAGAAGTTACTGAGAAGTTCATCACTCTTAAAGCTATCTTTCTTCTCGCTATTTCGTCTCTTAAAAGAATTGGAGACATTCAAGCACTCTCGGTTGCTCCCTCGTGTCTGGAATTTTCGCCTGGTATGGTGAAGGCCTTCCTCCATCCTAGGCCAGGTTATGTTCCTAAGGTCCCTACCAATGTTGTTAGACCTATAGTACTGCAGGCTTTCTGTCGTCCTCCTTTTATGTCGTCAGACCAGGAAAAACTTAATTTACTCTGCCCTGTCAGGGCTTTAGATGCTTATGTCCACAGAGCTGCCCTGTGGAGGAAATCTGAACAGTTGTTTGTTTGCTTTGGGTCACCCAGGAAGGGGTGTCCTGCATCTAAACAGAGGATGAGCAAGTGGGTGGTCGAGGCCATCTCACTTGCTTATGAGTCGGCTGGTCAGCCTTCACCTTTGGCTGTACGAGCTCACTCGACTAGGAGTATGGCTGCTTCCAAAGCTCTTTTGTCAGGAGTTTCCCTTCATGACGTTTGTGATGCGGCAGGCTGGTCCTCACCGCATACATTCGTTAGGTTTTACGACCTAGACCTCAGCTCCACTCCTGGGGCGCGGGTGCTTTCGGCTGAATGTGCGCTTTGATTTCACACAGTCGGGCACTTGCTCTTATGGCGACGTGGGTATTAGCGTTCCCACAGCGTTTGACGCAGCTTGAGTTCCCTTGAAAGGGAACATCTCGATTACGTATGTAACCTTAGTTCCCTGAATAGGGAACGAGACGCTGCGTCGTTCTGCCATACTCCCGGCATGCCTGTGATCGACTTGCTTCAGGCCTATCAGAAGCTGTCGCGGTTGTGTTTTTGGGGTGCTTTATAGTTTCCTGGTCGATGACATCACCCGCCTATGACGTTCCGTCTCACCATTGGACTGATTCCATACGTGCTTCATGACGCACTCACGCAGGAGCATTCCCACAGCGTTTGACGCAGTGTCTCGTTCCCTATTCAGGGAACTAAGGTTACATACGTAACGGAGACGTTTTTGCCTGCCGTGTCTCACCTTAATAGTAAGGATGAGACCAGACAATGATGTGAGGGTGATGACAGTAGTTAAGGGTTTCGTTGATGAGGAAGTGCAGGTGCAGGGAATCAGTATTCAGGTGATTGGGAATGAGTGGGCGGATCGTCATGATCTGGTGTTGATTGGTGGTAGGATGGTGTGACTGACTCTGTGACAGTACCCCCTCCTCCATGGGCAGCTCTTGACGGCCAAATGCTCTGGGAGCAGGGTGGTCAGGATGATCTTCGTGGAATTGAATGAGTAATGACAGATCTAGCACATCATCTCGAGCAACCCAGGAACGTTTTTCTGGGCCATAACCTTCCCAGTCGATGAGATACTCTAGACCAGTACTTCTCAAAGTCCGGACTCCGGTCCGGATCCGGACCCGGAGGGAATTCAATCCGGACCCGCCTCCATTTCGTATTTTAAGAGCACTAATTGTGTGTAAGGGATTAAAAGTGTGGATTTCCTACTTCGATAAAAGCATGTTAAAATCATTTGTTTATTTTTTGAGATGGTCCGAAATTAAAACGAAGGCGAGATATTTAAAGTTTTCCTCCGTGATTTATTTGCCATGACATCCAGTGAGCGTATGACTTTTGACGTAATCGGGCGCAACGCGACACTTCACCGCAGTAAGCGTTTGAATGGGTGTGGAGGATGTCATTGTTCAGGAAAAGAAAAGTTGATGAAGAAAATAGAGTTTTCAAAGATGATTGGACAGAGAGGTATGCGTTCACAGATATCCCAAGTCTCCCGGAAGTTCCAGGAGTCTCCCGCATATTGATAGCGGCTCCCTGATGCCCGCAAATTAGTTCAAATCTCCCGCAATGTAGAGCTTGCGAGCTCCAAACCGCGTAGCGCGCGCACGGCAGAGAGGGAGAGAGCGACCTTACGTGTGTGTGCGCAAATGTGCGTGCGTGCCTCATGAAGCGCATGTAAGCCCCATCCAACCCGCCCACCCCCCAATTGTTTTGGACCTTTGACATTGATGAAAATTCTGATTTGGACCTTTGAATATAGACTTTGAGAACCCCTGCTCTAGATGGTTGTGGCCCCATAGTCGCGAATCGTGGATGGTGTGGACCCGGTAGAGGAGCTCCTCGTCTGCTACTTCGGGAGGAGGTACGGTCTCAACACCCAATCCTGTAGGGGAAGACAACAGAGATTCAATGTAAGGTTTGAGAAGGGAGACATGAAAGGAGGGCCAGATTCTGTAGTGTGAGGTTAGATTGAGCTGGTAGGTGACCTTGTTGATCTGCCTCTGCACGGTGAATGGACCTATATAGTGGGGACTCAGCTTTGGGCAGGGCAGGCGAAAACGGATGTCACAGTTTTCAGAGCCAAACCCACTGTCCAGGCCAGTATTGAGGGGGTGATAGATCTTCGAACATCGGCTTGTCTCTTGTGCCTTCACACTGCCTGTTGGAGATGCACGTGTGCTGAGTCCCAAACCCTCTCGCTCTCCTCAAACCAGTGAGTGACAGCATTACCAGGTATTCATAGTGACCCGATGGAGTGACGAATGCAGTCTTACATTCATCACTCTCATGTATTCAAATGAGGTTGTAGGTACTCCGCAGGTCCAGCTTGGAGAAGATACGAGCCCCATGCAGCTGTTCTAACACCTAAGGAACCAGAGGATGGGGATAGCTATAGCTGGTCTGGGCGTTGAGGGTACGGTAGGCAATACACAGCCGCAAGCATCCGTCCTTCTTGGCCACGAGGAAAAAGCGGGAAGCAGAAGGGGGATGTAGATGGTCAGATAAATTGTTGTTTAAGTGCCTCCTGGATGTACTCCTCCATGGCCTTCTACTCCAGGATGGACAGTGGGTGAACCCTACCCTTGGGCAGAGTGGCCCCAGCCAGCAGGTCGATGGGACAGTCCCATGGCCAATGAGGTGGTAATTGTGTTGCCAACCGGTTACTGAAGACATCCTGGTACACCCGGTACTCTGGAAGAATCTCAATCTTACGCTCGGTGTCAGGACTTTCGATGGAAGTGGAGTTTAGAGTGAAAACGGGCGGAGAACCTGCAGTGCGCAGGGTGGAAGGAGGACATGAGATTTTACAACAGGAGACAGACATTCATGAAAGCAGGACTCACTCCACTGCAGAATTTCCCCAGAGTTCCAGTTGATGTTGGGATTGTGTTGTGACATCCATGGGCGTTCCAGGATGAGGTCAGTACCATGAACAATATCTGTTCCTCATTCAAGCACCCGATGCAGAGCATCACAGTGGGAGAGAAGTAGCGAATGCGACCACGGCCCAGCGACTTGACAAGGATGGTGTGTATCGCTAAATCTTTGGAGCAGTGTTTCCTCTTGAGGTTCCCTGCAGACCCGGAATCAATAATGGCTTGCGCTGAAACAATAAGTTTAGGGGTTAGAATTTGAACAGGAGTTCTGGTCAGAAGAGCGATTTTAGGCAGAAAATTGTAAGGTACTCACCGCTGGGCGTGGTGGTCAGATGGGACAGTTGGTGATGATGTGACCTTCTCCCCCACAATAAAGACATAACCGATTCAGCATCCTTCTTTGATGCTCCGCCTGGGTGAGGTGGTAGGAATCCACTTGCATGGGTTCAGGTGCTGGAAGGGTAACAGGTGGTGAGGTGGGCGGAGGATGCGAAGTGGGTCTTTTCAAAAAGCAGGCAGACAGACGTTGTAAAATACGGATGGCCTTTTGAATGAAACTCTTCAAGTCGACCGCATCATCATAAATAACCATCTGGTGGTGCACTCCTGGGTTCAAACCCTGTCGGAAGGCAGTGAGGAGGGATGTCTCATTCCAGCCACTAGATGGTGCTGGAGAGCATAAGTACCAACTGAAGCATTGCCTTGACAAAGATTAAACAGTTGATCGTGAACAGATAGTATAGACGGGGACTTAGCTGGATGGTAATGAATGTTGTTGTCTTTGCAGAGGGTGAAAGAGAAGCGAAGGCCAGCAAAACAGATCTGGATGGAAGATGGCAGAAGATTTGAAGTGGCGATCTCAGATGAGTTTACACAGGCAAGTGTAGCAGGTAGGTAGTCGGTGCGTCTTAATAGTCAGGACGAGACCAGACAATGATGTGAGGGTGATGACAGTAATTATAGGGTGGTTTGATGAGGGAGTGCAGGAGCAGGGAATCAGTATTCGTGTGATTGGGAATTAGTGAGCGGATCGTGATGATCTGGTGTTGATTGGTGGTAGGATGGTGTGGCTGACTTTGTGACAAGTATAGTATTGTACTGAATATTACTGAATATATTATATGTATATTCAGCACTTGCACACTGTAAAACTGCAGTAGTCCAACTGCAAAAGCCGAAAAAAAACCAAAAACACTAGAAAAGCTAGTAAAAGAAAAAAAAAAGCTTTAAAAGAAAAGCATGTTACAGTACACTCAAAAGAGTTGTGGAACTGCAAAATCAAAGTGAGTAAGATATTCATTCTGCCTCAGCATGACATCTTTGTGCTGGGTCCAGCCTGAGGACATCACAGGCAATGTCATCTTTTGCCAGGGAAAAACCCTCTAGTCTGCCGTATCCAGCCTTGACGATGCTGTCCACACCTTGCTCTTTCTCATCTTCATCCTCTTCCTCCTCATCCACCACCTCTTACACACTCTTCCTCCTCTCCTTTTCAGATTGTTTCCATCTATTGTTCATATAAATATGTAATACACCTGTGCACTCTGAATTGGCTTATTTTGTACAGTTGTTTTGATCACATAATTAGAAATAAGTGTGCCATAAAGTCATTGTTTATTTATTTATTTAATGCTTTATTTGTATAGGGACAGATATAATAATCATTGATAAAAATGGGACAACAGCCATCCAATGCATGTATCATAGTGATTGTAGCTACAGCTAATTTGCAATACTTGTCCCTAGAAGGGCTTTTATAAATAGAATCATAACAGCAGCAAACAAACAAAGGAGAAGAGAGAGAGAGAGAGAGAGAGAGAGAGAGAGAGAGAGAGAGAGAGAGAGAGAGAGAGAGAGAGAGAGAGAGACAGAAACTAGACATAAGTACAAGTTTGTTGCTGAATTAACCAAGACTTAGTAGCTTTTTTTTTTTATATTAAAACTTGCAGCATATTTTAAATAATCAGGTAATGAATTCCAAAATGTTACACATTTGTAAAATAGTGTCATTATACAAAAAAGTGCTTCATTAATTTATTTATCTTAAGGTATATGTTTATAAAATATTTATTTTATGTATATACATACATAATGTATGCAAATATGTATTTACATACATTAGGTATATTTATAAAATACTGGTATAAAAATTGTAACACTTTATTTTACAGTGTCCTTGTTGCATGTTACATGTACTAACTCCAGTAATAACAATAAGTTACAGTATGCTTAATTACAAGCAACTAACCCTAAATCAACCCTACCCTAAACTATAGTAAGCCCATGTTGTTAATTGATATTATTCAGTACATAAATGTAGACTATAGTTACTCTGTAACAAGGACACTTTAAAATAAAGCGTAACCAAAAAAAAAAAAAAAAAAAACTACAATGTTTAACTATACATTGTCATTTTAACAACCAGTCAGTGATTTAATTTAAAGTGCCTGACTTACAAAAGCACACAGTTCATGGTTCTAAAAATAGCACATAATAGCTATACCTTCTCCCCTCAACAAGCTACACAACATTTCATATTCAATATAAAGTAAAGCAACATTTTGGCCTAATAAGGTTTCAACAACCTAGATTTTGTGTGCATATGGAATGACATATGTATGCATTTGGCAGGTGCTTTTATCATGCATTCTATTGAAATTGTAATTGTAATTGTACCCATGACTTTGGCGTTGCTATAGTTCCACACTACTGTTTGAGCATCAGGAATGCATCTTATCTATCTTAGCAGTAGTGATGTTCATAACTGTTACTAGGGCAACCATGACTAACCAAGCACCCAAACAGTTCAGTTGCTGGCTACATGCTGTAAATGATATGATAAATTGGCTAGTAATGGAAAACTCCACTAATCGCCACTGAATAAAAGGCTTAGCTCTATAAATTGCAGTTGTTACTTATTTTGAAGACAGATCATGTAAAGCACATGTCCTTAGAAAAATAATACCACTCCTTTTGTTCCTATAGTCTACATTTGCTAATGCTCAAACTCATTCTAAATCCATAATTTTTTCTACTTTACTTCTGAGACACTCTCATCAGGTTCTGTTTTGGAAGAATTTGTCGGATCCCCCGGATTGCTGCTGCAATGTGGATGAGCTTTTAATGTAGTGCCAGTGTGTGGATATGTGACATGCAGACATATCACAGCAAATCACAGCTCGATAGACTTCACTTTTAAATAATAGAGTAATGCCATGTCTCTGTGGAACAGACCTTCCTCTGATATTGACATGCAGTGTGTATGTAGCTGTCTGTAGGGTGAGGGGGTTACAGGAAGTGAGAAAAACAGACACCCTCAGACAGTCTGCCACTTCTGATGAAGGGAATTTCAGCATGGCAGTTTTGTATTTGTGAACAAATGTGTATCCACACTTTTCCCAAATGATTCTACCCGCACTGCATTTTCCCCCCCTGCAGAAGGTGAAATCATTAGAGAGTACAGAGAACACTGCCAGATATAAACATCAGAAAACTGTGGTCTGCTTTGGTCTCAACAGTTGAGGTGTGTGATTTCCTCATACAGAGTCCAAAATGAACACCCTGCAGCATCTGCCAAAGGTGAGTGAATTGAAGAAAAAAAATCAATCTTCCATAATATTTGTTACCCACCATGATGCCGTAATAAACTGCATTATTTTTGCATTATTACAATGAATGAATGAATAAATCTCAAACATCTGCACACACATTTGTATTTTTGTTTAAATGTCTTTTAGGTGTTGCTACATGGAGTTATGGAGAAAAACGCTGCTACATATTTTCTTTGGTAAATGCACTGTATGTCTTAAGTTTGAATCACTCATGCTCTTTGCTTATACACTTCTAAAAACAAAGGGTCTTTTATCTATGGGTTTCACGAAGGACATTTAACATCCATGGAACATTTCCATTCTATAAAAGGTTCTTTAAAGTGGAAAAGTGTTTAGTGGATTTTTAAAAATTCTTCACACTAAGAAAAAAAACATTGGTAACACTTACTATGAAGCCCATGCTTATATTGTAATGAATTATATCCCCATGTATACTTATTGATAAGCATTACTATTTTATAAATATATTTATAAAGACTCATTATGACTTATACTGCATTATAAGAACAGTTATAGTTACATTTATATATATATTTTTTATAATTATAAGTCATGCATTTGCTTTTTCAATGCACATGTTCATAATCCATTATACACTGATTTATAGGTATTAATTACTCAGTCGTATGGCTCCATGAATGTATTTATAAAGGTCCAGCCTGCATTGTTATAATGTTATTATAGTTACAATTACTTATTAATTCAGATTTATTTCGGTCAAATAAGTACATATATTGTTATTAATAGCTTTGTTGTGTTCTTATACTTATCGTGAGTGATAATACAGTTACAAACCTCTATAAATGCATCATTGATGGCTTTAAGTAAAGCGAAAACATAGGATGCAATTTTCCTAAAGCAAATGTTAAGAAATCATGAATATGTGCTCATTATACATTTTAAATTGTTTCCTTGTAAATGTAACTAAGGAACAATAATTCCTATAATAAAATAATGGAAAAAACAAAACAGAGATCATTAATACGAAGTTAAATTTAAAGAAAAAACATTTTTTAATGTTACATACTAGAAAACACTGCAACAATATTTTGACAAGTATAATTTCAAACTGCAATATCATGCATATAGATTTTAACCATATAGATAAGTCAAGTCAAGTCACCTTCATTTATAAAGCGCTTTTAACAGTATGGATTGTTTCAAAGCAGCTTTACAGTGATAATAGAAATTACCGTAACAGATTGTTTAGACTTTACCACAGCTCTAGGACAAAGTTATTGTCCAGCTAAAGACAGTCTTGATTGATTCACTTCCGTTGTGAAGATCATTAGTTATTAACTTAGGGGCCGCTAACACAACACCGTTCTAACAGAATAACCCCTAACGCGCTAGATAAATCAAAATAACTATTCATGACCTCTAATGCAAACATTAGCCATTAAATACATAATTGATAACTAATTTGTACAGAAAACAAATGTCTCTGGAACTATTTTATATTTGATAATTTATAAATTAGTGTAAAATGGGGTATGAGCATGCACATTGCAAATGCATTACTTATAGGTATGTATATAAATAATGTAAATGTAACTATAACTATTCTTGCAGTATAGGTCTTAATGAGTCTTTATAAATATATTTATAGAATAGTAGGTAACACTTTATTTTACAGTGTTCTTGTTACATATGTTACATGTAATTACCATAGTGATAACAGTAAATGATGCATAATTGCATGCAACTAACCCTAAACCAAATCCTAATCCTACCCTAACCCTATAGTAAGTACATGTAGTTGCTTAATGTTACTCAGTACTTAATTATATAATTACACTGTAACAATGAAACCTTAAAATAAAATGTAACTTTAGAAAAAAAGAAGTAACTTATAAATAAGTATAAATGGGACAATAATTCATTATTAGCATGTCATCATAGAAAGTGTAAAAATTATTTTAAAAATTGTTCACAGAAAGATTCTTTGTGGAACCAAAAAATGGTTCTTCATGGCATTGCTGTGAAAACACATTTTTTGGAACATTTATTTTTAATAGTGTACTATCCTATACAGTGTGATTTATCTCATAGTGTACGAGTCCCCCATACAATGTCGAGTTTGACTGTAGAATGCTTAGTACTGAATATTGCTTAGTCAATCAATCAATCGATCCTCATGTTAACAGAGAGTACTTGCAGAGAATGAGAGCTTATTATTACCTGAAGGTTAACTGGAAGTAAGACAAAACAATTGCGCAAATCAATTGAGGTAATAATAATAAAGAATGGATAATAAAAGAACAAATGGCTGTCAATACAATGAACAAGTCATTAACCTCATTGAAATGTAGTGGATTGAAGTAGGTGGTGCATAAATGTATGCCTTCAAAGGGTTCTGTGAAGGGGATTAAGCATAAATGTCTCCAAGCCAATGTAGGAGATTGATAGTTGCTGTCTTTCAAGAATTGATTTCTGCTGAAGGGGTCAACCCCTGCCATTGGTTTTAGGGTGTGCTACTGCAGATTGCAGAATAAGTGGAACTTGCTATTATTATTATTAATGCTTATACTCATGGTGTTTTCCAAAACATAACCCTACATTTAAAGCTGGTCTTGCTCCATTTGTCTCAAATCATGTGACATATTGGGGACAAGTGTGCTATCATTTTTCCATTTTTATTTCTAAGGGCTTGAAAATATACATGACTTTGTGGCGGGGCTCTTTTGACTTGCCAGTAAACATTTAAAAAAATCTATATTTATTGCATTTAATAACTGTGAAATCTGAGCGTCTTTATGAACATTGCTAAAATAAAGATCAAATTTTCACATGCAAAGTGGATGACCTATCAATATTACAGAACCAAAACTGAAACTGAAAACTAAAGTTTAATAAAAAATTTTTTTTTTTTAAAAAGCTTTAAGTAACTGATTAAAATGATTAAGAGATTGTCTACATTTCATCATGACCTTGGCAACCCTTAGCTCAAAAGTTACACTATGTAACTTTTTTTTTGTTCAAAATTTACTAAATGTATATAATGAGCGACAGGTTTGGTTGTAATGCTTTACTAAGTAATTAATTACTGTAATTAAATTACTTTTCCCTTGAAAAGGTAAAGGGATTACTCTTTTTTTTGTTATTTCATTACAGTTACTTCTGATGTAATGCATTAAATACTGTATAGACTATAGAACAATTCTATATAAAACAATAGTGGATTTAACATCAAAATGTAATGTTTAATGTTAAAATTAATGTTTTTAATGTAACCTCCTTATAAAAACTTTGGTCAGTTCAAGAATAATTTATGCAATTTTATATTTAGTTGAAAGAATTAAAAGAGCAGTTTCATGTCTATCCTTGTATTGTTCTACTGGTCGAGGTCGATATGGGATTTAGAAAGTAATTAGTTAAGCGATACTTTTTAGAGAGAGTAATTAGTACAGTAATTTAATTACACTGCTAAAGATGTAATTAGTAGCTAGTAATTAATTAAATTAAGTATTGAACACTGATGAGCGAATACATCATGAATCCATCTTCCAAACCATGTTTTTGTCTTATCCTGAGACACAATGGTGTACGCCTATAATAAGTATTTATATTCTGAATATTTTAGACCGAGCAGGACATCCACTGTGGAGTAGCCCAGTTCTTGACTCATCACATACATACACAGAGAGTAAGAAAGTAGCTCTGGCTACAATGTTCTTCCGCAAGACACATTCAGTTTTGTTTATTAAGCGCTAGAGTGCCAAAAGTTACATATGTGTACCTTTAACTAAATGCCTATATTTGCACATGGTAAAGATTTACTAAGTGTATAAAACTTCTTCAGTGATTTGTTTGTGTATAGCGCAGATTGCTGTATTCCTTTCATCCAATCTGCTTTAGAAACAGATGCTGATTGTCTCTCTAAACAGAAATGTCTCTAAGACTCTATTATAAGCAATGTAAGTACACATATACCTATAACTACTATATATTATGACCATCAGGACAAATGGAAAGAAATGCCTATTTTTATAATTGGAACATATCCAAAACAATTTGGGAACAGTCATATTCTCTGAAATCGTCAGCCAAGCTAATCTCAGGCTTGAGAAATGTGATTATTGTTTCCACTTTCTTCTGATTAAAGCCTGTGATTTGTGAAAAAGTGTGTTGTAGTTAAAGAAAAGCATACACAGATGCACTTTACATTTGATAGCTGTAAAAAAGTGCAACACTTTGAGATAACAAGATCTCAGTGAACTGCCAGTACTGAGTGAAGAATTAAGGGATAATTGACTTCAATTGTTGTTTATTGTTTTTCTTTGATTTCTCACGACCTCACTGGCAAAATGCCCACGTCTGTGCAAATCCAAAGGTTGCCTTGCTGCCCAGTCAGCCAATGAGTTATTGTATCGGTACAGGCTTAATTTGAACATTTCACTAATAGTTTCTACAGACAAATACTGTAAAATTATACAGTAAAAATATTTTAATTGGTTAACTGTAAGTTACCTTCCCATATAGCCTACACTCTAAAAAATGCTGGGTTGTTTCAACCCATGTTTGGGTCAAATAATAAACAACCCGTTCCTCCGTGGAAGATGAAGGAGCGAACCAGGGGTCCAACACAAATCCAGAACGAACTCAGGAACTAATGCAAAGTCCTCCGTGGAAGAAGGCAGAATGAACAGCAAGATCCAAAAGATCCAACACAAACTCAGGAACTCAGAGAAAGCCAGGAGCCAAGACACAAACACCGGGAACATCCACAACGATCTGACAAACACAAGACGAAAGACCATGAACATAAATAGGCACTGCTGATCAGATGCAGCTGGTGCAGATTATCAGGTAAGTGGTGATCAGCAGCCACACCCACACGCACACACGAATACACAGAGTGAGGCTATGTTTACACGGAAACGATCTGAAGAGAAAACGCAAAAGTGCCGTTGCGTTATCACTTTTTATTCTGCGTTTAGACGAGCGTTATGGGGGGGAAATCTGCATGCATATGGTGTCGCAAAAGTGTGTGAAATTCGATGTAGTAGGCACTCTGTTATGTCCCTGGCTCAAGGGAGGCAACATAGAGGAGTCTATTTCTATTTAGTCTATGTAAGGAATTAGATCGGGGCTCACCAGCTCTTTGGTCAATTTTAATTTTGGGGAAAAATATTCAACAGTTATTAATCTCTGATCAACAATCTATCGAATATAATTTGAGCCGAGTCCTTACGTAAATAAATTGCCCAACGAGGGGTTGTACAGCATACTCGTCTGCCAGGGCATGTATATAACAATTAAACACAACGAATTATGATCAATTAGGAATATACATCCTACACAGAGGGATATAGCTGATCTTCAAAAATGACCAAAGCAATTGAAGCCGCCTCCTCAGTCCGCTCGTCCGCCGTGCAGTGTTGTCGGAGGTTATCGATTGCTTTTGGTCTATCTAGCTTAAATTTTACTGACAATGTTTTGTGCACTCAACAATATCAGAATTGTAGCTTTGGGATCTTATATTAAAGAGGCTTTGTTATGTGGTCAACAACAACAGAGGCAATGAAGTATAAATGAGGTTTAATAAATGAACTGCACTACATGTAAAACAAGGATATAAAAGAAATGAAATGGAAACAATAAGGAAAGAAAAAGTAGAAACACAAGGAAACACACTCGCTAGCACAATCAGACCCTCAGAGACAGTCGCAGTTACATAATTGAAAGCGTCTAAATTTTGATGGAACAACTTGCATTCAGACCTGTTAGTGTGGTGTAGGAGAGAGCTCGCGGCGTCCTGGAAGTGGGAGGCGGACTTCTTTGGTTCCTCCACTCATGGTTGATTCGCGGGAGATTCAAAGCGTCCTAAAGCAGTTCTGTATGCGTGAAGGTAGTCTTACACCGAAATGCTGGAAGGCTAGCGAAACGCACTAAGAATGGACTGGCTATCAGCGAAATGAAATGAAGACAAAACAAAATAAAACACGAAGATTACATCGGGGAACAGGATACGAAGGAAGGAGAAGGATCAGAGAGCGAATGTCTCTATTTTGGGGTTTTTAAGGATGAACTAAGCACGCCCTGGTGAGGCGTGCCGGCTAATGGCAATGGCCCATCTTGAGGAGCGCGTACGCCCCTGGTTGGGTGGGGTTCGGCGGTAGTTTGCATTTTATGATCAAGGGTAAAATTAAGCTTACTTTGGTAACGGCATATACATGTGGTTATACATTTCACGATATTGATATACAGCTTAATAGATAGATCAGATTAAGAGGATTGTAACCATATCAAACATCACACTTTACAGACATAATGTTGCAGAGTTACATCTAGATGCATACATTCAGGCATTTATACGTCCCTTACACTTATTAGAATACATTTTTAGGACAGTCTGCACATTACAGTTCTTTTACATGTGTTTCAACATACCGAATCTGTTTTAGCAACGACTTTTAGATGGAAGATTAGGTTTCCTGCGTATGTGTACGTGCATGGACGCATGTGTGTGCGTTGTGGATGTGTATTGCGCGCGTGTGGGAGAAGGGAACATCTGTTCTTCTCTTCTCCCGCCCGATTTCCGCCAGGAGGGAGTCCCAGGAGGCCTTGTTGTTGTCTCAAGAGAGAGAACACGCTGCTTGTAAGACATTCGTGAACATCTATCAGCATAAATGCCCAAAAGTCCATTTGCTCCCCAGACTTCTAGGCGCCAATTCGAAAGGGGGGAGACCTTATCACTGGACCACATGGCCGTAGGAATGTGGGTTAGTTAGGGCTCTTTGTCCCCATTTTGGTTGCGAGTTAATGATTTAATAAAAGAGAATTAATGATGGTCCTTGGAATCTCTACATTCCCCCTTTTCGGGAGATGATGTCCCTGGGGAGATATCGTCTCCCGACAATCATTGCATGGGAGGATGGAAGGTGAATCGTGAATTCTGGTAACAGGTGATTATCAGGGCTGAGGGCTTAGCTCGATGAGGTTGCCGGCAGCTTCTGGCGTGTTATCCTCCTTCCGGGGGTTTCGTCGGAAGCCTCCGGACACGGCTTTTGTAAGCCTGACGGTAGATGCTCACATCTCATTGAGTCTCCTGTACAGAATGAAAGCCAGGCCCAGGGTTAGGACGTGGCCGACTATCATAGAGAGGCACAGCGCAGTGTCGGCTGCGGTCCAGGCTCGGGCAACAGGTGAGGTAGTCAGGATGGGCTGTCGAGACAAAGCTTGTAGGGCCATGTCGAGAGGAGCGATGTCAATTAGCTGTGACCCCCCTGTCTCAATTTCCAGTTCCAGTTCGGGACCCAGGGTGAAGTTGTGGTCCTTGAAGACGGAGGGGATTTCCAGTTCGGTTTCGTACTCGTGGCTAGGGAGATGATACAATGCCAGATCATCTACGTGGAGGATGGCACCTTTAGGTACTTGAATCCACATGCTCTGGTTGAGCGGGGTGACACGGGTGGCGGTGTCATGCTGGTCATAGGTAAGAGTCGCCGTGAGTAACGGAGTGTTGACGAGCCACCTGTCACCGATGATCTCTGCTCGGGTTTCTTCCACTTGTATGCGAGGCTTGGCTTCGGCAGGGCAGCGGTTGTCGCTGGACATGGTTTGCAGTCCACAGATTCCATCAGTGTTATCTCTGAGGAAGGGTTTGCTAGGGCAGAGATAATGAATGTCTTTCGTCAAGGTGCACATGTGTAGGTTTGGGGCCAGGTACAGCTGCGGGTCGCTGTCGTGGTAGGCTACCACTTCTGGGGTGTGGATCTTGATGTGCGTGTTACCTTTCCAAAACCCGACATTAACAATGTCTTTGAGTCTGTAGATTCGGTTTGACTCTATAATGGGTAGGTTCAGGAGGAATCCCATTTCTCTCTGATCTGGGTCGACATAGAGTGGGATGGCGCTGCCCAGAGAGTAGGCCAGGTGTACTTGGAGCGGATCAGCTGGCGTGGTGATGGCGGAAGCCAACACAGTCTGGACGAGGCTCAAAGGTATGAGGTAGGGGGGAAGACGTGGAGAGAGAGGGGAAGAGAGAGAGAGACAGTGTGTCAGCGAGAGTTGCCCTTGGTTTGGTAGGACAGTCTTTTCGCTCCTGGGGGGTGTAATCAGGTTAGTTTGCATTGGCCCCTCCCCGCCTTTCTCGGCCAGCAGCCGAGTGTCTTTTAATTTGGTTGCGGTGGACCCATTTGAGCACTGGGTCTTTCTGTTCCCGGCTCAATCGGATTCGGTACGCCACCGGAGAAAGTTTGTCAACAATTTCGTGGGGTCCTGTCCAATGGGGCAGGAATTTCTTTGACAGCCGATGGGAGGCTGTGCGTGGCGGCTGTGCGAAGCTGTAATACCAGACCCTGTCACCCACGGCTAGTTCCTGGTGTGACGCTTTCCGGTCATAGTATGCTTTCTGGCCCTCGGCACTCTTTTGAAGCTGTTGTTGGGCGAACGCGAAGGTTGCTTTCAGATGCCGGTGCAGCTCGTCGAGGTACTTGTGAGTGGTGCAGGCTGTGATGAGACTGGAGTCCCCTGGCTGATACAACAGATGCAGTGGAAGTGTCATCTGTCGTCCAGTCATTAGTTCAAAGGGAGACACCTGAGTTGAGTCCTGTGGAGTGGCCCTGAGAGCCATCAACACCAGCGGGAGTTTCACGTCCCAGTCTTTCTGGTTGGCAGCCACATACTTTCTCAGCATTCTGACCACCGTCCGATTTGAACGTTCAACTTGGCCAGATGAGATCGGATGAAAGCTCACGTTTAGTTGAACTTGGACACCCAGGAGTTTCCAGACCTGCTGCATAATCTCAGCCATAAAGTGGGTACCTCTGTCTGAGTTGACATTCATTGGCAATCCGAATCTGGAGAAGATGTGATTCATCAGGAGGTATGCTGTGGTCTGGGCGGTGTCGTTGGGTGCTGGAAGACACTCTACCCATTTTGTGAACTGGCACACGACTGTGAGGAAGTACTTATTGCCCCTTGTTGACCTTGGCAGAGGCCCTACCCAGTCGATTTGGAGGTTTGACCAAGGGAATGTGACTCTTCTGCGTTGCAGCGGAGCTCTGTGGTTCGGATTTGCAGGTTGGAACTGGCAGCAAATTAGACATTCTTTTACATATTCTGCCACATGTTCTTGCATGCAGGGCCAATATGCCACTTGCTTCAGTGTCTTACAGGTGGCTCTGGTGCCGTGGTGTCCAGTACATGGCGCGTCGTGGGCGTGTCTTAGCATGACCCCCCTTAGGCACTGGGGGACCACAAGCCTTGGCGCGGTGGTGTCATCCGGTGCATACCACAGAATGTCGTTGATGACACGCAGCATGTGCTGGATGTCATGCAATCGTTTGAGACACGGGTTGTCAGTGAGGTCAGACGACGTGAGTGGGTGGTTGGAGGGGTCAGAGAGGTGGTTCAGAAAAGTCTTTATGGATGTGTCAGAGGCTTGCATGTCCGCTATGTTGTTTTTTGAGATCTGCGGAGTCAGAGTGAGAGGCTGGGAGGCGGGCAGTGCGGCAGGTAAGGTGTGTTTGCTGCGGGTTAGCACTGCCACATCCAAGGCTGGTGGTTGGGCTGGCGGTGACCATAGATTGCCGTGCAGTGTGCCGGTCTTGGCGAGGGCATTGGTCTGGTCATTCAGGTCCTTGTCGCGGCCCGGTTGCTTGGAGTGTCCTTTCACCTTCTTCCAGTAGACAATCATGTCGTGTTGTCTAGTCAGTTCATCACATGCTTGAAACAAGTGTTGGTGTTTGACAGGCTTGCCGTTTGAAGTCTTAAAGCCATTTTGTTTCCAACATGGAAGGTGGCATGTAAAACTTAGTCTGGCATAGTTTGAGTCTGTGCAGATAAGGAGTTCTTTGATGTTATGGGTCGATGCGATTTGCATAGTTATGAGAATGGCTGCCACCTCAGCATATTGTGATGACTGAGGTCCCAGCTTGAAGTGTTGTGGTGGGCAGGGCAGATCATTTATCCATAACACACCCGCACCAGCTTGGCGGATGCCCTCTTGGTTGTAGGAACATCCATCGATGTAGGCTGTGGGCATACCTTGGCACGTATTTTCTTCGAAGTATCTGTGACATGTCTGTTGTTGTGGTTCTTCCGCATGAGCTGTCACAGGTGGTGAGTTATCAGAGCAGTTCTGGCAGGCAGCCAGGCCGTCGCCTAGCGCTGACTTGTGGTTCTGAGCATATCTTGCTTCAACATTGCGCCCTTGGAGGGCCATTAGCCACGTGGCGATGCGGGAATTGGTGACCACGCCATCACGGATGCGTTGGCTGTTGAGGAACATGACAGGCTGGTGACAAGTCTCTATGATAACTTTTTGAGCTCCAATGTAGTTGGAGAATCTTTGTATGGCCCATACAGTGCAAAGCAGCGCTTTTTCACAGTCTGAGAATTTAGTCTCTGGTGGAAGGAGTGTCTTGCTGGCATACGCTACAACTCTTTTGTCTTGGTTGTGTCGTTGGTACAGGCCAGCGCTGAGACAGTGGTTGGAGAATCCGGCTTCTAAGTGGAATTCTCTTTGTGGGTCAGGGTAAGCCAAACATGGAGCTGTGCACAAGTGACGTTTCAGCTCACTCATGGCATTGTCCTGGACGGTTGTCCAGACAAATGGGCAGTCTTTTTTCAGCAGGGCAGTCAGCGGCTTTGCAATGTCTGAGTATCTTTCGATGAACTGCCGTGAGTAGTTGCATACCCCAAGAAAACTTTGCAGTTCTGAGAGATTGGTGGGTGGTTTGATGTTTTGAACAGCTTGTATGCGGCTGGACTGTGGTTCGATGCCCTGTGACCCGATCAGCAGTCCCACATAGTTGACCTTGGTTCGACACCATTGTCCTTTGTGGAGGGCGATCTTGGCGCCGGCAGCTGATAACTGGTTCAAAACATAGTCTATTTCTTTCAGGTGATCGGTTACTGTTGTGCTCTTCATCAGCACGTCGTCCACATAGATGAGATTTCCTCTCATTCTTGCATCGGGGCATGCTTTGTTTAGGAAGATGTTAAACTCAGCAGGTGAGTTAGCATAGCCGAATGGGCACCTGGTGAAAGTGAATTGTCTGTTACCGAACGTGAAAGCTAGCTTGTGCTGGTCTTCCGGATGTACTGGTATGGTCCAGAACCCTGAGGCCACGTCAAGTGTAGAGAAGATTGTGGCTCCCCTGATTCTGGGTATTTCTTGCTCCAGCTGGGTCATGGGCCATCGTGACAGTGGCACCTGTTGATTCAGTTTTCTGTAGTCGATGGTGGGTCGCCACTTGCCGTTTGGTTTGATTACCGGCCAGATAGGAGCGGAATAGGTGCTATTGCATGGGCGAATTACACCTTTTTCAAGCATAGAGTCAATGATTTCTTGCACCGGTTCGTGGGATGCGATGGGGATCTTGTACTGCCTGACGAAGGTGGGAGGAGCCTTAGGGTGCGTTGGGATGCGCACGGTGTGAAGGTGGGTGAGACCACAATCTAGAGAGTCTTTGGCAAATGACGCCTTGAATTTGTAATGGACTTGTCTGAGTTTTTGGAGATCTGCATCCTCTTTGATTACGTCGGCGTCTTTTAAAATTTGCTGAACTTGCGACTCAAATCCTGGATATGGCTCCTCTGTGGGTGAATCGCCTGTTGTGCTAGTAGTCGCAGGTGCAGCAGTATCATCGGTCTCGCAGGTAGGTTGTTTGGAAACTGTGTATACGGCAAGGTGTCGGTCCTCCGTCAGTTCCGTTCTGCATACCTGATCTTTGCCCATAGGCATGACTGAGGCGATGGAGATGATTTTGAAGGGCGCTGTGCGCAGGGCGTTGTCGGTGTACCCTTCGGGTATCATTGAAGCTGGCATGGGCCCAATGATTGGTAAAGTCAGTTCAAAATCAGGAAAGTCATGGCTCACTAGCCATCCGAGCCGATAGGCTTTCGGAATTGTGATGTCCACTGCTATGCAGTTGTTGAAAAGGATGTAGATTGCCCGAGATGACACTTCAGTGAGGGGTGTGGCCTCAAGTGTGAGTCCAAGTTCAATGCATTCGGGTGAAGGATGAAAGAAACCCAGTGTGTGGTTTAGGGTTTGGCCTGATCGTATGTTAAGCCGAACAGCGACCCCTTTGGTGTAAGCCGGTACTACAGTTTCTTGTTCACTGATTAGGTTGCAGACCTCTGGGATGGTTTGGCCTGACAGGAGATTGCCTGTGTGTGTAGGAACAACAGCTGGCTGTGAAGTCAGTGGGGCCCACAGTACCTCATTAATAACGTCCACATGCCCCTGGAGGCGAATCAAAATGTCAGCTCCAATGTAGACATCGTGGGGCAGGTCCGGGAGGACCAAGAAGTAATGGGTCAGGCACCGCTGGTTCCAGTTCAAGTTCAAAGCGCAGATACCTTTTGCAGTCACCATGTTTGATGGGCATGAGTTCAAAGGGAAACGTGTGCGCTTGCTTGCAGAAGGAAGGTCTGGTGTTACTTTAATCAGATCATGGAAAAGTGAGAGGCTGATGGCAGAGTTGTCTGCCCATAGAGCGAGTACAATGTCTGTGGTGGTTATACCATTCAGCTGCAGGGTCTTGCTGACCTTGGGGCAGAAGGGCTCAGAGTCTTTTGTGAGTTGAAAGGTGCAGAGTAACGAACTTGAATCTCGCTCAGGTGCCGAGTCTGTGTCCCCTTGGCTAGCGGCGAAAGTTTCCGTGACCTTTGTGACCTGACAGTCTGGCTCAGTTGACCTGGGTGGCTGACAGGGGAGAGGTTCTCGCACTTGAGCCCAGATTTTCAGCTGTCTGAAATCCAGCAGGGGCTCGAAGCGGTCTAGCAGATCTTTCGCGATGAGGAGGGGATATGTGTTCATCGGTGAGATGTACACCGGGTGTATCAGGCTCATGGGACCAATTGTTAGGTGAATGGGCGCTATTTGTTCAAGCCGGATGTCAGTTTGGCTGTAAGATTGCACATTCAGTTCACAATTCTGAGATTTTAGAGTTCTGTTCTGCCTGGTAGCTTCAAATCTGAGTCTTTCAAACAGGTCGGCCGATATCAGAGTGAGATCCGAGCCGGTGTCCACCAGAGCTTCGAGCCTCACCTCAGTTTCCAAGGTGATAGAAAGATAAAGCTTGCGTGCTAGGCCCTTTTCGACCAGGTTCCCCAGGAGTTTTAGTGTCGGGGCTTGTGTGGTGATCGATAAACAGTTAGGGTCAGTGTCTTGGGGTTCGTTGCAGAGACACACAACCAAAACAGCACTTTCTGGTATCTCAGGGGTTTGCTCGCCGGTGTGATGGGTTTGGTGGTCTCCTTCTGTCTGTGCGGTTGTTGACAGCAGCGAGTAGGTGTCACTGTCACTTGGTGTTGTGACAGCTGGGCCTGTGGTCTGTGTCAGGAGAGCGGTGTTGGGGGGGCTTGGTTCAGTGGGAGGCCTGACAGGAAGGTTTTTAGTACTTTCCTTTAGTCACGAGGAGTTTGGCTTGTTCTCTTTGTCATCTTTCTTGTGAAGAAGCCCTTTTAGAAGTTTTAGGATCTCTGCGGTCTCTGACGTGGAGTCACTGTTTTCTTTTGCAACAGGCTCGGATTCGGACTTGAATCTGCTTGAGGCCTGCCGAGAGGAAGTTCGCTGCGGGCTGTCTGGACTAGACGTTCTTGTTGCTGGAGTTCGGCTCTGTCTGGACCGTCGGCTGGCTTCCCACGTGGCTCCCCCCTTTTGGATGTGGGGAGGTCGTGGGCTGCCGTATGATCTTTCAGAGCGCCCACTCTGATGCTTCGGGCGAGCACCCTCGCTGTTGCGTTGCCCTCTGTTGGCTTGAAATGGTCTTGACTCGTTATTAGAGAGTCTGTTAGTGTGGCGTTGTTGGGTGCCCTCTAGTGCCAGCTCTGAGTGCTGATCAGTGATAGGACAGATAGAGGGAGTCTTTACCGTCTTTTCAGCAACAATTTTCTGCTTGATGAGCGCTTTGTGGGCGAGATCTCGCAGTTGCTGGGTAGTCATTGTGCGAGGACAGGCCAGGACCCCTAAGTGATGGCTCACAGTGGGATGCAGGTTACGGAGGAACAAAGTTCGGAAGTTAAAGTCCTCCTCCATTCCAGGATCATTCCGTGCCCCAAAATAGGCTTGTCTGAGGCGACTGTAAAAGGCCTGCGGAGTTTCCAGTCGTGCCTGCTTGAGGCCCATCGCAGTGATGAGTCCCTGATCAGTTTCTGGATCAGAGAATTCCCTGATGAACGCCTGTCGCAGTTGCTGGTAATCTGACTTGACCGTATCTGGTTGGCGATCTAGAAAACTGCGTACGTCCCGGCTGGACGTAATTCGAAGCAGGTATAATCTGTCCCACGGAGTCACATGGGGAACAGCGTATAAGTGGAAATCAATGTCTTTCAAGTAGGCATGCACATCGTGGCCTCCGGCAGGGTTTGGGGTGAAGGTAGGAATGTTCCTCGCCAGCTTGTCAAGTTCTTTAAGGGCCATGCCGTGGCAAGTGGCAAAGGTTGGCTGGGAAGCCCCCTCCTTTTCTGAGGGCGAGGGCTCTCGTAGGCTGTCCGTTGATATCTTGGACAGTGGATGATCGTTTCCTTTCACCGTTCTGTGTTCTTGGCTGAAGTGTGCAGACTGACCGGTCGGGGAAAACTTGGTAGGGTGCGCCTCCCTTTCCCGGTCACTCTGCAGTTTATAAGAGTGTTTTAACTCTCGGTGGACAGCGTCGAGCTCATCTTTATAAAGGTCTCTTTGCTGGCTAAGTTCATTGATTTCAGCTCTGGCCGCCTTTAAGTGTTTCTCACAGGCCCTGGCTTTGGCGTCTCTTTCTTTCAGTTCTGCGTCGGCTCTCTCAAGGAGAGCTTCACCTCGTTGCAGTTTTTCGGTGAGTGTCTCTCTGGCTTTTCTTTCTTTCAGTTCCCTTTGGTCGGTGTCTAGACGAAGGCTTTCCAGAGCAGTTTGAAGTTCTTCTACTTCCTTCCGTAGCTCTGGGTCCGTTGTCTCCTCGTCCTGTTCCTCGTTCTCGAGTAGTAGCTGATCTAGCCGACTTTGGGTCGTTGCTTGGTCGCGCCGGGCCTCCTCCGCTTGGAGCCGCAGTGTTGCCGTCTCCTGTTCCAGGTCGATGGCATGTCTTTCGTGAAGGCGGGCTTGTGCGATGAGCATGTGGGCCATGTTTCCCACGATTCTGGCCCATTCTTTGTGGTTGTAGCTTTGAGTGGGGTCGTTCCTCATGAGCAGGTCCAGGTCGGTGTCCAGCTGCGCCTGGTTTCGGGGCTCGGAGTCGCCGGTGTCCTTAGGCAGGAAGGTGGCAGTCATGGCATTCAGCCATGTCTCGAGGCTGTCCCAGTGGGCTGCTGGGCTGGGAGACCGGGACATGCTGGCTTACTGTGGGCGAGAGGAGCACAACACACAAAGAGACCAAATGCAAATTGGTTCTATAATTTGGGCGCTTATACCCTTAATACGGGCGATGCCGTTTACGGCAATTTCACCTAACTGAGGTAGACAGTTAGGTCGGAACAAATTGTTTAGGTCAGCGCAGGGTCTAAATGCAGATTATGACAGGGCCGGAGCCTAGTAGGTCACTGTTGATGCTAACGGCTCGGTTGTCAGTCTGTTGTTTGGCTCTCCCTGGGTGTCTCTGCGGGTTCTGTCTCTGGGTGACCTGAAAGGCACAGTTCACACCGAACAGAGAGAATCTAACAGGAGAATAGCAAGGAGAGAAGGAAGAAAATAAAATAAAACAATCGCACAGGAAGGGTTACGGGAACTAAGAGGGCTTGAGCCGACTGTGTGTGGTTTTCTGAGAAAAGGGGCGGACACGTTTAAATGTCACGGGAGAATATCTAATATTCTAGTGGCTTGTATTAGGTGGAAGACTTTCCTTTACCTTATTTCAGCTTGCCTGGGGTGATCTGAAATCACACTAGCCGGAGCCAGCGTCGAGGTCAATCTTTCCGTCGCCCCAAGCCCTTAACTGAAGTGTCCGTGGGCCTCTCCTGTACCTCAGCCACGGTGCGCCCACTCAAACAATTTCGACTTTAAACACAACCGGCACTCCCGAGGAGGTCACCTGCTTACGACACTGCAAAGTGGACTTTTCCCCAGAACCCTCTTTCGAGTGGTCCCGATTTAGACCCTGGTTTGAGTACTAGGTCCGAAATTGCCTTGTGTCGCTTTAGCGTGGTGGATCTTCCCCTTTTGTGGGAGTGCCAAATTGCCGATGTCTTATTGCGTGCCGCACCAATGGAGGGACTGGGAGGTCCGCGACTCACCCACAGCAAGTGCTGGTTATGCCGGCCAGACGACCCCGCCTGCTGGAAACCAACCAGGGATGACGGTCAGACCACCACAGCGCAAGAGAGTTCTACCTGTGAATACCAAATGTGATAGAGAAAAGGGGCTCTAAACTTACTTAAAGCTTACTTTTGTCTAAACCCAATTGGGTATCTGTGTGTGTAGACAATACAAAGCCTTGTTGACTGGTGGGAGAGAAGAAAACAGAGAGGGAATTATGACAAGGTTGTTGTTTGTCAGAGTAACCTGGGGAGAGGGGTCAGTGAGTAAAGCAGGGTAAACCCAGGAGTAAGTAAGCTGTAGTGGCGGGTTTGGGCCACACAGGGGACGTACTTCCTCCCGGTGGTTAGCCTGGCAGAAAAGACAAACTTAATTGAAATTGCAATTAAATTTTTTCTTAGATTCGATTCAGTGTACATATGGGATGTTACGTAACACCTAAGCTAGTGCGGGTGCGGTCGTGATAAAACAATATCATTAAAGACAGGAGTGGAGAGGGAAGGAGAAAACTAATAAAAAAAAAAAAATTTATTTAATTAAATTAAATAATTTAATCTCAACAATCAATCAATTCTCAAAGTTACAAATTTTCCATAAACTCATTTTCCATAAACTCAACTCATTAAACAAATTACCAAGCTCATTAGTTTGTCGAGAAAGAGAAAGGTAAAATATTAGTAAGACCTATTGATTTATCTGAGGAAAAATCAATAAGCCTATCTGGACAGAAAACGAAATTAAATAGAATTATTCGTAACCTGAGTCATAAAATGAAGTGATAATTTAATTCAATTTTATCTTCACAGTTTTTCTTTAGACCAAATCTCAATGAGACTAGAAAATTAACCGATGGGATTATTTCTAATGCTAATCACGATCGCTGTAAGGTATTAGTGACAGCCTAGAACAAACCCAACTGAAAACAGACTGAAATCTCAAACAGAATGCAAGAATCACAAGGAACTGACTCAGCGTTGGAGGCCACAAAGGGGGTCGTTTTTGTGAGTCACTTCCCGTGAGGAATTTAGAAATGAC
Organism: Gila orcuttii; assembly: GCA_026230005.1. NCBI lineage: Eukaryota > Metazoa > Chordata > Actinopteri > Cypriniformes > Leuciscidae > Gila > Gila orcuttii. Next base: position 12,219,080 of record JAPDVR010000017.1, read on the forward strand.
TTAGAAAAGAGAATTCAGGAAAGAGTGACCTTATCTGATAGCATCCATACGATGGCGCTATTGCGCTCACGTTGGTGAAGAGGGTGTGGCGGTAATTCGAGACCGAGGCGCAAGGCTGCGCTCTAGTGTTTCGCAACAGAATCAAAACCACGCCGCTTCGAAAAACAAATTTGAACTGCACACAATTTGAATTCAGGCAGATTTTACGGTGCTATGTTTCACGGGTTCGTGAGGCAGAGTTAATTCACTGCACTTACATGTAACTGTACCAACAGGAATCAACGTCTGTGGTTTAATTTTTTTTTAATACATTTATCATTTAGCACTTAATGAAATGTATCTGGTTTAACATTTGGTTAGCTAAATCAAAGTTGAAACCAGGAGTTTTCGTTAATTCTAACGACTATAATATCAGGCCTTTTAGGTTGAATACAGGAGCATCGCTGTATTTCAGGTCCTCTCTCGCTTCTGCTCAAAAGATTCTCGTTTTGAAAACAGGCTGATCAAAAGACAATATATTAACATGTAAACGTCTTTACAGAGGTAATATCTCTTTTGTTACGAACTACAGTTTACATTCAATACTTTAACCGTGAATATCAGTATTACGAACTGCAATTCATTTTAGCAATTACAACGACTAAAACGTTTAGGCGAATTTAGCAGTTTGTAATGTACTCGGCTAAAACTCGGCTTTCAGCTTCCACGTGCGCGGCGCGCTCGCGTTTTTTAATCCAAACACACAAACTATACAAAATTGACACTGCATTAATTGCTCACACAACAAAGCTTAAAATATTGCCTGCATTCTCCACCATATAAACTGTAAGGAATTAGATCGGGGCTCACCAGCTCTTTGGTCAATTTTAATTTTGGGGAAAAATATTCAACAGTTATTAATCTCTGATCAACAATCTATCGAATATAATTTGAGCCGAGTCCTTACGTAAATAAATTGCCCAACGAGGGGTCGTACAGCATACTCGTCTGCCAGGGCATGTATATAACAATTAAACACAACGAATTATGATCAATTAGGAATATACATCCTACACAGAGGGATATAGCTGATCTTCAAAAATGACCAAAGCAATTGAAGCCTCCTTCTCAGTCCGCTCGTCCGCCGTGCAGCGTTGTCGGAGGTTATCGATTGCTTTTGGTCTATCTAGCTTAAATTTTACTGACAATGTTTTGTGCACTCAACAATATCAGAATTGTAGCTTTGGGATCTTATATTAAAGAGGCTTTGTTATGTGGTCAACAACAACAGAGGCAATGAAGTATAAATGAGGTTTAATAAATGAACTACACTACATGTAAAACAAGGATATAAAAGAAACAAAATGAAATGGAAACAATAAGGAAAGAAAAAGTAGAAACACAAGGAAACACACTCGCTAGCACAATCAGACCCTCAGAGACAGTCGCAGTAACACAATTGAAAGCGTCTAAATTTTGATGGAACAACTTGCATTCAGACCTGTTAGTGTGGTGTAGGAGAGAGCTCGCGGCGTCCTGGAAGTGGGAGGCGGACTTCTTTGGTTCCTCCACTCGTGGTTGATTCGCGGGAGATTCAAAGCGTCCTAAAGCAGTTCTGTATGCGTGAAGGTAGTCTTACACCGAAATGCTGGAAGGCTAGCGAAACGCACTAAGAACGGACTGGCTATCAGCGAAATGAAATGAAGACAAAACAAAATAAAACACGAAGATTACATCGGGGAACAGGATACGAAGGAAGGAGAAGGATCAGAGAGCGAATGTCTCTATTTTGGGGTTTTTAAGGATGAACTAAGTACGTCCTGGTGAGGCGTGCCGGCCAATGGCAATGGCCCATCTTGAGGAGCGCGTACGCCCCTGGTTGGGTGGGGTTCGGCGGTAGTTTGCATTTTATGATCAAGGGTAAAATTAAGCTTACTTTGGTAACGGCATATACATGTGGTTATACATTTCACGATATTGATATACAGCTTAATAGATAGATCAGATTAAGAGGATTGTAACCATATCAAACATCACACTTTACAGACATAATGTTGCAGAGTTACATCTAGATGCATACATTCAGGCATTTATACGTCCCTTACACTTATTAGAATACATTTTTAGGACAGTCTGCACATTACAGTTCTTTTACATGTGTTTCAACATACCGAATCTGTTTTAGCAACGACTTTTAGATGGAAGATTAGGTTTCCTGCGTATGTGTACGTGCATGGACGCATGTGTGTGCGTTGTGTATGTGTATTGCGCGCGTGTGGGAGAAGGGAACATCTGTTCTTCTCTTCTCCCGCCCGATTTCCGCCAGGAGGGAGTCCCAGGAGGCCTTGTTGTTGTCTCAAGAGAGAGAACACGCTGCTTGTAAGACATTCGTGAACATCTATCAGCATAAATGCCCAAAAGTCCATTTGCTCCCCAGACTTCTAGGCGCCAATTCGAAAGGGGGGAGACCTTATCACTGGACCACATGGCCGTAGAAATGTGGGTTAGTTAGGGCTCTTTGTCCCCCTTTTGGTTGCGAGTTAATGATTTAATAAAAGAGAATTAATGATGGTCCTTGGAATCTCTACATCTATTTCTAACCAAAATAAGGTTTATCACAAACAAAGTTAAACAGACAAAGAACAATGGTGGCTGCTGCTGACAATGCTGCTGCTCCCGGCTGCAGGGTGTGAGAGAGAGTGGGTGGAGCTAGACAGGAGCTTTTAAAGGCTGGCCAACAGACCCAGGTAATAGGGGAATTGATGGGAGGAGCTTCCAGGATACCTGCAAAACAGGGCACAGAGTAACTTTGGACATAACAACTCCAGGCGGCTAGGTGGCAATGTGAAGCACTGCCACATAACAACACCAAGTCCGCGCGCCTGCGTACAACCTTCCTTCTACTTCTCTCCCTAGTAGCGCGAAATCAAAACATGGTGAAGCGAACAGCAAAAAGACTCTTGTACGTTTATCAGAGCTACTAGGGAAACTTGAAGGTCCGACGTATGGAAATAATCCAACATGTAGGTTGTTATTTTCCTGTACTGGCGCATGCCTGTGACGTAAATGCGTACGCAACGAGATCCACCGTGAGCAGATTTGCATTTTTACCCTTTAGACGGGAACGCGACGGTGGAGAGTTTTTAAGATTTCCACTCTGGAGGGTGGTTTCACTTTTTTTGCGTTTTTAAGCCCCAAAAACGCCGTCGCCATGTAAACGAAAGGCACATCTGATAAAATATTTTTACGTTTTCACCAGCGAGCATTCTCGTGTAAACAGGGCCTGAGTCAGTGAATTCATGAACCATGACAATATGTAATTTTATTGTAAAATACTGTCAAATGTACCGTATTTTCCGCACTATAAGGCGCACTGGATTATAAGGCGCACCTTCAATGAATGACCTATTTTAGAACATTTTTCATATATAGGGCGCACCGGATTATAAGGCGCATAGATACTGCAGTCAAACGTTTGACTGGGTTTGCGTTATGCATCCACTAGATGTGCTAAAGGGAATGTAGCGAGTGCGCGGCGCCGGAGGCGAGCCGTTTATTAGTAAAGCGTGAGCGCGCTGGGGCGGGCCCGTAACTTACATTCGCAGCCTGACTCATATGAGTATTCATGTGCGGCGACTCGCTGACAGCAACAGCTGGCTGTTTTGAATGAGACGACCCGGTTACTGTGAACGGGGAGCGCTTTATGAACATTCTGTGACGCGCGAGCAGCGCCGGGGACAGTGTGTCTGTTCGTGTGTCTGTTCGTGTGTAAACACGAGCGAGAGTTTGCAGGCGAATTTAATAACGCAGAGCGTTATTAACCAATTGATCCAATTAACCAACTGATCCATATATAAGGCGCTCTGGATTATAAGGCGCACTGTCGTTTTTTGAGAAAATTAAAGGCTTTTAAGTGCGCCTTATAGTGCGGAAAATACGGTATGGTTTATGTAAGTAAAAGCTATTAATTACCATATAATTTACAGTAGAAACAAAGTAAAAGGATATTACCAGAAGTCCCTGCATTACACATCACATATGATACATTTTTTTATAAATAATTTTGTTACTTCTTATTTTTTGTTATCAGTGTAACCCCTATCCACCAACCATTTACACTAGGCCAGAGTTTTCTGATAGGGACCTGAGTTCTTTTATTTATAATGATCTTTTAACCCTGTCTTCTAATATCGATTAACCTCCAAGGAATCACTTTATGCGGGCAGTCTATTTACTTATAGCGCATATGTTCCTTCTATATTACTTTTAAACTGCAAAAACACACACACCCTCACGAATAAACGGTTAACCAATAAGAATTGTATTAAATGTCAATGAAATTTAAACTTTGTATTTAAATGAAATGAAATAGATCAAGAATATGAATTTGACAATGTAAATGAAAACAAAAACAAATAAAATATGTCAAAACAACCCTCTGTGATTGTATTACTTTTTAACAGTAGCTAAACACCTTTTTCACAGGATCACACCAGGATTTTCGATTTCAAGTCACTTTCTGAATGTATTTAACTCACTAAAGTTAACCATATAGGCATAAATCTTCTCTAATTTCTGTTTAACTTTAAGTTATAGGCCTACTATCAAATTAACATAACACTGTATAACTATAAGTATTTGGAAAAACCCCAAAGGGCAGATGAATGCGGTTTTCTCTTTATCCTCCTCTGCCATCTCTATCTGATAATATCCGCTTCGGAGGTCCAGGACAGAAAACCATTGGCTACCAGCTAGGCAGTCCAATGCGTCATCTATCCTGGGGGTTGTATACTGGTCGGGTATGGTGCGCGTATTTAGAGTGCGGTAGTCCACACACATTCTCACATCGCCATTCTTCTTCCTAGCAATGACGATCGGGGATGCATATGGGCTCCGCGACTCTTTAACCCTCCAAACCCGATTGACGCTCTAGAGCGTCAAAGGACACACCCCTCAGATATCTATTTATAACTTCGGATCGGATCATGGTATTAACTTACTTTTTTTTTTTTTTATGAAAAAGCTGCCATTCCTCTGCATATACTGTGTTGACTTTCGCAAATTAAAAGCATTTTTTATTTTAGTGCAAATCTATTGCATTTTACTGCAAATAAAGAAATATTTTATTCTGGTCTAATGATATGAAATGCTGTTGGGGTGTGTGAACCAATCACAGACATGTGTGTGAACCAATCACAGATCAAAAACAAAAGATGACGCCCTCAGACAAAGGGGAGGTGTTTACAATCAGCCCCAGGTGTGTGTGATAGCCGTAGCCGATGCAACTTGTTGTACACGGTCTTAGGACGCGCACAGTTGGAAGTTTTCAGATACAGCTCTTTTGTACTTCGCAAGATTCTTTTCGAAGAGAATATGGCACAACAGAGATTCTCTGCCGAGCAAGTCGCTGAAATGCTTTTTGCCGACAGTGAGGAAAGTGAAATAGGATCCGATCCAGATCGGTTTGATTCGGAGGAAGAAGACCAAATATTCCACGGAATCGATCCATTTGAGGAGTAAGTGTGAATAATATATTACTGATAATATGTTTGTCTGATATATATTGTATTTTTTTTTACTGATTTTATTATAGCTGTTCAGAAATAACGGAGCTGTAATCAAGCAATGTGTGCCGTGCGCGTAATCAAACAATGTGTGCCATGTGCGCGATGTGCGCAATCAAACAATGTGTGCGTTTTGGCCGCATGTAATCATCTTCATTTATAAGCTATTTCGTTTACTTAGTCTATTTTATTGTAATGTTTTTTTAGGAAAATGTTATTGTAGTTTTTCAGAAATAATGGTACAGGGAGTTATCTAAGGCCTGTACTATTTGTCTATATGAGAGGGGGTTTGCTTTAGACATTGTATTTACTCTTTGCATTTTATTGTAATGTTTTTTTAGGGAAACATTTTTGTAGCTTTTTAGAAATAATATTGCAGTAAGCCTTATCTAAGGCCTGTACTATTTTGTCACATGGGAGGGGGTTTTAGACATTGTATTTACTCATATACTATGATAAAGGCACCAGTAATAATTTTGTAGTTAGTCCTATGAGTTGAACATAAAATATGCACACATGATGATAAATAGCTAATCTTTATTAGTAAGGCTGTACAACTTTTGATATGTGGGAATCTAAACTAATGACAAAATCAGTGTGTTATAGTCTAAATCAGGAAACTGCAGAGCAGCCGAGTACATCTGCTGAACCCATGACCCCGACCGCTCGCCCATTTCCATCCAGCACCGCTTCTGCTCCTCCTGCAGCCCGCCGATCAAGGTCTCCTCCTGCAGCCCGCCGATCAAGGTCTCCTCCTGCAGCCCGCAGATCAAGGTCTCCTGCAGCCCGCAGGTCAAGGTCTACTGCAGCCCGCAGGTCAAGGTCTCCTGCAGCCCGCAGATCAAGGTCTCCTGCAGCCCGCAGATCCATTTATCCTCCTCGACCCGGCTCCTCCAGCACTGCCACAGAACCACCAACATCATCTGCGACCCCTGGCTTGAGGTCGCGTCCTAGGGGAAGGAGGCAGTCACTTTCACCTGTCCGATGTCCAGCACCACCACCAGACCAGCTGGAACAAGGATGGAAGACTGAAAATGATCCTGATGTGGCCCCCATTCCACACAGGTTTTCCCCCAGACGTGAACCTGGAGTGCAATTGGACACCTCCGTAGAGCAAAGCCCCCTTGGCCTTTTCAAGCACTTTTTTAGTGCTGATTCAGTCAGGACATTGTGTGCCAACACAAACAAGCTGGCGGAGAGAAACATTGCTGCTGGGAAAAGGTACAAGTGGAACCAACATCGACCCTGCGGAGATGTTCAAATTCATTGGCTTGGTTCTGTACATGGGAGTTCTAAATCTCCCAGCAGTAAGTGACTATTGGAAGAGAAAAAAAAAATTTTCTGTGAATTTTCCAAGCACTGTGATGTCAAGGGATAGGTTCTGTGCCATATCTTGGAATATCCATATGAGTGACCCAGAGGAAGATGTTGTGAATGACCGAAAGAAGCAGACACAGCCAGATGAGTATGACACACTGTTTCGTCTGAAGCCATTGGTGACTGAGATAAAGGCCGCCTGTCAGTCTGCCTACCATCCCAGGAAGCAGCTTTCCATTGATGAGAGGATGGTGGCCACCAAGGCAAGAACTGGGATGACCCAGTACATGAAGGCGAAACCCACCAAATGGGGGATAAAGCTGTTTGTGCTCGCAGACTCCAGCAAAGGCTATTCCTGTGACTTCAGCATTTACACAGGTAAAAGCAGGTTGGCCTCTGGGCAAGGGCTCTCATTTGACTCTGTGGTGGAATTGATAAGGCCATCTTTCCTAGGCAGTGGTTATCACCTCTACTGTGATAATTTTTACACCAGCCCAAAACTCTTCAGGCACCTGCTGTCCCTCAATTTCGGAGCCTGTGGAACCATACGTGAAGGGAGGAAGGATGCTCCAAAAACGAAACTAAACCAACTGCCCAAGAAATCCCCCAGAGGAACTCTCAGGTGGATAAGAGAAGATGACCTTCTCTTCACTAAGTGGATGGACAACAGGGAGGTGGCAATGTGCAGCAGTGTCCATGTTGCTTATGATGGGGACACTGTCAAGAGGAAGCAGAAAAAGAGGGATGGATCCTGGGAGGAGATAAACATGCCAGTACCAAAACCGATTGTTGATTACAACATCTACATGGGGGGTGTGGACTTATCAGACCAGCTGATCCAGTACTATTCAGTGCACCACACAACAAGAAGATGGTACAGAACCATGTTTTTTCATTTTATTGACATTGCTGTGACGAATGGCTTCATAGTGTACAGAGAAATCCAAAAGCTGAGGAACACACCAGCCAACCAGCTCACCACCCACAGGGCCTACGTGGAGCAGCTCGTGGCTGAGCTGTGTTGTGTCACAGTCGGGGCTGTTCCTGTACAAAGGAGAACTGGGCATACACCTGTGCCAATCTCCACTCCAGTTACAAGGCTGAGGTGTGAGAAATGCAAGGCGGATGGGCTCCCAAGAAAAGACACCTCATGGAAGTGTAATGAGTGTGATGTGCCGCTCTGCCTGCAGCCAGAGCGCAACTGCTTTCAAATGTGGCACATGTAAAAAAAGCACATCAATATTTCAACTTTCCAATGCAGTGCGCAGTGCACTGTGCCATCTAGGGGTGTTTTTTGTATATTTTGTACATATAGACTGAGAATATTCCATTCTAATGACCATTGGGTTCCCTTCATATTCTTATTTCTGTTTTGTTCACAAAAAAGTATGGTGACTACAGTTACAGAAATGTAAATATTTCTTTTGTTTCTTTATATTTTTTCACCCAATTTTTTTTGCAAGTGTTCTAAAACCTTTGGGGAATTTTTTTTTTGTTGTAAAATCCTTTGTTTATTTATGTTTCATATTTTAATATAATAAAAACAAAAAATAATTTCTGTTTTTGTATTTCTTGGTGATATATCACACAATAACTCATATAATTGTCTCAAAAAGTGTACTTTCAATGCATCCACATTGTAGGTGAGAATCTATAGAATCCAGAAATATGTCTCTCTTTACTCTGCTATGAAAATTGACCATTCCAGAAGCAAAAATATCAACATAGTGCCAGGTGGCCTTAAAACCCCTTAGGGTTTGAAGGGTTAATAATTCCGCCGGTCATCAAATTTTTTAAATGCCGACGAACGTCTTCAACATCCGCAGGGGCGATACGCCGGGACAGCTCACGGAAAGGGGTGTCTTCCCTCAGCCGAATATTGTGTTTGACTCCTTGCGCTAACCCCACATCAATATCAGATAGGGAAAACACATTCACTTTTTCTGATAATTTATGTCTGAGTCGATCTTTCCATGTCTGAGGCACAGGGGAGTTACCAAAATCAAACAATTCTGGATCAAGTATTTGATGGTCCTTTGTTACCTCATTCTCACTGTGTCTGTGGCATAAACTCTGGCTAGCACTGTCCCATTTGGTATAAGCTTTTCCTTAAAAGTGTCATTGCGCACCAAGACTCTGAGTTGGTTTGCCTCCATAGCCGAAAAGGGAACCACCACCGGAGGAACTAACACTCCAGCAGGAAGAACATCATCTTCAGGACCCTCTACAAGGTAAATATCTTTCTCCAGAGGAGACTGACAGTCCATGTGACCCACCACACATGTCTCAGTCTGGGGAGGGAGTGTAAGAGGACTTTCACCCGCCCACTTCACCTCACCCACCGGCTTTTCTTCAGGAGCAGCAATTTTACTTGAAGGGACTAACCTATCTGTTATCCACTGAGACTGTATCCTCATAACATGAGAGGTATTGGGCCCTGAACTCCCAGTACAAATGTCAACTAATCTTTGGAAAAAGCTGGCATTGGTCCCCACAATCACTGCCGTTTGGTCAGGCCCGACTGGATCCGGACACACCAATGCAAGTACTGAAATTACCTCAGATGAGCCCATCACAGCCTGTGGAAATTCCATGTCTACCACAATATACCCTCGGTAAGGATAGCTGGATGAACTCAAACCCCAGATAGCTAAACCATCCAAGTGATTTAAGGGTACTTGGGGTAGATGACGTAAGTACCACTTCTCAAAGACAATGGTCACCTGTGACCCACTATCTAACAAAGCTAAACAAGGCTGTCCATTAACCTTGACCTCGACTGTGGATGATGGCCCTACTAAACCAGCTGGTACAAGACTAGGCTCAGGAACCTCAATTAGGCTTTTCTTGGAGAAACAATCACTCTTCCCTACATCAGTATCTCTCTGTCCTGAAGCGAGTTTTTTCTCTTTAGATTTGCGAAGTAATTGAAGCAGTTTTTGAATAACTAAAGCAGAATTTGCAGCATGTTCACATTTGCTGGCGATGTGGCCATCTCCTCCACAATTGCAACAGAAAAAGCCGTCACTGCTTTTCCCTGTCGATCTTATTGGAGCAACGGGACCACGGCTTGCAGGGAACTCTGGAGTATTCGGACTACTCACCCCTACACTAAGCACAGACAATTGTTTCTGAAGTTGTTCTACTTGAGCTTTTAGGGCTAGTACCTCTGCATTTAGCGGGTTGTCTGAGGGCCTTACCTCAGTTTTACTCTTAACATCATCCCTCTCTGAGGGCCGCGACAGACTTGTGCTGCCCAGTTGGAGTCTTAACTCTTTAGCATCTACTTTCAAGTTGTCTCGATTTGACAGGGAGCCTTTTACTCTATCTTTTGCTGTCTTATCTTTCACACTGACACCAAGCTTACGTCTAGCAACTTCGTTTTCTTCTCGAATCTCATTGAGAAGTTTAAGAAACGTGGGGGGATTTTCTTTCCGTTCATGCAGCCGCAATTTCAATAGCATCAAATCTGATTCAATCGCACCCCTTAACAACTGTTCTACACGGGCACGATCAGCTCTCTGAGGAGTTAACCCTCCCCGTTTGATCACTAACGTTAGCGATCTTTCTTGTCTACGAAGAAAATTAGACAAGGCCTCTCCAGGCTCTTGTCGAAGCAAACGGAAAGCAAAATATAAGTCCTCACCCGACTCTGAGGTACTAAAAGCACTCTACAAAGCCTCAATATACTCAAGTGCTGTAGCATCTGTGTTGTTGGCTCTTACCGCCTTTACCACCTCTAAGGCTGGCCCTTTAAGACTTTCCACAATACGTTTACGCTTCTCCTTGGCGGAGCAGTCTGACTCAGAAATCATCAATCTAGCTTGCTCAAGCCAATTCTCACTATTCTCTTCACCTACTGGAGTAGGCTCAAGACCAGAAAATATGCGTAAACGACGGTAGGCTTGACCATCGCTAGTAGGCTTAGTTTTCTCCAATAAATCCCCAATGGCACGAATGATCGTCTCAGGTGATGTAACATTTGAAGCCAAGGGGTTTATCAGGCTTTGAAGGTCAGTAATGCTTTTGCCCTCCCTATTTAGAAACTGAGTTAATCTGTGGGAAAAAGCATTCACATTAGAATCCTTTTAACACAACAACTTCCCAGGTCTCCCCAGAGGATGTTAACACTTCAGACGGTACCCGAGTAGGGCAGATTTTCTCTCTGCACTCACACAACACCAAAAGTTTCTCAGGAACTGTGCCTTCTTTGGTTGCACCACCCCGTAATAGACCAAAGACTTTGACCGTTTGCACGGTTTCTTCGATAAATGCAATATCGGTGTCAGCTGGCACACCAACAAGCAAAATAGCATGTTGGGGATCAATTTTCTCATTTGCGGACCAGCTGCAAAGTTCTCGTGAAAGATCGTTTTCCAACATTTTTCTTTTACCTTCTGTTTAGAAGACAGGCGATCCCAGCGGTGCCTCCATTATGTAACCCCTATCCAACAACCATTTACACTAGGCCAGAGTTTTCTGATAGGGACCTGAGTTCTTTTATTTATAATGATCTTTTAACCCTGTCTTCTAATATCGATTAACCTCCAAGGAATCACTTTATGCGGGCAGTCTATTTACTTATAGCGCATATGTTCCTTCTATATTACTTTTAAACTGCAAAAACACACACACCCTCACGAATAAACGGTTAACCAATAAGAATTGTATTAAATGTCAATGAAATTGAAACTTTGTATTTAAAAGAAATGAAATAGATCAAGAATATGAATTTGACAATGTAAATGAAAACAAAAACAAATAAAATATGTCAAAACAACCCTCTGTGATTGTATTACTTTTTAACAGTAGCTAAACACCTTTTTCACAGGATCACACCAGGATTTTCGATTTCAAGTCACTTTCTGAATGTATTTAACTCACTAAAGCTAACCATATCATAAATCTTCTCTAATTTCTGTTTAACTTTAAGTTATAGGCCTACTATCAAATTAACTTATAACACTGTATAACTATTATAAGCTTAACTAACCCTTTAAGCTTTTCAAATATGCAAAAATACACTCAAAACGGAAAGGGAAATAAACAGTCAGAATCATTAGTGCACTCAAATGTTTACACCAGGGGTGCCCAACCCTGCTCCTGCCGATCGACTGTCCTGCACAGTTTATCTCCAGCCCTAATTAAACACACCTGCCTTTAATTTTCAAGTGAGCCTGAAGACCTTAATTAGTTGCTTCAGGTGTGTATGATTAGGGTTGGAGATGAATTGTGCAGGACAGTCGATCGGCAGGAGCAGGGTTGGGCACACCTGGTTTACACACATCCCACCCCGTTGCAGGCCTGATTCGGAGCTTGAGTGCGTAGTGGCCGAGAAAACGAAACTGGCCCCTTCACTCAAAAGAGCAAACAAAAAGATTGGTTATATGGTTACCTCAATCTGGTTGCTAGTGTGCGTTGAAACACATTCGTCACATTGAAAGAGTCCCGTGTCGCAATCTCCGTGCACAACAGATGCGGTGGTCGTTGGCGCGTCGAATTCTCAAAGTTAATTAACAATGCTCACAGTCCTTTTCATCCCGGGAAACGAAAGTCTGCACATTTATCCTGAATCTCCGCTCGGTTTAAGCAGATAACAACAACAGTTTCAGTCCAGAAAACAATCACATGCACAGCGTTCAACTCTGGCCGAGCCAAACATACAGCGTCTGCAAACTTACATGAAACAGTCCGATGTCATGACGATCCACTTCCTTAGCGAAGAAATACGAGCAGTACTTCTCATTACAGGAAAGATTCTCGTTTTTCCAACACTCAAAGCATCACTCCAATCATGTCTTTTCTCCCTCGAACTTTCTCTCGTTTCCCCTCTCGAACTTTTTCCCCTATCCCAATCTCATTGGCTCACCAACTTGTCAGTCTCTTGATCGACCAATGCACATCAATTCACAACACAAAATGATGTTAGACACGTTTTTCGCATGTACCCCAGAACCAAACTCTAATATAGAAATGAAAAAAACAATACATATTAAACATTAAACATTTCAAATTACAAAAAATAGAATAAACATTTTATCATCCTTTCACCCTCAGTAGATATAGAGAAATGACAAATACATACATCAGGGTTACATCAGTACTGTACATTAAAGTGTTTTGTTACTTTTGTGTTTTGTTACTTACTAACAGAATGTTCTGTTATTCAGTTAATGTTTATTGCTTTATTTTAGTGTTGTGTGTTACCCTTATGATGTTTTGTCTTTAAATGTATGAACCAGTGCACAGCCTATATATACGAGTATTGACCATATTTTATGAACAGGCTGCTTATGATGAACTCTGATTCCCTATTTGTTGGTCACTCTGGCGTACACCGTGACCTACGAATAGTAAACTCGCTAGAGAGGCCAATCTACTTCGAGTGAAAGTAAACGAGCCAATGCATATTGGCGTGCAATCATTTGCATCCGCTGTTCAGCCTCGCAGCACGGGTATATAATGAGCAGAAGGTGCGATTGCACTTCAGCTTTTTGCTTCGGAGCCAAGCACTTCGATGCTCTCTTCAAACCTGATACAAATCAGTTCTGTCAAACTTCAAGCCTCTTCAGGACCTCTCCCACTCTGGTGTGGCCGTCACAGCACAGTTTTCTGTTTTTTGTTTTTGTCTCAGAGCAAACAAAAAGCTGTTTTCACAGCTGTTAGGTGCGCAGGTGAGAGCGCTCAAAAGCTGTTTTTACAGTTGGTACCAGCGAGAGAGAGAGACAGCACACAGACAGGTGCACATTCCTGTCTGTGTTCGCAGTGACCGTTCTCCTGCGTGCTTCAGCACCAGCAAGAGCAGTCCCTAAATGAGCTGACACAGATAGAACGCGTCTTTTTAAGGATGACTTTCTATCTGTGTGTTTCTGGATGCGGTCGATAACTGGGATCACGGTATGGTCACGATCGCTGCCTCGTGTGTCTGGGCCTCGAACACGCTGAGGCTGCGTTCGTGGATGAGTCATGCACCCATTGTGGGAAGATGACCATCACGGAGCTGCGGTCGAGACTCTCGTTCCTGCAAAGGGGCGAAGTCCCCATGCCTCTGCCTCGATCCAACCCTCCCCAGAGGGTTGCTTCGGGCAGTGACACGGGAGACCTGAGGATTACGGTGAGTGCGCTTCCTTCAGGGAACCAACCCCCTAGGAACCCCCATCCCTCTCACGCTCCGCACCCAGTTGAGCCACAAACGGAACGTGCTGGACGAAGGTGTGTACCAGTCGTTTCCTTTGGTGCTCCCCACGACGATCAGATGTCGATCGCTGCATCAGAGGGTGGGTCAGATCTCTCCGCGGACGACGACTCGGTGCCGCTGCCTCCTTCGGGTGTGTCAGCGGTACCCGAGTCGGACCCGGAGATGATGGCCATGCTTTCCTGGGCCGCCAACAGGATTGAGTGGAACCCTCCAGCGTGTCCCGAACCCTCGAGGCTGGATGGTTGGTAACCCACACCAGTGCCTTTCTTCCCGGAAGTGCTCACGGGGACGTGGACCTTTTACTGCCAGAAACCGTCCCGGTGGCTCCTCCTCCCTCACCACCCTTGATGGTGGGGCAGCTAAGGGATATATGCGTATCCTGCCAGTGGAACGGGCCATTGCTATGCAGCTGTGCCCTAACTCCACTTGGCGCGGAGAACATGGCGCTGGATTGCGTTTCCATTACATTGAGATACGATCACAATGCGTCCTCGACTACCTCCGAACCTGGACACTGGTCGGATAACATTCCGACATCCCGATCAGAAGCGCGTTTACACTTGTCTTTTCAATGTGTATGTGGACAACATCCGGATACAGGTCGCATGTTAATGCCAAGTGTAAACGCAGCCTTTGACAGGCCGCAGTAATCTGGTTCCCTAAAGGTTCAACCCCAATCCCAATGAAGACGAAAACGTTCATTTTACTCTCATTAAGTTAAAATTAAAGTTAGTGAGTCCATGCTAACGTACAAACCTAAATAGCTATCTGTACACTGTCATGTACAGTGTAGGTCAAAAACACCCGATGACTCAAAAACAGCCATCTGTGATCGTGACGACCGTAACATGAGGCTTCTCCCGCTTGCATTGTGATCTGTAATCCCTCGCGTCCAAATGAATCTTGTTACCTACCATATTTATTTTAAAATCTTTTATATATCCCTCCATGGCATATTTAAATCCAACTTGAATGCTCCTCGACGAAAGATGGTCCTTCTGTGTCCAAAATGTATCAAAAACATCTTGGGACAAGGTTTTCACACTGACAGCTGTCATTGTAAGACAGTTAACAACCCTGTTTGTTTGTCCAAGATAGCAACAGTAACTAAGGGGGAGTGGTGCTTACCAATAGGTCAATTGAGGATGTCGCCCCAAGCCACCCAGGACCTCTCTTCTGGTCTGTACCTCTCCCAGTCCACGAAGTACTCAAGATGACCCCTCCAATGTTAGGGAGTCCAAGATCTCATGGACAGCATGCATATACTGGCCAACCATCCAGGAGCAGAAGAGGATCATAAATGGCCACACCGTAGGAAGGAGACAGAGAGGGATGGCAAGGCTTAAGGAGTGATACATGGAACATGGGAGCAATACGGTAGTGGGATGATAAGTTTAAAGCATTTAACTGTTTTTAAATTATAACAAACCAATTTATTGGGGACTCAACTGAACATGGCAGCCGGAGTCAGATTTCGCTGGTGGAGAGCCTTCTGTCCAGAGAGTTAACCAATGTGATCACTCTAGGTTGGTCCCTGTAGTGTACAATCATGCTGGTGTGATTAGAAAGTTAAGTGTGTCACGTGATCAACTGCTGAATTCAAATGTGCTATCGCGCATTGGCGCCCATTGCATATTATTGATCAGCTAAAATTACCATTATAACAGTGTTTAAATGACAAAACACTTTCACTTACACATTTTTGAGAATCAAAAACAAAATTTTAATCCCGTCTGGCTAACACGCCTCCCATAATGTTTACGTTTTATGTAGGATGACCACCCGTCCCGCTTTGCGTTGTACCGCACAGCATTTTCACCCCTTGTCCCGCACGTCGCATATTGACAAAATTTCCTGCATTTTCATCAGTCTGTTGGTTTTTAATTATCATATTAAGAAAACGTGCATGCATTCTTTTGCCTTTTTAAGAAAGCATTTTATTTATTCTTTTTGCAGCATAGTTTTCACATATATTTAACAACGCTTTGTCAGAAGTACAAACACAACAGCCGTTTTTAAAATTCTCTCCAATGGTTGAAAGCAAAGGAGTAGTAAACATGGTCACTAGTAGGTTGTGACGGCTGTCAATCAAAATGTGGAGCGGTGATTCGTTCCATGTGTTTCTGTCAGAAAACAAATGGATAATTCTGTAAATTAAATTTTAAATTTAACAGAATTTATCAACTTTGTTGCCTGCTGTGGTTGTTTTAATTTACATCCTTTCTAAAAAAAATATGAACGTTTTTGGTTTAATATATTCTATATAAGACTGTCAATGATCTAAATTCATGTTGGTTTATATTCTATTTGTTCATTATTTATTTTGTTGGATTTTAGTTGGACTTGGCCAGAACTGTTTCAAAAATAGTTATCTGCATGATGCCTGCTGCCTTTGGGCTCAGTAATGTTGAATTTAAATGTCATGTAGACTAAAATAAAGACATGTTATGTTACATTGTGATGTAATGGTGTTTTTTGGAAGGGACTAAAGAACAAATAATTTTTATCAGCTGAATGGCAGAATACAAATGTTTTTATTAAGTTAGATAAACATTATATAACAGTTTCAGGTTAGGTTTTAGTGTTTATAACATGTCCCACATTGTCCCACACAAACTTATAATCGTCCCACATTTGGTTTGTTTGATGGGTGTCACCCTAGTTTTATATCGGTAGGCTGAGAGTAGGCGGTCTTTTGTGGCTGTTCGAACACATTCTACACCATGAAAGTAATCTGGTCGAATGCGTTTTTGATTACCTCTGGAAGTGATTGACAGTGGACAAGCTCAAAAGTTTTAAACCCTATTTACACCTGTATTTAGCATTGTCCACTTGTGCATTTTAATGCCAGGTGTAAACAGGGCCTCAGACTTGGTCTGGTATTTGATGTGTTGACATGGATGTTGTTTTAGTTTGTGGACTGACCTCTGGATTACTTTTGCTTAAAAGGACTTGGTTTCTCCACGTTTGTGTGAGCTGGAAGCTTTGACGTATCATTTGTATTTACCTGCCTGTTATTCCCAGGAAGAGTAATAACTGTGTTTCTTAGAGAGTTTGTGATACTGAACTGTTTACCAGAACCTTTTTTTTCATGATGATCTGAGAGTGGATCTCCAGTGTATGTTTGTGAATGAGTCCTGTGAAGAAAATAAATAAAGAAAGAAGATATGTGGTTAAGTTGATAATAGAATATTCAGCAGCTCTTACCTGTATTATTCACCTGCATCTCAAGTGACCAGCCAACTCCCTTACATGTATACTTATTGTGATACTTACCTCTCCTTTGCCTCTGATCTGCAATAATCGAATGAATTAATCTTCATCCTCCGTGTATTTTTAAAATATGCTGCCTTAAAAAAACTAACCAGATGAAGGTCGAGAGTAAACTTCCAGTTTTCTGGCCTAAAAAAGCAACCACTCATCACCTCGGCCCGCATGGTGGGCGGCAGCAGAGTGTTGTGTGGACGCTTCTCAGACTGTGACACTAGTCAGGACCTAGAGAAAATTGGTCTGAGCCAAGCACAAAATGGTCTGTGCTTGAAAACCCAAACTTCAGATTTCACCAGCAGAACAATGCTGGAGTAGCTTCCAGACATCTCTGAGTGTTCTCAAGTGGCTAACCAAAGTCTGGATGTGAACTCTATATAAATGTCTTGACTTAAATATTGCAACTCTCAGACACATTGCTTTCAATCTGTCAGAGCTTAAGTGAATATGAAAAGAATGGAAGAAGCTGCCTTCCAGGTAGGCATATATGCTACAGATACTACAGAGTTCTATGGAGTATTGAATAAAGGACCTAAATGCACCTAAATGCAGTGCAAATGAAAGGCCATTCCCTTACGAAGGGAACTCAACGATGCGTCCATCGACGCCGTGGGAACGCCTCCAGCGTGACTGCGTCTGAAGCATCTATGTCAACTAGTCCAATGGAAAGAATGAGCGTCACGGGCGGGTGACGTCATGACCAGGATATGATAAAAGCACATCCGGTGCAAACCGGCATTAGCTTCTGTTGCCTCAGCAAGCGATCTGTGTTATACTGTCTCTGTCTATTTATTGTTGTCTGTTGCAATTTATTCGGAAACGTTATGGCGAAACAAGTGTACAAGCAGTGTGTTCCTCCCTGCCCGCGTTATTTAACGGGTGGGGACACACACAAGCTTTGTGTCATTTGTTTGGGAGTGGAGCATGCGATCTCAGCCTTCGAGGAGGCTGAGTGCCAACACTGTGAAATGCTACCTCTCCGCATGCTCCGCTCTCGCCTGTCACTCTTTGATGAAAAGAGTGGGCAGGCTCGCGATCCTCAGGGATAAGGACCCGCGTTTGCCGAGGCGGCGCGGAGAATGCATTCCTGGGGATCGCAAAAGGATCTTTCGGAGGGGTTGGAGACGGGTCCGCGAGCCTTTTCTCCTTCCTTACCCGGAAGATCCAGCGCTCTCCCCCCGGTGTCGGAAGCACACGCTGCGGTTTCTTCCGCCCGGGGAGAGAGCCCTCCATTACTTCAATGCTCTTCCTCCGAGGAGGTCGATGTTATGAGTATGGAGAGTGAAAGCACACACATGGGGGAAAAAGATTCACAATTTATTTTCCCAGCATATGATGAGCTGGTGGATGTTATGTCACGGGCTGTAGAGAAATTAAATATTGAATGGCCATCTGAGAATAAAGGCGCTCGTCCTAAAAGTAAATTAGATGAGCGCTTTTTATCTTCCACCACATTATCTCCACCACGAGGGCTTCCCTTTTTTCCCGATCTCCATAATGAAATATCGAAATCGTGGAATAAACCTTACTCTTCACGACTTTTTAGGCCTCAAGTTAACACTTATTCGAGAATAAGAGGGCTAAAAGAGTATGGTTATGAGGCGATGCCCCAGGCGGAACAGAATTTAGCCAGCTATCTTTCGCCTGGTCCCGCATTGTCCCTGAAAGCCTCGGCTTTGCCCACTAGACCGCTTAAAGCCACCTCGGTTTTAGTGGGCAAAGCTTATATGGCAGCAGGTCAAGCTGGAGCGTGTCTGCATACAATGGCAGTGCTACAGGCTTATCAAGCTGACCTGCTGGGGGATCTGGATAGTAGTGAGGGAATTACTCAGGACGATATTCGAGAACTTCGTCGGACTACCGATCTTTCTCTCAGGGCTACTAAGGAGACCGCCAGAGCAGTTGGGCGGTCTATGGCAGCCTTGGTAGCTACTGAGAGACACTTATGGTTAAATCTGTCAGAGATTAAAGAAAAAGATCAGGCTTTTTTATTAGATGCTCCGCTTGAACCTTCTGGTCTCTTCGGCGACGCAGTCCACACGGTCGTCAAGAGATTTCAGGAGTCTAAAAAGCAAGCTGACGCTTTTAAAAAGTTTATCCCTCGCCGTGTCCAGCCCCCTGGGGCTGCTGGGCGTGAGCAGCCCCAGCCGTCGAGCTCATCATATCATGTGCAACAGAAAGAGAGTGTTGCGTCTCGTGCACCTCCACATAGACACTGGAGACAGACGCAACCCTCTCAACCGAAGTCTTCTAAGTCGAAGCCGGATCTGAGGACCGTTCTTCAGGCGAAGAAGGCTTTGGCTCAAAAAAAAAAAGGTCCTGATGTTCATGCGTCAGGCCTGTGAGGACAGCCCCGACCGAAGTAGAGCGGTGTACACCTCATTATACGGTGCCCGTTCCATTTCGGGGTCCTCATGAGACCGTTCTGCCAACCCTGCCACACTTGGTGCTTCAGGGCGCAGCGGTCTCCAGCGAGTCGCTGATGCTATGCTGCGGCACAGCATCGGTTTCGCGCCCTCTGAGGGGGGCTTTAGAGCAGCCAGTTCAGGTAGTTCCTGCCATGATGTTTCAGGCTCCAGAATTAGCTGTCTCAGTAACACCAGAGACCAGCCTCGAGAGGCAGCGTGGAAGCTTCTGCCGAATATTTCTCGTTGGGTCCTGCAGATTGTAGAGAAAGGATACAGAATCCAGTTCGGTTCTCGTCCTCCTCGTTACAACGGGGTGTTGCCCACAGTGGTGCATCCCGAGCAGGCTCTGGTAATGGAGCAAGAGGTAAAGGCCCTGTTAGCGAAAGAAGCTATAGAACAGGTGTACTCACCCGACCGAGAGTCGGGTTTTTACAGCCGTTATTTCATTGTTCCAAAAAAGGATGGAGGGTTGCGTCCTATTTTAGATCTTCGTTTGTTAAATCGGTCAGTTCAGAAACTACAGTTCAAGATGCTGACACTCAAACAGATCGTGACTCAAATCAGATCCGAGGACTGGTTTGTCACGATAGATCTGAAGGACGCCTACTTCCATATCTCCATCCTCCCTCAGCACAGGAAGTTCCTAAGGTTTTCTTTCGGGGGCAAAGAATACCAATATCGGGTTCTTCCTTTCGGTCTAGCTTTATCACCCCGCACGTTCACGAAATCCGTGGATGCTGCTTTAGCCCCTCTCAGGCTGCAGGGCATACGTATTCTGAACTACATCGACGACTGGCTGATTCTAGCGGAATCAGAGCAGTTGGCGGTTCGGCACCGAGGTGTCGTTCTCGCTCATATGCAGATGTTGGGGTTGAGGCTCAATGCCAAGAAGAGTGTACTCTCTCCAGTACAGAGAACCACTTTCCTTGGTGTGGTATGGGATTCAGTGACGATGCGGGCCACCCTATTGCCCGTTCGTGTAGCTGCTATCCTGTCAGCCACAAAAGAGCGGAAGCTAGGCCAGTCACGCACTGTAAAACAGTTCGAGAAACTGTTGGGTCTTTTGGCAGCAGCGTCCAACGTGATACCTTTTGGCCTGCTGTACATGAGGCCTTTACAGTGGTGGCTCAGGACCAGAGGGTTCTCCCCGAGGGGAAACCCACTTCATATGATCAAGGTCACGCGGCGTTGCCTTCGTGCCTTAGTTATATGGAGGAAGCACTGGTTCTTAACCCAGGGTCCGGTGTTGGGAGCTCTTTGCCATCGAGTTACTATCTCGACAGATGCTTCCCTGACCGGCTGGGGAGCGGTAATGGAAGGCCGCTCGGTTCAGGGTCTGTGGAAGAGTCATCATCTCTCGTGGCACATAAATTGCCTGGAGATGATGGCTGTCTTCAATGCGTTGAGGCAGTTCCTCCCAGACCTGATGGGCCATCATGTGCTCGTACGAACAGACAACACATGAGTGGTCTCTTATCTGAACCGTCAGGGGGGCCTGCGTTCGCGTCCGCTTTGCAAACTGGCGCACCAGATCCTCCTGTGGTCTCTGGGGAAGGTACTCTCTCTGAGGGCAGTGTATATTCCTGGGGTCCAGAATATAGGAGCAGACATCCTGTTGAGGCAGCAGCTGAGGCCAGGGGACTGGAGACTCCGCCCCGAGGCGGTGGAGAAAATCTGGGAGTTTTACGGCCAAGCAGAAGTGGATCTGTTTGCGTCTCAAAATACGACGCACTGTCCTCTGTGGTTCTCCCTTACTCACCCAGCCCCCCTGGGGCTGGATGCCATGGTTCAGACGTGGCCGAGGCTACTTGGAGATCCCGATCAGGAGAGATCTTCTGTCTCAGGCCGGGGGCACAATATTTCACCCTCGACCAGAGATTTGGAACCTGTGGGTTTGGCCTCTGAGGGGGCCCAACTCATAGAGAGTGGTCTTTCAGCCGTGGCTGCTGAGACCATTCTAAGCTCCAGAGCCCCAGCTACTAGGAAACTATATGCGCTTAAATGGAGAGTTTTTTCTTTATGGTGTCACCGACATCAGTGGGATCCAGTTAACTGTTCTGTGAACACAGTACTCGAGTTCCTGCAGGAGCGCTTTACGTCAGGCCTATGTCCTTCCACGCTCAAAGTCTACGTGGTGGCCATTGCGGCTTACCACGCCCTGGTGGGGGGTACATCGTTGGGTTGAGACCCCCTGGTTACACGTTTCCTTCATGGCACTTTGAGGCTTAGGCCTGCAACTAGCACTAGGGTGCCAGCTTGGGATCTTGCTATAGTACTAGAAGGCCTGTCTAGGGATCCATTCGAGCCCTTAGATTCGGTTTCAGATAAGTTTCTTACCTTTAAGACTATCTTTCTGCTTGCTATTTCGTCCCTTAAGAGAGTTGGAGACCTTCAGGCCCTTTCGGTTTCCCCAACTTGCCTTGAGTTTGCACCGGGGATGGTCAAGGCATTCTTATATCCAAAACAGGGATACCTCCCTAAGGTGCCTACCTCGACTCCGAGGCCTATTGTGCTGCAGGCTTTCTGTCCTCCTCCTTTTGCATATGCGGACCAGGAAAGACTGAACCTCTTGTGTCCAGTGCGAGCACTGGACACTTATGTGCATCGGACATCTTCATTTAGGAAGTCCGACCAATTATTGATTTGCTTTGGATCACCTAAGAAGGGTCTTCCTGCTTCTAAACAGACGGTCAGTAGGTGGATAGTTGAGGCTATTTCACTTGCATACGAGTACTCGGACCAGCCGTGTCCTTTGGTGGTCCGAGCTCACTCTACTAGGAGTATGGCGGCTTCTAAAGCCTTACTATATGGGGTTTCTCTTCGGGACGTCTGTGATGCGGCGGGCTGGTCTTCTCCACTCACATTCGTTAGATTTTACAGTTTAGACCTGGATGCTGCCCCAGGTTCTCAGGTGCTTAGTGCTTAGTTACAACAGACTGACACTCAGGTACTTGGAATTCTGGCGCTTTGGGTATTCTCGTTCCCACGGCGTCGATGGACGCATCGTTGAGTTCCCTTCATAAGGGAACGTCTCAGGTTGCTATTGTAACTAGGGATGGCCCGATACCATTTTTTTTTCAAACCGATACGAGTACGAGTATTTACATTTGTGTACTTGCCGATACCGAGTACCGATACCGATATTTCTACCGCAAAAGTAACTATAGGCTCCCAGAAAAGAAGACAGAAGACTATTTTAGAACACAGGTTAGAA
This sequence comes from Gila orcuttii, assembly GCA_026230005.1. NCBI lineage: Eukaryota > Metazoa > Chordata > Actinopteri > Cypriniformes > Leuciscidae > Gila > Gila orcuttii. The sequence continues at coordinate 12,242,027 of JAPDVR010000017.1, forward strand.
GACTGTTTTTATTTTCTTCTCTGCTCGTTTTAACAAGTCTAAAAATAAATAATAATGAGTAAAATAATAAATGTATAAACACACAAACCACTGTTAATTTAACATAAAAGCAAGCAGGCTACTGCGTGCATGGTCTGGAATGACTGAATGCGCGCAAAGTGCGCTCCCTTAATAGCCTAATTCCTAAAAAGCTGACAGTTCATAGCGATCTCACACATCTCTGTTATTATCAATTAAGCTGACTGCACAATGAATCTTTCATAATATCCACACACTGTTATAATTAGAGGATTTGCCAGCATACAGAATTCAGCACTGAACAAAAAAGTTTTGAGCGGTGAGGGGAGTCTATCTTAAATGCTTCTGATTTGCCATTACGTTCAAGAAATCAACACATATGTCTGTGATTGGCTACATCGCTCAACGCTGCAAACATGTTATGAATAGAAACTCTGGCCTGTAAATCGTTTCTATTTTGTTTTAGTTGTTATTCTTGCTTTTCTGCAACAGATGAATAAAAATCTATTCGTTTTCATATGTTTTATTCATAGATATTTCTAGTTTGCGGGAGTCCCGCAAATCGTTTTATTCTCCCGCAACCCGCACACACAGAGTGAGTGCATTACCGCCCGTGCCCGTGCCCGCGCTCACACTCGGCCATCAGATCTAGTGCCGCGCCGCACTCTATTGCGTTGGGAGTGCACGTCCCTATGCCTCAGTTCACCTCGACAAAGCACTCGCGGCGGCCAGTTTCGTTTCGCAAAATGTACGTGGTATCGGGGCGTGGTATCGGCGAATTTTTATGAGTACGAGTATATGAGGACAGTATCGACCCGATCCCCGATGCCAGTATCGGTATCGGGCCATCCCTAATTGTAACCATAGATCCCTGAGAACAGGGAACAAGACGATGCGTCACCCTGCCATACTTCCTGCATCCCTGTGATCGGCTTGCTTCTGCAATTTTCGAAGCTAATGCCGGTTTGCACCGGATGTGCTTTTATCATATCCTGGTCATGACGTCACCCGCCCGTGACGCTCATTCTTTCCATTGGACTAGTTGACATAGATGCTTCAGACGCAGTCACGCTGGAGGCGTTCCCACGGCATCGATGGACGCATCGTCTCGTTCCCTGTTCTCGGGGAACTATGGTTACAATAGTAACCTGAGACGTTTCCATTTCATAATGCAAATATAGCTCCTTAAGCAAAACATTCTACCTAGCATTAATTTGATCTTTCATTAAAGATGAAAGTGATGTGTGCTGTCTGAGTTTAAAAACAATAAAATTCTTAGTTCAGATTCTCAATCCTGATTGAATGAGGCTTGTTCAAATCTGAAAGACTTTTAGAGCTAATAATTCATTTTTATGTTAAAGTATTTTTCAAGGTTTTATGCAACTACTTGCATTCATTGTGCAAATGCTATTCACTTTTTGCCTGCATTTGTAAAACCTGTCACACTACTGTGACCAATTTTGTCTAGATAAACAGTGGAAACAACCTTGGTTGAAGTGTCTTGTTAGCATGCAAAGTGAACTTTTTTTCCCCTACAAAGGGAGCCAGGCAATATGTTTCATGCAGTACTCAATAATAAGCCCCTGCATAACCTTCCAAAGATAACCAGAAATCGCCATTACAAGAGCTGTTATTCATTTTTAGTGACATCATTCATATTTAGGCTCCAATACAAGCCAGTCCTAATTTTGTTTACTCTCTAGTGTTTTTCAAGACTCTACACATTGAGTCTTACACATCATATCTCTGCTAAAAAGAAAACATCTTACAGTTTTAGCATGAGATGTTGCTACATTATCTGAAAGAAAATGTAAGTACTTTATACATGTAAGTACTTTATACGTACACTATTATCGTAATGTAAAATCGCTTTAATTATGCAGTACTTTCCGGGCTGTAATCTAAAGCGTTACCAAATATCCTTTCAAAAATAAATGTTTAAACGTATATTCTTCATGTAAAAATGTTTCAAACTTTTGGATTACATCAGAAGAGAGTACTAATAGGCGGGTACTAGCTATATAGTAAACTAGATATCCCCAAGGAAACTATATATTTTAAACAAACAACAAACATCCAATATAAGAATTTACTGCTCTTAAAAGTCACAGACCGACTTTATATTAAGTAAGTAGCCTACTAACTTAATACATTTAATAAAATGCACTTATTGTGTACGTTTTTTTACGATGAACTTATATTTAAAAAAAAAAATACCTGCATTTAATTACACCTTTTATTAAATTCCGAAATTCCATCTTACCAAATCTAAACCTAACCATGACCTTAACCCTAACCTTACCCGTATTCCACCTAAAGAGCATTTTTTCCCCAATTAAACATAAACACCATGGGCCCTATTTTAACGATCTAAAACGCAAGTGTCAAACGCAAAGCGCAAGTAACATTTTGTGGGCGGATCTCGGCGCTGTTGCTATTTAACCGGCGGCATAAATGACTCTTGCACTCGACGCAAATCTAAAAGGGGTTGGTCTGAAGTAGCTTCATTATTCATAGGTGTGGTTTGGGCGTAACGGGAAACAAACCAATAAGAGCTTTATATCCCATTCCCTTTAAGAGCATGATGAACGAGGTGCGCTTGTTCCATGGCGCAATACTACTGTATTATAACGGCGCATTTACCAGGCGCGCTTTAGAATCGGTTCTCAGCCGAGGAGATCAATGTTCTCGTCAGGGCCGTAAAAGAAAGAGAAGTGACATTGGGGATGGGACAAACCCACCAAAATTAGCTTCGGGTAAACATGCATATAATAATTTGGGTAAATGTGTAAGCTTTATGCCTATTTTTCCCATCGTCATGGACACAACAATGATTTCCCTCGTGTTTTAATATTTTCCCTTATAATAATGTATCATTTGCAAAAAGGAAAATGCATCTGTGTAGATGAGAGAATCATCTACAGTGTATGCGCGTTGTTCACACTCTGTATTATGGCCAAGCATGCGTGCTTAAAATAGCATCTGAATGTACGCGCAACGCGCCACTGACTTTAGACTAGGTTTTTTCTGGTCAGTGGCACAATTGTTTTCTGGAACTGCGAAATAGCACCAGGGATTGTTTGCGCCGGAACACGCCTCCTTTTTTGCGCTGAACCGCCCAGGGAGCGCAAGTTCATTCCCTAGTTTGCCGGCGTGCGTCTGTGGAGGGAAAAGTCGGTAACACTTTACAATATGGGTGCACTAATAAGCATTAATTCATGCTTAGCTAATGCACAGATAATACTGAATTAATGTGTAACTAATGATTATCTAAGCTATTCATTAATGATTACCACATTAGGAAATAATTAAGAGTCTGTATGGTTAATGTATTAGTTCATACATGAATTGTTATTAATTAAATATGTAATTGTGAATTAATTCCCTATTAACTCATTTTTTTTAACTAATAGTGTTAATTAATATGTTAATTACCAGAATGAGCCAAAGCCTTGTATTTCAACTTCCAGATAATACAGGTACACATTAATACATGATTAATTACTTCATTGTTAGTGCAAATTCATGTGTAAATTACTACAATTACTAAATGACTAGTTAATAATGATGTGTCTCAACAAGTAAAGTCGTAACATAATGATACCTTTGCAAATCATTAGCTAATGATTAATTAAAGCAGACAACTGGTAGTTGAAGTGCATAGCTTTGACCAATTGTGGTAATTAACACATTAATTTACACTATTAGTTAATAAAATATGTTATTAAGGAATTAATACACAATGACACATTGAATTAATAGCAATTCATGTAATACTTAATCTATTAATCATATAGACTCTTTATTACACTCAAAAAAATAGCTCATTGGTTGAACATGATTTAATCGTGGACAGTGGTTCCACGTGATTACACCACATTATCTTAACAACAATGGATGATGTTCAACCAGCTTGAAATATTTGTGTTCATTTAACATGAACAGATGACATTCACTTAACATGATTTAAATACTTATTTTTAACTTGAATTAATGTTTTTTATTGAACTTCAATTAATCATGTTATCTTAAATTTAATCCTTGATGTTAAACCGATATGTTTACATCACTTCCAATGAATCCCATTTAGTCAAGTTACTACTATGTTATAAATTAATGAATATCACCCATTTTCCCCATAATTCAATGATGACTACAGAGGCAGCAAATATGTAATAAATTATTTTTACTAGGGAACAGCTTAAGCAGGTGTCACACTTTCAAAAACATTTCAAACACTTATAACACATTAAGCCAGAATTTGACAATTTATATAAAACAAATGAAATGTTTTCCTTTACAATGCAAAATGAAACAAACAGGTTTACATTCCTACATGTACAACAACCCATTAATAAAAAAAATAGCAAAGTGTGTTTGCTTTTAATGCATTTCACAAAAAGAAAGTAACCTGCAATTCCAAAGAAACAAATAATATTATGTTTGGGTTATGTTTGTTCATCAGGCTTCCACTGAAGTGCAAAACTTTATCAAACTGCTTGTGTCCATCAAGCTGTCTGTAAATGTATTTTAATTCCAAAATGTGCCTGGATAATTTTTGTAAAGGAAAAGAAAGCACAATGTGTGCTATGTGGAACATCTTTGAAAACTATTTCAAATACATTGTCATTCAAACATCTTTCCTTGAAGAACAGTCAGAAGCCATTAAAACCGTCATTGAAAAAAAGTGTTTAAAAGGGCAAGTTTGACAAAAAAACAAAACAAAAAAAAAATAGTCACCATTAACTAACCCATGAGTCATTAAAACCCTTGATGGTTTTCCTTGACCTTCTTTGGGTGAGTTAAGGACAAATGTAATTTTTAAGGAAACTATTCCTCATCACATATGCCTTGATGAAAAAAAAAAAAAATAATCAAATCAATAAAGGCATTAAAAAATGTGTGAACATGAAACATGAACATGTTTTGACTATTTGACACAAAAAACAGTTTCAAGGTAAAGATCAGGGTGTTCATCAGTCCTTTAATGAGGTGTAAAAAGCTTGGTCTTGAGGGCTTGAACTTTGGTGGAGAGTTTGTGTCCATCAAGCTCCAGGAACACTTTTTGCAGGAATTCAAAGGTGTATCGAGACTCCTTCGGATAACTAAGATTTAGGGTATAAATAACCCCAATCAGCAATGCAACACCATTAGCTACATTACCAAGCCCTTCTAGTGCTGTAACTCCTTCAAGAACTACTCCAACATCCGCAGGTTCATCACCAACTTCACATCCTTCACATCGGATGACAAAAACGGCCATCACCATTTCGTTGAGTGCAGCTTCAGTGTTGGAAAAATCTACATCCTATAAACAGAAACAAAGTACATTAATACTAATGTACTATAAAATGTATTGTTATACACAAAATATTGTCAGAATATTCAGTCAATACCATGTACTCCTTGATGAGATTGTCAGGATCCTCATTTAGGTACACAAACAGGGCTTTGAGGACACACTCCCTCTTAACATTAATGCAGGCACACTAGGGAAAATAAAGAAAATTAGCAACATGTACCAATCAACTAATACATTTTCAAGTCACACAAATCATAAGAGAGAAACAAATGATTAATTTATCTAGAAAAACAATTTTTGCAGTTATCATACCTGTGTAAGTGGCACAAGAAGTTTCCTTATCCTTTGTCCCTGAGCTCCACCTCTCTTGGCAAAGATTCTCAGAAGACTTGGAGTGTGTTCATCCAGCTTTGAGAAGGATTTTGAAATTAAGGCAACAGTTGTTACCCGTGCAAATTCAGCACAAACCTAAAACACAAAGAGACAAACACCAAAACTTTAATGTATGCCCAAAAAAGCTAGTTAGCCTGTGTGTTCTAACTTGCTTATATGGTGTTATTATAATTTTTTGACTTATTGGCATTTTAATACATTTAATTTTATGTTAAATCCCACTTAAACATTAGGGTGAATTACCTCATTTTCTTGGAACAAAGCCGGCCATCTGCTCATAAAGTCAGCAATAAGTGGAGATTCTTTGACAACCTCTTGTCTTCTCAATGCAAATGAAAGGTCCATTAATCTTCTCACAGTTTGTTCGTTGTTCTTCTTCTTAGCCTCAGAAAGAAGGGAGACTCTGATTTGCTCCATGCTGTCAGGAGTTTCACCAGAAAGAAATGAGGGACAAAAGTTTACTTCAGCCTTGCGTGGCTTCTTGACACCAAAAGCTGGATTGCTTACACCCATAGGTTTGTGCTTCATGGAATTAACGGTCACTTCACTACAACCAAGATTTCGCAGCTTGGTTCTATAATTTGACATTTTATATTTAAGGCTTCTTTTCCAGCCACTGCAGCCTGTTAGGGATCCCTGTTCCTTAAGGCAAGGATGCCGTTTTATAAGGGCTTCTGCCACTTCATTGAATTCAGCATCAGAGAGGTACACTTTGAATTTTACTATTTCTTCAGCAAGTCCATCCAAAATGTCTGATTTCAGCTTTGGGTCTGGATTCAGTAGAGAGCCTTTTTTTTGGTATTCTGAATTGCCTTGTTCCAGCTTAATTTCTGCATCATAGGAGAAACGGGGCACAACAAAACATGTTGGCCAAGAAGACCTTGTATTCGAAGTCAACTCTTGGGGGTCAAGGGATGAAGAAGATGATGCTTCAGAGGATGATCTTGAAGACAGAATGTCTGTGTCACATGATGAGGGAGATGGAGATACTGCTAAAGAGTCACAGAGTTTCATGACCTTAAGGGTGCTTTTGTTCTGAACATCAGTTGTGGAAGTCAGGTTCACAAATTCATTAAAGTCAGGGTCCATGATTTGAAGTCTGATTTCTCCCAACAAATTACACTGTGTCTGTATCTCATTCTTTAATTCTGCCAAAGAACAAGGGACACCATTCTGTAGTTTCACTTTCTGTGCATCGTTCTCTCCCAGAATTACACGCAGGATGATGGTGGAGGTCATATTTACAATCCTGTTGATGAGAAAAAAAAAGTGTATTGTTTAGACTGTAGGTACGTAAGCTTCATTCATACAGTTAAACAAGAAATATTTAAATGGCACCTGTTATGAATGAATTTGTCTTTTCAGTGACACCAAACGAAGACCTCCAACCTTGTAGTCAGCCAATGAATAGCCATCAGCTAATTCACTTAGTTCAAGAAAGAAAATCTCCCGTGATGGAGAAGAGGTCAGTTCAAAGGCCCTAAAATGCTCCCTATACCAACCACACAGACCTTTAAGTACAAAACACAGTCCCTTCTGCACTATACACATCTGAATAATCTCTGCAAATTCAGGGAGCCCGTCTAAAGAGCGACAAACAACAATCATCCCATTTCTGTAACTGACGCCTTTACTGGTGACACTTGTGGTGATCTGGATGAATTCAGTGCCTGGGTACTTGTCTTGGACGACCTGTGTTATTTCTGTTCTCAAAACAGTCAGAGGCACTGTTGACACAGTTGATACGTCTAGTGCAGATTTTTCAAGATGGTACGATTTCAAACTGTGAGAAATCATTAGCTGGTGCTTAGCTGCAAGTGTAAGGGGGATATTTTTGAAACAATTGGTAAGCCGAGCAACTTGCTTGAAAAAGCTATGTTTGGATTCGAAGCGCATAGTCCACAGATGCACAAGTGGACCATATGACTTGATAAGTTCAGGATAGTGTTCCAAGAAGTGCTGTTTTGGAATTAACTTCACATCTGGAAAAACTTCCTGAAACCTCTGTCGGTGTTCAGAAATTTTGCCATCAAGGTATGCAATTGACTCATCAGTGTGAACTGGTGATACCACAAGTTCAACAATATCTTTGAGATCCATAAGCACAAGCCATGCAGGCTCATCTTCAGGCACCATGTGTCCTACAAGCAATGGAAGCAACCTTATCAGGTTCCAGTTCTCGTGAGCATTGCCTCCAATAGTATTCTGGCTGAACATTGAGCGAGGGATTGCATGAGGTCTGTTTGTCTTGTCCGTCCATTTATAGGGGAAATTAACAACACGCTCATTGAGAAATTCAAAGGTGAAGTACTTCTTTGATAAAAGCATTGACAAACAATGCTTAAGCTCAAATGGTACAACACCTTCAAAAACATCATGCATGACATCTGGGGGATAGCCAGAGAGAACATGAAAATGAGCAAGGTGTGTGGAGAATACACATTCTTTTTTAACACCAAAACAACAGCTGCCGGTCTGTTGTGCAGATTTCAGGTGAGCATCATAGCTCTCTCTCTTTCTAAGGCTAAACCTACCTGACCGAACCTCATTAGTCTGAATTTCCGATCTCTTTCCAGTGCAGAATCTGCAGTAATACTCAGAAGAAAAACTCTCAACATAACCAGCTATGCTATGGGCCCCAAGGTTGTCTGCAATCACAACATGAACAGTACCCTTCACAAAATGACCAACTGAAGGAATAAAAATTCCAACTTCTTCTAAATGTGCCAGGTCCTGGAGAAGAGGCTCAAGGATTTTACTGAAGCCGTATTCTTTCACGTCATTACTTTTACACAACACAGCTAAGAAAATGGACGACATTGTTGCATGAGAACTTGTAGGCAAATTGCTTAGAGTCCAATACACTGCACAGAGCTTGTGTGTTCTCCGAGAGGTACCAAGAGGGTTACACACTTCAAAATCGTCAACGTACAACCTTAACAAAAGTCTTAAATCATCTCCTGACAGGAATGCATTTTCCCTAAAGATACTGCCATCCTGATATGATGAATAAACAGCTTCATTACGCTCATATCTGTGGTTTGCCAGTATTGTTTCAATCACATCCTCCTTGGCCAACAGCTGTTGCAGGAACTTTAAAATGGGAACATACTGAAAGGTTTTTCCCTGTTGTAAATCAAGGATGTACTCAACAGGTTCAACAACACAGAAGTGACTTTTATAAAACTCCTTGCGCCGATACACTGTGCTTAGTGGACCATGCTGTCCTATTGCTGTGTGCAGTGGATGAGATTCACACATAGCTTTAGCAATGTCTTGAATAATTGCGTCATCACAGGCAAGACTGTGTTCCTGAAACAGATCTTTGAGCCTGTCACATGTAGCAGTTTGGGATGAGGTACTCAACAAAAAGTGCAGCTCTTCTAAAAACTCATTAACTGCTATGCCTGGAACATGAAAGAAATGTTCCAATTTCAATAACATTGCTGCAAAATTTTCAACAATAACACCAGGTAGGTCCTGAACTTCTGCACTGCTTTCAAAACGTACATTATCAGAAGCAACTTCATTAACCTGTACACTTTCGTGAATGTCGCTGTCAGACACATGTGTTGTAGACGTAGACACTACACCAAACTTAAAGTCACTCAATGAATAGGGAGTGTGTTTTCTGTTTTTGTGGGACCTAAAGGTACCGTAAACATTTGTCTGAAAATCACAACCAGAAAACATGCAAGTAATCACTTCATTTTTCTTCAAATGTGTACCGATGTGAGCAAAATAATCCTTTTCACAACAAAGTCCACAGTTTGAACACAAAGGACAGCTGAAGGTAGTCAGTACTGATTGTGCAGGATCTTGATGATTTGCATGGACTCTACTAAGATGGACCAACAAAGCATTCCATGTCTTAAAAGAACAAGGACAACTTGAATGCATGCATGGGAACGAGTGGCTTCGGCCAAAGTGTTTATGCTTTAACTTGTAATGTTTCAACAAGTTTGATCTAGAAGATGCTGAAAACTCACAGGTCTTACACTTCCACATATCTAAATGGGTCTTTCAGTGTTAAGCCAAAGAAAATTGTCAGACAATCTAAAAAAAAAAAGAAAAAAAAAAAAAATGAGTTGATTGTTGTAGTCCATGGTTTGAAACCATACCAACAATAATCATTTCTATCTACAAAAATAAGCTATTACAGCCGGGCCATATACACAATTATTTGATATCTTGATTTTGTCAAAGTTCTTAACTATATTTAATATATTTCTCAATATGTTTGCATTTTATTTTAAATACAAAAATTTGGATTTTCTTGTATCCCCATAAAAAAATTAAAAAAACTACTTTAGAACAGCTATTATGGAGTAAAATGCAAACGTATAAAATATTATATATATAATATATAACAAAATATATAAAATGAATATAAAAAGGGGTAATACTGGACGCTTGGAACAATGTTTTAGTTAAGCATGCTTGAATCTAAAATATACTAAATTTGTGATATTCCAAAATTCTACATTGTCCTTACAATTACTGCAATATTATCTCTAATATGCATTTTATCTCCCAGCCCTAATGGCTATTCTATCATAAAAGCAGTAGTATCAACAGACATGAAATCACAATGATGCAAATGGATGGACATACAAGTTACCTGTTTGTTTGAGGTTTGATTTGAGTTGCTTGCGTGGTGATCTCTTTCAGGCATAAAAAAATTGTGCATTCTGTCATAAATACATTAGTATAAACCTACATAATAAAGCAGTTGGCTAATATTGTTTTTAATAACACCAATGCAAATAGATGGGACACATACCTGTTTGTTTGCCGTTTAATTCAGCTGATAACACGGCGATCTCTTTCAGGCATTTAAGCTGGCATTCTGTCAAATACATTAGTGTCAACAAGGCGTGTGCATCATCAGCGTTGCCATATTATAATAATCACAATACATGTGTTATGATACAATATTATTGCAGTATTAATTATATTGCAATACATTACCCGTTTTTGGAAATAGACTCATTTTACAACCCATCTAGAGAAAAGCAGATGAGTTTGATCTTTTTTTTTTTTTTTTATATGTTCAGACCATCTCTGGGTCTGGCGGAGGCACTTTTAGCTTAAATTACCAAATAGTTTGAATAATTTTCCTATTTAAAGCTTCACTCTTCTGTAGTTACATTGTGTTCAAAAACATTTTTGAGCAAGATGCTACTAGACCAATTGGATTTAATGAAAACTAAAAGTGCCCCCACCAGACCTAGAGATTAGCTGAACAGATTCAAAAATGGTAAAATTCATGTTTTTCTCTATGGGAGTTGTAAAATGAGACCATAAAAAAAAAAAAAAAAAAAACTGTAGGCCTACTGTACTGGTTACAGTCAGTATTTCTATTAGTTTATACAACTTTAAAATGTGTGTGGTTCTGAAAGACACAAATAACAAATATGAATAACTAAAAATTATTAGCCATACATACCATTCTAGCAACCAAAGGCGCAAATACCCATTATTGATATTATTAACAATATTCAGTAACCAATAATAATTGTCATTAATGCTTTAAAACGCACTGAACCATCAACCACACAACACAACATTGTTATTATATCTTTGATCGATGCCATGAAAATGAACAGAGTGCAAAGATAGATGATTAAACTAACAAACATGTGCAAACTTAGACACTTACCTTTTCGTTTGATGTTTAATTCTGTTAATGGCGCGGTGATCTCTTTCAGGTATAAAATCGTGGATTCTGTCATAAATTCATCCGTATCAGTCGACATAATAAAACAGTTGTTAAAATTGTTTCTAATCAGACTGATGCAAATGGACGAAAAAGTTACCTTTTGTTTGCCGTTTAATTCAGTTGATGGCGCGGTCATCTAGGCTTAAAATAGTGCAATCAGGCCATAAATACATAACGTTCAACCAATTTAATAAAACTGTTGGCTAATATTATTTCTAACAACACTGATGCAAATGGATAGATGAGTTAAGTTAACAGTTACCTGTTCGCGTGCTGTTTAATACAGTTTATGGCGCGGCCATCTCATTAGTGGTGCTTGCCTATGGCAAAGCAACACTATTGTTATCTCACATACTTATTATTCTTATTAGTGGTGCTTGCCTATGGCAAAGCAACACTATTGTTATCTCACATACTTATTATTAGTGGTGCTTGCCTATGGCAAAGCAACACTATTGTTATCTCACATACTTATTATTCTTATTCTTATTCTTATTCTTATTATTCTTCTGGCCACTTTTTGACGCGCTACTCCTCCCGCAGTTTTTGTCACAGACCCACGAATGAGGTGTCAAAACGTGCGGCCTGTTCGGGAATGGTGTGCTATGACTTTTATAAGGGATCGGGGGTACGATGTTCGCCCCAGGGGCGAAAAACCGGCCGAAAAATCCCATAGACTTAACATTGCGTCAAACTTTGACGAGTCGTAGCTCGGAACGAGGATGTCACAGAAACGTGAAATTTGCCACATTTGAAGAGGCTGACAGGCTCTGTAAGAACATACCACACAATGGGGTAAAAGTTGCACCCCTGTGGGGCAGGAGCTGCCCAAAGTTGCCCCATTGACTTACTATGGTGTAGGACGGCCCATGAAATGGGCCGTCCTACACCATAGAAACCGCTTTTATATTGAACATAACTCTGGATCACAGTGTCGTAGAGACAAAGGGGCGGGCTCATTTTACTCAGACGGCCAATCATTCTCCTTGGATCATTGTGAAGCTATCAAGCCACGCCCTAGCAACCATTTAGAGCTCCTTAGCAACAAGTTCCATAGACTTCCATTGAAAGAGATCGAAGGGATATCTCTGGACTGAATTGTCATAGAAACATGAGGGTGGTCTGGTTTGACTCGGGGCAGCAAACAGCCAATCATGAATCACCTCAACACTTCCTAGCCACGCCCTAGCAACCATTGTCGAGCACCTTAGCAACCAAAATCCAAAGAGGAATATCGTCCATTCTGAATGTCACAGAGGCATGGGAGTTGGTTTATATCATTCATACTGACAAGCAGCCTTTGGAGTTTCATGATTGGCAGCTGCCAAGCCACTCCCTAGCAACCAAACAAGGTACCCTAGCAACCATTTTGCAAGACCTATATCTCTGCATCAAAACGTCGTATACAGATGGGGGTTGGTTTATACATTCACATTGACTTTGGAGCTTCATGATTGGCAGCTGCCAAGCCACTCCCTAGCAACCAAACAGAGTACCCTAGCAACCGTTTTGCAAGACCAATATCTCTGCATCAGAACATCGTATAGAGATGGGGGTTGGCTCTTTTGACTCATGCTAGCAAACAGGACTTGCTACATGCTAAACATGCTAGCTGTGAATAGCTACATGCTAATATTGATTAGCTAAGTGCTAAATCATGCCATGAACATTATAAAAACTCTATAGTAACCAAATGTGAACACTACCAACCACCTAGTAACACCATAGCAACCATCCAGAATACCATAGCAACCACCTAAAACACCCTAGCAACCGCCTAGCAACACCATAGCAACCACCCAGAATACCCTAGCAACCGCCTAGCAACACCCTAGCAACACCTCAGAACACCCTAGCAACCACCTAGCAACACCCTAGCAACCACCCACAACACCCTAGCAACCACCTAGCAACACCCTAGCAACCACCCAAAACACCCTAGCAACCACCTAGCAACCACCCAGAACACCCTAGCAACCACCTAGCAACCACCTAGCAACCCCCTAGCAACCACCCAGAACACCCTAGCAACCGCCTAGCAACACCCTAGCAACCACCCAGAACACCCTAGCAACCACCCAAAACACCCTAGCAACACCCTAGCAACCACCCAGAACACCCTAGCAACCGCCTAGCAACACCCTAGCAACCAGTAGAATACCCTAAAAACCACCCAAAACACCCTAGCAACCACCTGAACAACATGAATAAGCCCTATCTCAGCACCAGAACATCGTACAGACATGTTTGTTGGCTCGTATGCAATCATGTACCACACCCTAGCAACCGAGTGGTGAGTTTTGCCACTGCAAGCACCACTTCACATTTTCTTCTGGAAATGTACATTCTAGTTCTTATTCTTATTAGTGGTGCTTGCCTATGGCAAAGCAACACTATTGTTATCTCACATACTTATTATTCTTATTCTTATTCTTATTCTTATTCTTATTATTCTTCTGGCCACTTTTTGACGCGCTACTCCTCCCGCAGTTTTTGTCACAGACCCACGAATGAGGTGTCAAAACGTGCGGCCTGTTCGGGAATGGTGTGCTATGACTTTTATAAGGGATCGGGGGTACGATGTTCGCCCCAGGGGCGAAAAACCGGCCGAAAAATCCCATAGACTTAACATTGCGTCAAACTTTGACGAGTCGTAGCTCGGAACGAGGATGTCACAGAAACGTGAAATTTGCCACATTTGATGAGGCTGACAGGCTCTGTAAGAACATACCACACAATGGGGTAAAAGTTGCACCCCTGTGGGGCAGGAGCTGCCCAAAGTTGCCCCATTGACTTACTATGGTGTAGGACGGCCCATGAAATGGGCCGTCCTACACCATAGAAACCGCTTTTATATTGAACATAACTCTGGATCACAGTGTCGTAGAGACAAAGGGGCGGGCTCATTTTACTCAGACGGCCAATCATTCTCCTTGGATCATTGTGAAGCTATCAAGCCACGCCCTAGCAACCATTTAGAGCTCCTTAGCAACAAGTTCCATAGACTTCCATTGAAAGAGATCGAAGGGATATCTCTGGACTGAATTGTCATAGAAACATGAGGGTGGTCTGGTTTGACTCGGGGCAGCAAACAGCCAATCATGAATCACCTCAACACTTCCTAGCCACGCCCTAGCAACCATTGTCGAGCACCTTAGCAACCAAAATCCAAAGAGGAATATCGTCCATTCTGAATGTCACAGAGGCATGGGAGTTGGTTTATATCATTCATACTGACAAGCAGCCTTTGGAGTTTCATGATTGGCAGCTGCCAAGCCACTCCCTAGCAACCAAACAAGGTACCCTAGCAACCATTTTGCAAGACCTATATCTCTGCATCAAAACGTCGTATAGAGATGGGGGTTGGTTTATACATTCACATTGACTTTGGAGCTTCATGATTGGCAGCTGCCAAGCCACTCCCTAGCAACCAAACAGAGTACCCTAGCAACCGTTTTGCAAGACCAATATCTCTGCATCAGAACATCGTATAGAGATGGGGGTTGGCTCTTTTGACTCATGCTAGCAAACAGGACTTGCTACATGCTAAACATGCTAGCTGTGAATAGCTACATGCTAATATTGATTAGCTAAGTGCTAAATCATGCCATGAACATTATAAAAACTCTATAGTAACCAAATGTGAACACTACCAACCACCTAGTAACACCATAGCAACCATCCAGAATACCATAGCAACCACCTAAAACACCCTAGCAACCGCCTAGCAACACCATAGCAACCACCCAGAATACCCTAGCAACCGCCTAGCAACACCCTAGCAACACCTCAGAACACCCTAGCAACCACCTAGCAACACCCTAGCAACCACCCACAACACCCTAGCAACCACCTAGCAACACCCTAGCAACCACCCAAAACACCCTAGCAACCACCTAGCAACCACCCAGAACACCCTAGCAACCACCTAGCAACCACCTAGCAACCCCCTAGCAACCACCCAGAACACCCTAGCAACCGCCTAGCAACACCCTAGCAACCACCCAGAACACCCTAGCAACCACCCAAAACACCCTAGCAACACCCTAGCAACCACCCAGAACACCCTAGCAACCGCCTAGCAACACCCTAGCAACCAGTAGAATACCCTAGCAACCACCTAGCAACACCATAGCAACCACCCATAACACCCTAGCAACTGCCTAACAAATTATCATTTATCATTATCATTATCATTGATATTATCAAATATCATCTCATAAACTGTATAAGCACACCATAGCAACCATATAGCGTACCCTAGTAACCATACAAACATATAAATAAGCCATATCTCAGCTCCACAATATCGTACACACGTGTTTGTTGGCTCGTATGCAACAATGTACCACACCCTAGCAACCGAGCGGCGAGTTTTGCCACTGCAAGCACCACTTCACATTTTCTTCTGGAAATGTACATTCTAGTTCTTATTCTTATTCTTATTCTTATTCTTATTATTCTTCTGGCCACTTTTTGACGCGCTACTCCTCCCGCAGTTTTTGTCACAGACCCACGAATGAGGTGTCAAAACGTGCGGCCTGTTCGGGAATGGTGTGCTATGACTTTTATAAGGGATCGGGGGTACGATGTTCGCCCCAGGGGCGAAAAACCGGCCGAAAAATCCCATAGACTTAACATTGCGTCAAACTTTGACGAGTCGTAGCTCGGAACGAGGATGTCACAGAAACGTGAAATTTGCCACATTTGAAGAGGCTGACAGGCTCTGTAAGAACATACCACACAATGGGGTAAAAGTTGCACCCCTGTGGGGCAGGAGCTGCCCAAAGTTGCCCCATTGACTTACTATGGTGTAGGACGGCCCATGAAATGGGCCGTCCAACACCATAGAAACCGCTTTTATATTGAACATAACTCTGGATCACAGTGTCGTAGAGACAAAGGGGCGGGCTCATTTTACTCAGACGGCCAATCATTCTCCTTGGATCATTGTGAAGCTATCAAGCCACGCCCTAGCAACCATTTAGAGCTCCTTAGCAACAAGTTCCATAGACTTCCATTGAAAGAGATCGAAGGGATATCTCTGGACTGAATTGTCATAGAAACATGAGGGTGGTCTGGTTTGACTCGGGGCAGCAAACAGCCAATCATGAATCACCTCAACACTTCCTAGCCACGCCCTAGCAACCATTGTCGAGCACCTTAGCAACCAAAATCCAAAGAGGAATATCGTCCATTCTGAATGTCACAGAGGCATGGGAGTTGGTTTATATCATTCATACTGACAAGCAGCCTTTGGAGTTTCATGATTGGCAGCTGCCAAGCCACTCCCTAGCAACCAAACAAGGTACCCTAGCAACCATTTTGCAAGACCTATATCTCTGCATCAAAACGTCGTATAGAGATGGGGGTTGGTTTATACATTCACATTGACTTTGGAGCTTCATGATTGGCAGCTGCCAAGCCACTCCCTAGCAACCAAACAGAGTACCCTAGCAACCGTTTTGCAAGACCAATATCTCTGCATCAGAACATCGTATAGAGATGGGGGTTGGCTCTTTTGACTCATGCTAGCAAACAGGACTTGCTACATGCTAAACATGCTAGCTGTGAATAGCTACATGCTAATATTGATTAGCTAAGTGCTAAATCATGCCATGAACATTATAAAAACTCTATAGTAACCAAATGTGAACACTACCAACCACCTAGTAACACCATAGCAACCATCCAGAATACCATAGCAACCACCTAAAACACCCTAGCAACCACCTGAACAACATGAATAAGCCATATCTCAGCACCAGAACATCGTACAGACATGTTTGTTGGCTTGTATGCAATCATGTACCACACCATAGCAACCGAGTGGTGAGTTTTGCCACTGCAAGCACCACTTCACATTTTCTTCTGGAAATGTACATTCTAGTTCTTATTCTTATTCTTATTATTCTTCTGGCCACTTTTTGACGCGCTACTCCTCCCGCAGTTTTTGTCACAGACCCACGAATGAGGTGTCAAAACGTGCGGCCTGTTCGGGAATGGTGTGCTATGACTTTTATAAGGGATCGGGGGTACGATGTTCGCCCCAGGGGCGAAAAACCGGCCGAAAAATCCCATAGACTTAACATTGCGTCAAACTTTGACGAGTCGTAGCTCGGAACGAGGATGTCACAGAAACGTGAAATTTGCCACATTTGAAGAGGCTGACAGGCTCTGTAAGAACATACCACACAATGGGGTAAAAGTTGCACCCCTGTGGGGAAGGAGCTGCCCAAAGTTGCCCCATTGACTTACTATGGTGTAGGACGGCCCATGAAATGGGCCGTCCTACACCATAGAAACCGCTTTTATATTGAACATAACTCTGGATCACAGTGTCGTAGAGACAAAGGGGCGGGCTCATTTTACTCAGACGGCCAATCATTCTCCTTGGATCATTGTGAAGCTATCAAGCCACGCCCTAGCAACCATTTAGAGCTCCTTAGCAACAAGTTCCATAGACTTCCATTGAAAGAGATTGAAGGGATATCTCTGGACTGAATTGTCATAGAAACATGAGGGTGGTCTCGTTTGACTTGGGGCAGCAAACAGCCAATCATGAATCACCTCAACACTTCCTAGCCACGCCCTAGCAACCATTGTCGAGCACCTTAGCAACCAAAATCCAAAGAGGAATATCGTCCATTCTGAATGTCACAGAGGCATGGGAGTTGGTTTATATCATTCATACTGACAAGCAGCCTTTGGAGTTTCATGATTGGCAGCTGCCAAGCCACTCCCTAGCAACCAAACAAGGTACCCTAGCAACCATTTTGCAAGACCTATATCTCTGCATCAAAACATCGTATAGAGATGGGGGTTGGTTTATACATTCACATTGACTTTGGAGCTTCATGATTGGCAGCTGCCAAGCCACTCCCTAGCAACCAAACAGAGTACCCTAGCAACCGTTTTGCAAGACCAATATCTCTGCATCAGAACATCGTATAGAGATGGGGGTTGGCTCTTTTGACTCATGCTAGCAAACAGGACTTGCTACATGCTAAACATGCTAGCTGTGAATAGCTACATGCTAATATTGATTAGCTAAGTGCTAAATCAAGCCATGAACATTATAAAAACTCTATAGTAACCAAATGTGAACACTACCAACCACCTAGTAACACCATAGCAACCATCCAGAATACCATAGCAACCACCTAAAACACCCTAGCAACCACCCAAAACACCCTAGCAACCGCCTAGCAACACCATAGCAACCACCCAGAATACCCTAGCAACCGCCTAGCAACCACCCAGAACACCCTAGCAACCGCCTAGCAACACCCTAGCAAGCACTCAGAACACCCTAGCAACCACCTAGCAACACCCTAGCAACCACCCACAACACCCTAGCAACCACCTAGCAACACCCTAGCAACCACCCAAAACACCCTAGCAACCACCTAGCAACCACCCAGAACACCCTAGCAACCGCCTAGCAACACCCTAGCAACCACCCAGAACACCCTAGCAACCACCTAGCAACCACACAAAACACCCTAGCAACCACCTAGCAACCCCCTAGCAACCACCCAGAACACCCTAGCAACCGCCTAGCAACACCCTAGCAACCACCCAGAACACCCTAGCAACCGCCTAGCAACACCCTAGCAACCACCCAGAACACCCTAGCAACCACCTAGCAACCACCCAAAACACCCTAGCAACCACCTAGCAACCCCCTAGCAACCACCCAGAACACCCTAGCAACCGCCTAGCAACACCCTAGCAACCACCCAGAACACCCTAGCAACCACCCAGAACACCCTAGCAACCACCTAGCAACACCCTAGCAACCACCCAAAACACCCTAGCAACACCCTAGCAACCACCCAGAACACCCTAGCAACCGCCTAGCAACACCCTAGCAACCACCTGAACACATGAATAAGCCATATCTCAGCACCAAAACGTCGTACAGACATGTTTGTTAGTTTGTATGCAATCATGTACCACACTATAGCAACCGTGTGGCGAGTTTTGCCACTGCAAGCACCACTTCACATTTTCTTCTGGAAATGTACACATTCTAGTTAGTGGTGCTTGCCTATGGCAAAGCAACACTATTGTTATCTCACATACTTATTATTCTTATTCTTATTCTTATTATTCTTCTGGCCACTTTTTGACGCGCTACTCCTCCCGCAGTTTTTGTCACAGACCCACGAATGAGGTGTCAAAACGTGCGGCCTGTTCGGGAATGGTGTGCTATGACTTTTATAAGGGATCGGGGGTACGATGTTCGCCCCAGGGGCGAAAAACCGGCCGAAAAATCCCATAGACTTAACATTGCGTCAAACTTTGACGAGTCGTAGCTCGGAACGAGGATGTCACAGAAACGTGAAATTTGCCACATTTGAAGAGGCTGACAGGCTCTGTAAGAACATACCACACAATGGGGTAAAAGTTGCACCCCTGTGGGGCAGGAGCTGCCCAAAGTTGCCCCATTGACTTACTATGGTGTAGGACGGCCCATGAAATGGGCCGTCCTACACCATAGAAACCGCTTTTATATTGAACATAACTCTGGATCACAGTGTCGTAGAGACAAAGGGGCGGGCTCATTTTACTCAGACGGCCAATCATTCTCCTTGGATCATTGTGAAGCTATCAAGCCACGCCCTAGCAACCATTTAGAGCTCCTTAGCAACAAGTTCCATAGACTTCCATTGAAAGAGATCGAAGGGATATCTCTGGACTGAATTGTCATAGAAACATGAGGGTGGTCTGGTTTGACTCGGGGCAGCAAACAGCCAATCATGAATCACCTCAACACTTCCTAGCCACGCCCTAGCAACCATTGTCGAGCACCTTAGCAACCAAAATCCAAAGAGGAATATCGTCCATTCTGAATGTCACAGAGGCATGGGAGTTGGTTTATATCATTCATACTGACAAGCAGCCTTTGGAGTTTCATGATTGGCAGCTGCCAAGCCACTCCCTAGCAACCAAACAAGGTACCCTAGCAACCATTTTGCAAGACCTATATCTCTGCATCAAAACGTCGTATAGAGATGGGGGTTGGTTTATACATTCACATTGACTTTGGAGCTTCATGATTGGCAGCTGCCAAGCCACTCCCTAGCAACCAAACAGAGTACCCTAGCAACCGTTTTGCAAGACCAATATCTCTGCATCAGAACATCGTATAGAGATGGGGGTTGGCTCTTTTGACTCATGCTAGCAAACAGGACTTGCTACATGCTAAACATGCTAGCTGTGAATAGCTACATGCTAATATTGATTAGCTAAGTGCTAAATCATGCCATGAACATTATAAAAACTCTATAGTAACCAAATGTGAACACTACCAACCACCTAGTAACACCATAGCAACCATCCAGAATACCCTAGCAACCGCCTAGCAACACTATAGCAACCACCCAGAATACCCTAGCAACCGCCTAGCAACCACCCAGAACACCCTAGCAACCGCCTAGCAACGCCCTAGCAACCACCCAGAATTCCCTAGCAACCGCCTAGCAACACCATAGCGACCACCCAGAACACCCTATCAACCACCTAGCAACCACCCAGAACACCCTAGCAACGCCCTAGCAACCACCCAGAACACCCTAGCAACCGCCTAGCAACTCCCTAGCAACCACCCAGAATACCCTAGCAACCGCCTAGCAACACCATAGCAACCACCCAGAATACCTTAGCAACCGCCTAGCAACACCATAGCAACCACCCAGAATACCCTAGCAACCGCCTAGCAACCACCCAGAACACCCTAGCAAATACCTAGCAACGCCCTAGCAACCACCCAGAATACCCTAGCAACCACCTAGCAACACCCTAGCAACCACCCAGAATACCCTAGCAACCGCCTAGCAACACCATAGCAACCACCCAGAACACCCTAGCAACCACCTAGCAACCACCCAGAACACCCTAGCAACGTCCTAGCAACCATCCAAAACACCCTAGCAACCAATCAGAACACCCTAGCAACCACCCAGAATACCCTAGCAACCACCCAAATCACCCTAGCAACCACTCAGAACACCTTAGCAACGCCCTAGCAACCACCTGAACAACATGAATAAGCCATATCTCAGCACCAGAACATAGTACAGACATGTTTGTTGGCTCGTATGCAATCATGTACCACACCCTAGCAACCGAGTGGCGAGTTTTGCCACTGCAAGCACCACTTCACATTTTCTTCTGGAAATGTACATTCTAGTTCTTATTCTTATTCTTATTATTCTTCTGGCCACTTTTTGACGCGCTACTCCTCCCGCAGTTTTTGTCACAGACCCACGAATGAGGTGTCAAAACGTGCGGCCTGTTCGGGAATGGTGTGCTATGACTTTTATAAGGGATCGGGGGTACGATGTTCGCCCCAGGGGCGAAAAACCGGCCGAAAAATCCCATAGACTTAACATTGCGTCAAACTTTGACGAGTCGTAGCTCGGAACGAGGATGTCACAGAAACGTGAAATTTGCCACATTTGAAGAGGCTGACAGGCTCTGTAAGAACATACCACACAATGGGGTAAAAGTTGCACCCCTGTGGGGAAGGAGCTGCCCAAAGTTGCCCCATTGACTTACTATGGTGTAGGACGGCCCATGAAATGGGCCGTCCTACACCATAGAAACCGCTTTTATATTGAACATAACTCTGGATCACAGTGTCGTAGAGACAAAGGGGCGGGCTCATTTTACTCAGACGGCCAATCATTCTCCTTGGATCATTGTGAAGCTATCAAGCCACGCCCTAGCAACCATTTAGAGCTCCTTAGCAACAAGTTCCATAGACTTCCATTGAAAGAGATTGAAGGGATATCTCTGGACTGAATTGTCATAGAAACATGAGGGTGGTCTCGTTTGACTTGGGGCAGCAAACAGCCAATCATGAATCACCTCAACACTTCCTAGCCACGCCCTAGCAACCATTGTCGAGCACCTTAGCAACCAAAATCCAAAGAGGAATATCGTCCATTCTGAATGTCACAGAGGCATGGGAGTTGGTTTATATCATTCATACTGACAAGCAGCCTTTGGAGTTTCATGATTGGCAGCTGCCAAGCCACTCCCTAGCAACCAAACAAGGTACCCTAGCAACCATTTTGCAAGACCTATATCTCTGCATCAAAACATCGTATAGAGATGGGGGTTGGTTTATACATTCACATTGACTTTGGAGCTTCATGATTGGCAGCTGCCAAGCCACTCCCTAGCAACCAAACAGAGTACCCTAGCAACCGTTTTGCAAGACCAATATCTCTGCATCAGAACATCGTATAGAGATGGGGGTTGGCTCTTTTGACTCATGCTAGCAAACAGGACTTGCTACATGCTAAACATGCTAGCTGTGAATAGCTACATGCTAATATTGATTAGCTAAGTGCTAAATCATGCCATGAACATTATAAAAACTCTATAGTAACCAAATGTGAACACTACCAACCACCTAGTAACACCATAGCAACCATCCAGAATACCATAGCAACCACCTAAAACACCCTAGCAACCACCCAAAACACCCTAGCAACCGCCTAGCAACACCATAGCAACCACCCAGAATACCCTAGCAACCGCCTAGCAACCACCCAGAACACCCTAGCAACCGCCTAGCAACACCCTAGCAAGCACTCAGAACACCCTAGCAACCACCTAGCAACACCCTAGCAACCACCCACAACACCCTAGCAACCACCTAGCAACACCCTAGCAACCACCCAAAACACCCTAGCAACCACCTAGCAACCACCCAGAACACCCTAGCAACCGCCTAGCAACACCCTAGCAACCACCCAGAACACCCTAGCAACCACCTAGCAACCACACAAAACACCCTAGCAACCACCTAGCAACCCCCTAGCAACCACCCAGAACACCCTAGCAACCGCCTAGCAACACCCTAGCAACCACCCAGAACACCCTAGCAACCGCCTAGCAACACCCTAGCAACCACCCAGAACACCCTAGCAACCACCTAGCAACCACCCAAAACACCCTAGCAACCACCTAGCAACCCCCTAGCAACCACCCAGAACACCCTAGCAACCGCCTAGCAACACCCTAGCAACCACCCAGAACACCCTAGCAACCACCCAGAACACCCTAGCAACCACCTAGCAACACCCTAGCAACCACCCAAAACACCCTAGCAACCACCCAGAACACCCTAGCAACCGCCTAGCAACACCCTAGCAACCACCTGAACACATGAATAAGCCATATCTCAGCACCAAAACGTCGTACAGACATGTTTGTTAGTTTGTATGCAATCATGTACCACACTATAGCAACCGTGTGGCGAGTTTTGCCACTGCAAGCACCACTTCACATTTTCTTCTGGAAATGTACATTCTAGTTTAGGCTTACAATCGTGCATTCTGTCATAATAACACATTAGTATCAACCGACATCATAAAACAGTTTGATAATATGGTTTCTAATAACAGTGATGGAAATGGATGAACACGTACCTGTTTGTATTAAGCAAATATTCCAGTTAATGGCGTGGCGATTTCTTTGAGACATGCGCAGCATTAACGTATTTTATGAATGTTGCCGCCAGGATATGCAAATTGCGTCACAACAAATTTCCGCTTCCTTCAGGTTGAGAATGTGGTTTGTTTTCAGGCTGTTTTTGACATTCAGTCCGGCTGACTTTATAAAAACACACATTTTATATGTGTGATTGACTTTTACTAAACATTATTTGTATCAGTCTGATTTAACAGAAATTTAAGACAAATAACAAACCTAAAAACACCAATAACCATTTAATTGCACTTTTATAATTATAATCAAGCCATAAATTAATAAACAAAAATATTTCAAATAAATTATAAATATTATGTAAGTTATTATATATATTTTTTTAATTCAGTCAACAGTTTGACTGAGCTAAGTGATTGAAACATGTACTTTTAAAATGAAAACTTTATGTTAAACCAACGAGTGACAGTTTTAAGTCAGTTTAACATGACACAATCATGTTGAAATGAAAAATAGCCAAAATGGCATTAATTCAACATGAATTGTTCAGGTAAAGTGAACAAAACTGAAAAATCATTTTTTTGAGTGTAGTTGCTGATGCAGTAATAATTAATTAATGGTTTAGTTCTTCATGAATCATACTTTAACTCATGATTATCTGTGCATTAGTTAAACATGAATTAATGCATATTAGTGCACCCGTATTGTAAAGTGTTACCGAAAAGTCCGCTTTAGGCGGGTGCAACATACGAATGATACATGCGTCGGTGTACAAAGTCAATTGGGCTGGGTGCAAGATAGGGCCCCATAAGTACATTGTACCAATCTTTTTTTTTTTTTTGGCAATTACCTATTATAAATTGGGACAAAAGTCACATTTGGCAGTTCTTGGATCCAACGGAACTGCAATTGGACCCGATTTCATGCTGACAGTCAAAAGTCTGTTTATTTGAGACTAACTGGAAGAAAAGCACATAGGAAAAAGTAGGAAACATTCTTCCTGCAGAAGATGTTCCAGTGTTGTTGTTTCCTCAGACACACACATCTCAGTCTTGCAGGCTCAATCAGTCTAAATGTACTTATAAATTGACAGGTTGCCTCCCCACAGGATGTGCTTCTCTGTTATACACAGTGTTTACAATATATGCAATTAACCCAATTATTCTACCTTGATATTTTAACTACAGTACATCCAGGTGACTGTCAACTTGTGACACACACACAAACGGTGACAGTCAGTACTGAAAGCCCACGCTAGCATTAGCAGTAATGAAACTGGCAGAGGGCTTGAAAAACAACTATCTTTACTTTAGCTGTGGGGTGCTATAGCTGTATACAGATGCACAGTAATTAACTTCACGGTGAGGACAGCAGAAATTGAGGGCTTTGAAGCTTCCAACAACACACCTACCCACCCAGCCTCACAAACACACATTTTCATCTGCTGACAGTGTTATCTCGAAGACAAGAGCTTGTGTCAAACAGCCTGCAGGTCCTTGATTTTATTTATTTATTTATTTATTCTTGTTTTATGTTTGCGGCAAATTGAGTAAAACTGGTCACACTTATTGAGTAAAATTCAATTCCATACTTACTACTATATTCGATTCAACGTGGATAGTCTGAATTTCCATCATTTGACTTGGAAATGTGCAATAGGTTGCCCCTTGAATTTGGACTTTTGCCTTGACAAAAAAAAAAAAAAAAAAACAGCATAAAAGAAATCCGTACACCTCGTGTGGTGCATCATACTATCAAACCTGAAATGATGCATCTTGTGGTGACACATTTGAATACAAATGAGATATGAGAGCTACTGGAGGGAAAGACGTTTTGTGAGTAATTACTTTCAGTCTGTTTGTTACACAAAGCGATACTTTTAAAAAAAAGAAAGAATATATATATATATATATATATATATATATGTATATATATATATATATATATATATATATATGTATTGCAAAATTGTACCTTTTGGGGTACAACAGCTTGTCACTGTGGTAGCACCCTTTTTTATTTGCCCTTTATTTTACCAGATAAAGCTTTCTGAGATTTAAAATATCTTTTTACAGAAGTGACCTGGCCAAGGTGAGCAGCACAACATTATCAAAAAAAGTAAAAAATAAATAATAAAAAAGAAGTAAGAGAAACTGACACTTTAAACGCACAACTTTGAATCTTATTTTTCCAAAAGTTATCAAAGTTGTACCTTAAAGGTACATATTACAACTCAAGGGTAGTAATTTTAAATATATAATAACTGTAACAATTTCCATCTGTTTGTATTGGCTTAGAGGCCAATTTGACCCACAGCTGCACACACACAGTTTTGATTTTGTTCTTTGTACGTGTAGTGACTATTTGCACACTGATGTGAAAATAACTACAAGTACAAATAGTATCATTATTTGTACAGTTATTGCTATTTGTATTCAGTGTAAATAGCCTCTGCTTTTTTTGTTATGTCTGGTTCTCAAACTGTTTTGAGGGTAAAAAATAGAGCCTTTCCAAAACACATCTATGTGTTGAAACTTTGCATGCACATTTAGGACCCTATATTAGACATATTCACACAATTTCAAGAAGAAATAAATAGGTTAACTAGAGTTTCAAGCAATTTGAAAATCGAATGTGGGTCAAACTATTTCCCTTTCAAGGGAACTCGCTCTGCGTCGATTGACGCTAAGGGAATGCTTCGCGTGATGACGTCTTGAAGCACATGTAAAATCAGTCCAATGGTGTGATGGAACTTCAGAGGCGGGTGATGTCATGAACCAGGAAACTATAAAGCCTGCCCAAAACAGAGCCGCGCTAGCTTCAGTGTCTTCAGTAGCGCTCATTGTGAAACTGTCCTTGTCACATTTGGTGTTGTTTTGTCTTTATATCTGAGATATATATATATATATATATATATATATATATATATATATATATATATATATATATATATATATATAAAGTCATGCGAGCAAGCAGCAGTTTAGGATGTGTGTGCACCCCTGTCCGCGTTATTTAAAGGGTGGGGACACACATTCTTTGTGTAGCTTGTTTTGGTAAGGAGCATGCACAGTCAGCACTCGAGGGTGCTGGCTCTGAGCACTGTGATGTGCTTCCAATGCGGACACTCCGATCCCACCTGGCGTTCTTTAGCGAGGACACTCAGGCTCGTGTTCCCCATGGCTCTGGTCGTGCTGCTGCCAAGGTGCCGCAAATGTATCTATCAACGGGGTTAGAGACAGGCCCAGCCTTATCTCTGCCTTCACCTGATAGATCCAGTGCCTTCTCTCAGGGTTTGTAAGCACCTGCTGCGGTTCCTTCCGCCCCGATTGAGGCACAGACACTGCAACTATCTAGTTCTAACTGGACTTTGTCAGTGTCGATGCAAGAGATTCTGAGGATTCGCCACCTCAGTCTCATACATTTGAAGAGCTGGTTGAGGTTGTGACAAGAGCGGTTGAAAGACTGAGTATTGACTGGCCAGCAGATAAACAGGACGTTCGTTTCAAAAGTAAACTGGACGAATGCTTCCAACCATCACGGTCACAACCTCATATATTATATAACTCATATAACCTTACAATTCCATATATCCATCCTTCCATATCACAGGAAGTTCCTGAGGTTCGCTTTCGGGGGCAATGCTTACCAATATCGAGTTCTTCCGTTCGGCCTAGCACTATCACCCTGCACTTTCACGAAATGAGTAATGCAGCTCTGTCGCCTTTGTGCCTGCAGGGTATTCGCATCATAAACTACATAGACGACTGGTTGATTCTGGCTGTCGCATCAGTTGGCGGTTCGGCATCTAGATGTCGTTCTCGCCCACATGAAAGAGTTGGTGTTACGGCTAAACGCCAAAAGAGTGTGCTTTCTCCACTACAGAGGACCACTTTTCTAGGCGTGGTGTGGGATTCAATGTTGATGGAGCCACGCCTGTCACCGGCACGCATAGAGTCTATCCTTTCAGCTGTGAAAAGAATAAAGCTAGGCCAGTCACTCATTGTCAAACAGTTTCGGGGTCTGATGGCAGCAACATCCAACGTGATACCTTTTGGACTGTTGTACATGAGACCCCTGCAGTGGTGGCTCAGGACCGAGAGGCATACCCATCTCCAGTGTTTCCATCGTTTTTACGAGCATGTTTTCTAATCAGATTAAAAATGCAGTTGGATGCATAGATGGTATTGTGATATATGGGTCTGGAGATGCTGACTGTATTTCTTGCTCTAATTAATTTCCTAGCAGATCTCAGGGGCCATCATGCGCTTGTCCGAGGCTACGTTTGTATGCTTTTCCCCCGATCGCACTGCTGGATCGCAGTTCTGGAGAGAGTTTGCAGGGAATAGGTTCACCTACTACTTATAGCCCCGCGGTGGCCGGGCCGATTATGGTTCCCCGATCTACTGTCTCTCCTCGACGGGCCTCCACTGGAGTTACCCGTCAGGAGGGACCTTCTGTCCCAAGCAGGGGGCTCGATTGTTCACCCCCGTCCAGAACTGTGGAACTTGTGGGCTTGGCCTCTGAGGGGGCCCAGCTCATAGGGACAGGTCTCTCAACTGAGGTTGTAGAGACCATTCTACATTCCAGAGCTCCCTCCACGAGGAAACTTTATGCCTTAAAGTCCCTGTGAACCGGAAGTTGCAAACGACTTTTCTCCAGTGTTGTGACGTATTTCCGAGAGAAAATAGTGGGCATGGCTTTTTTTCCAAATGATGTTTTATTAACAAAGTTCGGGAGAAGCACGTTCAGATAATTAACACGGGTGGAGAGTACTCAACAAATGATGTTTATTAACAAGTTCGGGAGAAGCACGTTCAGATAATTAACACAGGTGGAGAGCACTCAACAATCATGATTAAAATGTGTATATATAGACTCAGCAGTCTCACCTCATTTCTCTGACAGTTTAGCAGCATCCCTCCACCACCCCTTCTCCACTCTTCTAGTCCTAAACCACCTTAGATACAGGGGGGAGTACTCTGGGTTCGGGCCAAATTCCGAGCTCGGAGCCCTCCCCCCGGACAGCACGCCAAATACGCATTATACTTTATTTCCTTTAATTCTATGTAAGTGTGAACTCGTGAACTAGCACCTGATTGGATCTAGAAAAGTAGGTGTTTCATTCAAACACACAGGCAGCCTGTCTACTGTCAGTTGGAGGGGCGTGGTTACGGATGTTAACCAGACACCAAAACCGTCAAACCTACGTCATCAGGGAAGGTCCTCCAATGCAGAGGGGAGGGAAAATTTCAGATTTTGATTAAAGATTACAAAGCCAAAAATTTTTTTTGTGTGAATTGACTTGCATGGATGAATTGTTCACCACAAAACGATCAATTTAGGCAAACAAAGTAAGTATGGTCAATTTTGAATTCATGAGGACTTTAAAGTAGAGAGTTTTCACTTCATGGTGTAGTGACCGTCAGTTGGACCCAGTTAACTGCCAGGTTGGTACAGCATTGGAGTTCCTGCAGGAGCGGTTCACTGCAGGTCTATCCCCGTCCACTTTGAAGGTTTATGTGGTGCCATAGATGCTTACCACTCTCCTTTGGGTGGAATGTCTTTGGGTAAAGATCGTTGGTATCTCGTTTCCTCCGTGGTACTCTGGCAGCTCGTACCAGGGTGCCGACATGGGATCTGGCCATTGTCCTTCAAGGCCTTTCCCTGGCTCCCTTCGAGCCACTGGAGGAGGTTCCGGCTAAGTTCCTGACCCTAAAAGCTTTGTTCCTCCTCGCTATCACATCTCTTAAAAGGATAGGTGATTTGCAAGCACTGCCGGTTGCACCCTCGTGCTTGGAATTTGCACATGTCATGGTTAAAGCGTTCCTTCATCCTAGACCAGGTTATGATCCAAAGGTCCCCACTAATGTGGCCAGATCTATCATGCTGCAGGCCTTTTGTCCTCCTCCCTTCCAGAACTCGGACCAGGAAAAGAATAATCTGCTATGACCAGTCATCTGCTATGCCGAGTCAGGGCGCTAGATGCCTATGTCCGAAGAGCTGCCCGGTGGTGTAAATCTGAACAGCTGTTCATATGTTTTGAGCCCCCTAACAAAGGGTCCTCTGCATCTAAGCAGAGAATGAGCAAGTGGGTGGTTGAGGCTATCTCACCTGCTTATGAATCGGTCGGACAGCCTTCACCTATGGCTGTCCGTTCCCATTGGCGGCTTCCAAGGCCCTTATAATAGGAGATGCTCTCCACGATGTTTGTGATAGGGCAGGTTGGTCCTCACCACACACATTTGTAAGGTTCTACTCTT
Source organism: Gila orcuttii (assembly GCA_026230005.1). Taxonomy (NCBI): domain Eukaryota; kingdom Metazoa; phylum Chordata; class Actinopteri; order Cypriniformes; family Leuciscidae; genus Gila; species Gila orcuttii. Next base: position 12,272,190 of record JAPDVR010000017.1, read on the forward strand.
TGAACTTGAACTCTAACTCCAGGGTCCCAGGTGCTCTCGTCCTAGTGCTGCTCCTCGTGATTTCACACTGGACAGACACTTGTCGCTATGGTGGTGTTGGTATAGACATTCCCTTAGCCTCAATCGACGCAGCGCTAGATCCCTTGAAAGGGAACACCTGGGTTACGCTGTAACCTCGGTTCCCTAAAGAGGGAACGAGAAGCTGCGTCACCTTGCCATATCTCCTACGTACCTGTCAGCGACTATTTCAGACTTTTACGAAGCAAGCGCGGCTCTGTTTATGGCAGGCTTTATCATTTCCTGGTTCACGACGTCACCCACCTCAGACGTTCCATCACACCATTGGACTGATTTTACATGTGCTTCAAGACGCCATCACGCGAAGCGTTCCTTTAGGGTCAATCGACGCAGCGTCCCATTCCCTCTTCAGGGAACCGAGGTTACAGCCGTAACAGAGGCGTTTTGTATTTTTTTTTCAGACAGTGTATCAGATGGCTTATGGAAGACTAAAATAGAACACTTTTATGATACGTTTAAAGGGCCCCTATTATGGATTTTTGAAAATGACCTTTCATGTAGTGTGTAACATAGCTCTAAGTGAATGAAAAGATCCTGAAAAGTTTTAAATCTGTAAGTGCACCTTATATAAAGTTATTGTCTTTCAAAAGTAAGAGTGGACTCTGAGTCAATGAAATTAATAGTTTTTCAAACGAGTCATAATCCGTTTTGTTGTGACGTCAAGACGAAACATTAGCATATTCCGCCCAGAGACACGAGGGAAAACTTGAACCTCAAACAATTCAGCTGATTCCTGTGGATATCATCATGTCGAGAGAAGACTCTGTGCTCTACAATGTGATGGTAAAGCCAGTTTTTTTTCAATTCCCAAGGACGAGCATGTGAAGAATCAGTGGTTAAAATAAATTTTTACCACGATTCCACGTCAGCATAATCCTAAACTTTTGCTGTGTTACCTTTATTTTACTTTAGAGCAAAATGCAGCTGCTAGGCTTTTGACTAGAACCAGCAGGAGGTCACACATTCCTGTGTTGAAGGCCCTTCATTGGCTTCCTGTGGGTTTTAGAGTACATTTTAAAATTATGGTTATTACTTTCAGAGCCTTGCATGGTCAAGCACCCTCTTACGTCCAGGATCTATTGCATATGCATACACCATGTCGGTCTCTGAGGTCCTCAGACCAAGATCTTTTAACTGTTCCCAAAACACGCCTTAAGACAAGAGATGACCATGCTTTTTGTGTTGTGGCTCCAAAACTCTGGAACTCCCTCCCTTTAGCTCTGAGAACTATGAGTTCTGTGGAATCTTTTAAAAAAAACTTAAAGACTCATCTTTTTGGACACAACTTTTGACTAACAATATTAATTGTTTTATGGATATTGATGATAGTACAGTTGTGGAGTTGTTCTAGGTTTGTACTTGTACAGTTGTTATTTTATTTAATTTTACTGTTTATTTTTATTACTGTGCAGCACTTTGTCAAGTCAAGTCAAGTCAAATATATTTATATAGCGCTTTTCACAATACAGATTGTATCAAAGCTGCTTCACAGTATCAATCAAAACAACTTAACAATGTTTGTTTATTACTGGAAAAAAGACATCCAAGTTTGGTAGAGCTGATCAATGGTATGATTGGTTAATTAATTTGAATATCCCCAACTGAGCAAGCCAAAGGCAACAGTGGCAAGGAACCGAAAAACTCCATCCAGTGACCTAATGGTGTCCTAACACCCCATCAGATGACTCAATGGAGAAAAAAAAAACCTTAGGAGAACCCAGGCTCAGTCGGGGGCCAGTTCTCCTCTGGTGTTTATGAACTAGAGGCCGAATTTACAGTAACTGTAAGATAAAAAATGTATATGAATGCCTGGCTAAATAGATGCGTCTTCAGTCTAGTTTTAAACTGGGAGAGCGGGTCTGAGCTACGAACAATATCACGAAGGCTATTCCAGAGCTTCGGAGCTAAATGTGAAAATGCTCTGCCTCCTTTGGTGGATCTGGATATCCTAGGAATGACCAGAAGCCTCGAATTTAGTGATCTTAAAGATCATTTGTGACGCCTCCTTGTCTGTGAAAGGTGCTATACAAATAAACTTTACTTACTTACTACTTACGACTTTTTCTCAAATCTCTGAGTTTAATGCAGGATTCGCAAACTGCTTGCTCTTAAAAGATGGTGTTCAAAATACTTCGTTTTGAGTTTTATATTGTGTTGCTCTCCTGCTAACTGGTTAACTCACATTATTACTGTCAAACTGAAATACTTCTGCTAATCAGTTGTGGGCCACTATTACCTAAAACTCTGTCTATTAATGCAGATTGTCTGTCGTTCTCACTACTCTGAGGAAAGATTAAGCATGGAGCAGGATTTGTTTTACCAACGTTTATGTTACATCAGTCATTCATGCTAGAGCTCAGCTAATGTATACATTGCATACATTAACTGAGAAACGTCCTGCTCAAGTCGTCCTTGTGATGGAGGTTCGGGTTGAATAACTAGTTCTTCCAGTTTTTCATCATCGGATTCGTGCTCGCATTGATATGGTGAATCTACATTATTGTTGCTACTGTGTTTAGTGTGTAGGAAGGGTAGGAAGTAGGAAGTACGGTGTAGGAAGCCTCAGGACATGCAGAGCTGATGTTGTTATGGCAATGGGAGTTTTCATTTTCGACATGCGCGCTGTACGCAGTAAACCAATCACAACAGACTGAGCTGTCTGGCCAACCAGCACAGAGTAGCTTGCGGAAAGGAGGGATTTAGAGAGATTGATTCATCTGACGAGTTGTTTGAGAATCATTGAAAATGTGGTGATGTGCAAATTCATATTATGTTAATATTAAACATTTTTTTGACCTTTGATGCATGTAAACCTGTTGTAGGAGACTCCAAAACAACATTAGGAAACTTTAAAATAGCATAATAGGGTCACTTTAATGGCTCTTCTTTGTCCTCGCTGAAGCTTGACAGCATTCTTCTCCATCTACTTTCATTGTATGGAAAAGAGTGGTGTTAACATTCTGCTAAAGGTGTCATTTTGTGTTTCGTGAGTTTGAAACAAAATGAGGATGTGTAAATATTATTTATGGTTGAGCTATCTATTAAAACAATAAAAACATGACACATTTAGGAAAAAAAATATCTAGACATTGACTAAAAGTACATAAGTGATTTGAGGAATATAATAGTGGCCTAGCAGATTATGTAGGCGGGGATTTGTAGTTTCTTGGCAGCCTGGAGACAATCTTTTTTCCGCTTAATAACCATCCACTTGAAAAGGTCACTTGTATGTGACCCTCACAATATGAGATATTATTGTGTCACTCCACACCTCTGACCAACATCTCATGTGCGTGAGAGAGCACAGAAGCACATTTCTCCAGAAGCAGTGGCCTTAATGTATTTCATCTCTCTGCTCTTGCATCTTCCATGCTTATGTCAGTTATGCAGACATAGCATTCCTATGCACCATCAGTCCCGGTGCCAGGACAAACGACTTGGGGGGGCTTTTACAATTCTTAGGGGGGCTTGCGGGGGGGGGGGGGGGGGGGGGGTCTGTTTCTCTCTTGTGCCCCATATTGAAAAAAAAGAGAATTATTTAGTGTTAAACTAGTTAACACTAGTCTGCGGCGCGCTACGGCTGCGACACCGGAGTAAGAAACACTGGAGCACCGGAGCTCATCGCGCCCACTCTAGTCGCTTGTGTTTACACCAACCGCGACGCGGCATTTCAGAAGCATCCCAGAAGCGGCTCTCCGCACCGCTTCACTAAAGATAGGTGCTAACGTAAGTCTATTTTCAACGGACGCCGCGTCCAAGCCGCACCGTAAATACAAAATAACAGTAAATAAACACTGTAAATTTTTCAAATAAACACCCTGTAAGGACTCCCAATTGTATTGCACACCAATATATCCGTGGTAGAAACCATAGACTGTAAGGTAGAAACCCAAAAATCAAGAAAAATCACATCGGACAGGCAAATCACATGGTCTCGCGCATCCAGTCGCGTTGCTTCTGAAATGCTCCTGGTGTGAGTTGGCACCGCGTGGAGGACAGAATAAAATCTTGTCGGAGCCGTAATGCACTGCAGACGTGTGCAGTGTACAAAAGGGGTAAAGTAGAGAACAGTTCAGACGGTTCTCGTTTATAGTTATCTTATTCATAAGTGTTTAGAAAAACCCTGCACGAACGCTCAGTCACATAATCATCATTCAGATCACCGCTAGGGGGGCTTGAGATTATCATAGGGTAATCCCCCCCAAACCCCCCCCCTTGACGCCGGGCCTGTGCACCATATATCCCTGTGTTGCTTTTCCTGTCTCCTTCATTGATGTTATTTCTCCTGCTTGGTAGGTTGGAAAAACTCTCAGTAGTCTAGGATGAATTTATAGCGATGGTCAAAGTAGAAATCAGCTTTGCTCAAAGAGTATAGTCCTCTTTGTTATTGCCTCCATTGCAGCATGCTGGCCCACTGGGGAAAAAAAATCTCAAACGACTATGAATTTTTTTTTTTTTTTTTAATGGAGCGCAAAGCATTTCCCAGTGCTGAAGCGCTGACATTTTCAAGTAATCCAGATAGGATTAGGATATATATTCTGACTGGCCATAATTACTCACACAGCAGAGATTCTAGGGTAAACATCCTTGGCAGCTAAATTCATGAGCATAATAGATATAGGAAGCACAGAGCATCTCTAACCATTTAGATTTGGGTCCAATTCTCACTATTAACTAACTATTAACCATGGCTTTTGCTTCAATAAACTACTAATTACTGCTTATTAATAATTGGATTGTTGTTAAATCTAGGTATTGGGTAGGATTAATGGATGTAGAATATGGTCATGCAGAATTAGGCAATAATATGGCTTTATAAGTAATAATAAACACCCAATATCCAAGTAATATGCATGCTATTAAGCAACTAGTTAATAGTCATGTCAGGGAACACACTGGACAGACCGGTAAGTATTCAAAATCCAAAACACTTTATTTTCATAAAAGAGGAAACTGGAAACTGGGTGAAATAGCAAGCAGCATTGCAGTGAAGATGATGATGATTGTGATGATGATGGTGAATGATGGATGAGTAGCCACACACACTTTGAACAGTCACTGATTGATATTAAACAACTTTCCTTTTCTAATGTAGGAAGTTCACATTGAGACTGGAGGATGACGAGGAACTGAAGATTGGAGACAGGGATGAGAGATTAAAGGAGGTAAGTAGGCTTCAGGTAAGAAACAATACAAATGAATATAGTCATAAGCCATAAATGAGAAGAGACGAGAAAGTAAGAGAGAGTGAGTGAGTGCATGCGGCAAGTCCTCATAACTGGTGCTGAGATGATTAGATGATCGGTGACAGCTGGTGATGATTAGTATTCAGGCGATGGTGATTGTGTGACTGGGTGATTGCTGAAAGCGTGCAGGTTAGCAGAGGGAGGAATGATGGGAAATGTAGTGCTAGATGAGGACTGAGCTGATGACCGTGAAAAGTAAGAAGTGGTCCCTAAAATAAACTGTTACCAGAAAAACGTAACAGACAAGTGTAATTACAGTAATTTATTTTTAAAAATGGGAAAAGCAAGCACAGTAATCCAAACGAAAATGTGTTTCTTTTGAAGTATAATAGTGTGAGGTATACAGAGTGGAATTTGAATTGGTAATTGCCTAAGATCTTATTCTGACCCCATCCGTGAAAGTTTCCAAATCTCAATTAAAAGCCTCACAGGAAAAGAGCAGCTGTAATTGGATAGGAACACAAAGGAGGAGGAGGAGAAGAAAACGACAAAGAAGAATAATAATAAGCAGAAAAGACTAAAGACAGCAGTGCTTGTCCTCACTAACCAATACTTTACATGTTCAACATAAAACATAAAATTTGTGGATGAAGGATTGGACTTTCTGAACACACAGTTAATAAGGAGGTAAGTTTTAAGTCTTTATGAGGTAAAAGGAAGTCTTTATGGAGTTGATGGACTACCATAAGCAAGTAGTAATCTAGTCTTCCATTCTTACCCTGTTTGACTCCTAACCCCACCCCAAACTTACTTTAAACCAATAGAACTTGACCTTGTGAGAGGGTGAAAGGCAACATTCAGACTGCAGGTAAATGTGGCCCAAAAATGATTTTTTTGCTCACATGTGACTCAGATCTGTTTTTCACATGACAGTGTGAACAGCACAAACGACATGGAATCTGATCTTTTTAATTCCGATTTGTGCCACTTCCATACAGTATGTGGTCCTAAATCCAATACAGGTCAGATATTTTGCAATGCGACCTCAGTCTGAACAGTCATATCGGAATTTCAGACATATTGGACAGTGATGTGTCAGAGCACATAAGACAGCTTTTTTTTCTGCATCCTCCCCTTTGTTTTTTATATTGCCTGCGCTTAACTTCGCTGGCTTTGGTAACAGATCACACTATAAATAAACACGTAGTCACTTAATTTATTGTCCTACTTATATGTTTACCTGCTTATGACAGCGTGCTGCATGTCGTCTTTTTATCATTCTTTTGCGCACGCGGGTCTGTTCGCACTTGAATCTGATGTTGGCCACATTTAAAACAACAATGTAAACAGCTATAAAAAAAACTTATCTGACCAATAAGTTGGAATTGAGCACTAATGTCATGATTCTGCCATCATGTCCGTGATTCTCTCAGTTTTGCGGCAGGATCATGACAGACCCATGTTCTGTGTGCAAGCACATGGCCTTGTGTTTTGGTCATGTGCTTGTGTTGTCTCGTCTCTTAGACCCGCCCCCTTGTTATCCTGATTCAGTCATTATTGCTTTACCTGTGTCACCTGTTATGTCTTGATTAGTCTCCTTATTTAATCCCCTTGTGTTTGCTGTCTTGTGTTGGTTCATTGCCAAATGTTACCTGTGAGTATTCTGTGGAAAGTCTTGTCATTGAAAGTCGTTGTTAGTAGTCATTGTTACTTTTATACAAAGTGTTGTTTGTTTCTTGTTCAGTCACTAGTCTTGTCAGTCTTATATCCCTTGTTTCGTCTGTTTTGCCCCCTTGTGGGTTTTGTTTTCCTGTTTTGTCCCAATAAACCCTGAGTTCATTGTACACCGTCTGCGTTTGGGTTCATCTCCGTGCACAGCCGTGACAACTAAGGCTCACAGCATGAACGCAGCCTTAGAATGACTTCACCCCTCAAATTAACTACTTTTCACAGGTCTCGCACATGAACATTCAGATTCCATTCTGCAAGTCAAACGCATTGCCTACGGCAAATCTTGGCAAACATCTGATTAATTTAGTCTTCAGTATTCTCTGTAGAGTTAAACCACAGAAAAGTGACTATTTTTTAATGACTGTTTTCATGCAGCATGAATATGTGAGCTTAGTCTGGTTGATTGACATGGGAGAAGGAACCAGAAAACAGAAACCGGAGAGACACGTTCAAGACATGCGTTTACTATTATCAGAATACTTTCTAATTGGCTTTGAATTTAACTCGGATTTGAGCTGATGACATGAAACGAGTTTCAAAGTGCTTCTCCCAACCTCAAAAAAACATTAGAGATTTGGTCAATATTTCAAAGAACTAATTTGATAGTAATGTAAGGCGTGGGGTTTAGCTGCCCGTGGATTGGTTTCAATAAAGACGATGGACTTGAAATATTTACGGCTAATAACTTTTTATTGAGCAGAGTCTTAGGGGAGCAGAGCAACACCACACTCCTCACTCGCACAGTCTCTACTCCTCCCCTTTTTGCAATCCCGCTTCTCATTACATCATCCTCTCTCTGAGGATTCAACACCAAAATAAAAGTCCTTAACACAAATATGTAAAAATAAAATACAATGAATATTAAACAAAAGAAACCTCACATTAGTTACCCTGTGGGAAAAAAAGTCCACGTTTTCAACAAACAGAAAATAACAATGCCATTAATAAACCAGGCAATGTGCAGATTATTGGTGCACTAAAACCAAAAGTTTCCATAAACACAATATCGTCTGTTGTCCAAGACATGTACAGATTTCAGCGAAAGTTATAAAGCAAAGGATGGATCCTTTTCTTTTTTACTTCACAACATAGTCTTTGAACTTTTCTGGCAATTTGACAGGCCTGCGACCTAACGGTCTAGAGTCTAAATCAGCATGTGAAGCCATAGCACGAGAACCGCCCACTTTTGAGGTTACAGTGTCCATATTATCAGGCTGAGGGACATTAAACTGTCCAGTGTTTTGAGTTAAGCTCAACGGTAACTGTCCCAAAAGCAATGGCCTAGTTAGACTCTGATTGGGGACTTCTCCAGTAAAGACAACAGAAGGCAAGTTCTCTCGGACAGCAAGTGCAGAAGAATTAGAAGTACTAGGGGGTACTTCCTTTTCCACAGTCTGTGCAATGGGAGATGATGCATCTGATACTGTTCGCCCCAGCGGATATGTGAAGGGCAGGTAGGGTTAGAGACGATTATGATGTACCACTTGCTGTGTCTTTTCAGGAAAACCTTTTGGCTGAATAGCATACAGCACAGCATTACCATCGGCAGGCTGAACAGTTCGTGCTGCAATGTAGGGTCCTTTCCAGTGTGGGGCCAGTTTACATCGGTAAGGAGCAGGATCATTCAGCCAAACCAAGTCTCCCACACTGTAAGTGGTGAATTTGGCCTTTTTGTCATTTTGAGCTTTTTGCTGTACGTGAGCATGTTCCTGATTCTCCTGACGCAAATTGAATGCAAACTGCAGCTTCCTGTAGACAGATGTAGCATACTGGGGTGTATGCTGGGGTGCCAGCAGAGGTACTAGAAGCTTCAGTATGACAAGGAAAGAGTAAATGAACAGGCAGTCTGGCTTCACGTCCATGAACAAGGAAAAAGGGGGTGTATCCAGTACTGCTGTGCACACTGGTATTGTAAGAGAACTGAATTGACCTCAACATGGTATCCCATGGCTCTGTTTGCTGATACAGACATTTACTCAATTGGTCTTTCAGGGTGCGATTAAATCTTTCAACTAAACTATCTCCCTCAGGATGATAAGGAGAAGTCCTAGTTTTGGTGACACCCAACTTGGAACACAACTCCTTGAATAAATCTGCCTCAAACTGATGGCCTTCATCTGTATGAAGGTATTCAGGGACACCATGCTCTGTGACATACTGTTCAAAAATACAGTTTGCCACCGTTACCGCTCTTTGGTCCTTCATAGGGTACAAATTCACATCCTTGGTGAAATAGTCTTTAAGAAAGAGGACATATCTATGGCCTGATGGAGTCACTGGAAGCTCAGTAATGTCAGCTGCCACCACCTTTTCAAAAGGATGATTGGAATGAATAGTCTGTAGGGGAGCTACTCGGTGTGGAACTGGTATAGATCTAGACTGGCATGAAACACACTGTTGGCAGTAGTTCTCTATGTCTCTAGCCATGTATGGCCAATATAAATGCTCCCTGGCCCTTGCAAGTGTCTTTTTATGACCAAGGTGACCTACAGTGGAATGACCATGTAAAAACGGTAACACCTAGGGCACAGCTTTACTGGGAATGACTACATGAAGTGTGGGTGACTCTTTTGGTCTGTTAAAGGCAAAACGGTATATTTTTCCATCCTGCAAATGCAGTCTATCAAACTGTCACCAGTATACTTTGAGCTCTGTCGACCCGTTCTTAGTAAGGGTGAATTAGTAAATTAGTAAGGCCCATTGGCATGACCTTAAATTGATAGAGGAAATCTCCCGTAGTAAAGGCAGTTTTTTCTTTACCAGCATCATCCATTTGAGTCTGCCAATAGCCACTTGACAAATCTAGAGTGCTAAACAAGGTGGCTCCAGAAAGGGCATCTAAACTGTCATCCACACGTGGTAGTGGATGTGCATCTTTGATGGTAATCGAGTTCAACCGCCTATAATCAATACAAAATCTGTAAGACCCATCCTTCTTACGAACAAGTATCACTGGGGAGGCCCATGGGCTATGGCTAGGCTCAATTAAGTCAGCATCAAGGAGTTTCTGTACTTGTTTGTGGATTTCCTCTCGTAGGATAGGAGATGTACGGTATGCTCTCTGACGCACAGGGGATGTGGAGGATGTGTGTATGCTATGCTTAATCAAATCAGTTCTACCTAGATCAATAGAAAAAGTACTAAAGACATTGCAGTTCTCTTGTAGGAGGGAGTTAACTACTTCTAACTGGAGTAAGAGTGTCTGTACCCATGTGAATATCAGGTAATTGGCATGAAGGGCTTGGCAGGCTAACCTGAGCTACAAGACTGTACACAGGCTTATAAAAATGAAAAATGGGGGTGGTGATGGCGCAGTGGATAAGACACATGCCTTTGGTGTAAGAGACCCGGGTTCGAATCCACTGTGAGACACCAATGTGTCCCTGAGCAAGACACTTAACCCCTAGTTGCTCCAGAGGCGTGTGACCTCTGAAATATAGCAATTGTAAGTCGCTTTTGCTAAATGAATAAATGTAAATGTAATGTAATATAAATCAGACGGCATGTCACGCACAGTGTAGAATTGACCTAAATGGGTCTGTTTGGGCAAGTCAATGTCTTGATGTGTAGGATTAAGCGGATTAACTACTGTGAGCCCATTTTTGACATTAGAGAAGCTACAAGCAACAGCTAAATCTTTGTCAAAGGTCACATGTGGTTCCAGAATACCTTGAAAACCATGGAGCTGACTTCCTGTTTCTGAGGTACATGCTACAGAGGCAGGAACAACAATCTCTGTTAAAGGGGGGACTGAGACCTGGGACACCAGGAACACATTACAGCAAAAAGGCAGTGCTTGGGAGGAACTGGGAAGAGAAATTGTCATTCTTGAACATGAAAGAAGCAGAGGCTGTGTCAATTGAGGCACCATGCATTTTGAAATAGTCCCACTCAAGAAGAACGTCCTGTCTAGAGTCTCTTACGACATACATGTTCATACTGAATATGTGTGTCCCCAGACGTAATGTAACAGATAATGAGCCTAAAATGTCTAACTGTTATCCTGTCAGTATGTGTGCCACCTGGAAACTTTTCACTAAGTGGCGATGTTTCAGTGTAGTGATGCATTGACGTAAGGCCTCACTGGTGTCAAGGAAAACACTGACTTCTTGGTCCTCGACGAGGCCTTTTATGTATGGTGTCCAGACTGTGGTGCCCACAGATGTGACTGCACTTCTGCAATGGGCCGCTGGCGGTTGAACTGAAGATTGGCCCTCATCCCCAGCTACCACTCGTTTTCCGAAAGCTGATGTTTGACGAAGTGTACATGGCGTGAATGGGGTCGTTGTGGACTTGGAAAGCGATGTCTGTAATATTGCTCATCCCTCCGCTGATCTCGGTTCTCACTTGGGCTGCTATCATCCTTCAGTTGATACCTGTAGCTGGGTTGAGAAGGCACTGAGTCATCGTATGCAGCATATCTCTGCCGAGGGCTCAAGCAGGTATATCTACTGTCATATCACAAGGGTCTGTCATAACTTTGCTGCTGATGATGATAACTTGGCCTGGGGCTCCCGTGTAGTCTGCGATGACTGTTAATGGAACGTACAGGAGATCTTCCTCTGAAGTAGGGCTCATCAGATGCGGAGAAATGTTGATAACGAGAAGATGGCATACAGTGATTGTCTTTAGCTCTGTCAAGTGAAGGTGATCTCTGATGATAGTTGAAGTGACGATCAGGAGATGAGACAGCACTGGTGTGATGAGACTTAGGCTGCATCATCATTGTCACAACAGACTGAAGTTTGTCTACTTTCAGATTAAGGTCACTGAGCTGCGCTGCGAGCATATTGGCAGACTCAGTTGTGAGGCTGTGTACCACGGCAGGTTGAGGTGCAGAGGATGTCGGCAGTGGAAAAGGCTCAGTGACTATGGAACGTGCCCTCTCACACCGACCAGCTACTTTAATCCTCAAGTGTAGTTACACCAAACTCATACAGCTTAGTTTGCAATGAAATTTCAAGTCCAGCTATAAAGCGTTGCAAAATTTCACCTTTGATGGCAGATTCTCCATAATCCGGAAAAGCCTGGTGAACAAGGCGGGTCAATTCAGCAGCATACACTTCCAATGGCTCATTACTCCGACGCGGTCTGGCATTTAAGTATGTTTGAAAAGTTCTCAGTAGCTGTTTGTGGTCAAAAACTGCAGCAATTTTGTTACATGTACTGTCATAATCAGCTTTGATGTCATCCGACAAACTATCCCAGTAACTGAATGCAGCACCTGCCAATCTTGAAGGCAGTACTTTGGCAAGCTGAGGTTTGTCCATACCTGAGGTCTCACAGCATACTTGAAAACAACGAGCCCATTGAGAAAAGCTTTCGTTGCCATCCCCAGTGAAGTCTGGAGGTAAAAAGTGCACTTGTGGGGTTGTTACATTGTCTTCTGCCATGTTTGAAAAGAGGGATGCCAATTGATAAGTCTTTTATTGATAAAGATTGTCTGCAAGTTAGACTTATACTGTGACTTTTGTAGTGAGGGTATATATATATATATATATATATATATATATATATATATATATATATATATATATATATATAAATAGATGAACATGTAAAATAAGTCTATTTTTTTTAGAAGTCTAATGGCGCTTTTCCACTACACAGTACCAGCTCGACTCAACTCGACTCGACTCACCTTTGTTTGGTTTTCCACTGTCTAAAAGTTGTACCTGTACCTACTTTCGGGTACTTTTTTTCGTATCACCTCCGGCGAGGTTCTAAGCGGGCTGAGGCGGGCTGAGGCGATACTAAAATGTGACGTGAAAACACTGCAGACTGCTGATTGGTCAGAGAGAATCGTCACTATTCACCGCGTCATCATTGCACGCGCCAGACGGAGCTATTTTTTTCAGCAATGTTTCGTTTTGCTCTCCTGAAACAACGTTTGTCTTCTTGCTGTGAGAAATAGCCACATCCCGAGGTTAAAAAACAGCATACATTCGATTTCCTCCATTGTCCTGTGTGTGTGTGGGTAGTGGGTGTGTGACGAGTAGTTCCTGTGGCGTCGCTATGACGACCAGGTACTATTGTGGAGGTACTATCTGTAATGGAAAACGGAGCGAAAAGCGAGCCGAGGCGAGACAAGGCGAGTCGAGTCGAGTTGAGCTGATACTGGTAATGGAAAAGTGCCATTATTTGCAGTGCTTTTTCCTTTTACTCTCAGCTATGTGCAGTTACCGAAGTCCGCCACAGGAGGGAGACGCGCGCACGTTTCAGAAAAAGTGAGCGCCGTCAAATCCTGGCAATGAGCCAACTTCTAACCGTCGAGATGCTGGCGTCTTTTTTACTCTTTTGTAAATTTTTTTTTACCAAAATAAAACGAAATAAACAAATAACTGTACATGAAAAGAAAACTCACACGATGGTGAAAACAATAAAGCAGCTCTAAAGTTATAACTATAGTCCATCTGAATACAGTCCATGCTATTGAAAACGTTACACGTTAAGCAAAACAGCAGTCTTAGGGGAGCAGAGCAACACCACACTCCTCGCTCGCACATTCTCTACTCCTCCCCTTTTTGCACTCCCGCTTCTCATTACATCATCCTCTCTCTGAGGATTCAACACCAAAATAAAAGTCCTTAACAAAAATATGTATGAATAAAATACAATAAATATAAAACAAAATAAACTTCACAATATTATCAACAACAGACTTACAGTGTGCTCTATCATTGGAGGTTGTAGAACAACTAGCTACCTTATATGATAAGTCCCAAGTGATGTATGACAAAAAATAGACGCAAAAATAAGTAGTAATAAACACATAGTAATAAACACAGCTGCCTAGGCAGTCACTAGGAAAAGTCATGTACATGACACCCACCTGAAAACATAGTCGAGTTAAAAAAACATGGACAGTGCATAAATAATAACATAATAATACATATGTAATAGCTAATAAAGTAGGGGAGTGTATTTTATATTACTACTACATAATAATAATAATTTATTACATTTAACACTTTACATATCAAACAAATTTCCTCGACCACCACCAATGTGCAGCATCCACCTGGATGATGTGACGGCAGCCATGTTGTGCCAGAACACACATCACACACCAGCTTATTGGTGGAGTGGAGACAAAATGATTAACCCTCTGGGGTCTGAGGTGTTTTCTGGGCCCTGAAGGTGTTCTGACATGCTCTGACATTTGTGCTTATTTCTGTTGCTTATGACATTTTCATAGCTAAACTCTGATTACACTGTATTCAGCACAAACTATGCTACAATAATATGTCAGCAGCATGTATGTAAAAGTTTGTAGTTTTGAGATAATGACGTTTATGCGTGGTTTGTGAAAAAACAAAAAAAAATTGTCACTGAAAAGAGGTCATGAAACCAATACTGATTATTTATTCACAATACTTTAGACAATTGTATCACGTAGCCTAGAATATTTGCTCCAAAACTATGTGAAAATCATCCTGCATACTCATTCAGATAAAACAATAAACTGATTTAAAATTTGCAAGACATGTTTTGTGTAAGAAAGCTGTATGCGAGGAGGCGTGAATCTCTCATTAATATGAATGCATTTTACACCTGAGAAAAACAAAGACCCTCCCCTAATGGCCCTATCAGGTGCTATCAGGCCGTATCATTATGAGGAGCCTTGCACAAAGAATGAGGAGAGCCTTAAAAAATAATGGCTTCTTGATTTTTTGGATTTATTTACAACACAACATAATCCAAAGATACACAACAAATGACAAAAAAGCACATTATTGAACACACTTACTGAGACTTGAACAGTCACACACCATTGTGCCATTCCTGAAACATAGTACCTGTCATTTCCAAGGTGTTTGATTTTTCATTTTACCATGTTCATGTACAGAGTCTCATGTGAATGTTGAAGTCAGCAGGACTCATCCGTGGGGCATCGGGTCCATGTAAAAAAAAAAATAAAAAAAAATAAAAAACAACAACTGTGAACATGCTGATATCAAGAGAAACTATATGGCTGCACGACTTTGGGCATACATTGTAGATTTTTCTGGTTAAAATTGCGATTTAATTATATATATATATATATATATATATATATATATACATACACACACACAAACACACACACACACACACACACACACAGTGCCTAGAATAAGTGAACACACCCATGCTAAAGTTGACTAAAAAGAGGAATAAAAAAACATTAATGCCTTAATTAAAAAAAATGAGGAAAACTCCAACCTTTAGGGACACCAATTTTCTTTGTGAATGAATAATGTATAGCAAATAAATAAATGTTCTTCCTTAAAATACAGGGTGCATAAGTCAGGACACCCCTATGTTAAATTCCCATAGAGACAGCAGATTTTTATTTTTAAAGGCCAGTTATTTCATGGATCCAGGATACTATGCATTCTGATAAAGTTCTCTTACGAGAGTATCTCTCGTACTGCGTAATATCTTACGCTATGGGGAAAACCTCTTTTCCACGAGATATTGAAGCCAAAAATTATCCTTAATTTTGAATTAATGTAAAACGCTGTGCGGCAGCATGCAGACATAGGCAAGACGGCTCGCGCGCCTATTGGCTGCCCTGCGGCAACAGCAGCAGCCTATCGAGAGAGGCCCTGCGTTACGTGATACCCAATGGGGGGCGCTTCGCGCCCATTTCGTCACGTCCCGCGAGAATAGGCGTGGCCTTGGCCTATAAATACGCTCGACAGGCTGATACAAACTGGTTTTCATCACTGAAGCGAACCAGCGCTGTTGTATGCACGGCAAGATATGCAGTACTCGTTCCCTCTCTAGAGAGAACCGAGGTTACGTTAGTAACCGAGTACGTTCTCTTACGAGAGTATCTCTCGTACTGCGTAATATCTTACGCTATGGGGAACACAATGCAACACGCCGTGCGTACTGGGATCCGACACCAAAGTCACAAGGGCAGTAGCCCGGGGCTCATATAATGCGTAATTACCGTAGACTCACAGAGAGTCGGAGAAGAGAGGCTACAAGCATCATTCCCCATGAAATAGCATCCCACAGGAGCAAGTTATGTTAACAGTGTTTCACGCAGACAGGGTGAACGTGTTCAGCCTGAATTGTGTATAAGTACGGGTTATTCAACACCCATGGAGCTGTTCTATCGATCAGTGAGCGATGCACAAGCAAAACTCAGCATTCAATATCCTTTTACTCTGCTGAAAGTGTGTGTTCGCCGTTGCGACTCACACTCTCTCTCTCTCTTTATCTAAAAGAGCAGCGTCTTTTTTAAGATGCTTTCGTGACGAGCCACACTCAGCGACGGGGACCGCCATTTCATCTGCGTTTCCCGCCTGGGTAAGGATCATGCAGCTCTCGCGCTCGCTGAGCGAGCTATTGCCATGGTGACTCTGAGGACTCGCCTGGCATTTTTTCTCCGAGTCTGCACTCCCGCCCGCTGTAGTGCCGCGCCGTAATGCGCCGTACTCAGCGGGTCCCCGAGCCTTCTCCAGCCCGTGAAAGCTCGCCGGTTCGCCCGCCAGCTTCACCAGCTTCAATCGAGTCGCTCACTGACGGACAACGGCCGCCGCGCGCCGCCGCCTCCGCCATTATGACGACGAGATAGCTGCATCTGTAGAGAAGGCCAGCTGCTCTATCCTAGCGTCGGACAGTGAGGATTGGGCGAGCTCTGTGGACCTCCCCCTTCTGCCCGCGAGTCGTCAGGGAAACGGGCCAGCATCAAAACCGCGGCTAGCTTTCTTTACGTTATAAGAAAGCTACCCCGCCCCCGCCCCCGTGGGTGTGCGTCACCGGCGAAATGAGGAAAGAGTGTGTTTTAGTCCCGCCGAGGCCGGACCAATCTCCATTTCTCAAACATTTCTCAGCTCCTCTTAGTTTGAGCGGCTGAAAATGTCAATATTGCAGCAATGAGCCTGTTGTATAACACGCACGCCTGCAAACAAACGCCGACACACACAAAACTGTGATGGCGCTCTCTTATCTGCTCGACGCCCCCCGTGGGCGTGCGTCACCGGCGAAATGAGGAAAGATTGTGTTTTAGTCCCGCCGAGGCCAAACCAATCTCCATTTCTCAAACATTTCTCAGCTCCTCTTAGTTTGAGCGGCTGAAAATGTCAATTTTGCAGCAATGAGCCTGTTGTATAACACGCATGCCTGCAAACAAATGCCGACACACACAAAACTGTGATGACGCTCTCTTATCTGCTCGAGCTAATTTAAGCTTTTGTCGTTTCCCCCTGTGGCTCAGTGGCGAAACCCAAAGCCTTCGCACGGGAGACCTGTGTTCAATCCCAGCTCTTGCAGCAGATAAAATTTAGTCTCGCCGCGGCCAGACTTACACCGAAACTTTTCGCTCGTTCAGTTCCAAGAAAATGCGACTGTTCCAGTGTATTTTGCAGTAAATAAGCCGGTACCATGGCCCGCTTGCCTGCACACAAATGCCGTTTCCACGGCGACCCAGAAAAATCATATAAGCAGTGTATTTTCTGGTATTCCGGCCACAGCCGATGGTGTTATGAGTGTAATAAAAATGCCCACAGCCCAGTGTTCATTTCTACACACAAACACAGCCCGCCACAGTGCAGGGCTCGCACAAATGAGATCGACTCATGTCAATTGTGCATTAAATATAGTGAATGTGCCCACAACCCAGTGCCCACAAACACTACACACTGCATGTGCCACGTTTCTGTAAAACAAAACCAACACACATACAGTCAGCTAAGGCCCACGTTGTTTAAGTCTCGCCGCAGCCAGACTCCACCGAAACTTCTCGCTCGTTCAGTTCCAAACAATGTGACTGTTCCAGTATATTTTGCAGTAAACAAGCTGGTACCACAGCCCGCTTGCCTGCACACAAACGCCATTTTTACGGCGACCCAGATAAATCCCAAAAAGAGTGTATTTTCTGGTATTCCGGCCATGGACGATGGTGTTATGAGTGTTGTTAGAATGCCCACGTCTCAGTGCCCATTCCCACACACAGACACAGCCCGCCACAGTTCAGGGCTAGCACAAATAAAATCGACTCATGTCGATTGTGCAAAAAATTTAGTGAATGTGGCCACGACACAGTGCCCACAAACACTACTCGATGCGTGTCCCACGGTTTCTGTACAAACGAAACCAACACACATTCAGTCAGCGTAAGCCGACGGTGTTCTCAGTGCAGTGAGTGTGCCTGCTGTCCCGCGCCCAGATTCCCTCACAGACACGCTCAACCCCACGGGGTTTTGTCCCGCTCGCTCTCTCTCCACAATCTGTCATAGAGAAATCGAGCGCGACCAGGCTGCCCGCCGTGATCGGCGCGCCCCCCGCCTCGCACACTGTAAACACAGTGTTTATGTCTCAGCACACCGAAGCTCTGCGGCCGCCGCTATGCCGCGGCCAGAGCCCGGTTTTTATTCTGCCTCTAGCTATTCACGCAGATGCGTGGGCAAAGCTTCCCGGGGTATCAGAATGGGTGATGAACACTATAAAAAGAGGCTATTCGCTACAGTTCGCTCGACGTCCCCGCCGTTACACGGCGTGAGTTGAAAATACGGTAAACAACGAATTATCTCATCTACTTCGAGCCGAAATAGCAAAACTACTGAGCAAAGGGGCCATATAACCTTTATCTCAGGCTCAGAGTGAAGGGGGGCTATACAGCAGATATTTTCTGGTACCGAAAAAAGACGGGGGTCTCAGACCCATTCTAAATCTACGGCAGCTGAACAGAGCGCTTGTGAAGTGCCAGTCCAGAATGCTGACAACCAGGAAAATCCTCGCGCAAGTTCGCCAGGGAGACTGGTTTATGTCAATAGATCTGAAAGACGCCTATTTCCAAATACAAATAGCGTCACGTCACAGGCAATTCTTGAGATTCGCCTTCGAGGGCCAGGCATATCAATACACAGTCCTGCCGTTCGGCCTGTCCCTAGCACCCCGTACAATTTTAAGTGCATAAACGCTGCTCTCGCACCCCTGAGACTTCAGGGCATGCGAGTCTTGAACTACTTGGACGATTTGCTGATTCTAGCTCGATCACACTCAGAGCTCATAGAACACAGATGAGCATAGACCTCTGGTCTGTTTCGCCTCAAGGTCGACATGGAATGAGTTTCGGCTCTGGAACCTTGGAAAATAGCCGACTGGTATCAGTCAGGCGTGAGTCTGGGGACTCCCTCGAGTGTGAAGGTGGTGTCCACAGACGCCTCCACCTAGGGATGGGGAGCGCTGCTCGAGGGCAGACCGTTCTTTGGCCAGTGGTCAGAACGAGAGAAGCTTCTACACATAAACTGTCTAGAACTGTTGGCAGTCGACAACGCGCTACGACGCTTTTGTCCCCAGTTAAAAGGCCACCACGTCTTGGTCCGGTTGGGCAACATGTCAGTGGTGGCATACATAAATCGCCAGGGCAGCGTCAGGTCCCGAAACCTTTACAGGCTGACGGAACGCCTCCTGTTCTGGGCTCAGCACAACCTGCTTTCACTGAAAGCAGCGCATGTGCCTGGTCGCCTGAATCTGGGACCAGACAGTCTGTCCAGAAACAATGTCCCAGCAGGGGAATGGTCGCTGCACCCGCAGACGATCCAACAGCTGTGGGAGACATTCGGCAGAGCGCAAGTGGACCTGTTCGCTTCCCAAGAGAACGCTCACTGTCCGAGCTTTTTCTCCAAGAGCAGGGATGCGCTGGCCCACGTATGGCCCCTCTATGCTTTTCCCCCCACCTCGCTCCTGCCTCAAGTGCTGGAACGAATCAGGGAAAACGGATGCCCATTGCTGCTCGTGGCTCCGCTCTGCACGAACCAGATTTGGTTCCCAGTCCTAATGCGGCTGACCAGCACTCCCCTGTGGCCAATACCGGTGAGGAGAGACCTCCTCTCTCAGGCAAAGGGCTCGATTTGGCATCCTCGCCCGGAATTATGGTCCCTACATGGATGGGCCATCAATGGGCACCCGCTAACCTCCCGGAGGGAGTGTTAAACACGATCACGCAGGCTAGAGCCCCGTCTACTAGACGGCTCTATTCCTCGAAATGGTCAGTGTTCTCTGCCTGGTGTCAAGCTCAGGGCTTTTCACCCGTAGACTGCGGGGTCACGGAAGTGCTCTCCTTCCTTCAGGAGCTGTTGGATAAGGGCAGAACCCCATCCACGCTCAAAGTATACGTGGCGGCCATAGCGGCATTTGCAAAACCGACGTCTGGCCAGTCACTGGGGAAAAACGACCTGGTCGTGCGATTCCTCAGGGGAGCTCGGAAACTGAATCCTCCCAGACCCCCCTCAGTCCCTGTGTGGGACCTTTCTACGGTTTTGGAAGCCATGAAAGGTGCCCTATTCGAGCCAATCCATTTGTCAGACATGAAACATCTGTCTTTCAAAACGGTGTTTCTTATGGCTCTCGCTTCAGTGAAGCGATTGGGGACTTACAAGCGCTCTCAGTAAGCGCGTCATGTATGGAGTTTGGGCCTAATGACTCAAAAGTCATACTCAAACCAAGGCATGGGTACGTGCCCAAATCCCTCAACACACCGTTCAGGGCCCAGGTTATTTCCCTGTGCGCCCTCCCGGTTCATGATGAGGAGGAGGATGCGAGTCTCCTTTGCCCTGTCAGGGCACTGAGAGCTTATGTATCCCACTCGTCTGTCTTCAGACATACCGAGCAGCTCTTTGTTTTGTTCGGCAGACGCTCCAAGGGACTGGCCGGATCAAAACAGAGCCTATCCAGATGGATAGTCGATGCCATAACGCTGGCTTACACTTCTAAGGGCCTGCAGTGTCCTTTGGGTGTCAGAGCGCACTCCACGAGAGGCGTGGCCTCGTCGTGGGCGTGGTCTAGCGGGATTTCCTTGCAAGATATCTGTATGGCGGCAGGCTGGGCCTCGCCGTCTACACTTATAAGGTTTTATAACCTAGAGGTTATATCTCGTGGAAAATAGGTTTTCCCCATAGCGTAAGATATTACGCAGTACTCGTTCCCTCTCTAGAGAGAACCGAGGTTACGTTAGTAACCGAGTACGTTCTCTTGGCCTTTGGAATTAAAATATCCCATATCATCACATTCCCTTCACCATACCTAGAGATTGGCTTGGTTTTATTTCAGTTAGCCTAATAGCTGGTTTGATTTGCATTGAGAGATGATCTTATGGAAAGTACCCCATGCCAATCTCTAGGTATGGTGAAGGGTGTGTGATGATGTGGGGATATTTTAATCCCAAATAATAATAACAATAGCCAATAGCATGCGGCCTATAAATCGTTAAAAAGGAACACTTCAGTACACACACTAGAGAAAAATATATGGATATGTTACTTCAAATGTTTCCATTCGTTACAAACACAGTATTTAACAGTAAACATGGTTCTAAACATTATAATATTCACCATATTAGAGTAAACACTGATACTAGCCTAACATTACTTCTATATCATGCTGTTTTATTATCAAACATAAAAACATCCTTGTGTCGTACATACATAATTTCGCATTGAAAGGTAGCCTGCCAGTTCATATTTAAACATTTTTCCGTCGATTTCATAAATTTTAGTCTAGCAACATTTCAACTGCAATGTTAAGTTTATGCAACAATAACACTAACTAATATAATATATAATACATTTCTTACCTTAAATCTTTCTTGTCTTCAATCGCGTTCTTCTTCTTCTTCTGAGGTAAATCCAATGTAAGCTCACAGCGTGTCTTCCAAACTCGATGAAAAGCAGAGGACTGGTGAAGTTTGGTGCTTTGTTTTTGAGGTAATGAGCGCGTTCGCATTCCTTCACGTGGAGATTTGCATATCAATCTCTTTTGCGCGTGTGGGCGTGGTCAAATTAAAACTAATGAGCAAGCGTTTGAGAAACTGGACATCTTGTTGGTTTTATACAAATTACTTAAACAGAGAAAATTTGTTTTCGTTTTGAATCAGATCATTTAAAAGTACACACTTAAACACTTAGCTCATGCCTGGGTGAATAGTATTCCTGAGTTTTGTTTCAATTTGTAGACGTGTTTAAGAAAAAAAAGTTCACCGAGATGGAGAGGCAGAAAGCACACCCTATTTATTTTCTTTATTTTACAAAAGCACAATGTTTTGTTTTGATTGTAAGTGGACACACAAAAGTAGACATATCACAGATAATTTTTTCATATTTATTTTTTCTGTATGGTCATAAATGACGGAGTAATTTAAGTCTATTGTGCTACTATGTGAAGAAAATCCAGCAAAACGTGCCGGCGCGTTTGCAGACCCCCGAGGGGTCTAAAAAACATGGAGCTAAAAAAACATGGACATTGCATAAATAATAACATAATAATACATACGTAATAGCTAATAAAGTAGGGGAGTGTCTTTTATATTACTACTACTACATAATAATAATTTATTACATTTAACACTTTACATATCAAACAAATCTCCTCGACCACCACCAATGTGCAGCATCCATCTGGATGATGTGACGGCAGCCATGTTGTGCCAGAACACACATCACACACCAGCTTATTGGTGGAGAGGAGACAAAATGATTAAGCCAATCAGCATATATAGGGGATCAGTGTAACAAAGTCCACTGAGGTGAGTTGCAGTGAGAACTCATGTGCAGCTTTATTCAAATACACGTTACCAAAATAATCAAGTACTTGGCTTGAAGACTTGACTTAAACATGAACATGACACATAACACTCACTAACAGTAGGTTACAACAATAAAGTTAGACAAGAGACAATGGTAATATGAGGGTTATTTATACACAAAGACTAATCACATAACAAGCAACACCTGGAAGCAATCAGATATTTAGCCAATGACAAACAGAGCAGAGTATCACATGACAAGACAAACCAATGAGAACATCTCACAACACATGAACCAAAGGAGGCACATTACAAGATCACATGAGTGCAATTACATGATTAAAACACAAGACAAACCAAGATACAAAGGAACCATGACTACAAAATAAAATACATGAAACAAAACCAAAACTAGACATGACAGATCCCCCCTCTATAGGTGGCTCCTGATGCCTTAACGGAACACCCACCCCAAACGTTAACGTCTCATCCAAAGGATGGTGCTTATTACAGTACAGTGTCCCTATCACTATAATACTGGGGCATTAGAACCCACACAGACTACAGGGTGAGCACCCCCTGCTGTCCTTACTAACCCCTCTTCTAGCAGCAACCTAGTTCCCTTTCAAGGAAACTCACGTTGCTTCGAGAATTGATGCTGTGGGAACGCTCTGAGTGATTGTGTCGTGAAGCATGTGTGAAATTAGTCCAGTGGTGTGGTGGTAAGTGGGTGACGTTATGACCAGGAAGCTATAAAGCGCATCCAGACCAACAATGTCAGCTTATGTGCATTCACAAGTGCTCGGTGTGAAATTGTCTTGATTTAAGAGTTTTTCGATATTTGGACTGGAAACAAGACAAAAATACTAAGTAAGAAAAGCATTTTTTGCAGTGTCTATTTATTGTTTGTTTGTCCCACGCATATATAAAAAGACAGGAGTATAATGGCGAGCAAACAGCATTTTGAATCATGTGTTCTTCCCTGCCCTCACTACACAATTTATTGTTTGTTTGGAAGGAGCATGCACGTCAGCTCTCGTGACTGTGTTCTTTCATAAAATTTCCTGACGTGTAAAGAAAAGCATGCACTATCGGGAGTTTTAGCTCCACTCCTGTTGTTTTTTTTCTCGAGGAATAAAGTCTTATGCAAGTGGCTCGTATCTCGCGTTTGCCGAGGTAGTGCGTGGATTAGGAGTCTGCAATAAGTATCTAGTGGCTCAGATCTCGAGTCTGCCGAGGCGAGACAGGTCTGCAGACTACAATAAAGATTCTCGTGGCTCAGATCTCGCGTCTGCCGAGGCAACGCATAGATCAACGGGTCTGCAATAAATAATCTAGTGGCTCGGATCTCGAGTCTGCTGAGGCGACACAGGTCTGCAGACTACAACAAAGATTTGTTGCTCGGATCTCTCGTCTGCCGAGGCGGCGCATTGATTACGGGTCTGCAGACTGCAATAAATAATCTAGTGGCACGGATGTCGCATTTTCCAACGCGTAGATCGCTGGTCTGCAATAAAGAATCGTGGAAACTACTTCCAAATATATCTCAATGGGTCCTGCACACAGGGGGGTTCTTTCCACAGTGGTAGGTCCCGTGCAGGCTTTGGTTTTAGAACAGGAGGTAAAAGGTTTGCCAGGGAAGGGGGCCATAGAACATGTTTCTCACCCTGACAGAGAGTCCAGGTTTAAAGCCGGTACCCTGACAGAGAGTCCAGGTTTAAAGCCGGTATTCTATAATTCCTGAGAAGGATCGGGGGTTGCGTCCTATTTTAGATCTGCAATCCGTGTCGAATCTTGGCACAAACAGATCCGAGGACTGGTTTGTCACTATAGACCTTTAGGTCACATACTTACATTTTCCATCCTTCCTCAACTCAGGAAGTTCCTCAGGGCAAAGCACACCAGTATTGGGTCATTTTTGACTCAATTTTAAGCATATGGCATTTTGGCAACGAGATGTCGTCCTCGCCTACATGAAAATATTGGGGGTTAATAATAATAATATTTTTTATTTATATAGCGCTTTTCCAATACCCAAGGTTGCTTTACAAAGATAGGTTAAGGAACAGAACTGAATAAACATCAACAACATCAAAGCACAATACAGAAATTCACTCACTGTCAAACAGTTTCAAAACTGTTAGGTCTGATGGCAGCGCTTCCAACAGGATACCTTTTGGCCTGCTGAACATGAGACCTTTGCAGTGTTGGCTCAAGACCAAGGGGTTTCCCTGAGGGGCAACCCGTTCCACATGATCAAGCTTACAAACAGGTGCTTCGTACTTTGGTTATGTGGAAGAAGCCTTGGTTCTTGTCCCAGGATCCTGTGCTGGGTGCACATTGTCACCGCGTAACACTGACGACGGATGCTTCCCTCAAAGGCTGAGGAGCGATCATGGATGGTCACTCAGGTCAAGGTCTGTGGAGGGGTCATCATCTTTCTTAGCACTTAATTGCCTGGTGATGCTGGCTCAGGCTCTACATCCAGATTCAGGGAGCAGACATCCTGTCAAGGCAGGGGCTGAGGCCCGGGAAATGGAGACTTCACCCTGAGGTGGTGGAGCTCATATCGAGGTGCAGACGTGGCAGAGGCTGATCGTTCTACTCCCGGGAGTTCTGGAGAGCAGAGTTATGGAAGTGTGGGTTTGGCTTCTGATGGTTACCAACTCATAGACTCAGGTCTCTCAACTAAGGTTGTTGAGATCACGTTCACTCCAGAGCTCCCTGCACAAAGAAACTGGTGGAAATCATTAGCTGGATCCAGTTAACTGCCAGGTTGGTTCAGTGGTGGAATTTCTGCAAGATGGATTCTCCACAGGGTTATCCCCCTCCACTCTAAAGGTTGATGTGGTGGCCTTAGCTGCTCACCACACACCTTTGGGTGGTGTCTTTGGGCATAAACCCGTTTGTGTTTCCTTCGTGGTGCGTTGGATCAGGAGGAGTATGGTGGCTTTGTAAGCCTTATAATAGGGTATCCCTGCAAGATGTGTGTGATGCGGTGGGCGGATCCTCTCCGCACACATTTGTCAGGTTTTAAAACCTAGATTTGGGCTTCAGCCCTGGGTCCCAGGTGCTTCTGTCTTAGTTGTGCTCACCTGATTTCACACAAGACAAGCACTGGTCAGTACGACGGGGTGGGTATTAACGTTCCCTCAGCGTCAATTCTCGATTCAGCGCGAGTTCCCTGCCATGCCTTACTTCCGGTGTGTCTGTGATGGACTTGCTTTGGCCTATCAAAAGCTGACATTGTTTGGTCTGGGTGCGCTTTACAGATTCCTGGTTATGACGTCACCCGCCTACCGACACACTATTGGATTGTTTTCACACGTGCTTCATGATTCAATCACGCAGAACGTTCCCATCAATTCTCAACGCAGCGTCTCATTCCCTTTTCATGGAACTTAGGTTACAGTTAACTGAGACGTTTTCCTAGGAGGTTACCAGCCTCAACCCTGCTTAGCTCTAGTGGGCAACCAGTCTTGGGCTACAATGTGATAGCTGCTAGATTTTACCCAGCCAATGTACATGCAATTTTTTTTAAATTAGATAGAGACACAAGTTACTCTTTTTGTGATGCCCCCTGGTGAAACTGCACTTGAAATATTTTTTGTCCATATACATAATTATACACAACTCAAACTATACAAACACAGACTCAGGAAACAAGAATCAGGAACAGAAGAACCAGCAAACAACATTAAGGACCCACAAAGACTGAACTAGACACACAGGCTTAAATACAAGAGTAAATGAGCTAACAAGATAACAAAAGGGTGTGGTTAATAGGAAACACCTGTGACAGACTAATAGACATAATGGGGAGCTGCTGAACATGAAACAAGACAGAAACACAGACTAGATTTGTGACATGCATGAAACACGACAGAAACACAGACTAGATTGTGACAAACATGAAACCAGACAGAAACACAGACTAGCCTTGTGACATAACCTCCCCCTTAAAGAGCGGATCCCAGACGCTCTTCAGAATATAGTCCAGGGTGGTGGTAAAACAGAGGCGTTCTTGGGGGAGGTGGGAGGGCCAGGTCAATGGAGCAAACTGTGCGGGCAGGCAGGGCAGAGCATGCCGTATATGCGACCAGGGCGAACAGTTCAGGAACAGCCTCGGGAGCGCCCTCCACAGCATGCTCAGGGACAGACTCGAGTTCGCCCTCCTGGGCAACCCCTTGCGTGCTTCTGGACCAACTCGGGAGCGCCCACCGCGGTGTGCTCAGGAACAACCTCCTCCTCCGCGGGTTCCAGGACAGCTTCCTCCACAGCGGGTTCAGGGACAGCTTCCTCCGCAGCGGCCTCAGGGATAGCTTCCTCCGCAGCGGGTTCAGGGACAGCTTCCTCCACAGCGGCTTCAGGGACAGCTTCCTTCGCAGCGGCCTCAGGGATAGCTTCCTCCGCAGCGGGTTCAGGGACAGCTTCCTCCGCAGCGGCCTCAGGGAAAACTTCCTCCGCAGCAGGTTCATGGACAGTCTCCTCCTCCGCGGCCTCAGGGACAGCTTCCTCCGCAGCGGGTTCAGGGACAGTCTCCTGCGCAGCGGCCTCAGGGACA
Source organism: Gila orcuttii (assembly GCA_026230005.1). NCBI lineage: Eukaryota > Metazoa > Chordata > Actinopteri > Cypriniformes > Leuciscidae > Gila > Gila orcuttii. The sequence continues at coordinate 12,299,269 of JAPDVR010000017.1, forward strand.
GCTTCCTCCGCAGCGGGTTCAGGGACAGTCTCCTCCGCAGCGGCCTCAGGGACAGCTTCCTCCGCAGCAGGCTCAGGCAACTCGGGAGCACAAACCCTTCACACAAACGCGGTGGGCATGACATGAACTATGACAGGCTTCATGAGTAGTGTGAGCTTGTGGGGTTCCTCACTTGCAAAGCCCACCGTAAATGGCGAACCACTCAATAAAAGTGTGTTTTTTCTAAAGAAAAAGAAATTTAATCATGTTTCAAAACCATGGCTTAATGATAATGTTCGTTCACTCAGACAGACCTGTAGAAGGGCTGAACGCAGGTGGAGTAAGGACAGACTACATGTTTCTTATGAAATTTTAAAGAATTCCCTTGCTGCATGTCAGCAAGCTGCTCAAGCTGCTAAAAATCACTACTTTTCTGAGCTGATTAGAATCAACAGTATCAGGCCCAATGTTTTATTTTCAATAATTGACTCTGCTCTAAATTCCACTACAAATCTGTTCCCAGAGATTTCTGATTCTCTCTGAGAAGATTTTGCAACATACTTTAATGAGAAGATCTCAACGATCAGATCTCAAATGTCGCTGTCTATTTATATGCCACTTGAAGTTCCTATATGTTCTTCTACATCAGTGGTGTCAAACTCAATTCCTGGAGGGCCAGAGCTTTGCACAGTTTAGCTCCAACCAGCTCAAACTCACACCTGCAAGGAAGGTTCTAGCAATCCTGAAGACCTTGATTAGCTGGATCAGGTGTGTTTGATTAGGGTTGGAGCAAAACTTTGCAGAGCTCTGGCCCTCCAGGAATTGAGTTTGACACCACTGTTCTACATGGTCTGTCTTTGAACCTGTTTCCCTTGACTCTTTGGTTGAAATTGTTTCAACTTTAAAAACTACTAGCTGTTTTCAAGATGTGATTCCTACTAAGTTTTTTAAGCAGGTTCTATGTGCTATCGGTTCGGATTTGTTGTCATTTATCAACAAATGTCTCTGTACTGGGGTTGTTCCAAACAGCCTGAAACACGCCCCGGTCTTGCCGAAACTTAAAAGACCTAGTTTGGATCCATCAATTTTAAGCAACTATCGCCCAATTTCAAATTGACCCTTTATTTCAAAAATTTTAGAAAAAGTGGTTTTGAGCCAACTCCAGTCTTTTTTAACTGATAGTCAGATTTACGAGAAATTTCAGTCTGGTTTTAAACTACGTCATAGTACAGAATCTGCACTTCTACGAGTCATGAATGACATTTTGCTCAGTACTGATACAGGGCAATCAGTGGCTCTGGTCCTGTTGGACCTCAGCTCTGCTTTTGACCTGGTCGCCCATTATATTTTAATCTCTCGCCTTGAAGCATCTACAGGTTTTAGGGGCATGGTGTTGGAATGGTTCCGCTCATATTTGTTTAACAGAAGCTATTCTGTTCGCATTGGGAAACAGTGCTCATCCAAAATGAAACTTGGGTCCGGCGTTCCGCAGGGTTCTATCTTTGGGCCAGAACTATTTAACCCTCTGGGGTCGGCGGTATCGCCGGCGATACCAGCTCACTTTTTTCCTTATCAGTGCAAAAGAGACTCAAATTACTCTGTTGATTTTGATTTTACATATTTGTGTTATACATCATTCGATCCTGTTAAGTGTCCATTTTTTTTGTGTATACTCACAAATATAAACAAAGTATTGTGCTTTTAGTCAAATAAAGAAAAATAAACATGATGCTAGTTTTGCCTTGTCTCTGTCAGTGAAGTCCATTCTGAAACGCGTCCGAAAATTAACTGTGATTCCGCGAATACTTGTCATACAGGCACGAGTGTTTTTCCATAATGAAGCTTGAACTCTCTTCTTTTAAATGAATTAATTTATATAAAAAATCAAATATTCTCAGTTTATGTAATCTGTATGAAAAGATAGAGATATCAGTATTTTTCTTTCCAGCTCATTATACCTCATTACGCGTTAATGTGCCACACCCACGGAGAGCGCGTGGTATTCAAACGCAAATGATCTAAGGCAAGCCATGCAAACATGCCAACGCCCACCAGCTGGATTATAAAATCATGTTTAGTAAAAGTTTCTTAATACCGCTGTGAACACAGCGTATCCCTACCCTGTGAGGAATAATACTATCTAATAACCCTGGAAAATGTGCTGGTAGTTTCATTTCGAGGAGCAACGGATCCAGCTGATGTAGTAAGTCATTTATTCTTAAGTGCTTTGTTCTAATCGCGATATTGAATAGTGTCTATAAACCACAAAAAGACTGTTTAAATATGAATTGCGTGTCTGTGTGTAGGCTAAATGATGAATGAACGGCACAGGCGCAAGCGCTTTGTTTACTTCAGTTATAGAGCGCTTGTCTGTGCTGTTCATTCACTCTCGCACCTAAATTAGTAAACATGTTATTAAAGTTACATGAACACATCCAAACTATATTGCTATAGCCTACTAAGATGAGTAAAAATAGACTGAAATATGTTGAAATAAAATGTCTGTATAAGCAACAAACTACAAATTAACATGTATATGCTAATATATCAAACACAATATGTTACAGACTAAATATGAATGTTTAGACAAGATTTTGTGATTTGTTTTGGATAGATTATAAAGTTTTGACTGTAAAAAAAGACTACTGTCACATTAAATAGGTAAGCTTTTGTTCACCAATTTCTGCTCATGTTAAATATACTATAGTATGATGTTTTGTCAAAAATAAAGTAGGTATATTGAATTATCAACTAAGATGTTATTATAGTGTTTGTTCCAATATTCAAACTAATGAATCCTTACCTTTTTTAATACGTATGATAAAATGTATACTTTTTACAAAGAAAGAATACACTTGAAATATTGTTAAAATTGTAATTGTTGTTGTAATTGTAACCTATTTGTAATTGGTTACAATTTTCTAATTGTAAAATATGTATATATAGATAATTTCTTTTGTCCTTGCATTCTTTGGGACCCTGTGACACACCTGTGTGAAAGGGCTAATTAATATGCAGCTCATTATGTATGTGGCACATTATCCGGCCTTTGTCTTCTCAGGTGTGAACACGCCTCCACTCATATTGCCTTTCCAAACAAAAGGTGTCTTATAAAATTTAAATCAATGTATTGTTTTGTGTAAATGATTAGGCAGGATGATTTTCAGATCATTTTGAAGCAAAAACTCTAGGCAACAATGCCCATTAGTCAAAAGTCTTGTGGACACATATTTAGTATGTGTTTTGTGGCCTTATTTCAGACACTTTAAGTTCTAGTTTTTTCAATAACCATGCATAAACAATATTCTCTCAAAAATACAAACATGTACATACATGTTGCTCACATATTACGGTAGCCCCGTTTGTGCTATATAGAGTGAATTTACACCTTTGCCATTACCATGTTTATAAATAACTGAAAAAAGCACAAATGTCAGAGCATGTCAGAACACCTACAGGACCCAGAAAACCCCTCAGACCCCAGAGGGTAAATGTATATGTTACCTCTGGGTTCTATTTTAACTAAACATGGGGTTTCTTTTCACCTGTATGCCGATAATACCCAAATTTACTTGCCCCTAAAACGTGATGACAAGTCTGCCTTAAAGCCACTACTGGACTGTATAGATGAACTGAAACTATGGCTTACTGATAACTTTTTGAGTCTGAATGAAAACAAGATGGAAATTATCCTGTTTGGCCCCAGTGATCGTAGTACACATGCTTGTGACCTTCAAACGTTGGCACCTTACAGTACCACCTGTATTCGGAATCTGGGGGTCAGGATTGATAACAACATTAACCTTGAAAAACAGATAAGTGCTGTGGTAAAATCCTGCTTCTTTCATCTTCGTCTCTTAGCTAAGTTTAAGCCATTTTTTTCTGGTAAACACTTTGAGATAGCTATGCATGCATTTTTAACATCCAGATTGGACTATTGTAATTCTTTATATATTGGAGTTCCTCAGAAACATATCACCCGTCTACAATTAGTCCAAAATGTAGCTGCACGCGTCCTCAAAGGAAATCGTAAATTTGAACATATTACTCCGGTTCTGATCTCGCTTCACTGGCTACCGATTAAATTTCGAATAGATTTTAAAGTCTTGCTTTTTGTTTTTAAATCTTTACAGAATTTAGCTCCCCAGTACCTATCTGAACTGCTTCACCCAGAATTTAAGTCAAGATCACTAAGATCGGGGAATTCGAACTTACTTTCTGTCCCCAAGACCAGATTAAAAAGTAGGGGTGATCGTGCTTTCGCAGTTTATGGACCCAAGCTATGGAATAGCCTACCCTCAAATATCAGATCTGCCCAAACTCTGACACTTTTTAAAACTTCTCTGAAAACGCACCTTTTTTCATTAGCTTTCAATGTACCTTGATGTGTCCGTCTTTTCTCTAACGTGTAGTTGTTGGTTTCGTGCATGTATTGTCTACCCTTTTTATTGCTTTAAGCACTTTGGTCAACGTCAGTTGTTTTTAAATGTGCTATACAAATAAAATTGTATTGTATATTGTATTGTATAAAAGGGCGAACCCAATATATTGTGCCAGAGTGTAATGTGGGGTATCGTGAGGCATGAGGAAATACAGAAACTTATTAAGTCCCCGGCCAAACATGTCCTTTAAGTCTGTGTCATTAAAGTTCACCCCATGGCAAAAACTCAAATTCTCACATAATCCTCGATCAGGCGTTTATCCTGGCGGAGGTGGAAGCGACAATCTGCTGGATCCAAGGTGAAGTGGGTCCTTCTGTCACGTGAGGTTGAAGCAGACGAGGTAGTAGGATCCATTTGCAGATCGACTTTATTTACACAACTTAAACTATACAAATACAGACTCAGGAAACAACATTAAGGACCCACAAAGACTGAACTAGACACACAGGCTTAAATACAAGGGTAAATGAGCTAACAAGATAACAAGAGGGTGTGGCTAATAGGAAACACCTGTGACAGACTAATAAACATAACGGGGAGCTGCTAAACATGAAACAAGACAGAAACACAGACTAGACTTGTGACATGCATGAAACACATTTACATTACATTTATTTACATTTATTCATTTAGCAGACGCTTTTATCCAAAGCGACTTACAAATGAGAACAATAGAAGCAAGGGTAAAATACAAACACGACAGAAACACAGACTAGTGTCACAGGCCGGGGTGGCCCCCGTATCACACACCACCCCTATGAAGCGTACCACCTCGAGGAGTTACCCAAAGACACCACGAGACCAGGCAAGGTAATCAGTATAAAACGTTGTATTTTATTGAATTAAAATAGGCTAAATCCTAGACTAAAAACAGGCTGGTCCGACTCTCTTCTTCGTCAGGCTGCGTAGAAAGTTCACAAAGCGGTTCCTCTTCAGACAGCCAGAGGTAAGTAATGGAGCAGACACTGGTAAGGAATTCACACAGATGTTCCTCTTCGGGCAGCCAGAGGTAAGTAATGGAGCGGGCACTGGTACAGGGTTCATACAGCAATTCCTCTTCGGACAGCCAGAGGCAAGTAATGGAGCAGACACTGGTAAGGAATTCACCCAGCGGTTCCTCTTCGGACAGCCAGAGGTGAGTAACGGAGCAGACACTGGTAAGGAATTCACACAGCAGTTCCTCTTCGGACAGCCAGAGGTAAGTAATGGAGCAGACACTGGTAAGGAATTCACACAGCGGTTCCTCTTCGGACAGCCAGAGGTGAGTAGTGGAGCAGACACTGGTAAGGAATTCACACAGCGGTTCCTCTTCGGACAGCCAGAGTTGAGTAATGGAGCAGACTCTGGAAAGGGATTCACAAGGCGATTCATCTTCGGACAGCCAGAGGTAAGTAATGGAGCAGACACTGGTAAGGAATTCACACAGCGGTTCCTCTTCGGACAGCCAGAGGTGAGTAATGGAGCAGACACTGGTAAGGAATTCACACAGAGGTTCCTCTTCGGGCAGCCAGAGGCAAGTAATGGAGCGGGCACTGGTACAGGGTTCATACAGCGATTCCTCTTCGGACAGTCAGAGGCAAGTAATGTAACGGACACTGGTACAGGGTTCACGCAGCGATTCCTCTTCGGACAGCCAGAGGTAAGTAATGGAGCAGACACTGGTAAGGAATTCACACAGCGGTTCCTCTTCGGACAGCCAGAGGTGAGTAATGGAGCAGACTCTGGAAAGGGATTCACAAGGCGATTCATCTTCGGACAGCCAGAGGTAAGTAATGGAGCAGACACTGGTAAGGAATTCACACAGCGGTTCCTCTTCGGACAGCCAGAGGTGAGTAATGGAGCAGACACTGGTAAGGAATTCACACAGAGGTTCCTCTTCGGGCAGCCAGAGGCAAGTAATGGAGCGGGCACTGGTACAGGGTTCATACAGCGATTCCTCTTCGGACAGCCAGAGGCAAGTAATGTAACGGACACTGGTACAGGGTTCACGCAGCGATTCCTCTTCGGACAGCCAGAGGTAAGTAATGGAGCAGACACTGGTAAGGAATTCACACAGCGGTTCCTCTTCGGACAGCCAGAGGTGAGTAATGGAGCAGACACTGGAAAGGGATTCACAAAGCAGTTCCTCTTCGGCCAGCCAGAGGTAAGTAATGGAGCAGACTCTGGAAAGGGATTCACAAGGCGATTCCTCTTCGGACAGCCAGAGGTGAGTAATGGAGCAGACAGCCAGGGATTCTCTTCAGTGTGAACAGCCCAATAGACAGATAATGCTTTCTCTTCGAGTCAGGGAATCAAACAGCAGTGCATGAATATTCAACAAATCCTCTTCAAATCAGACAGTAATCAGGTACTCACGCCAGGTATCTTCTCCAGTGTGAACGGCTCGATAGACAGATAATGCTTCCTCTTCGAGTCAGGGAATCAAACAGCAGTGCATGAATATTCAACAAATCCTCTTCAGATCAGGCAGAATGGAGCTGCAATCCTGTACAGCATACACTCAACACACAGCAGTTGGTTAGTTTCAATTCGGCACTCGAGACCAACGAGTATGCCAACTGGGGACACAGGCGGACACAAAATTATAATGTCCACACCTGTGCATGCATCAATCACTTCAAATGGTCACACGTGTGCACTTCACACTAAGCACTGCAACTCACAACAACTCACAGTGAATAAGGTCTCCACTCGCGGCCCCAGCCGTGTCCCTCCTCTCAATTTGACGAAACGGTACATCCAAAACTGTGTGGGAAGTGTACTATAAACACAACTGGCATTGGAGGCTTCAAACCAGATTTCAATAGACTCCGGGGCAGTTTCACCAAACTGTTGTATACAGCGGGTACTGAAGGCATTAGATTTCCTAATAAGAATTATAGATGACACTTAACTGCTTGACGAAGTAACATAAACCCACCTCCTCTCTTCCTCTGTTAATATTATCTCCCTTTATCAATCCAGATCCATCAAACCGCTGATTTTAGGCTCCTTCTTCATAATGTGCAGTCTCTCCCCGCTCTGTGTGACGTCCTCTCTCCACACAAACATGTCCTTTTATAATCCCCCTCGCGAATACATGTCTCTCTCGCAGCTCAATCTCCGCTCGTTACACAGCTGACGCTCATTTCCCCATTTGCTAAGTTTGGACTGTTTACATGGAACGACCTGGAACCGGCCTGGTGTTACATCGAAATTGCCCCCACATGGAAACAACATTGAATAAAATAGTTCCGCTTCACGTGACACTAGCCTTGTGACAACCACAAGTTCAGTTCCATCATCTTTCCTTGCCCTCACAAGACTTTAAACATTGTACTTTAGGGTTTGAACCACTGATCTATATAAATGACTGGATTGCTCATTGCGTTCTAAACTGCCAACAGACGGGGAAGCCACCGGATGTGTTGGAGCGGCCATCTTACGATTCCCTACAACAGAGGGCATCATTGACTTACAGCCAAAACATTGACCTAAAATCACCTGAATTGCAGCGTATCAGTTGCACATGAATAGTTTTTAAGATAAATTAATGTACATGAATTGATACTTCGAATGTTATCTGAAATGTTTATGGTCTTTTCGGGCAGGATAAGTGATATATAGAAATCGTTAAGATAAAGTCTACTAACACACTACTGACACAGGTTACTGAACTAACACAAAATAGATTTCTTTGTACGTAATTATGCAGGAAATATTAATCATGAACATGTATTAGCAGAAATTTATTCAAATATGAATTAAATATTACAATACATTCAATCCCCTTTTACTAAACTGCACTCTGTTATACTGAAAATGATTACCATGGAAATAAAGCTTAATGTCTTTAAATAATTATGCATTCAGCGTTTTTTTTTATTTATAATTCTCCATTTTCTCTCTTTTTGTTGACCAACATCCACTTCATATACTTGGAGATCTTGGAAACCATTAAAAAGCCACAGGTCAGCTAAAATTGTATGGCTTTTTAGTAGCATGACAGTTTAATAGCACAGTTTAGTAGCATAATTTACAGTTATACAAATAATTATATAACACAAGTAATAACATAAATATATATTATATAACACAAAATAATTACATAACCACAGTGAATAACTGTACATGGCGAATTAAGTTGTATGCGCATGCCTTACAAAGGATAAATCTGTATTCAGATTTCAGAAGAATCATTTTGACATTTGTAATACAAATTTTGAGGTGTCTCATCCATCAGCTGAACTGATATTCACTACTGTAATGAAGATGAACGTAACTTCAACTTCAGGGGAAATTCCAGACTATAAACAAATAACCATTTAAATGTTTTTGACGTTTGCATTGTAAGAATGTACGGGCAGACTTCAGGTATATAAACACTGACTCATTAGGCAATGTTTTCTTATTAAAATCAGATGATTTCCTATTAATTTAAATTAAATGTGATGGAATTCTGGCTTCACATTTTATGATATCATGAGCAATCCAGTCATCAGCGGTCTGAACCATGGTGTGTTTGTGTCATCAAAATGAGTACCTCTGTGAGTACTTGCAGCCATTGTTTACCACTGCTAGGTAACAATCCACTGTGCTATTAAAGTATTTGTCCTTTTAGATTTATCTCTAAATCTTTACACCCACAGAATGGCCCTTGACTAAGTCTGCCATGATTGCATTACAAGAGATGCAAAGAATGCAAATTTACTTAGCAATTTACTTAGGTCACCATAAAACGCTCAAGTGTGAAAGCCTCTAAGTCTTTAAGGCGCTGTACCGAATCTCCTCAGCTTTTGTGGTCCATATATCTCCACACCCATAAATATACTCAATATGAGCAATTGTGCAAACTAACATTCTGGTAAAAAAAAGAAATATATATATATATATATATATATATATATATATATATATATATATATATATATATATATATTCTGCTTGAAATCAATTTATCCTAATAATCCAATATATATGCTAATTTTATATATTTCCTAAATAATTATTAGCACAATATGTCCATCAGTGGTATTCAAACATTGGTTATTTTTATTCCAAGCAAACCTGTGATAAATATTACAGAAGTCTGCATAAATAATAACTTTATTTATTATAAATAATAAGAGGGGGGGGGGGGATCACAACAATAAACAAAACAATTCTCAGGAGCAATTTTTGAATTGTACTTGCAGCTTACATAAAGGGATAGTTGTTTAAATATGAGTTAGGTTCATAGGTTCACTGTGTCAAGTTTCAGTGTGTTATGAGTTCTGTTTTGTGATCTGGTTTCCCCTGTCTTTTGTGATTTTGGTTCAGTCCTGTTAGTTTTCCCGCTCTGTCTTATTAGCTATTCCCTTCACCTGTGTTCAGTTAATCATCCTATTAGTCCCTGTTCATTTAAGCCCTGTGTTTTCCCTCAGTGTTTGTTGGTCGTCGTCGATGTAAGGTTGTGTGTTTTTGAAGTCCTGGAGTTTCCTTTGTTTCTGTCTGTTCCTGTAAGTTTAGTTTGTAAATAAATCAACTATACTTCAGTTCCCGTGTCCTCGTCTTCAGCATCCTGCACAAACCCTGACAGAACGACCAACCCTTACAAAAAAAGAAAAGAAGAGAAACGAAGATGAGCCAGAGGAGATGTCACCGTACGAAAAAGGTGAAACCAATTCACACACCTATCCTCTTTCAAGAGGAGCGCTCACTTGAAGAATATGCGGGTCTTTACTTAGATCTCTATGATGACATGTCGTTGGAGGAAGAGGAACTTACAGAGTTTCTGGGGTGGATTGAAGGACCCTCTGGCCCAGCTACTTCTGGTAGAGAGTCTCGACCAGTCTTTCCTGGAGTTTGTTGATCACACGCTATGGGTATGTTGATCCAACTACCACGTGGAAGATCTCCCACTCCAGCCATTTCCAAGTCCGGTATGCCCTGAGCCCGTCGCCTGATCGCCAGCGCCTGAGCCCGTCGCCTGCCCGCCAACGCCTGAGCCCATCACCTGCCCGCCAGAGACCGAGCACACCACACGTGAGTCCACACGAGAAAACACAGCGCTGATTGTGAATCTGCGACGATTCTGTGTGTGTGGGCTACACGCACATCAGCTCTGGCCCATGAGTCCAGTTCCAAGTCCCATGATGTGCTGGCCCCGTCCAGTTCCGAGTCCCATGATGTGCTGGCCCCGTCCAGTTCCGAGTCCCATGATGTGCTGGCCCCGTCCAGTTCCGAATCCCATGATGTGCTGGCCCAGTCCAGTTCCGAGTCCCATGATGTGCTGGCCCCGTCCAGTTCTGAGTCCCATGATGTGCTGGCCCCGTCCAGTTCCTAGTCCCATGATGTGCTCGTCCTGTCCAGTCCTGTGCCAGAGCCCGCTGATCCTGCGCCAGAGCCCGCTGATCCTGCGCCAGAGCCCGCTGATCCTGCGCCAGAGCCCGCTGATCCTGCGCCAGAGCCCGCTGATCCTGCGCCAGAGCCCGCTGATCCTGCGCCAGAGCCCGCTGATCCTGCGCCAGAGCCCGCTGATCCTGCGCCAGAGCCCGCTGATCCTGCGCCAGAGCCCGCTGAACCTGCGCCAGAGCCCGCTGAACCTGCGCCAGAGCCCGCTGAACCTGCGCCAGAGCCCGCTGAACCTGCGCCAGAGCCCGCTGAACCTGCGCCAGAGCCCGCTGAACCTGCGCCAGAGCCCGCTGATCCTGCGCCAGAGCCCGCTGATCCTGCGCCAGAGCCCGCTGATCCTGCGCCAGAGCCCGCTGATCCTGCGCCAGAGCCCGCTGATCCTGCGCCAGAGCCCGCTGATCCTGCGCCAGAGCCCGCTGATCCTGCGCCAGAGCCCACTGATTCTGCACCAGAGCCCACTGATCCTCCGCTGGTCCTGCCCAGCCCAAGACCCTCTTTGTTGTCGGATCCCACCTTTCCTGTCAATTTCGCCATTAAAATTTTGGGGGGGCGCCCACCTGAAGGGTCTTCACCGCCATGGCCACCTGAAGAAATATCTCCGCCATGGCCACCCGAAGGGTCCTCACCACCATGGCCACCCGAAGGGTCCTCACCGCCATGGCCGCCCGAAGGGTCCTCACCGCCCTGGACGCCCGAGGGTCCCACAGCTCCGCCCTGGACGCCCGAGGGTCCCACAGCTCCGCCCTGGACGCCCGAGGGTCCCACAGCTCCGCCCTGGACGCCCGAGGGTCCCACAGCTCCGCCCTGGACGCCCGAGGGTCCCACAGCTCCGCCCTGGAAGCCCGAGGGTCCCACAGCTCCGCCTTGGTCACGCCCGCAGCCTGCTCCGCCGTGGCCACGCCCGCAGCCTGCTCCGCCCTGGCCACGCCCGCAGCCTGCTCCGCCCTGGCCACGCCCGCAGCCTGCTCCGCCCTGGCCACGCCCACAGCCTGTTCCACCCCGGTTCCCCGAGCTACCAGCTCCGCCCTGGAGGCTTCCTGTTCCTGTGCCACCACGCCCTCGTCAGCCTCCAGGGCGCCCACCCTCCCACTCCTTTGGATGTTATACGGCGCCAGGACGTGCCTTCAGGGATGGGGGAGGTACTGTCACGTTTCAGTGTGTTATGAGTTGTTTTGTGATCTGGTTTCCCTTGTCTTTTGTGATTTTGGTTCAGTCCTGTTAGTTTTCCCGCTCTGTCTTATTAGCTATTCCCTTCACATGTGTTCAGTGTATCATCCTATTAGTCCCTGTTCATTTAAGCCCTGTGTTTTCCCTCAGTGTTTGTTGGTCGTCGTCGATGTAAGGTTGTGTGTTTTTGAAGTCCTGGAGTTTCCTTTGTTTCTGTCTGTTCCTGTAAGTTTAGTTTGTAAATAAATCAACTATACTTCAGTTCCCGTGTCCTCGTCTTCAGCATCCTGCACAAACTCTGACACACTGCACGGTCATATTATAATTATTAAGGCAAGGCAAGTTTATTTATAAAGCTCATTTCATACATTATGGTAATTCAAAGTGCTTTACACAAAAGGGACTTAAAATAATCACAAAATAAAAGCAAGGAAAATTAAAACAGTTATAATGTTAAAAATATTATAAATATATATAAATATATATATTATAAAAATATAAAGATGATACAGTTATAAAAGGAATTAAAAGAGTAAAAAGATGATACATAGATAAACTTCTCATCTGGCAAAACACTGGTGTATCATATTTAGCACAGCTGCTTGTTCTATTGTGAGATTTTCCCATGTTGATTGTGCTGTGTCTGTGGTGTTCTTTCGGCACGCCTAAGTAATCTATTCAACGTCTCCAATAGATCCAATAGAAGTTTCCCTAAAATCGGACAGGAAGATCTCTAGGAAAGGAATAGATCCAAACAGCACCCCAAAGATTTGTTCGGGGGCTCTAGGACTGACTCCAGTCCGCACCCCACAGAACAGATCTGGTCCCCGACCTCGAGTTTCACATTAAACTCATTACTCTACCATAGACTCGATCAACATGGTTTCATCTCTCAATTTCCCAATTAACATTTCAGAGTAATTTATATTTGTCTCTTACCCAATTCTCAGTGCCGTTTGAGTTCAGTTTAGAATCAAAAAGAGGATGCAAAAAAAAAAAAAAAACAATACAGTGTAATCAGTCGGACGTACAGTGGCCAGTACTCATTCAGTAAAAGCACAGCTAAACCGATGTGTTTTGAGTCTGGATTTGAATGTGACTACTGTAGAAGCACATCTGATCTCTTCTGGAAGGCCGCACCGCTTGCCAGCTCGATAACCCTGCACTGCCTCCTCCTCGTCCTTCAATCTCTGTCAGCCCTTTAGCACCAGAACCCATGGACATCAGTTTAACACATTTAGCTGCTGTCAAACTTCAACGTCGCATCCACAATAATCTGTGTCTCTACTGTGGGACAGCCGGTCACCTGCTCGTCACCTGTCCAATAAGTCCCCCATGACCGGCGGTGAGTACGGTACATCTCCATTCACCTATTTCACAAATGAAATACACTCCTGTTCTGCTAACCTACCTCCAACGATCTCTTCCAGCGCAAGCGTTAATCGACTCTGGTGCCACTGGCAATTTCATCTCACTCTCCACTCTGCAGAAACTTCAAATCCGTCAAAGACCCATTCCTCAGACTCTCCACATACAATCCATCCTGAGAAAACCGCTCGGTCGTGGGAAGATCCCACCATCACCATGAAGATCGTCTTTCTTCATGAAGAGGAACTGTCATTTCTGGTGGTGGAGGGTTCAACGGCAGACATCATCCTGGGATGCCCGTGGCTGGAACTCCACTCCCCTAACATCTGCTGGTCATCGGGCGAGATTCGTCAATGGGGAAGTGACTGCTTCTCACATAGTCTATATTCTGTCAAGAAGAGTCCTCATTCACCATCTACTCCGGTCCATGAAGTCACTATCTGTTCTACCTCCGTCGAAAGTCCACCCACCAGTGAACAATATGAATTACCTGCCACCTACCGGGCGTTCCAGGATGTCTTCAATAAACAACTGGCTACCAAACGTCCACCACATCGGCCATGGGACTGTACGATCGACCTGCTGCCTGGGGATGTTCTACCGCATGGTACGATCTACCCGTTGTCCATCTCCGTCAGGACTACATTCGATCATCTACGTCCCCTACCACTTCAAGCTTCTTTTATGTAGGCAAAAAGGACAGAGGCTTGCGCCCCTGTATTGACTACCGAACCCTCAATAACTCCACAGTCAAGTACCGGTATCCCCTTCCTCTGGTCCCAGCCGCTCTGGAACAACTCCGTGGTGCTCGAATCTTCACAAAACTGGACCTGCGCAGTGCAAACAATTTGATGCGGATCCGGAAGAGAGACGAGTGGAAGACGGTGTTCAACACCCCTGCTGGCCACTATGAATATAGGGTCATACCATTCGGACTGTCCAACGCTCCCGCAGTCTTTCAGGGGTTCATGAACGAGATATTCAGAGACTTCCTTCAACGGTTTGTCATTATATATATTGACGATATTCTCATATACTCTTCCAATCTGTCCGAGCACCACCACCATGTCAAGTTAGTCCTTCAACGTCTGCGCAATCATCAGCTCTATCTCAAACTGGAGAAATGTGAGTTTCATCAAGAAACGATTCACTTCCTGGGTTATGTGATCACTTCTCATGGAATTACCATGGACCAGAGGAAGGTGGAAGCTGTTTCCAACTGGCCACTACCCACCAATATAAAGGAATTTCAACGCTTCCTGGGCTTCGCGAACTTCTATCGAAGATTCATTCAAGGTTTTAGTCAGATCAGTGCACCAGCGTCAGCGCCAGACCTCCACACTCATTCCACTCATTCCGCATCCCCTGAATATTGATCACCTGCACCTGTCATCTTCACCTGCTGGCAATCTACAATCACATCACCTACACTTTAAAAACACCACCAGTTCCCTCACTCAGTTGTCTGGTCTCGTCGATACGCCATTGACTTCCTGACTCTCTCATCTGAGACATTCGCTATCAACCTTACTTGCTTCGTGTACTTACCTGCATCTTTGAAAAAAACAATCTGCTATTCCGGACCATCTGTCTTCAGCCTGCCTGCCATCTTCTGCTCGGTTCACTCCATTCATCCTGCAACAGATAAGAGACTCAATCATATTAATTCATCCATTGACTCTTCCATTTATCGCTTCATTACATCAACTTACCTGCTGTGTCTGTTCCTGAGTACTGTTAATAAACTTCATTGCTACTTTACCTGTTTGTGTCGTTCTGATTCGTGACACTTACAGGGTGGTCGAGTCCAGTCTCACCAGTTTGTAATAGAACAGCCCCAGCACCAATCTGGCTTGCATCTACCTGTATTTTTAAATAGCAGGTCAGATTAACGCTGTTGTGGCGAGCAGGACGAGGCCAAGGGACGTGAGACAACGGCGCGAGGCCGGTGGCGTAAGTGATAATGAACGTCACCTGTGAAACGCACCGGTCTCCCATCTCTCACGGAGGAGCGGAAGCATAAAAGGAGGAGCGACGATGCTGAAAATCGAGACCGGTGCGTCTCACAGGTGACGTTCATTATCACTCACGCCACCGGCCTCGCGCCGTTCTCTCACGTCCCTCGGCCTCGTCCTGCTCGCCACAGCTGTTAACTGTCGTAGCAATCTTTTTCCAAATTAAATATTTCGTCTTGTTACTACATTCTCCGATAAATTTCCCAAGAAAATGTCCTTGTAACTGTT
This sequence comes from Gila orcuttii, assembly GCA_026230005.1. Lineage (NCBI taxonomy): Eukaryota > Metazoa > Chordata > Actinopteri > Cypriniformes > Leuciscidae > Gila > Gila orcuttii. The sequence continues at coordinate 12,314,840 of JAPDVR010000017.1, forward strand.
ATACTCCCCCAACAAACACATATTTTCTGCTGGGGTAAACTGCACTGAGCAGTTGAATGCGCTTACTCGATCCGCCATGTTTTTTGTTTTGAAAAGTGTCTTATTTTACCCAGAATGCATTACAGTGTATTCCTACTTAAGATAGTCAGAGTCTTAAGTGCTTTGTGCAATGGTCTGATTTAGATGTCTATCTGAAGTCTGACTATCTACTATATCTAAGCCATAGTCAAAGTCTATCTTTGTGAAACCGGCCCCAGTTCTTTCTTTGTTGATGGTGGAGGAAATTTGTTGAATAGCCACAATTTTGCCTTGAATAGGACGTACCTCACCTTGTCCAACTTCTTTACTCAAATATCTTACAGTATCCTTTGCAAATTCACACTTTGCCAAGTTAACTGTAAGACATGCCTCAGCCAAACACATCAAAAGCGCACGAAGATGTACCAGATGTTGTTCCCATGTATCACTGAATACAATAACATCATCCAAATACACCGCACAACCCTCCAGGCCGAATACCACTTTATTCATCAATCTCTGGAAGGTTGCGGGTGCATTTCGCAAACCAAAACTCATTACAGAATACAAATATAACCCTGATGGTGTAATGAATTAAGTTATTTCTTGAGCTCTAGGAGTCAGTATCCCTTTAAAAGGTCCAGTTTGCTTACAAATTTCGCAGAACTCACCTGATCCACACATTCCTCCATTCGAGGAAGTGGAAAGGCGTCAGGTTTAGTAATAGCGTTTAACTTGCGGGAATCAGTGCAAAATCTATAAGTAGAATCTGGCTTATTTACCAACAAACATGGTGAAGCCCAACTGGAGCACAAACGAACAGCGATCTTGTTCTCAAGCATATACTGAACTTCTGACTCCAGCACATTCCGCTTACTGATAGGAACCCTGTAAAAACGCTGACGAAAAGGCCGCACATCTCCCACATCCACATCATGCTGGATCAGATGCGTACGGGTGGGCACATCTGCAAACAAACTAGGAAAGTCAAACACCAACTTTGTCAATTCTGACCTTTGTAACTCCTACAAATGCGAAAACAAAGCATCTAGATTCTGAAGTGTCTCTGAATTCTTTAACTGTGAAAGCAAAACACAGTCTTCAGGTACAATCACATCCTCCCCTCCTTCTACCGAAAAAGGTTGAGAATCATCAAGAGAGACAGTAGTAACAGTGACAGCTGGATTAACCAGTTGAGTGTCAGAATTACGAGAATGATAAGGCTTAAGTAAATTTACATGAAAACACTGTTTAGCTTTTCGCCGATCTGGAGTTGCAATTTGGTCATTTTGATCAGTCATTCTACGAAGAACAGTGTTTGAACCAGTAAATCGTGCGCAAAAAGGAGAGCACGATGAAGGTAACAAAACCAACACCTGATCACCTGCTGTAAAAACACGGCATTCTGTATGTTTTGTCAAAGTGTTTCTTCATTTTACTCTGTGCTCCGATAAGATTTTTTCTGAGCACTCATTCAATCTAAAAATAAACGTCTACGGAAACCATTTACATATTCTAACACATTTTGAAGAGGATCTTCTTCACCCAATCCCTACCGCAAAACAGAAAGAGGACCAAAAACTGTGACCACAAACAAGATAATTCGGGCTAAAACCCAAACTCTCTTGTTGTACCTCTCTAGCTGCAAGTAATAACCAGGGTAAACTTCCTCCCAGTCGCGGTTCAACTCCACACAGTAAGCACGTAATAACGCTTTCAATGTTTGGTGAAACTGTTCAAGCACACCTTGGCTTTGGGCATGATATGGGCTTGATTGATTGTGTTTAACCTTAAGCATTCTCAAAATCTCAGCAAACATCCGTGAAGTGAAATTAGTCCCTTTATCGCTCTGAATAATCTTGGGTATCTTTCACAACTGAAAGATACTGCTTTAGTGGTAATTCTTCTCATAGGATAAGCTGCCGGGTATCGAGTTGCATGACACATCACAGTCAGCAAATATACATTACCTGATTTAGATGTAGGTAATGGGCCCACGCAGTCAATTATGAGATGCTCAAAGGGCTTGCTTGTAACAGCTATAGGACACGGAGGCACTGGTCTCAAAGATTGATTCGGTTTCCCTGTTAACTGACATGTATGGCACGTTTTAATGAAGGCCGAAATATCCTTTTTCAAGCATGGCCAATAGAACTGTTTACAAAACTCGGTTATCCATTTTATTTACTCCTAAATGACCCGCAACTTCACCATGTGCAATTCGCATTGCCACTTCTCGAAATTGCTTTGGCACCACTACTTGAATTATAGATTCCTCCATCAAACCTTTCTTTTAGGGAATATATTTCCTTAAGAGCATCTCATCTTGGATAAAATATCCACTAACAGCACTTCTTACCTCCTGGGATGGAATAACATCCTCAAACAATTGCTGTAACCCAGGATCATTCTGTTGTGCAGTCACCAACTCCCTATGAGAAATAGGAAAAAGAGTAGACAAACCAGACACACTTTGACACTTCTTTTTCCTCACAAGATGTCTCACGACTCTTCGAACGAGTTACTGCACACGCTATAAATACCTCAGGGAATTTTTGCTTTAGTACATCAGATTTCTCAATCAATGAAGTGGGCACTACCACAGGCAGTGGGATTACATCTCACCATACCCTACCTCCAGCTAAATTATTCCCAAGTATTACCATGACACCATCCACGGGCAATGATGGACGCACTCCCAGGGTTACTTCTCCACAGACAAACTCCGAAGTCAGGTCTATTCTGTGCAAAGGAACAAGAAGAGTTTGTAATCCAATTTCCCTGATTAAAACATTCCTCCCTTCACTTGATGCATCAGAAAAAGCAGGACCGATTCAAGAATAAAGGATTCCGAAGCCCCGGTATCTCTCAAAATCTTAACTGGGACTTTATCTTCAGAATTGATCAAAGTAACAAAACCCTGTGTAATAAAAGGTGCAAAGTGCTTTGTGCTTTCAGACTCAGACACTACATTCCTTACTTCCATAGAAGCACTTCCCGCAAAATCATTAATTCCTGTAGTCTCCGTCATCAATACAGGACTAACATTTGCATTTGTCTTATTCTTTTGACTAGTTTTCAACTTTGAGGCCAAAACAGGACACTTATTTTTCCAATGTCCAATATTGAAACAGTAATTGCATACTAAATCTCGATAATTTTTCTCAAATTTTGAAACATAAGTTTGTTCAAATTTCTTTGATGCCACCCTGTTTTCACTGAAGTTACCACACTGACGCCTTGGTCGGTCTTCTTTGTACGCATTTTTATGCGTCAATATGTAATCCTCTGCCAAGACTGCAGCCTCACTTGCGTCATTTGGCTTCTTTTCGTTTATATATGTAGCAATATAGTCAGGTACAATGTTCTTAAATTGTTCTAAAATAATTAAGTTACGTAACTTCTCAAAATATCAACATCGGAAGCGATACACCATCGATCAAAGTGTGAAACAAGTTCTCTTACCACCTCAGAATGTGTTTAGCTCACCTTTTCTCCAGTTCCTAAAACGCTGGTGGTATACCTCAGGAACTAACTCATAAGCTTTTAGGATAGTCACATTTACCTTATCATAATCACTTCTGTCCTCCATCGTAAGCGTTGCGTATGCCTCCTGTGCTTTGCCTTTAATCACAGTTTAAAGCATAATAACTCGGACAGCACTCGGCCAATTCCCCTCTTCAGCTATGGTCTCAAAAAATACATCAGGGTCATGTTTGTAAAATTTAGGGAGCAGTCTTAAATTACTGGCCAAGTCAAAACTGCCAGACAAATGTGACTTTTCGCCACCCTCTGGGGATAATTTACGTTCCTTCACCAATTTCAAACGGTCCGCCTACAGCTCAAACTCCCGTTCTTATTTTTCAGACTCTATTTTTTTCTGTGCAAATTCAATTTCGCGTTGTTTGAGTAAATTATCTGTTCTTAATTTTTCAATCTCAAACTCATACCGTTTAGTTTCCCTGACCAATTCTTTATCATGAATCTGCTGCATTTGCTAAATCTCTTTTCTCTGTTCAAAAGACAACCCTGAAAAAATATCCAACAAAGTTTTTATTTCAACGTCATGTTTTTTCTTTGCGGAAACGATCAAAATACTATTTTCGATCAACCAATCTCTCACAATAGAACGACGTTCATTCTTCTTTATTCGTTTATCCACATCACCAGTTTTAAAATGCTCTACAAGTCCCCACAATTGTTGTTTCATAAACAAATTTAACATGTCCTCCGACGGAGCTTTAACAAATTCTTCAACGGATGTAATTTTAACCTTTAGGGCCCTATCTTGCACCCAGCGCAATTAACTTTGTACACCGACACATGTACCCTTCCTATTTTGCACCCAACGCACGTCGCTAAATTAGGGAATGAACTTGCGCTCCCAGGGGCAGTTCATCGAAAAGAGGAGGCGTATTCCGGGGCAAACGTTCCCTGGTGCTATTTAGCAGTTTCAGAAAACTATTCCACCACAGACCAGGAAAAACCTAATCTAAACTCAGTGACACGTTATTCAGATACTATTTTAAGGGCGCATGCTTGGCCATAATGTAGTGTGTGCACAACACTTATACACTTTGCTTCTCTCATTTACACAGACGCAGCAGTTCCTATTTTTGCAAACCATACATTATTACAAGGAAAAATATTACCACACGAGGGAAATCATTGTGGTGTCCATGAAGATGTGAAAAAATAGGTATAAAGCTAGCCTACACATTTACTCAAATTATTATACGCCTGTTTAACCGAAGCTAATTTGGGTGGGTTTCTCCCATCCCAATACAATGTCACTTCTCTGTCTTCTACGGCCCTGACGATAACATCGGTCTCCGCGTCTGTGAACCGCTCCTGGCGTGCGCCTGGCAAATCCGCCATCATAAAAGCAATCCACCATGGAACAAGCGTGCCTGCTTTTAAAGGGAATGTGAGATGACGCTCTGATTGGTTTATTTCACGTTATGCCCAAACCACACCTACAGCCCAATCCGTAGCCACGGCGATGTGCTTCACCCAAAAGCCTGCACAAAAATAAAAAAGGCAAAATAACAAATCAACGCCAGGCGTTGCTAATACCTACTGGGAAAAAATTAATAAGGCTTCATCTGTATCTTAATAACAATGCACTTACCTTCAATGACGACTACCTTCGAACTGACGGGACATTTCCAAACATAATCTAAACAAAGATTTACGTGTATCTCCAAAATAATGCGAATAAACAAGGATTAACTTCTTTTTTCACATTATCATCCAACAGAGCACCTAATACACCAAATGAGCTAAACAATATCTAAGTTTTATCAAATGAACTCTCATTTGTTATCATCTAATTACTCTTTAGGACGTGCCCCAATTTGTTACGATTCTATTCTTAGATCGCAACAAAGTAAGAAACATGAAATGTCAAGTGATCCGTGTAATTGTTAGTCAGTGTGTCAGCATGTAAATGTAAGTAGCAAATTCAAGTGAAATTGTAATGAATGGAGGCAAGCTGGTTGAGAACCCAAATGCAACTTTAATTATCAACACTTGATCAAACATAAAACAAAGGCTGGAAACTGAAAACGAGAACAAGAACCTGGACAAGAAACATTCAATACTAGACGAAGACACAGGGCAAACATGAGGGCTTAAATACACAGACTAATTACTAGACAAAGGACACATGTGAACAATTAAACAATGAACCAATAACATGACACATCAGACAAGGGAACACATGGCAGGATCACATGACTTGAACAAGGGATCACATGACATACAAGAAACAGGAATAAGGAACAAAACCCAAACCGTGACAGATATGAGTCCAACCAAACATAAACAACGAAAGGTCCAAATCAAAACATCATAATGGGGGAAGATGGATCAAATGAGAACTTCGATGTGGCTGTGGTCTCTCGTAACCCACACATCCCGTCAGCTCTCCGGTAGCCTCATGACTTTTAAACTTTTAAAGTACCATGCTTTCATTCAGGTGTAAAGCCACACCCTCCAGCAATCACCTGTAACTAGGGGAAAAACACACAACTACTCCCTGAGCCGACACACAACTGAAACTAAGGTCTGACTCCAGAATCACACCGAGATTCCTGACTTGAATTTTAGTTGTTTGCCCCCTACCGTCAAGGTATGAGAACTTCCTCTTTGTTTCCTAACACAATGACTTCAGTTTTTTCTTTGTTTATCTGAAGAAAGTTTTGACACATCCAACTGTTTACTTCATCAATGAATTGGCACAGGGAGTCAATGGGGCTGTAATCCAGACGACAGGGTAACAATTAGAGCTGTGTGCCACAAGTAGAGCTGTGTGCCACAAGTGGAGCTGTGTGTCATCTGCATAGCTGTGGTAAGCAATTTGGTTATTTTTCATTATTTGGCTCAGTAGGAGCATGTACAGGTTGAACAGGAGTGGTGCAAGAATTGAGCTTTGAAGAACTCTGCATGTCATGGATGTCCACTCAGACTTATGGTCACCTATACTCACATAATAACCTCTCCCTCTAAAGTATGACCTGAACCATTTTAAGACTATCCCAGAAAGCCCAACCCACTTTTCCAGCCTGTCAAGAAGTATGTTGGTCGAGTAGCACTGAGGTCGAGTAGTACCAGAATTGATGTTTTGCCTGTATCTGTATCTGTCTCTGTGCTGTGATGCGGTCGGAAACTAGATTGAAAATTGTCAAAGTATCCGTTTGAGCTCAAGAATTTGAAGACAAGATATTTGAATGTTGATTGAAGACAACTTTTTCAATGATCTTGCCTGTGAAAGGAAGATTTGAGATTGGTTTAAATTATTAAATTATCTTGTGTCTCCACATAGTATTTTAGGTCAAGCCCACGGATCTACCCCTGATCTTGTATCATATAGAGCAAATCCAAAGACAACGGTAGATCTACAATATTATCAGGTCACATATAGGCTTATCACTGTGTTAGTTGTAGTGTAGTTAATTTCCAACAAGCTACTGTATTAAACAAGCTACTAAACAAGCTAGGTAACATTATAATCGCTGACATAGCGGACTCTATTGAAAAATATGGAAAAATTTATCAGATATCATAATTTTCTTTGTCATGACTTATTTATTAATGACACAGCATCATCTGTATTAAAGAGAAAAGGATCACTTCAACAGCCGACTTACTGGAGTTCCACAACTACTGAAGAACATGTTCTCTCCCACCGGACTTGTGTGGGTGAGGTAAAGGTGGAAAGCAGGCAGTGGACCAAAGCCCTGTGAGGCATGGGAGGGGGGACTCAATGTTTCTAAACTTTAATCGTTTGTATTGTTTAACTACGTACACAATTATTTGAAGTATATATTATTTTATTATTTACAATACACAGCATGGTTTTTAATTATATTTAAAACCCTCAGATGGGGTGGGTCCTGACCCCCTGTGCAAGGAACCACACATAAATAAGTAACTACAGTGAATTGTATGTACAGTATAGGTACGTTTTAAGAGTTCTGTGAAAATTTAGGTAGAGGCACGTTTTTCGAATGAGCCTATGTTGGAAAAAATCTCCTTCACCAATACACAGACAGTCTGTCTGGAACACCCAAACACGGACAATTGGAGTGATGCAAACAGTGTAAATCCCAGTGCTGTTCTGTTCTTGGAACACTGCTCAGCTGATCAAAATTCTAGACATGTTGTGTAATGTTGAATAATGAATAGTATTATAAAACATTACATATATACAGTTCTTTGAAAACAGATTCTACTTTTTGAGAGAAACGACTACAAATCAGTCAATAATTATGCAACATGATTTATAATTACCCACTTGTGGCTCCAAATCTGCCACTTCAGACATGTTTGACTCTCAGGGTCTTTGGTGCATCTTCATTATATCAATAAAGCTAATGTATAATTACAAGCATGTGAAAATAACTTGTCTGACTAGCTGAGAGCAAGGTTAAAGTTAACCTGACTATTCAACGACTGAGATGACAACAAATGAATCACATGCATTATATATTCCGCATGTATGATTTAATATCTTCAGCAGATGCAGTTGCAGGCTGATTGGACCACACAAATAAAGCTGCTAGAATATCTGCCAGTCAAATCTAATTCAAATCTAATTCATTTCTGGACTGAAACATGGAGCAAAAATAGACACCTTCAAAGCCTTCATTTCTGGCCACATTGTGAATACATAAAAAAGAAAAAAAAATCAATCACATTATTTATTAATATATTCATTTCACCCTTTCAAAGTGCCAGGCTCATATAAAGGCATACTTGCAATGTTTCTATTCTGGCATCAGCGTTATGTTTAAATCTTTATTTACTTATTTATTTTAGACTCTTCAAAGACTTTATATAACCACGCAATCACTTTTTATCAATGCTTTTCACGTCTGAGGGAGTGGAAAAAGTGTAGCTATTCTCTCTCAAAACCACAAAGTTTGTATGTGTTGAGGGGGTCTTGAACCCCCTTGAGCTCTAAGTAGTGCAGTTTCCTATAAGCCAATGCATTATTTAGGATGCCTGTTTCCCAAGGGTTGTATAGGAACAACATGCATAGCCCTCAACTTCAAGTGTCTGACATTGTATGTTGTTTTTCCAACCTAGCTGAAATTCTTTGCATATGTAAAATCACTATGCCAGTGTATGCCAGAAGCCTGAGCGTTTTGCTCTGTGGTACACGGTACTCAATTCAGTGCCCAGTCCAAGGTATCTGATTCACAGAAGTTCAGTTTGGCTTTAAGGCAGGATAAACAAATGCAGGGATGAATATAACTTGGTCATACTTTCTTTTCGTACATTTTTGCTTTGTCAATGCTTTCCTGCAGTGTAAGACTGACGTTTCATATAAATGTGTATAGCATCTTCTTCTAGAAGCTTGTGGGATAGAAACCAATTCCACTCTACAGTTTTATCTTTACAAAAACACAAACCCAAACAAAAAACCAGAAGAAAGAATCTACAGCCTAGTCTTAAATTATGAGGCGTAACAGCCCCGCAGGTTACTGATCCACTTCAGTTTGTGAAAAACACAAAGCTTTTTCTGGTGCGGCATTCAGCCATTTTAGGTCTTAATCTGATCGTGGCTGTTCTGCATCAAGTCACATCAAGTGCTTGGCTATTGATCCATTCATACAAACCTACAGCACTCATAACTCATAATTGCCTATCTGCTCTAAAGAGGGTTTTAATCGCACATTCCACAGCTCATGTCTGTTTACAGCTCACACAAGAGTAATTACTGGCAGTTGTTTGTCTGTGAGCCCTTTACACACACACACACACACACACACACACACACACACACACACACACACACACACACACACACACACACACACACCTCGGTTTCTCTATCTTTGCGGGGACTCTCCATTGGCGCAATGATTTTTATACTGCACAAACTGTAAATTCTATCCCCTTACACTAACCCTACCCTAAACCTACCCATCACAGAAAACATTCTGTATTTTTACATTTTCACTTAGTATGATTTATAAGCTGTTTTCCTCATTGGGACCAAAAAATGTCCCCACAAGGGACATATTGTCCCCATAATGTAGGGTTTACCAGGACACACACACACACACACACACACACACACACACACACACACACACACACACACACACACACACACACACACACACACACAGAGAGATAGAGAGATTTTTAAGCTTTCTAATTTGGCTCCCCATTTTTTAATATTTTGGGATTTGGGTACATTCACATGAAGAACACATATCAGATATACAGTAGTAACACACAATACAAAAGAGCTTTAATTAGAATGACACTATCTCTGATCAATCTGGTGTTACTATACAGTTACTATTTCCTCCCCCTTGCACTCTATCCCGCTTTATGTTCACAAATTGCAATATTTCCCCCAGAACCCCCCCCCCAACCCCCTACCCAACCCCCCACCGCCCAACCCCCCCCCCCCCCCCCCCCCCACACACACACACACACGCAAGCACGCACGAACACACACACACACACACACACACACACACACACACACACAGATTTTTAAGCTTTATAGTTTGGCTCCCCATTATTTAATATTTTGGGATTTGGGTACATTCACATGAAGAACACATGTCAGATATACAGTAGTAACACACACAATACAAAAGAGCTTTAATTAGAATGAAATATGCATCAGACTATTACACTATCTCTGATCAATCTGGTGTTACTATACAGTTACTATTTCCTCCCCCTTGCACTCTATCCCGCTCTATGTTCACAAATTGCAATATTTCCCCCAGAACCCCCCCCCCCCCACCCCCACACACACACACACACACACACACACACACATATACGCACACATTGTGTTTTTATGTATTATGGGGACTTTCCATTGAAATTATGTTTTTCTTTATAACGTACAAACTGTATATTCTATCCCCTTACACTAACCCTACCCCTAAACCTACCATCACCTCTCATTTTGTCCTCACAATGTAGAGTTTACCAGGACACACAGACCACACACACACTTTGAACATAGTGGTTATAATCACAAGATAAATCGCTTATAATGTACAAATAATTCATTGCATTTGGTTGTGTATCGGAAATTTAGCAAACAAAGTATAAACTATATATGTCTAGAAATCTATAGATGTACCAATTGATTAATTTATTAACCATTAAGTTCAGTTGGATTTAATAACAGACAAATGTGTTAAACTGAACGAAAAGAGTTGAAAATCAAAAGTTTGATAGTAATAGTCAAGTCAAGTCACCTTCATTTATACAGCGCTTTTAACAATATAGATTGTTACAGCTTTACAGTGATAATAGGAAATTCAAGTGACATATTGTTTTGGCTTTATAGCAGCTCTAGAATAAAGTTATTGTCCTGCTAAAGTTAGTTTTGATTGTTTCTCTTCCGTTGCAGAGATACTTAGTTATTAACTTAGGGGCCGCTTACATGACACCGTTCTAACAGAAAACCCTTAATGCGATCCAGCCGCTCATTTGCACGACGGCCTGGTGGCTCGAGAATGCAAACCTTGTAATAGGTTTAAAAAGAAAAAGTTATCATCCGTGCAAACTTCAAAAACGCGAATATGTGAAAACGCAGACGTGCACATGCATATTACGTGTTTAGACTATAGATATGCTCATTTCAATATATGTGCACAGGCGCACGTAGTCTTTCTCTTAATTGACCTCAACAAACTATCTGTCTGGCCTTAAAAATTCATAATACAGAACAACATAATACAGGGTTGTCATCTTCTTGACGGCCTGGTGGCTGAGGGGAGAGAGTTCAGCATCCTAACAGCCTGGTGGAAGAAGCTGTTGTTGAGTCTGGTAGTGTGGGAGTGGAGGCTTCTGTACCTCTTCCCAGATGGCAGGAGGTTGAACAAATTGTGAGCTGGATGACTTTCATCGCGCACCAATGATCTTTCCGGCTGTGTTAATTATGCGCTGAAGAGCTTTTCTGTTATATTCAGTGCAGCTCCCACGCCACACAGTAATGCGGCTGGAAAGAATGCTCTCAATGGTGCCTCTGTAGAAAGTGCTCATGATTGGTGGTGGAGCACTTGCCCGTCTGAGTCTGCGCAGGGAGTAGAGGCGCTGCTGAGCCTTCTTCACCAGGAATGCAGTGTTGGTGGTCCAGGAGAGATCTTCACTAATGTACACCCCCAAGAATTTGGCGCTGCTCACTCTCTCCACATCAGCACCATCGATGGACAATAGCTGGTGTTCGGTGTGACCTCTCCGGAAGTCAACAATGATCTCTTTGGTTTTTCTAACGTTCAGCAGGAGGTTGTTTTTCCTGCACCACGTGGCCAGAAGGTCTACCTCCTTCCTGTAGTGAGTCTCGTCTCCCTTGGTGATGAGACCCAGCAGAGTTGTATCGTCTGCAAACTTAATAATGTGATTAGTGTTAAGAGTTGTTATGCAGTCGTGTGTCAGCAGCGTGAAGAGCAGTGGACCGAGCACACAGCCTTGAGGGGCCCCTGTGCTTAGTGTGATGCTGCTTGAGGTGTTGTTGCCAACACGCACTACTTGAGTCCTCTGACTGAGGAAGTCCAATAGCCAGTTGCAGAGTGAAGTACTTAGTCCTAGTTTGTCAAATTTACAGATGAGTTGTTGCGGAATTAATGTGTTAAATGCTGAACTGAAGTCTATGAATAGCATTCTTACGTATGTGTCTTTTTTGTCCAGATGGGTAAGGGCTGGATTAAGGGCAGAGCAGATTGCATCCTCTGTAGATCGTTTAGCTCGGTATGCAAACTGATGGGGATCCAGGGTGGGGCCATAGGGCGATAGTCATTGAAACAGGATGGTACAGGTTTCTTTGGCACAGGTATGATGGTGGCGGCTTTGAAGCATAATGGAACTGTGGCTTGCTTCAGGGAAGTGTTGAAGACATCTGTGAAGACCTCCTTCAGCTCCTCTGCGCAGTCCTTCAGTACACGACCCGGAATATTATCTGGACCTATTGCTTTGCGTGAGTTGATAGTGACGAGTGTCCTCTTCACGCTGGCGGTGGAGAGGCACAAGGACTGATCATGTAGGGGGGAGGGGTCTTCTGTGGCCTTGTGCTGTTTTGTTCTTCAAAGCGTGCGAAGAAACTATTTAGGCTGTTGAGCAGAGAGGGTTGCTCTCGCAGCTCTGTGGCACAGGCCTGTAGTCCGTGATGGCCTGAATGCCCTGCCAGAGGCTCCGTGCGTCTCCACTGTCTCTAAAGTGAGCAGTAATCTTATGTGTGTGATCCTGCTTTGCTTTCCTGATGCCACGGGACAGGTTGGCTCTCGCTGTTTTCAGTCCAGATTCATCCCCGGCTCTGAAGGCTATGTTTCTAGCTCTCAGCAGCCTGAGGACATCGCCTGTTAGCCATGGCTTCTGATTAGCCCGAGTGATGATGTTTTTTGTGTGGGTCACATCATCGATATACTTGGTAATGTAGGAGGTCACAGAGTCTGTATATTCCTCCATGTCTGTCTGGTTGTTGTAGGTGGCTGCGTCTTTAAACATTACCCAATCTTTTTTTCCAAAGCAGTCTTGAAAGAGCCGAAGTTGCTCCATCTGGCCACACTCTTACCTGTTTCCTAACAGGTTTGATGGCTTTCACTCTCTGTCTGTATGCTGGTATTAACATAACAGCAGCAGTTACTCACTGTTCGGTTCGCTGACCTCAGCAGTCGTATGTGATCCAGTTTGTTGTCCAGTGATCGCACATTTCAGACAGTAAGGCCAGGAAGGGGGGTTAAGAAGGGCCATTGTATTTCTAACAAAACCTGCTTTATCTGGTATTTCTGGGGGAACAGAAATTTACAGGAAAAGGGATTCTGAAGGGGGTATAAAGGCTGTATGGTTTCTGTGTGATTCAGGTCTGTGTTCTTACATGGGGTAGCTGCCATTTACGAACCAGTCTCCTTTAAAAGAATAAACTTTATTTTAAAGTACAATTTGTATCTAATGTCTCTTACTATGATGTTGTTTGTTAATTAAATTGTTTTTTGCCACAACAGGATCTACCACCAGCGTCGAGTTTGATATTCTAGGTATTATCATTTTGCATTATGAAAGGCAGTTACTGTGAATGAAACATATAGATGAAACAATTATTTTGTGTTGTAAAAAGGATACTTTGTGATTTTGTGTATTGTACTAACAAAATTGAAAACATGCTGAAATGTTTGAAAAAAGATATTAGTACTATGAGTTTTAAAAATGTATATCTTGCTTGAGATAATAGTACCTAAGCGAATAAAAAAAAACTGTATTCGTGTGTGTATCACTCCCCGGGCTCCAGTGGCGTCATGCCCATTCAAAGTGAGGGGGCACGTGCCCCCTCAGATTTTTCCTCCCTGATAATTTTTTTGTCACAACTTTATTCCTATTATGCTCCATATAATTACCAGAGCCTATAACGACTCAAATTCTTCTGGATGTGTAATAAATCGGTCAGCATCAGCCCGCCCCTTTTTCCTAATATGGTGTCTGTGTACCTATATCAAATCTAGAGCGCAAAGAGCGTAGCGCTCTGCTGTGTATGTTCAAGCAACTGACTCGTCTCGCACGTTGAGCTGGCAATGTTTTACTAATGGTCTTGAAGTGGTATGTGGGCAAAGCAACAAATCGGCATTGAATTAGTTATCGGATGATATTAAAAGGTAGTGGGATTATTTGTGGTTGGCCTGGAAATTTTAACTTGATCAAAAATTAATGGATTTGATATTAGCTGCGAATTCAGAGCATTAACTTAAGTTGTGTCAGTGTAACGTTATCGATAGCTAGCCTAGTCTAACCGTAAACTAGTTGGTTAACGTTACTGCCTGCCATACAAAGCCAATAAGCCATTGTAACGTTATCTGATAAATTGATTCATAGCTCATAAATTACTCTTTACAAGTTCCTTATTTAAAATATAATAATGAGCAGTGTAGCTACAGTATTTCAATGATTTTACTAAAGTAATGTTACATATTACATTTGATTTGATTACTTTTTTACATTTCTGTCAAACATTTTCAAAATAAACATTTCTGTCAACCATTTTCAAATAAACGGGGTAGTGTTAACCTTATTCAGCACTGAAATCTGTCAAACTTCTTTCAAAGTCCTTCATCACATATTAATATTAAAATAACTTAATTTCAGAGCACCACAAAGTCAGACCTCAGCACCTTTATGTACCTTTAATGTAAGATCGTTCTTAGGTCACATACCAATTTAAAATCATAACATAAAAACTGCAATGGTAGCCTACTGTTTTTAAAATCATGTGTAGTAGGCCTAAGTGTACAGTAAGTGTGTGTGTAAACATGCTTTAATGAAGTAGACTTCAAAAGCTTTTGAATTTGAGCTTACAGTTCTTTCATCAACCTGTCTTTTACATAAACTTAGAAAATAGATACTTTAACTTAGTCCTCAGATAGAGGAGGGTTGCTGCTAGCTCCGTTAAGGTATTTCTGTCCCTCCCAAACTGCATTGAAATGGTATGTTTAGCAGCCAGAATTAAAAGATTTTCCCCTCCTAACATGATCCATATCACCCATCAGAAAACAATTGCAACGTCTCAGATTGTGCCCCCCCAGAATTTTGGCTTGCATGACGCCCCTGCCGGGCTCCACAGAAAAATGGCTGCCCACTGCTCAGTGTTTGTGTGTCCAATGATTGCAGTGTGTGTGTGTGTGTGTGTGTGTGTGTGTGTGTGTGTGTGTGTGTGTGTGTGTGTGTGTGTGTGTGTGTGTGTGTGTGTGTGTGTGTGTGTGTGTGTGTGTGTGTGTGTGTGTGTGTGTGTGTGTGTGATTCAGAGGAATCAGAGGACAAATTCAGAGTATGGGTTACTATACTTGGCCTTCACATGTCACTTTACAGTTTTTTTCTGAATGCTTAAACCCTAACCGTGATTCTTATAGCACAATTTCTAAAACTATTAATACTTATAGCAAAACCACTCACTGAGTTTGCAAAACTAAAAGCAGAAAAACTGCTTTGCACTCAGTTTGCAATTTTGTAACACACACTTTGCAAAACTGTAGGTACAATCCACTGCACAGCACTCTTTTTGCGGAACTGTAAACACAACTCACTGCTTTACACTCAATTTCCAAATGATCAACACACTCCTGGCAAAACTATACACATGTATGGCTATTATTTACACTATCAAGGCAAGTTTATTGATAGAGCACATTTCATAAAGTGCTTTACATAGAAGAAATTAAAATAATCAAAATAAATCAGAATAATTAAAACAGTTTTGAATAAAAAATAAAGTATCCATTTGAGCTTAAGAATTTGTTCAGCTGATTGAAGACAGCTTTTTCAATGATCTTGCCTATGAAAGGAAGATTTGAGATCGGTCTATAGTTGTTTAATATGGTCTTATCCAGATTGCTCTTTTACAGGAGGGGCTTAACAACTGCAGTTTTCAGGGAGTTTGGAAAACTCCCAGAGAGAAGTGAGGCATTTACCACTTCTAGGAGATCTGCTTCTTAACAGTTTAACACATTTTTGAAGAAAGATGAAGTGCGTCAAGAGCGCAGGTTGATGTTTTAAGGTGCTGTACGGTATCTTCCAAAATGTTGCCATCAATTTCTTCGAAATCAGACATAGTAACTACTTTCTCAGGCTGTGGTCTGATCTGTCTGACCCCAGTGCAACTCAAGGATGAGCTGATCACCTTTCTGATATTATTGATTTTCTCAGAGAAGAAAGAAGCAAACTCACTGCACTTGCTGTCTGAGAGCATTTCACTGGGAATCTGGCTTGGGGGGTTTGTCAGTCTCTCTACTGTAGCAAAAAGAGTGCGTGTGTTGTTTAAGTTGCTGTTTATAATATTTGAGAAGAAAGTCTGTCTAGCTTTGCCTAGTTCCATATTGAAAGCATGTATGCTGTCTTTGTAGATGTTATAATGGACTACAAGTTTTGTCTTCCGCCACATGCGTTCTGCTTTTCTGCATTGTCTTTTCAGATTTTGCACTGCTGTTGAGTTTCAGCCTAAGCACTATAAATAAGCTACAGGTAAGCTGTCCGTGTGGAGTACAATGGAGGGAGCAGGAAGAGTGAGAAGAGTGAGAATTAGAGGAGGCAGAGGAAGAGGACGCGGAGGTGAAGAAGTAGGAGTTAGTGAAGTTAGAGGAAGAGGACAAGGAGGAGCAAGAGGAGGACAAGGAGGGGGAAGAGGAAGGGTAAGAAGAGGAAGAAATATAATTACTGATGACATCAGAGCTACAATAGTGGACTATGTAATCAACCATGAAATGACTCTGAGGGAAGCTGGCCAAAGGGTTCAGCCTAACTTGAGCCGCTACACTGTAGCAAGCATCATAAGGACATTTCGAAATGAGAATCAGTTAGTACAGTCACTTTGCACTAAGTTTTGTAGCACTGCCATACTCTGAGAAACACAACAATACTATACATGTAAAAATACTGAAATTGTTACTTTACAGAATTGCTAGACGTCCAGATGCTGGGGGCAGAGAAAGAATGTTAACTGCAGAACAAGAGACCCATATAGTCAATATGGTGATTGCAAATAATTCCATAAGGCTACGAGAAATACAGCAGCGCATAATTGAGGATGACACCACCTTCCAAAATATACACAATGTGAGCATTTCTGTATTATGTCGTGTACTTGCCCGCAACATAATCCGGATGAAACAAATCTACAGAGTACCTTTTGAAAGAAATAGTGAACGTGTAAAACAACTGCGATATATGACTATGTGCAGGTAAGTTATAGTATCATTGGTACTAAATATGGAAGTGCATACTGTAGTGCAGTGCATGGGCCTGCTGTGCTGCATTTGTTTTGTCTTGTCCAGAGAGTGATGGAGCAAGAGGCAGATGCCATGGGTCATGAGCAGCTTTTTGTGGATGAGGCAGGTTTTAACCTCACTAAAACAAGGAGACGTGGCAGGAACATTATTGGATAATAATCAATGTCCCAGGACAACGTGGTGGTAACATAACTATTTGTGCAGTTATAAGTCAAAATGGTGTTGTTCACCATCAGGCAACCCTAGGCCCATATAACACTGCACACATTATTAAATTCCTGGACATCTTACTGACATGCTCACTAATGTTCAGAGACCAGAGCAGACCAGATCATCATATGGGACAATGTTAGTTTCCATAGGGCTGCTTTGGTCCGCAACTGGTTTACAGATCACCCACTCCTCACTGTACTCAACCTCCCCATTCTCTCCATTCTTGAATCCAATTGAAGAGTTCTTCCCTGCCTGGCGCTGGAAGGTCTATGACATCATCCCCATCAACGCATAGCCCTTTTACAGGCAATGGAGGAGGCATGTGGGGATATTGATCAGGCATCATGTCAGGCCTGGATACGGCATTCCAGAAGATATTTTCCCCGGTGCCTTGGACTGGAGGACATTGCATGTGATGTAGACGAAATTTTGTGGCCGGACCCAGAGAGACGACATGATGGAGACTGATTTTTTCTTTTTCTTTTTTCTCAGTGAAATTACTATTTTGTGTTTTGACTTGAAAAAAAAAAACATCTTGTGTTTGTTTTGATGTGTGTAAATAAACACCAGTACTTGAAGTTTGGATCCCTGTATGTTTACAGAACTATGACAAAAGTATGACAAACTGACATAGCCTACCTTGTGCACAGAGAAAGCAAAAGCCAGATGTGTTTTTTATTCATACCATCAGTGTGTAGTTGGCGCATTGTGTGCTTATTAATGTGATGGCTTGTGTCAACTGTTTGATACGAAAATACAATTTTTACGAAGGTTTAAAGAGTTAAGCAATGTTTATTAGCTTTTACAAGAGAACTACAAAGTTTTGCTGATTTGATGAAGGGTTTTCTTATTTGTGTGTAGAGTTTTGCAAAAATAGCCAATAGTTACAAAAACTGTGCTTAAGCCATTAGAAAAAAACTGTAACTGAACTCATTAGAAATGTATTTCACAAAACAAGAGCTCAACCTTAAAAAACAATAATTTGCAACACCTATATAGGAGTTTGATAAGTGTAAATACAGTATGATCATGAGTTCCAATTGCTGTGTTATGCAGTACACTGGTCATTGTGAGTATATTTACTATAATATGTACAGAATATTTGTAAACAAACAGGGTTTGTGTTGAACTGTGATTATAGTACACATCCATATATTTAGAATGAATGGGACATGTTCCAAATGTCCTGGAAGAGTAAGTAAGAAATAGTGCACTGAATTGTACATACTTTGCCTTTTTAACTGTGGCCTTTTTTCTTAAAATAATGCAATAAAAAACACATAACAACAACGGCTCATTGGAAAAATATGCCATAAGTTTCCAGCTGAAAATAACACTAGTGGCAGTAAAACAACTGCTCAAAGACTTGTACAATCAAGCTAAAATGGCATGGTTGCTTCAGCAGATGCGTTTTTATCTCACATTTTGCTTTTGTTAACATTTTTGGTTAGGTTTAGGATTGTTGATATTTAATTTTCAAGCACAAAAGAGCATGGACCCTTTTCACAGACTGTGATGACGCTTTTCCACAGTTAATAACATTGTTTGTATATATATATATATATATATATATTTTTTTTTTTTTTTTTTTAAGGACATTTATAACACTATACTTTGTGTTTTCTTACCTTGGCATTAAATAACAGAAAACTGGTTAATGTGTGAGTGTTTCTATACAATGCCTTAGGGAGTGTTGGCATCTTTCTCTCTTCTCTTGACCACCGTAGTCAATCTCTCCATATATATTTTTTTCTGTTTTGGAAAGTCATAGAAATGCTGTCAAGGAATTTGCTATTTGGGCAAATGTGAACTAAAAAATTATATATGCTGTAGTTTTCGTTCACGACTATTGAAGTGGAAGGGTACACTGACCTTTTAGCGTCACTCACCAGGAATTTCATTTCCAAGATACATTGCCACGATACATACAACAACCATCAAAAGTTGCCGCATTCATCTTCATCCTTTTCGTAGATAAATAAACTTGCTTTTAGCGACACAAGAAGCAACATAATACTATTTTGCAGAATTATCACCACATGTACGTTTTTCCAATGACCCTGGGTAGGGAAATCAAAGTAAGAGTATTGATGACCATTAGCCCTTTAGATCACATCTGTTATAAGACTAATATTTTCTTAGTGTACCTTTTTAGAAAAAGCATTTTTTTTTCAACTTTTTTACTTTGTAACTGTATCATTTTTAAGTTTCGTATTTGTCTTCAGGGAAAATGCCGATAACTAATGTTGCACCACACAAAGTTTTATCCAAACAAATGCTTGAAAATTTCATAACTAGTAACTGAAATAATACAATCTATAATGTGTGAAAATAAATGAACAAATCTTTAATTAAGCATCCTGATGCACAAGGTTGCTGTGGGTGCTGTCTGTCTGTTTCATACACTAGCCCTGAGAACGCTGAAGGCCAGGCCTTTCTCAGCAGAAGAATACATATGAATGCATTTAGTATTCTCATATCAAGCTTCTTTTATTGATGAATGCAATTCATCAATAATCTTTACTTGTAGGAATGCTTCTGAAGCAGAGAAACAATAACTTATTTTTAGCTGTCAAACTGATGGAAAACATTTTTTTATTATCTTTGAACATTGTTAAAAGTCTTTAAATTATGCAGTTTTCAACCTCTGATGCTGTCACGATTTGGTTATGTTTCATGTTCCTGTTTCATGTCTGTCATGTGATCCCCTGTCAAGTCATGTGATCCTGCCATGTGTTCCCTTCTTCTTCTTCTTCTTCTTCTTCTTCTTCTTCTTCTTCTTCTTCTTCTTCTTCTTCTCCTTCTTCTGTTGTTTAAATGGCGGTTGGCAAACCAACTTAAAGGTGCATTGTCCGCCACCTACTGGATTGGAGTATGGAGCACTACTTGGTTGAATACACTTGGTATTAAAAAATAATAATAATTAATTATATCTTATCTTATATCTTATTTACCAGTTCTGTATCATTTAAAAATTGTAATACTTTCTCGTGTATTATATAATTTGTTCATTCTCCTAATATTTCCTTAAGTGAATAATTGCTTACACCCCTTTAGTGACGGAATAAATTCAAGTCTTTCTCTATTGTATGCTATACATTCTAATAATATATGATTTACTGTTTCTGGATATCCACATTTATTGCAATTACCACTTTCATGTTTACCTATTTTATGTAAACTTTGATTTAGTGTTGTATGTCCAATACGTAATCTTGTCATTATCACATCATTTTTCCTATTATTAACAGTTGTTCTTTCCACCCCCACATTTCTTTGTATACTATACAGATGTCTTCCTCTTATTTCATTGTCCCATATCCTCTGCCACCTCTTTTTCAATTCAGTCCCAATCAGCCCCTTAATTTCCGCTTTACTCATCTTTACTCTGATGTTGATCTCAGGATCTTTCAACGACGACTTTGCCAGTTTATCAGCTTCCTCATTCCCCTTTACTCCGACATGGGCTGGCACCCACAAAATACTCACCCTTACGCCTAAGTGCTTTATGCTATATAACTTCTATAATGTTTCATTTAAAATATCTTGTCTTGCTAAAGATGTTCCACTTTCTAAACTTTGCAGAGCTGATTCTGAGTTTGTACATAACACACTACTATTAGGCTGCTTTTCTTCTATCCATTGTAAGGCTAATGATATGGCTATCAGTTCTGTTGTAAAAACAAATATATGATCTGTTACTCTTTTTGATATTTTAATATTGTACTGAGGAATATACACTGCTGCAGTTGCTCTACCTGTTTTTGGATCTTTTGATCCATCTGTGAATATTTGAGTCATATTGTTGTATGCTTGATTAATGTATTGTTGAACGATTACTTTTAATGGCAAATTTGGTTCCCTTTCAAGGGAACTCGAGCTGCATCGAGACGCGGTGGGAATGCCCTGCGTGATTGCGTCGTGAAGCACGTGTATAATCAGTCCAATGTAAAAGCGAGACGTCATAGGCGGGTGGCGTCATCGACCAGGAAGCTATAAAGCACCCCTGAAAACAGACAGCGACAGCTTCTGTGCCTTCAGCAAGTGCTCTCTGTATACTGTCCCTGTCTTCCTCGCCGATCTAATATCCCTGAGACTGCTGGGCGGGGGCAGTCTCGGCCATCTACTAGCACCGTGTGCAACAGAAACAAAGCGTCGCCACTCGGGCTCCTCCTCAATTCGAGGCGCCTGGGTGGCGTTCGCAGTCAAAGCCGGTTAGAGGCAGGCAAGATCTGAGGACTGTCATCGTCTCTAAAAAGGCTGCGACAAAGAAGAAGTCCTGACGCCTAGGCTATCAGGCTTCTGAGGGTGATCCCCTCCGGGGAGGGACGGTTTCGAGAAATCGTTCCTCCTCGGCGCCCTCTGGGGGGCGATTCTCTGAGGAGAGTCGCAGCGCTGCCAGTTCGGTTGTTCCCTGCCGGTTCGCCGTTTCAGGGCACCGAGGTGTCAGCGTCCCCATGCGATCCTCCGAGGAGGGTCGTAAAGCAGCCAGTTCAGTTGTTACCTGCCGGTTCGCCGTTACAGGGCACCGAAGTGGCTGTTCGACTAAATCCAGAGTCCAGTCTCGAGAGACTGGTACCCTTAGTAGATTTTCTGGCAGCGTGGAAACTACTGCCAAATATTTCTCGTTGGGTCCTGCATATAATAGAGGGGGGTTACAGAATTCAGTTCGGTTCTCGTCCACCCAGGTTTATGGGGGTCCTCCCAACCGTGGTGGACCCCGAGCAGGCTCTGGTTATGGAGCAGGAAGTGCTGACTCTTCTACGAAAGGGGGCTATAGAAAGGGTTCCTCCTCCCAGCAGGGAGTCAGGGTTTTACAGCCGGTACTTTATTGTTCCAAAAAAGGATGGGGGGTTCCATCCTATTCTAGATCTGCGGCAACTAAACCGCAGGGTTCAGAAACTCAAGTTCAAAATGCTTACACTCAAACAGATCGTGTCACAGATTCAGTCCTAGGACTGGTTTGTAACGATAGACTTGAAGGACGCGTATTTCCATATTTCCATCCATCCTCATCACAGGAAGTTCCTGAGGTTTGCTTTCGGGGGAGAAGCATACCAATATCGGGTTCTTCCGTTTGGCCTAGGTTTATCACCCCGCACTTTCACAAACTGCGTGGATGCAGCTCTGGCTCCCTTGAGACTCCAGGGCATCCGCGTGTTGAACTATATCGACGATTGGCTGATTTTCGCTCAATCTGAGCAGATGGCAGTTCGGCATCGAGATGTCGTTCTGTCCCATATGAAGAGGCTGGGGTTAAGGCTCAACACCAAAAAGAGTGTGCTCCTCCCTTCTCAGAGGACCACTTTCCTAGGTGTAGTTTGGGATTCGACAACAATGCGAGCATAATCGTCCACCAATTCCTTCGATTCTCACAGCCGTAAAGAATGTAAAACTAGGCCAGTCACTCACTGTGAAACAGTGTGAACAGTCTCAGAGACTGTTGGGTCTCATGGCAGCTGCGTCCAACGTAGTAACTTTTGGCCTTCTGTACATGAGACCCCTGCAGTGGTGGCTCAGGACCAAGGGGTTTTCTCCGAGGGGAAATCCATTTCGCATGATCAAGGTCACGCGGCGATGCCTACGTGCCTTGGTCATGTGGAACAAACCTTGGTTCCTCGCCCAAGGCCCAGTGTTGGGGGCTTCTTGTCGACGCGTAATGCTATCAACGGATGCTTCCCTCACAGGTTGGGGGGCGGTCATGAGTGGTCGCCTGGCGAAGGGCCTTTGGCAGGACCATCTTCTTTCCTGGTACATAAATCGTCTAGAAATGATGGCGGTGTTTCGAGCACTCAAACACTTCCTGCCAGACCGGAGAGGTCACCATGTGCTTGTCCGTATGGACACCACATCCGTGGTCTCATATATCAACCATCAGGGGGGTCTGAGGTCACGACATCTCTGCAAACTGGCTCATCAGATCCTCCTATGGGCCCAAGGGAAAATACTGTCTCTCAGGGCAATTTATATCCCAGGGCATTTAAATCAGGGAGTGGATATCCTGTCGAGGCAGGGGCTGAGGCCCGGGGAATGGAGACTTCACCCCGAGGTGGTGAAGCTCCTTTGGGAGAATTTCGGTCAGGCTCAGGTCGACCTTTTCGCATCGTCAGATTCAACACACTGTCCCATGTGGTTCTCCCTCACGCACCCAGCTCCCCTTGGGCTGCCGTAAAGGGGCCCATCTATTGTTAGTAGCCCCGTACTGGCCGGCCCGAGTTTGGTTCTCTGACCTAGTGTCCCTTCTAGACGGCTCTCCGATGGAGATTCCGATCAGGAGGGACCTTCTGTCCCAAGCAGGGGGCACGATTTTTCACCCTCGCCCAGAGCTGTGGAAACTGTGGGCCTGGCCCCTGAGGGGGCTCAGCTCATAGAATCAGGTCTCTCAACTGAGGTCGTGGAGACCATACTCCAGTCTAGAGCTCCCTCCACGAGAAACCTCTATGCTTTTAAATGGAAACTGTTCTCTGCCTGGTGCGGAGAACGCCTTACGAATCCTGTTATCTGCACTGTTGGTACAGTACTTGATTTTCTGCAAGAACGTTTTTCTGCTGGATTATCTCCTTCCACCTTGAAGGTGTATGTGGCGGCTATATCTGCTTACCACACTCCTTTGAGTGATGCTTCATTAGGGAGAGATCCTCTTATTACTCGTTTTCTCCGTGGTACCCTGAGGCTGAGGCCTGCATTGCGCAATAGAGCACCAGCCTGGGATCTGGCCGTTGTACTGGAAGGCTTGGCTTTGGCTCCCTTCGAGCCCATTGAGGAGGTTTCAGAGAAGTTCCTTACTCTAAAAACTTTATTTCTCATTGCTATTTCTTCGATCAAGAGGATTGGTGATTTGCAAGCCTTGTCGGTTGCTCCTTCATGCCTAGAATTTGCACCTGGCATGGTGAAAGCCTTTCTTCACCCTAGGCAGGGCTATATCCCTAAGGTCCCTAATAATGTTACGGGCCCAATTGTGCTGCAGGCCTTCTGTCCTCCACCTTTTAATACACCAGATCACCAGATTATACACGTGCTTCACGACGCAATCACGCAGGGCGTTCCCACCGCGTCTCGGCGCAGCGTCTCATTCCCTCTCAGGGAACCAGGGTTACATACGTAACCTGAGACGTTAATTCTTGTGTATCTCCTTATGTATGAATAGGTCTATTTCTGGCATTGGATATATACCAAGGGGGTATAGATTAAATTATAACAGAAGGAGCTATGTGTTCCCTTGTCTGATGTGTCATGTTGTCATTGGTTCATGGTTTCATTGTTCACAGGTATCCCTTGTCTTGTCATTAGTCTTATTTATTTAAGTCTTGTGTAATGTTTGCCATGTGTCTTTGTCAATTTTTGTTTCACTGAAACCACGGTTGGTAAGCGTCACGTCAATGTTCATGTTCATGTTTGTAAATAAACTGCAATTGGGTTCTCTCTACAACTTGCCTTCAGTGGAATACTTTACATATGTAATGTGGTGTTCTTTTTCATTTTGCAGATATGTGGGTTTGGATCTTAATCCAATGACACTGGAGGATGCATTGGGATGTAAGGTGAAAATGGAATCCAGCTAAAAAATATCCAGATATTATACATATACAAAATGCATAATACCAGGAATAAATGTGATCTTTCACATTCACTCATTTATTGTGTTTGCTGTTGCCTTGATGTGAAGGGAAGGTAAATCCTTGTTGTCTCCCTATGTAAATTATAGGGTAAGTAAAAAAGGCCAGATCAGCGAAGTATGCGTGTAGCGTGCTAGATTTACATACAACAAATTCAGAACAGCAGATTGGAAGGCCATTACTGCATATAGATTACATCTAATCAACCCCAAATGACACAGACATAGAGACTGAAAATTACTTATTACCATCGCTCTCACCAAAGAGAGGACTGGATTACTGAAGGCCTGTTGAAATACAGGCACGTTACTATATATGAGGACCAAGTCAATACCAGCAGCTTGTGCATAACTCAAAATGTCAGAAGCACTGATGAACAAACAAAAAGTAATTTCATTTTAATACAGTCCAAAATACTACCTGAAACTACTTTACTGAAACTGTTGTCATGCCTAAAGCTTTTTAAAATGCAAGTTTTTTTTTAAATTAATTACAGTGTTTTCAAACAATGATCATGTTTATAATTAAAATACATTTGGATCCATAAAATGCATATTGAGATATTTTTTTGCATTATACTATGCTTCAGGCAATCTAAAAACCATAACATACCTCATAAAGTAAAATTTACAATAAGGTTCCAATTGTTAACATAGTTAAACTAACAATGGAAAATACTTCTAAAAAATGCATTGATTTTTATTTTAACATTTACTTATACATTATTAAAATCAAAAGTCATGTAGGATTAACAAAGATAAATACTAATAAATACTGTAAGAAATGTATTGCATTAACTAACGTTAAGTAATGGGACCTTATTGTAAAGTGCTCAATAAGGATTTTTTTCTTTTGATTGTGAAACATGTCCCAGACATTTCTTGACAGTTTTTCACCTAGAAGCAGTTTAGTTCAGGAGTCATTAAGTGAAACAAATGTGAGCAATTCTGAAATATGGAGAAAAGTTACATTATTATGCAAATCAGATAATCTCATGCAAACCCTTTCAAATCGAGATATTAAGCACTGAAGCTTATTAAATATTTAAGTATGCAAATTCAGATTTTTATTCCCTGCTATTAGAAACCTATGTAGAATAACAAAGCATATCATTGTTGTATTTTCATTCCTAACGGCTTGTGGCTTTGCATCAGCCTGAGATTGTTGAATTTAGTCCAAAAAGTGTGAAGTGAAAAGCTGTTACGTTATGACAGCTTTAACACACAACAGTTGGTCTTCTAACTGATGATATTTAATTAAACTGACACTAACCTCTAGCTAATGTCAGTCAGCAATCCAATCAATGACACATTATCAGCATCAGAGCTCGGCATGTACATTGCTCATACTGTGCTAATAGGTTATTTTCTTATAGTGCTGATTAGCACATGCAATTTTTGCACAAAATTGCATCTTATAAAGACATTAATTGAGGGACAATGACCATGCATAATGTATTTCTGATGACATCTCTACAAGCTAGAATCAAATTCTTTATTTTGATGTGCCAACTCCAATAGCTCACAGCTGAATGTTTTATTGCTGTTAGCAGAGATATGAGCAATGTTTATTAAGTTTTCATTGAGTGATGCACTAATAATGTCCAGCTGCATGTGGAATGTCAAACTATAGGCTAATCTCAAAATACAGTGACTTCAGAACAGACAGATACAAAAAAGTACTAAACATTATGCCCAGAAGATAATACAAGCATATGAGAATAGAAAAGATTAAAAGAGCTTTTTAATGCTTTTTTTAATAGCTTGAGTTCTGAGGTAGCAGTATTGTGGGGGTGGTGGATATTGGAAATAAAGAGTTTAGCAAAAACTCAACATACAAGTAAAAGCATACACTATAGAAAATAGAAACACTCAGTACACTACAGAATAATATTTTTTATTGACTTGGTTTTACACAAAAGAAATGACCATTTTCTCTAATTTGGAGAATAACAAGCAATATGGAGATGATGTGCACTGTTTTGCAGCTTATTACGTTAAGTTAACAGAAATTCATTTGAGATCACAGAGAATAAAGAAGAGATTGAACTAAATATTGATGTCAGTGGTTCAAATTTCACAGGAGAGTTAGGTTGGTAAAATGAAGCAGTGGGTACTCTGTGAGACAAATCAGAGCATAATTTCAACAACATCAAAAATATACACAATGATTGAGTGTCACATTCAGTTTTGGTTCTAGTTTTGTTTTTATTAACTTCTAGCTTGTCATTATTTCCTGTGTTTCCCTTTGGTTGTCATGGTTATTCATTGTTTCATTGATTTCATCCACCTGTTCTTTGTTTTGATCAAGAGTTTGCAGTTTTATTGCCCTCAGTTTAGTCTGTTCTTTGTCTTGTGTTGGCTGTACTTTAGCAACAGTGGTGGACAGTAACACAGTATTTTTACTTTGTTTCTGTACTTAAAGGGATAGTTCACCCAAAAATGAAAATTAGCCCATGATTTACTCACCCTGAAGCCATCCGAGGTGTCTATGACATTCTTCTTTCAGATGAATACAATCAGAGTTATATTAAAGCTCCAGTCCGTAACTTTTTGGGGTTAAAAATTATCCAAAATACATTGAGTAAGTGCATAACCAGCCAGTGTTCAAAACTATCTGCTTGCCTTAGCTCGTTTCAAAACGGTAAGCTTGTACTAATGTTTTTAATTCCAGTGGTACTGGTGGATTTCCACGGGAAATTCGAGCATGTCTTTGAGTCATTATGTCACATCTGTACACATAAAGTAGCTGTCTCGGCTAGTAGGCTATATTGCGTGTGAGGATGTTGGAGGTGGAGAAATATTCTCACAGCACGTGATATAATTAAATGTATTAATATTATGGCGGATCCAGAAAGGTTCAGACGACAATCACCAGTGACAACAGGAGATTCACCCGTTGTAAAATGCAAAAAGACTTTGGACTTCGGAGTGGCTACAGAAAAAAAGAGACTGCAACCAGGCCTATGCGAAAACAAGGATAAATATCTGAAGGGCATTAAATGTAGTCACGCAATGCTGATGTTGTTAACATTAAAAATTTGAGAACAAAGTATAATTTGCATGGTTTGACATGATAAGATAAGCGATCGGTAGATTTAATCAGATTTACTGCAATGCTTTTTTCCCCTTAGTTGAAAAAAGTGGATGTTAATTACTTGTTCAGATGACATTTTCCAGAGAAAATTCTTATGTTGGTCATACTTACAAAAAGTAGAATCTGTAATTCTGAATGACAGTATCCACACTGCGCGGTGACTGACAGCCGGACATTCTCCTCAAAACATTGGATTCATCCGCGCAGTGCCGTGCCGAGGCACAACCCACGTAAAGTTAATAATTCCGTGAAAAACTGCAATTGCATATTTCGAACAGAGATGGCAACAAAGAGGAAAAAACAACGGACTGCAGCTTTAAAAAAAATGTCCTGGCTCTTCCAAGCTTTATAAATGGAGTGAATGGCTGTATGTTTTTGGAAGTCCATCAAAGTGCATCTATTCATGATTAAAGTGCTCCACGCATCTCCGTGGGTTAATAAAGGCCTTCTGAAGGGAAGCGATGTGTTCGTGTAAGAAAAATATCCATATTTAAAACTTTATCGACTAAAATAACTAGCTTCCGACAGACGGCCTTACGCATCGATTTAAGCCAAAAGAGTAACCCTTGAACTTGATGCACAACGTAATGACGAACGTGTTTGCCCAGTCATGTTTGTTTGAACCGTGAGAGGTGTCAATTGCTGTCATTACTTTGTGCTTGTTCACTCCCATTATAAAGCTTGGAAAAGCCAGGACATTTTAATATAACTCTGATTGTATTCGTCTGAAAGAAGAATGTCATATACACCTATAGGATGACTTCAGGGTGAGTAAATCATGGGCTAATTTTCATTTTTCAACTATCTGTAGTTTGCTGGAGTATTATTATTTTGCGATATCACATGGAGAAATTTATTCTTGAATTGGACTGATCCGATTGCAGCTGTTCGCAATTCAACAACTCACTGCTTCAATAATCCGGTCAGAGCGAGTCTCCAGTTACGTTGTCTCCAGTTATCAAGTCTGAAATGAGCCAAGAACCGGATCCTCCACGGAGCTTGAGTGTGCACGTGACTAATGGCCCGAAATTATTGTATTGTATTATTGTAAATGTAAATCGTATTTAGGTCATGACTGTAAGTTGTTTGTGAACTAACTCTGCTGTAAAAGATCAAGCAGTTTAAGCCTACTGTAAAAAATGAAGCAAAACAATAACAAAGCAAATTAATGCCTACGCAGTTCAAATGATTTAAAACCTACAGTTACCCACACCTCATATTCAATGAGAAGGAAAATATTATTATTATCAATAATAAATACATCTGGGGACGGACATTGCAAATTAGCCTTGGCTATAAATGTTGTAGTGTGGTACATGTTGATTGTTACCACTTGTCCCTATCAAATAAATAAAAGTAAATAAATAAAGTAAATAATCTAGAAGTGATCATCTTATTCCCCTTTTAAGACCATTGAAGGTCATATGACCTGGAAAGACCAATCCCAAGCTACTAAACTTCAGGAGTATTGATAACTTACTAATGCTGATTTAAGTGGTGAACTAATTATAATTTTTTTCAGACACATATTTGATATGCAATGTCTTAACAGCTTTAATGCATATAATGTGGATAAATTAAGAATAAATATATTTATAAGCCCACACACTCAAATATAATAAATAAGGTAAACAACTATAAATGTAGATTTGTTTGGCTTATGTATGTTCATGAATTCAGATCAAACATGACATGGTTCTGTAGACAACATTACTGTGAACATGTTCATGTTTAAAATTTCACATTTCTATTCAATAACAATTTTAGCAAATGTCAGGGTTTTCTATAAACAATTGCAGTGCTTTTTTCAGTGCTTCAAATGTGTTATGCATGTTATTTGTAAAAAATCTGAGCTCTGGAAGGCTTTTACCTGTTAGTCTGAGAAACGTCTCGGTTACGAATGGTAACCCTCGTTCCTTGAAGGAGGGAACAGAGGCGTACGTCGTGACCGACGAATAGGAATCCCGCTAGAGAGGCCAATCTACTTCGAGTGAAACTAAATGAGCCAATGAACATTGCCGTGCAATCATTTGTATCAGCAGTTCAGCCACGTGGTGCAGGTATATAATGAACAGCAGGTGCGATTGCACTTTTTGCTGAGGAGCCGAGCCGATGAGCTGGCTGCCCAGGCGGGATGCAGCAGATGTGGCGACGGGACATACGCCTCCATTCTCTCCTTCAGGGAACGAGGGTTACCATATGTAACCGAAACGTTCCCTATCAGTCGGTCACTCTCCGTGTACGTCGTGACCGACGAATAGGAATCCCTACCAAAGTGCCACAACTGCTGACCCCATCCAGCACTCTGTGCGAGTCTCTTGCCCCTTCTTGCCAGGAAGGACGAAAGGATAGGGCTTACACAGAGTGTATCTGTCACTGTTGTTCCGTGATAACCCATACAGTGAGATTGTTGGACAACACTGGGAAAGTGTGCCCTTTCTGTTAGGAAGGAGAACGCTGCGGAACCCACATTCTTCCGTGAAGGAGTTATGTGGAGATATACATGTGGATTAACCCGAATGTTGAACTGCATATGAAATACTGGGTGACTTAGCCCAAGGGAAAGACACGGGCTTCCGTTTAGGAGCAGCCGTGGAAGAAATACACATATGGGATCCCCGCAGGGTCACACATATGGGATCCAGTCTAGACCCGGTTCTCAGGGATTCAACGGACGCTCCGCCATGTCCGGGCCCAGGGTGTTGGAGGACTCAACAGGTTTTTCACACTCGAGAAATAAGGGTGCAGCAAGCCGACAGAGCCGGGCCTCTCAGTGCTTCTACCCGTTTAGGGTGAGAACACGGGATTAGACCGGCTCTACACGTAGGCTATAATATCTAGCGGACGTGTTAGGTGTCGCCCAGCCCGCAGCTCTACAGATATCTGTTAGCGAGGAGCCACGTGCCAGCACCCAGGAGGATGCAACGCCTCTCGTGGAGTGAGCATGCAACCTGATTGGGCAGGGCACGCCTTGTGCTTGGTAAGCCAAGGCGATGGCATCCACTATCAAGTGGGCCATCCTCTGCTTGGAGACAACCTTTCCCTTCTGCTGGCCTCCGTAACAGACAAAGAGCTGGTCTGAGGTCCTGAGACTTTGAGTTCTGTCCACGTACAGATGCAGAGTGCGAACGGGACAGAGCAAAGCCAGATTTGGGTCTGCCTCCTCCAGTGGCAGCACTTGCATGTTCACCACCTGGTCCCTGAAGGGAGTGGTAGGAATCTTGGACACATAGCCAGGCCGAGGTCTCAGTACAACATGGTTGTCACCTGGCCCGAACTCTAGGAATGATTCATCAACCGAAAATGCCTGCAGGTCTCCTACCCTCTTCATAGAGGCCAGTGCAACCAGCAGCAAAGTCTTCATGGAGAGAAGCTTTAAGTCTGCTGATTGCAAAGGCTCAAAGGGAGCATCCTGGAGTGCTCGAAGCACAAGGGAATGGTCCCAAGAGGAACCTCCCCTATCCCCCCCTGATGACCAGGTTGTGCTTTCCTACTGTTTTGCCATCTATGTGGTCATGATATGCTGAAATAGCGGCAGCATGTACTTTGAGGATGGAGGGAGTTTAAGCCTTCACTCCAACCCTTGCTGCAAGAAGGAAAGCACAGACCCTATCGAACATCTTCGGTGGTCCTCTCGGCGAGAAGAACACCACACAACAAACAGGTTCCACTTCAAGGCGATTGCACGTCTCGTAGACGGCGCCCGCACTGAAGTGATGGTGTTTAGTACCTCTAGGGGTAAGTCACCTAGAACCTCCGCGTCCCGTCCAGGGACCACACATGGAGTTTCCAGAGGTCTGGACGCGGGTGCCATAGGGTGCCCTGTCTCTGTGTCAGAAGGTCCTTCCTCAGAGGAATGGGCCAGGGAGGGACTGTCACGACAAGCATGAGTTCTGGGAACCAGGTCCGGGTGGACCAATAGGGAGCCACCAGAAGGACCTGCTCCTTGTCCTCCCTGACTTTGGACAGGGTCTGTGCAAGTAGGCTCACTGGGGGAAATGCATAGTTGCGGAGGCCCCGGGGCCAGCTGTGTGCCAGTGCGTCCATGCCGAGTGTTCCCTGGGTCAGGGAGTAAAACAGCTGCCAATGGGAGGTCTCTGAGGAGGCAAACAGGTCTACCTGAGCCTCCCTGAACTCTCTCCAGATCAGCCGAACCGCCTTGGGCTGTAGTCGCCATTCTCCCGGGAGCACAGCTCGTGATAGCTCGTCGGCCACACAGTTGAGCACAACAGGGACATAAATGGCGCAAAGCAACCTCAGATGCTTGACTCCAGAGGAGGAGATGACGGGGGGGGGGGTTGCGACATGCAACGGGAGCATAGACCACCTTGTCGGTTGATGTATGCAACGGTTGCAGTGTTGTCTGAATGGACCAGCACGTCCCTGCCCTGTAGCGGCCTTTTTAAAACATGCAATTCTTCATCCCTTGTTAAAAAAACGTAATTCAGATGATACCGTATATAACAACTATAGACCAATTTCTAAACTGCCTTTTATTTCCAAGATTCTAGAGAAAGTTGTCTACTCACAGTTATACTCTTATTTGAATACTTCTGATATGATAGACACATTCCAGTCGGGCTTTAGGACCTGTCACAGCACGGAATCTGCATTGCTTAAGGTCACTAATGATATATTATTATCATTGGACTCAGGATCACATGTTGTTCTAGTTTTACTAGATCTAAGAGCTGCCTTCGATACGATTGACCATGAGATTATTCTCAACCGTCTGGAGTGTTGGGTTGGTGTCCAGGGTATAGCCTTTCAGTGGTTTGCCTCATATTTAAAAAATAGGACAGTTTCTGTGAATCTGGGAGACTTTTCTTCCACATTGGCCCCTTTAGTTTGTGGTGTTCCTCAGGGGTCGATTTTGGGACCTTTGTTGTTCTCTTTGTATATGCTTCCTCTGAGTACTATCTTTCGGAAGTATAGTATTTCATACCACTGTTATGCAGACGATTTCCAGTTTTACTTTCCTGTGAGCTTAGATAAAACCTGTTCGTTGGACAAAGTACAGGAATGTTACGGTGACATTAAACGTTGGCTTTCTAGCAACTTTCTCCAATTAAATGAGAGTAAAACTGAGGTTTTGATTGTAGGCTCTCCCATCTCACCTACCTTTCCTGATCATTTAGGTTCCTTATCTTAAAAGGTTAAAGATCATGTAAAGAGTTTAGGGGTAATTATGGACTCATCGCTAAATTTTAATAAACAGATTGGTGCCGTTGTTAAACTGAGATCAATTGCTAAAGTAAACCACTTTCTATCAAGTAAGGATTTGGAAATTGTGGTTCACTCATTTATTTCATCTAAGATTGACTACTGCAATTCTTTATATATTGGTCTCCCCCAGACTATGCTAGTCCGCCTACAGCTGGTACAAAATGCGGCGGCAAGGCTTTTGGCAGGGGTGAGAAAGAGAGATCACATTACACCTGTACTGCAATCCTTACATTGGCTTCCGGTTAAATTCAGGATTGATTTTAAAATTCTCTTGTTTGTCTACAAGGCCCTATCAGGCCTTGCCCCCCAATACATCAGTGATCTTATTATTCCCTACTCTCCTTCTAGAGTTCTCAGGTCCTCCGATCAACGGCTTTTAAAGGTCCCTCGCTGTCATTTAAAGGTCCAAAACTTTGGAATAGTCTCCCATTCCATGTGAGGTCAGTTCCATCAATTGCCACTTTTAAGTCTTATTTAAAAACTTATTTATTCTCTTTAGCTTTTGAATAAGTTATATTTGTTTTGTTGTATGATTTTAATGTTGTTATTATTATTATTATTTTAATTTTTTGTAAAGCACTTTTGGGCAGCGTCTGTTGTTTGAAAATGTGCTATATAAATAAAAGTGCTTGCTTGCTTGCTTGCTTAAGTGGCTCAGAGCGAGACGTACTGCTTGCAACTCGAGGCAGTTGATGTGCCAATGCAGTTGGGGGGCCGTCCACACCCCTGACATTGCATGCCCGTTGTACGTGGCACCCCAGCCGATGGCAGAGGCATCTGTGAACACCACAGCATGCCTGGATACCTGTTCCAAGGGCACTCCTGCCCGCAGGAATGAGGGGTCTGACCACGGGCTGAAGGTCTGGCAGCACGCCGGTGTGATTGTCACCCGGTGAGTGCCATGATGCCACGCCCATCTCGGGACTCGGCTGTGAAGCCAGTGCTGAAGCGGTCTCATATGGAGTATATGCCTCAGGAGCCTCTGAAAATTTTTCAGTGGGACTGCCTTCCTGCCTTTGAACGTGTTCAAGCCGGTTCAGCACCGACTGAGCGTGCTGCCTGTGTGACTGAATCCAACTCCATACCAAGTAAAGAGATTCATCTGCACGGGGGAGAGTTTGCTCTTTTCCAAGTTAACCTGAAGACCCAACTGACTGAGGTGTCTGAGCATGAGGTTCCTGTGTTCGCATAACTGATCTCGAGAGTGTGCCAGTATGAGCCAGTCGTCGAGATAGTTGAGGATGCGAACGCCCTGTTCTCTCATAGGAACTAGGGCCCCCTCCGTGACCTTCGTGAAGACACGGGGAGACAGGGACAGACCGAAGGGCAGGACCTTGTACTGATATGCCCGACCCTTGAATGCAAAGCACAAACGGCCTGTGTCGAGGGAGAATCGAGACATGAAAGTACGCAGTGATCGACCTGAAGGATGCGTACTTTCATCTTGAGTACTTGCGTACTTGTGAAGACTCAAAACTATTCAAAACTCGCAGGTCCAAGAGCAGTCGTAACAACGCTTTTCTTGGGTACAATGAAGTAGGGACTGTAGTACCCTGACCTCATATCGGCCGGAGGGACCGGCTCTATCGCGTCCTTTGCCAGTAGGACTGCGAACTCCACCCGCAAGACATAGGACTGCGATCTCCGCCCGCAAGACATGGGCATCAGCTGCTCTTACTGTAGTGGAGTGGATGGCCCGAAACTTGTGGGGACGATCTGGCGAGCTGAATCGCATAGCTGAGACTGATGGTCTGAATGAGCCAGCAAGACGGACTGGGGACTGCTAACAAGGCTCGTAGAGACCGTACAAGCGAGACCAAAGGGACCGTAGGCGAGCGGTGCGGTCACAATCTCCTGGAGAGCAGTCCTATCTATATCCGGGTCGCCCATTCTAGGGCCGCTTACCCCTGGCTTACCCCTCTTGGCGGGGGCCTTGATGGGCGGGGTGGCCTGCCAGTGACTGGTTCCTCTGCGCCGCTTAGGTGGAGGCTGCTGCTACGGCGCGGGAGCGAGGACAGACGCAGGAGGACACCCCCGGCGACGAGCAGACTGAGGGGCCGCAGGTGATGGGGTTGATGCAGCAGCTGACTGTCGCGGCAGAATGTGTTTAGGAACCTGACTTTGGCGGTCTCCCTCATGCCAGCCAGGCACAGCCAGAGATGGTGTTCCTGGACCACCATAGTGGACATCGCAATACCCACCGACCACGCGGTCACCTTCGTCGTACAAAGCGCGAGGTCCATCACGGCACAAAGTTCTTGGAGAACTTGGGGATCATGACCACCCTCGTGCAGGTCCTTCAGTGCTTTGGCCTGATGGTACCCCGAGATACCAATCGTCCAGCCTCGAGGGTTCCACACGAGCCCGATCCTGTTGGCGGCCCGGGAAAGCATTGCCATCATCTCCGGGTCCAACTCGGGCACCGCTGTCACACCCGAAGGGGGTAGCAGCGTGGAATCATCATCCGCAGAGAAGTCTGACCCACCCGCCGATGCAGCGATTGACATCTGTTCATCATGGGGAGCGCCGAAGGAAACAACTGGTACACACCTTGTGAATAGTCCAGCACATTCCGTTGGCTGCTCTACTGGCTGCGGAGCGTGGGAGGGATGAGGGTTTCTAGGGGGTTGGTTCCCCCGAAGGACGCGCACTCCCAGTGATCCTCAGGTCACCCACACCACCGTCTGAGGGAGGAGGGTTAGATCACGGCGGAGGCGCAGGGACTCTGCCCCTTTGCAGGATCGAGAGTCTCGACCGTAGCTCCGAGATGGTAATCTTCTCACAATGGGTACATGACTCGAAGTGTTAAGTGTTGCAATATTGATGAACTAGGAACGCCATTGCCTTTAATGAGAAACCGTTGCGGTAAATAAACAAATTATATTATGGGATATAATTTTGTCATTATGACATAGCCTACTGTATATGTTGGGGTATAACTTTAAATTTGAACAACAACAATAATTTGATTTGCATTATACTGTGTGTTTAGACATTTTGAGCACCTAACCCAACCCCGAACCCTAATCATCTGTCAATATAAAAAAAAAAACAAGATATAACAGACGGAGACAAGTAAAAAAAAAAAAAGCAATAATTAAAAAAATTTCAAATATTCCAAGTCTACCGTGGATAAATGATTGCTTTGAGTGAGGCACAGTTCCAAAACTGCATCTGCCATGACACTAAAATCATGCACACATTCACACACACAAATTGCAGCCTGAAGAAGTGTTACATCAGCTTTGATGTGAATTTCCATTGGCTCTCTTGTTCTGTGACATGCTAAAGTTTTGATTTTTCTTTTGAATAAGATGTTACTGTGCATTTAAACATGAATGTAACTATGCATAAACATCAATGATGATAAACACAAAACTTGGAAAATTAAGGGCTTATATACACAGTGATCTAATCAACATAACATACTGTATAACAAGTGTGTAACTTGATTAGCAACCTATCAAACTAACAATGAATAGCTATGTTTCCATCCAAAGTTACGAATTTAACTTATGTGCAAAATTGGAATATCGCAATAAACACTTGAACAGAGAATAAAATTGTAATTTCCCGATAAAATTGCACTAAATATCGCTAAGAAAATTAAGAGAAGCCACTGTTTATAGTTATTGTATATAATACATTTCTAGCATCTCAGAGTGCGCAGACAAAAGGCAATAAACTTATTTTGTTTTCGGAGGCAGACGCTGCTGTTTGGGAATGCAGTCGTAAGAGATGGAATTATACAGAACCACTGTGACGACAGACTTTGCTCAGGCATATCAGCACAACCTAGTTTTTTTTAATCAAAAATCACAGAAAAGAAATACATTTTTAAATAGCTGTTCAGTGTTGGGGAAAGTTGCTTTCAAAAGTAATGCATTGCAATATTGCGTTACTCCCTAAAAATGAATTAATTGTGTTACTTAGTTACTTTCTACAGAAAGTAATGTGTTACTTTTTCTCATCTGGGCTGGGCTTGCTTGTTTGTTCTTTAACAAAATAAATGGCCCTTTCACACCAAAAGTGAAATAAGCCTCAGGCTAAAGGAAATGCAAACTCATGCCTGTAGAGTCTGCAGCTCAAACAAACTCCTCGGTTACGACTGTAACCTCGGTTCCCCGAAGAGGGAACAAGACGCTGCGTTGATTGACGCTAAGGGAACGCTTCGCATGATGACGTCTTGAGGCACATGTAAAATCAGTCCAATGGTGTGACAAAACATCAGAGGCGGGTGACGTCATGAACCAGGAAACTATAAAGCCAGCCCAAAATAGAGCCGCGCTAGCTTCGTAAAAGTCTGAAGTAGTCTCTGACAGGCACGTAGGAGATATGTCAAGGTGACGCAGCGTCTCATTCCCTCTTCAGGGAACCGAGGTTTAAGTCGTAACCGAGGCATTCCCTTTCAAGTGAAGGAGCAGCACTAGGACGAGAGCACCTGGGACCCTGGTGTAGAGTCCAAGTTCAAAGAGTAAAACCTTACGAATGTGTGCGGTGAGGACCACCCTGCCGCATCACAAACATCTTGGAGAGCAACTCCTGTCATAAGGGCCTTGGAGGCCTCCAAACTCCTAGTAGAATGGGAACGAACAGCCATAGGTGAAGGCTATCCGGCTGATTCATAAGCAAGTGAGATAGCCTCAACCACCCACTTGCTCATTCTCATACATGATCATAAACATACGAACAACTGTTCAGATTTACGCCACAGGGGAGCTCTGTGGACATAGGCATCTAGCGCCCTGACTGGGCATAGCAGATTTTTATTTTCCTGGTCCGAGTCCTTGAAAGGAAGAGGACAAAAGGCCTGCAGCATAATAGATCTGGCCACATTGGTGGGGACCTTTGGAACATAACCTGGTCTAGGATGAAGGAACGCTTTAACCATGCCAGGTGCAAATTCAAAGCACGAGGGTGCTTGCAAATATCCTATCCTTCTAGGAGAAGTGATAGCGAGGAGGAACAAAGCTTTTAATGTCAGGAACTTAGTCGGAACCTCCTCCAGTGGCTCGAAGGGAGCCAGGGAAAGACCTTTAAGGACAATGGCCAGATCTCATGTCGGCACCCTGGTACGAGCTGCAGGCCTCAGCCTCAGAGTACCACGGAGGAAACGAGATACCAACATATCTTTACCCAAAGACATTCCACCCAAAGGAGACGGGGATAGTCCTGCAGTGAACCGCTCCTGCAGGAACTCCAGCACTGTACCAACTGGAGAAGGCACTGGATCTATCAGGTGAAGGCAGAGATAAGGCTGGGCCCGTCTCTAACCCCGCTGATAGATCCATTTGTGGCACGTTGGCAGCAGCAGGACCAGAGCCATGGGGAACGCGAGCCTGAGCGTCCTCGCTAAAGAACGCCAGGCGGGATCGGAGTGTCCGCATTGGAAGCACATCACAGTGCTCACAGCCAGCACCCTCGAGTGCTGACTGTGCATGCTCCTCGCTGGCAGGGATGCACACACACATCCTAAACCTCTGCTTGCTTGCCATGACTTAGGACAGAGGACAAGGACAGAGGACAAGGACAGTTTTACAATGTGCGCTACATAAGACACAGAAGCTAGCGCGGCTTTGTTTTGGGCAGTCTTTATAGTTTCCTGGTTCATGACGTCACCTGCCTCTGACGTTCCGTCACAATATTGGACTGATTTAACATATGCTTCAAGACGTCTTCACGCAAAGCGTTCGCTGTGCTTTCAGCTGTGCTGCCATTCAGTCTTTTGTCAGTCAATAAATGGAAACACAAAGTAACGTGCGTTACTTACTGAAAAGTAACTTGGATATTTTGTTATAAATTTGAAATGCATTACTAGTTACTTGAAAGAAGTAATCTGATTACGTAACATCCTGGTTGGGTATGCAACCCCCGTTCCCTGAAGGAGGGAACGGAGG
The DNA here is from genome assembly GCA_026230005.1 of Gila orcuttii. Taxonomy (NCBI): domain Eukaryota; kingdom Metazoa; phylum Chordata; class Actinopteri; order Cypriniformes; family Leuciscidae; genus Gila; species Gila orcuttii. Next base: position 12,354,158 of record JAPDVR010000017.1, read on the forward strand.
ACGTAGTCGACGTCGACTGAACGGGATCACACCATGGAGCCAGTCATCTTCGAGTACTATTGAACGAGCCAATGGAATTGACGTGCGTGAATTACATCACACACTCCAACCCCGCGGCATGGGTATAAATACGGAAGTGGATGCACGCACTAGTTGCTTTTTCGTTGAGGAGCCGAGCGTAACTCAGAGTCAGTGGTGGTCCAGCGGTAGTGGCAAGGGGGACTTTCATTCCCTTTCAGTCGAGAACGTCTGACGTAGTCAACGTCGACAGAATGGTATCTACCATTGAAAACGCCACTAAAGCTGCCACCTTCCAGTGCCTAGATAAAAGCCTCCTGATGCCCCCGCAATTTAAGGCGGGGAAGGACAGGGCTTAGGCCAGAGAAGTCACTGCTGTTCCTTCAGGACCACTAGGAAAGCATTCCCTGTACATGGAAGGAAGGGACGCTGCGGAAGCCAAATCCTACCCAAAGGGAGGTAACGTGGAGAATACACATATAAACTGGGCGGATGACCGGGCAGTATGACATATGGAATGTCACCGGGGTGACTCCAGCCTATGACGGGGGGAGACTCACCGGACAGTGACGGCAGAGGGGACTCTGCCTAGGGAAGACACGGGCTTGCCGTAAGAAGCCGTACCGTGGAAGAATACAAATATGGGGATCACCGTAGGGATCGCAACATGTGGACCCAGCCTAACATAGGTTCCACAAGCTTATGAGTGTTAGGCCTAACATCGGGCGTTCTGCCACGTCCGATGTCGGAGGGGTGTGGAGGAACTCAACAGGGTTCGGTTAAGGGAAACTCAACTGGAGTAGAAATGGCGCACGTATCCAGTCTGTGGGAGGGGAATGGCAGCAAGCCGTCACTTTGAACCAGGCTCACGGTGACTGGCTTCATGAGAAGGGAGCCCACGGGAAGCAGCGGTTCGACTATAGGTGTCGGCCAGCCACCAACTCTAGAATATCTGTCAGCAAAGCACTCTGTGTCAACTCCTAGGCGGGAGCAAACAGTCATTTAAGAGGAGCTCACCACCTAAGTGGACATGTGCATCTCGGAATATTTACCAAGATGAAGGCATCCACCATCAGTGGGCCAACCTCGCTTGGAAACAGCCTTCCCTCTCTGCTGATTTCCTTAACAGATAAGAGCTGGTCTAAGGTTCTAAGGCTTGCGTTCTGTACACGTAACCCGCAACGAAGCGAACGGACAGAGAAAGCCAGAGTTGGGTCTGCCTCCTCCGGGGCAGTGCTTGCAGGCTCACCACCTGGTCCCACTAAGGGAGAGGTAGGAACCTTGGGCACTGATCCAGGCCGGGGTCTCAGCTTGTGAAAGTAGCCGGCCCGAATTCCAGGCACAACTCGTTGACCGAAAGCGAGCAAGTCCCTACTCACTAGTAGAGACCAGGCGAGCAGGAGAACTGTTTAACAGAATTTTTAACTCACTGCCTGCAGTGGCTCAGGGGCGGTCTCTGCAGTGCAGTAGCACCAGAGATAAGGCCCAAGAGGATAAAGAGGGGTGCAAAGAAAATCCCTTGCTCCCTCAGAAACCTGACGATCAGACATGCTTCCCATGCTTCTGCATCATGATGTGCGTCAAGAAAAACAAAGGCAACATCATTTTGAGGGTGGAGGAAACAGCCTACACTAACCCATCTTGAAGGAAAGAGAGCACTGAATGAACGAACACTCGGATCTCCTCACAGAGACTCACTCAACTAATAGGTTCCACTTCTCTTTGGCGTATGTTTTTAGGGGGTGCTCGCAGAAGTGATGGTAACTTCACTTCCACATGTTCCTGCGGTAGCCACCTGAACCTCCATGTCCAGTTAGGATCAGCCTGGAATCCCTCCATGGGTCTGTACGCAGGTACCATCATGCCCCGTCCCTGAAAAGTAATCAGGGGAAGTCAGTAGGGTTGTGGAGGGGAGCTAGGTCTGGTTGGGCCTATAAGGGGCAACTATCAAGACCTGCTCCACTCCTGACCTAGCACAATAGGTGCAAGCGGCATGCATGCAAAAGACAGGAGCACTGCTCAACACTACATGTAAAGATCACTGAGTTTCAGGAGCAACTCTGCTCAACACCTGAGTGTGATGAATTTCACTGAGCTTCAGGAGCATCTCTGCTCAACATGTGAGTGTGATGAAAATCACTGAACTTGAGCGGGCACCAAACAACAATGAATTGCAAAGCCGCTTTCTTAGAAGGCTCACTGGGGAACGCATTTCTGCGGAGCCCGGGGCCAGCTGAGAGCCAGTGTCTGTCCAAGGGTTATCCGCTCAGACAGAAAACACAACTGGCAGAGGGACGAATCTGGAGAGCCAACAGATGTAACTGTGCGGCCCCAAAGTGGTCCCTGCCCAGCTGGACCGCCAGGGGATGGAGTCTCCACTCTCCCTGGCCATAGCAAGCACGATTGAGCAGGCTGGAAGAAACAGTGGAATGAAGCGACCTCAGAAGCTTCTGACTCCAAGGAGGAGGTGACGGGTGAGTTGTGGCATGCGAGGGAAGCTTAGCGCAATGCTCAGACCAGTACCAGCTCGCTGAGCAGCGATGGCTCAAAGCAAGGTGAACGCAACAACTCGAGGCACGAATGCCAATGCAGTCAGAGGTCGCCCAGCCCTCCGTTAAAGCATGCCCTTTGTACATGGCCCCTCAGACGGTGTTAGTGGACCTTGTTCTAGGAGGATCTGTTGTCACATAGGGCGTGCCGCTCTGCCACGGCTACCTCGGTACTTGATCATAAAGCTAGTGCTGAAGCGGTCTTCATATGGAGGAAGCCAAGTGGCTGTGTCTGCCATATGCCCCAGGAGCCTCTGAAAGTTCTTTCAGTGGGGACCCTTTCTCACTTCTACATAGCACCAGCTGAACACATTCTTCTTGAAGAGACGTGTTGGACCGAGTCCTTCTCCAAACTGAAAAAGAGATACTGAAGACCCAACTGGCTATGGAGCACTCGAAGGGTAGGACCTTGTACTGATACTTCACACCTTCGCAAGAACACATAATGGTCTGTGGAGCGGAAGGAAAGAGATCTGAAGTTCTGTCCTTCAGGTCGAACGCTGCAGGCCACCTTGGGGACAGAGCACTTGAAAATGCATCTGTGTAAGCAACTTGAAAGGAGGCTTTCGAAAAAGGGCCCGTTTCAATTGACACAGGTCCAAGATGGCCATGACCCACCATATCTAGGGTACAATGAAGTGAGGGTTTGTACAAATCGGTCTTCATATCGGCTGGAGGAAGAGGCTACATCGCGTCCTTCGCCAGTAGGACTGCGATGTGCGCACACAGGACAGGAGCAGTGCTCAACACGTAGGTGTGATGAATATCACTAATCTTAGTAGCATTTTAGCTCAACACCTAGGTATGATAAATATCACTGAGCCAGGGCCGAAGCCAAGCGAAATGAATCGCAAGCCGATTCTGGTGGTATAGTTTGGCCATCTGGACCGGGTGGGAAGCATCTTTTTGGTTTCTACGAACCGGGCCAGGGAACCACAGACGTACCCGAGGTGGGGCAGCGAGGTGGAGGCAGCAGCAGGTCGTCGGGGCAAGATGTGCCGGATGGCCTCCCAGATGATGTCCCTCTGGCAGAGGCTTTACCAGGGTCTCTATTGTGCAGCCCATCCAGGACATCCTGCTCAGCTCAATAAAAGTCCACAGAAAAATGTTTTCTTCCAATCTGTTTCAAGTATACTGTTAATTTAATTTTTTAATTTTGTTTTTTCTTATCTTAAACTTAACTTATCTTGTAAATACATGTAAAAAGTACTGGAAGTAAAAATGTATAGAACAATTTATTTTGTATAATTTACAAATCAATTGACATGAGGTGCAGGACAGGGACTCGGCTCGGAAGACCCGGAGGCGGCCCGCAGCAAGATCTGAGTGTGGTGCACGACTCTTACCTGTCACCACGAGATGGCCAGGGATGCGTGAGAAGGCGGATGACCAGGTCCTGAACCGCATCCTGTGCCGGCTGGCGAACAAGAGGGGGTTGGGGGGTGCAAGGCTTTACAGGGTCACACACCGCCGACTAGCCCTCTTGGGGCTCAGGAAGGGAGAAATTGCTCTTTCTTTGAATATGTGGGTGCCGCTGGCTCCGCTTTTTTGGGAACCAGCGGTGGAACAAACACACACAAACACAAAAACTTCACTAGGTCCTCTTACGAGTGAAGGGAGTGGTCGGTGACCATCCCCCAGAGCATTCCTCAAATCCCTGGGTGGCCCGCCTCAGGTTTAACACCTGGCTTGGCAGCGCCTGAAGCGGGCGGGGGGCGCCCCTTCTGCGGCCGGCTCCACGCTGAGACCTGGGTGGAGGCTGCTGCGACGGTCCAGCGGGAGCAGAGGCAACTGCAGGCGAGTGCCCTCGGCGACGAGCAGACGGAGGATCTGCCACCGATGGCTGGGTGGAGGCAGCAGCAGGTCGTCGGGGCAAGATGTGCCGGATGGCCTCCGTCTACTTCTATGCGGCCGAGAACTGCTGGGCTAAGCCGCATCTCAACTGCGTCGCCGAACAGCCCAACCTGGGAAATGGGAGAGTCCAGGAACCGAACCTTGTCCGCTTCTCTCATATCCTCCAGGTTGAGCCAGAGATGGCGCTCCTGGACCACAAGGGTGGACATCGTGCAAGCTGCAACCTTCGTGCCCCGGAGGGCGGAGTCAGTTGCAGTGCGGAGCTCACCCATGAGCTCACGGTCTGGGCTACCCTCGTGCATGCTCATGAGTGCCTGGGCCTGGTGGACCTGAAGCAACGCCATGGCATGCAGAGAGGAAGCGGCTTGCCCACAGGATTTGTAAGCCTTGCCCGTGGGAAAGGACGAGAACTTACAGGCCTTAGAGGGGAGATGAGGATCCCCCTTCCATGAGGTAGTGGTTGCTGGACACAGCTGCATCGCAACAGACCGCTCCACTGGAGAGATAGCCTCGTGACCCTTCACCGCTCCCCCATCAAGGGTAGTGAGGGGGAAGGAGCTACTCAGGCGGTATCTGGCAGAGAAAGGTGCCATCCATGCCCTTGTCAACTACTCATGCACTTCAGGAAAGAAAGATACCGGAGCGGCTGAGAACCAGACCGACCCGCTCCGATAAATCATCCAACCGAGACTGTTCGGGACATGGTGGAGGGTTCCACTTGAGCCCTACAGCCTCGGCGGACTTCTTGAGCATAGCTGCCATCTCTGGATCCGGCTTGGGCAATGCTGGTCTCCCAGAGGGAGGCAGCGCAGCCGAGTCGTCATCTCCAGAGCCCAGCTCCACATTCGATGCTGCCTGGGGATGGGGACTCCACCTTTGCGGACGAAGGTGAGTCTCGACCTTAGCACCAAGATGGTCATATTCCCGCAATGGGAACATGACTCATCCACAAGAGCTGCCTCAGCGTGCTTTAAGCCCAACCACGTGATACAACTCTCGTGACCGTCAGAGGGGGACAGAGCCCTACCGCACCCAGAAACGCACGGATGGAATAGCATCTTGAAAAAGATGCTAACACACCCGTGTTGTTCTTTTAGAAATGGGACCCGTCACCAGTGCCGGAGCACACTCTGATGTTCTCGACTGAAAGGGAACTAAAGTTACTTGTAATGCGTTACCTCAACACTGATGCTGTCCTTTTGAACTTTCTAATCCTCAAAGAATCCTGAAAACAAAATTTGTAACCGTTTCCTTAAAAACATGAATAATATAAAATATGAATTGTTTTCAGCATTGATAATCAGAAGAAATGTTTCTTGAGCTGTAAATCAGCACATTAGAATGATTTCTGAAGGATCATGTGACTGAAGACTGGAGTAATGATGCAGAAAAAAAACCTTTGCCATCACAGAAATAAATTACATTTTAAAATATTTTAAAAAGAAAAGTACAGAGCCCCTAAAGGGACATGGTGGTGGGAGAAAAAAACTTTTTCAAACCTTTTGTGTTCCCCCGAGAAACTTTGCGTTTCCTTGCAAAGATAGACTATTTGCATTACCAGGCAAAACTTTTGCGTTCCCACGCAAAACCTTTTGTGAGCTCGGACATACACTTCCTGTTTAATTTCCTCTAGCAGTGTTTCAGACTGTTCCATACGTTAACAATGGAGCAATTCATAGTGATTGAACTTGGACTCAAATAAAAAGAAATTCGGTCAGTGCATAACAAGGAGTTAAGTGAAATTGGCAATATATTCACAGATTCGAACTTCCCGGATCAATATTTGTGAGCTAAACGTTGTTAAAACACAAATGACACCTACAGTATGTACAATCACAGTAAGGTAGACAACGAGCTATAATACAATTTTCCTCAAAACGAGCTTTATAATATAAATGTGTCTCTAAACAGGCGGTTGAGTCTGTCACATAATTTTATATAGGCTAGTTTATACTCTTTAGACTTTATTATGTACATACATTGACCATGGTGAACATTTTTAGATAGGTTTTCAACACCATTTTGTTTTTAAAGCAGTTATAATTATCTATTTAATTATAACTTCCAGTTCTATATATTCTATATATATAAGTTCTATATATAAAGTCCAGTACAAATGTTACTGTCGCTCGTCACAACGGCTGTCACAGTTGCTAGGCGACAAAACCAGACCGTCCATTAAACAACTCCCGGGACACAGCTAGCAACAATTTGTTAATGTGACAATAGATTTTGTTAGTTTAATTTTCCGAATAACCAGGTGGAATGTAACCAAATACATTTACTCTGTATTTAAGTTTAAATTCAGCAACGTCAGTCCTGGAGGGCCACTGTCCTGCAGAGTTTAGCTCATAGGACAGATTTGCATGTTAAATATTTTATGGTTTGATTTGAGTATGTGAGTTACTTTACATTTATCCTTCCCTCTTTCTGAGAACATCTCAGTGATTGGCAGCCCACGTCTGAGTCAGCCCTGCAAATCTGTTAGTGTAAATATGCCCTGATCCCAGATGATGTCCCTCTGGCAGAGGCTTTACCAGGGTCTCTATTGTGCAGCCCATCCAGGACATCCTGCTCAACTCAATAAAAGTCCACAGAAAAATGTTTTCTTCCAATCTGTTTCATGTATACTGTAATTTTTTTTTTTTTTTTTTTTTTTTTCTTATCTTAAACTTAACTTATCTTGTAAATACATGTAAAAAGTACTGGAAGTAAAAATGTATAGAACAATTTAGTTTGTATAATTTACAAATCAATTGACATGAAAAAAAATAAAAGTACAGAACAATTTCTTTATTACATTTACAAGTTATAACTTGCATTACAAAAATAAACAATGCACATAAATTATTTTTTGTTTAATTTACAAATTATAACTTACATAAAAATAATGTATACAATTGTTTCATTTACAAATTTTAATTCACAACCAAAAGTTTATTTTTCTACCAATCTGTCAAGAAGAGAAAACAATGTCCATTCTCTCCTTTCTCCCTCTGAAACTTAATGTCCTCCCTAATTAGCTCGATCAGCTTATCCTCACGGTCTTGTTTCTCTTGACTTTGTGCGGCCCAGGGAAAGAAGGCGGCAACAACTTAAAAATAGCCAAATTCCGCTTGAAAACCTCGGACTTGGCAACACTGATGGTAGGCCGCATTGGAAGGATCCTTGGAATTGGGACAGCCTTCGTCGCGCCGCTGTGATGCAATCGGCCTTCAAATGCAGCCTTCGGAGGATGCAGCCCCTGAATTGGGACAAAGCTAATGTGTTGTATAACCAGCATGAGAGCAGTGATGTGTGAAATGAATTTGGTGTGTTACAGTGAAGTTATTGAATATTTTTCATAATAAATAATGTGCAAAATCCCATTTTATTAAACTAAGTGTTGAATGACCAGTGGGAGACCATTGATGTGTGAACTGAATTTGGTGACACTTCAGTGTGTAACATTGAAGTTAATGACTATTTTTGTAGTAACGTTTTTTTGGTTATATTGCACTGTGCAATATTTGAATCTGTGAATAGCCAATGCCAACTTCACTGAACTCCTTGAGTTAAGCACTGACCCCATTTCTTTATACACTGAACAAAATTATAAACGCAACACTTTTGTTTTTGCCACCATTTTTCATGAGCTGAACTCAAAGATCTAAGACTTTTTCTATGTACACAAAAGGCCTATTTCTCTCAAATATTGTTCACAAATCTGTCTAAATCTGTGTTAGTGAGCACTTCTCCTTTGCCAAGATAATCCATCCACCTCACAGGTGTGGCATATCAAGATGCTGATTAGACAGCATGATTATTGCACAGGTGTGCCGTAGGCTGGCCACAATAATAGGCCACTCTAAAATGTGCAGTTTTATCACACAGCACAATGCCACAGATGTCGCAAGTTTTGAGGGAGCGTGCAATTGGCATGCTGACTGCAGGAATGTCCACCAGACCTGTTGCCCGTGAATTGAATGTTCATTTCTCCACCATAAGCCATCTCCAGAAGTGTTTCAGAGAATTTGGCAGTACATCCAACCAGCCTCACAACCGCAGACCATGTGTAACCACACCAGCTCAGGACCTCCACATCCAGCATCTTCACCTCCAAGATCGTCTGAGACCAGCCACCCGGACAGCTGCATAACCAAATAATTGCTGCACAAACTGTCAGAAACCGTCTCAGGGAAGCTCATCTACATGCTCGTTGTCCTCATAGGGCTCTCGACCTGACTGCAGTTCGTCGTCATAACAGACTCGATGGTGTCTGGCACTTTGGAGAGGTGTTCTCTTCACGGATGAATCCCGGTTTTTACTGTACAGGGCAGATAGCAAACAGTGTGTATGGCGTCGTGTGGGTGAGCGGTTACTGATGTCAAGGTTGCGGATTGAGTGGACCATGGTGGCAGTGGGGTTATGGTATGGGCAGACATATGTTATGGACAACGAAAACAGGTGCATTTTATTGATGGCATTTTAAATGCACAGAGATACCGTGACAAGATCCTGAGGCCCATTGTTGTGCCATTCATCCACGACCATCAACTCATGTTGCAGCATGATAATGCACGGCCCCATGTTGCAAGGATCTGTACACAATTCCTGGAAGCTGAAAATATCCCAGTTCTTGCATGGCCAGCATACTCACCGGACATGTCACCCATTGAGCATGTTTTGGATGCTCTGGATCGGCGTATACGACAGCGCGTTCCAGGTCCTGCCAATATCCAGCAACTTCACACAGCCATTGAAGAGGAGTGGACTAACATTCCACAGGCCACAATCAACAACCCGATCAACTCTATGCGAAGGAGATGTGGTGATGGCGCAATGGATAAGACACGTACCTTTGGTGTGAGAGACCCGGGTTCGAATCCACTGTGAGACTCCAATGTGTCCCTGAGCAAGACACTTAACCCATAGTTGCTCCAGAGGCATGCGACCTCTGACCTATATAGCAATTGTAAGTCGCTTTGAATAAAAGCGTCAGCTAAATGAATAAATGTAAATGTAAAATGTAGATGTGTTGCACTGCGTGAGGCAAATGGTGGTCACACCAGATACTGACTGGTTTCCGGACCCCGCCGGACAGATTTGTGAACAATATTTGAGAGAAATAGGCCTTTTGTGTACATAGAAAAAGTCTTAGATCTTTGAGTTCAGCTCATGAAAAATGGGGGCAAAAACAAAAGTGTTACGTTTATAATTTTGTTCAGTGTATTTGAGTAGAAGTTCAAACGCTATGAAACGCTCCCTTGTTAAAGGGGTCATGACATGAGAAACCAAATTTGGCTTGATCTTTTGGTATATAAGAGGTCTTTGTACCTTTAAAACTTCCTGCAAGTTTCATAGCTTAAGACGTCCTCCCCATTAAAAACGAACAATTTATTTAATCAAGCTCTAAATACATCACGTTGGGGATCCATGGTACGAAGTGACGTCACGGTACGAAGTGACGTACCAGTCGTTTGCATATGACCGCCTCAAGTGCAAGACGACTACGCCTCATTTCGCATCATCGCATTGTTGTTGCGCTCGCGCCCACAGGTGTTCAGTCGACGTGCAGCGAGTGGGTCTGTTTACAAGAAGATCGCGACGCCACGCAGATGTGCTGTTCCTGGCTGTGGACAAACAACATGTTTGAATACGCTGCCGGAAGATCGAGACGTCAGGGAAAAATGGTTGCAGTTTATTTTTTGCGGACGTCTCAGTCACGGCAGTGTTAATTTAAGCTGTCTTCTCTACATTTCAAGGATGACTGTTTTGAGAACAAATCGCAGTATGATGCTGGCTTTGCCAGAAAACTTTTACTTAAAGATCAGGCCGTGCCGACTATTCTGGGCCCAACAACAATGCTGCACACTGTAAGTAATGTATTTCATCTTAAAACTACTTTTTAAAACATTAATTGCAGTTTCATTCATTATGAATAATCACAGTGTTTTACTTAGTTTACTTGCATATTGTAACATGACGGACTTGCATATGAGTCCGTCATGTTCAGGCCCCGTATTAAAAGATGTAGGATGTCAAACTGACTGACCCAATCAGAAAAATAATGTTCAACTGTTAGCAAATTATAGTATGATTACGCAACAATAACCCATTTTCAAGTGTCTCGGGTTACAAATGACATATTAATTCAAAATAGTTTCACACTTTCCATGTGGACACGGGCTGATCCATTCTTAGTTGTTGTGGTGATGGTTAATTTTCTTCTGATTCCTCATCTGATTCCGGCTTAAACATATAGGATTGTATCATTGCACGCAGCAATCGGCAGCACCCGCTACTAATGTAAACAGTTCCGCAGAATCCGCACATGTTCTTTTTAGGGGGCATTAATAATTTATGTATAAGCACTGACGTTAGCCAATCATAACAGTGGGCGTTAACACTGAACTCTTAAATGGGAAACACCCCAAAAATAGACTGTTTGAATCAGAGGGTGGGAAACAGGGTGGGAAAAGGTCATAAATCACTCAATTTTAAAAGTTTTTTGTCCAAAAAACTATAGTAATTCTATAATTGCACCTAAGGGAACATAATAAAACAAAAAACAAAACCATGTCATGACCCCTTTAACATACGGAGCTGTCTGAAACACTGCCAGCCGGACATTAAACAGGAAGTGTCTGTCCGAGCTCACAACAGGTTTTGCGTGGGAACGGAAATATCTTTGCAAGGGAAAGCCAAAGTTTTGCGTGGGAATGGAAACAGCCTATCTTAGCGAGGGAAGGCAAAGTTTTGCGTGGGAATGCAAGTATCTTTGCGAGGGAACGCAAAGTTTCTCGGGATTTGAAAAATAGTTTTTTCTCCCATCCCAAATTTAAAAGCTGGTTGAAAAGTTAGACCATATATATTAAATTATAATACTATTTTACAATATTACTGTTTTTTTCCCAGTCATTTTTATGACATAAAAACATTAACACATCACACTTGGTCATGCTTGTTTTTGACACCTTGGGAGTGAGAACAGGTTGATATATTGTGACTTGAAGTAAATTTTAGATGTGTTCAATGAATCGTAACTTTACTGGGCACTAATGGTGAAAATGTGTGTGTCTATAGAGAAATTGAATGTCAGATATAAATCTACACTGGGAAATATTCAATAGACTAAAGTGTGACAAAATGCATCGTCTTTTTATAGTATTATTATTGCAGTTCAAAAAGTCCTGGCCAAAGGTTAAGAGAGTTTCAGAACACCTAAACCAACACGTTGTTTTTCAGGTTTGGCTTACCTAAAATTAATTTGAAAGCAACCCTGTAAAACTGTGTGTGTTTCTATAAGGTAAAACAAAACTACATACAGTATAAACTGTAAGATGTACTTTAGGTAAGAAGTACTGCTGATGCAGTAATTGACTGAGCTGAGAGGCATCAAGATTTTCCACAACAATCTCTACAGTCATATTCTCTTTCTTCGTCTCTCCTCTTATCTCTACAGGGTGCATGGGTAATGTCTAGTCACCACGGTAACAAGAGTGCTCATGCTCTCACTTCAGACTGACAGCGTTGTGTCCATAAACATTAACTATCCTTTGAGATGATGTCAGAGGCTGTTCTCCTGGGGTTGTTTAAAATCAGAATTTCATAATATAGTAGACAACGGGTAACTACATATAAATACTGATTAAAAATACCATTAAGAAGTTTTTTTTTTTTTTTTAAATGTGCTCTAAGCTTTTTTGTTCATTTCAAACCATACACCCAAAAACCTGTGTGAGAAAACGACTCAGGTTATGACTGTAACCCTTGCTCCCTGAGAAGGGAACGAGACGCTGCGTCAATAACGCTTTGGAATGCGTTTCAATTCCACATCGGGAATGACCGCTGTTAGCTTCAAATAGCCGAAGCAAGTTGATCACAGTGATGAAGGAAGTATGGCAGGGCAATGCAGCCTCTCGTTCCCTTCTCAAGGGAACAAGGGTTACATTCGTAACCTGACATGTGTGAATAGAGAGAACTATCACGCCGCATCACAAACTTCTTGAAGGGAGACACCTGAAATTAAGGCGTTGAAGGCTGCCATGGTATTGTGAGTTCTGACAGCAAAAAATGACTGCTCACCAGAGACCTCATACGCAAGAGAAATAGCCTCGACTATCCACTTGCTGACTGTCTGTTTTGACGCAGGGAGCCCTTATTTCAGACAAATAGCTGATCAGTTTTCCTCCACAGGGCAGCTCTGTGGACATAAGTATCCAGTGCTCTATCTGGACACACAAGGCTCAGCTTTTCCTGGTCCTGATCTCTGGAAGGAGGAAGGCGGAAGGCTTGCAAAACAATAGGCCGTGGTGGAGGGATGGTCCGAATGGAGCCGCAGATAAACCTTCTAGCACCGTAGCCAGTTACCAAGCTGGAACTCTGGTGCGAATTTCAGGCCTCAGCCTCAAAGCGCCACTAAGGAAACGTGTTACCAACGGGTTCCTCCCCACATTTACACCACCCAAAGTGATGTGGTAATCAGCTATGGCCACCTTGCAGAAACTCTAGCACTGAACCAACTGGGCGGTTAACTGGATCCCAGTATCGCATTCTGCACCAAGAAACGAAGACTGTCCACTTCAAGGCATAAAGTTTCCTCGTGGACGGAGCTCTGGAGTGAAGTATGGTCTCCACAACCTCAGTTGAGAGACTTGAGTCTATGAGATGGACCCCCTCAGAGGCCAAACCTACAGGTTACATGTTGAGTGTGATGTGATGACAATGAGCTCCTAACACAGGACCCTGGGTCAAGAACTAAGGCTTCTCTCCATAGAACCAAGGATCGGAGACACCTGCGCGTGACCTTGATCAAACGAAGTGGATTCCCCCTCACTGTTGGCCATGGGCCACCACTGCAAGGGTCTCATATACAGCAGGCCAAAAGTTATCATGTTGGACGTAGCTGCCATCAGACCCAACAGTCTCTGAAACTTGTTTCACAGTTTTTGGTATAGCTTTATCTCTTTTATGACTGTGAGGATCGCAGCAACACGAGCAGGCGAAAGGATGCCCTGCATCGTCACTGAATCCCATACCACACCAAGAAAAGTGGTTCACTGAACTGGAAAAAGCATGCTCTTCTTAGCATTCAGTCTCAACCCCAACTTTTGCTTGTAAGAAAGAACTACATATTCATGCCAAGCCACCACCTGCTCCGACTGCGCTAGAATAAGCCAGTTGTCTATATAGTTCAGACTGCGAATTCCCTGCAGTCTGAGTGGCACCAGAGCTACTGTCTAAGCATTTTGTGAGCGTGCGGGGTGATAGAGCTAGACCGAAGGGAAGAAACCGATATTAGTATGCTTCGTCCCCAAAAGTAAACCTCAGGAACTTCCAGTATTGTGGAAGAATGGAACCATGGAAGTATGCATCCTTTAGATCCTAGTAAGCCCCAGACTAAAATGCATGTTTGATCTGCTTTAACTGAAAGCAACTTGCCATTGTTTTGTCTCAATATGAATACCAGTTATGTTTTTTTTTCCTCTAAGGCACGTTTATAAAAGCTAAAATGTAATACCCTAATGGAACTAAAGTCTAATCCTGACTTCTAAGCCCTGTCTGTGAAAGTTGGCCTACAAGTGTACATCCCATATAATTTTCCACAAGGATTTGTTTGAAAGCTTTTTACATTTTCCTTACGACAAACCCATTGCTGTTAATTGTCTTTTATCCGTGTGCTCTTTGTTATACATTGTTTAAGGCCTGTGGTGGTATTATGCAATTTTGTGATACAGTGTTATTGTGTGACTGCAGCAAATCACTTAAGTTTCATTTATATTGCACCCTGACACAAATGACAAACTTAGACACACATTCAGATGTAGGTGTATTTAAACGTGAAAAAATAAATCTTGCTCTGTGTGTCGTTAGACTGGAGTGTTTGTTTTCATTATTTGCTTTGCCACAGGCTGTGTTTTAGCTCTGGTTTAGACATCTGTAACTGTAGACTTCACTTACATTTGCTTTAATGTTAGCCTTCTTGTCTCTACTTCTCACAAGCTTTGATTAATGTATCTTTTAACTATGCTTTTCACCTTGGCAGTCTTTCATTATAGTCTTCTCCGACTGTCTATATATAGACATATATATATGTGTGTTTGTGTGTGTTTATATATACAACCAAGCTGTTTAATAATATCATAAGCCCCCTTTTTCATGTACACATGTGCTGTAAAAAAAATATGATTCAGCCTGCAAATTTCCATTTATAACTCGTGGTCTTTTACATTTATATTTAATTTAGCAATGTGAATACCCAAAAGCAATTTACAAATTAGATGTTTTACAGGGCTGATTATACTTGAAACCTCCAGAGGAAAGTATTTATGTCTCAGAGGTTGCCCTTTCATAGATCAGGGGACTAGAATCATCTGTTATGTTCAACATATAGGCTCATTAGAAAAATGTGCCTCTACCTGCATGCAATTGCACTGAAGTTTGAAATGAACACAAGTGACAGTTAAACACCAACTGCTTTTATTTCTATAGCCTACACATAAATTATTATTACAGGCAGAATGCCTTTTCCATTGTGCATGATTTGCAAACTAATGCAGTTTGACATTTACAACACACAACCAGCTTCATGCTGCTTGCGATTTGGAGCACCCTGGTACGTGCCCCTTGAAACATGAGCTTAAAGACTTCAATAAGCAAGCCAAAATGCCATTGGTACTTCAGAAAATGCATTTTTAAACTCACTAGTGATAGGTCAATCGTGAACAAAGAGTTGTCTCAGAGAGTGATTCGTTCATTTTGTGTTGACCCCACATGGGCAACATCTCATAGGTTCTGTACAGGAAACAGAAATTATTATTTTACCTCTCGAGTCTGCGGGTCAGAGTCTTCCGTTCATCCTGTGACAGCCCCATAAGCTAAGGCTATGCAGTCTGTACTGGAAACAGAAATGAGTAGTTCACATTTGATTCTTCGAGTCTGAGTTGTTCATTCTTTTGTCACATGACGTAACGTCTGTATTGGATACAGAAATTAGTTAATAATTTCCAACCTTCGTTAAAAACAGTATGTGATCAATGTTTGCGTAAGTTGATGTGTTGGGAATTTGGCTATTAACATGCAATGTTTCAATTATATTCTGCTGAAGTGAACCAAATGAATGAAATTACTTGAAAAAAGATTTGTTCCTTTTGAGTTCAACAAAATTGAGACTAAAATATTCAAGTCAGTAAAATGACCCGAACTCTCCATCACTAAAACTCACTTTTTGTCGCTATGCATCTCCATATTTCTTCTTCTTGTGTTTAATAATGGTTGGCAAACCAGCTTATGGTGCATTACTGCCACCTACTGAACTGGAGTGTGGAGTGTCAATGCTTAAAAAAAACAATCATAAAAAAGTTGGAAAAATAGATACAATAATATTCTTATATCATTTCCTGTTTCTTTTAGATAATTAATTGGAGCTATTCTAATATCAATCAATTAATCATTTTATTTCTAAAGCAAGTTTAAAAACAACACAATATGTTT
Organism: Gila orcuttii; assembly: GCA_026230005.1. NCBI lineage: Eukaryota > Metazoa > Chordata > Actinopteri > Cypriniformes > Leuciscidae > Gila > Gila orcuttii. The sequence goes on from JAPDVR010000017.1 coordinate 12,370,054, forward strand.
AATTCCCTTGCACCTTCTTCCTTTACTTTTGTTTCCAGTATTTGTCACAGTTTATTCATCAGCTTCATACATCCCGCAGTGCCTACATAATCCACTAGGATGTTTCTTATTTTTGATTAGATTCTTATTTAACGCTGTATGCAGTGGCATAGCGTCTGGGCATGCAGGGTATGAACGTGCAAATGGGCCAGGGCCATTTGGGGGCCCGCCGCCCAATAGAAGGAGGGAATGTATTAATAATTCGTGGCCACAATAAATATATATTTTTTGTATGCATGTCATGTGCAGTAATTTCTAATTTCTCTGTAATTTCTTGTGTGCATGTGTTTTTTTTTTTTGCACCCCGTGGCTGCTGTAGAACTACCCCGTCATTTTTTTTTATGACACTGCACTACAAGCAAACGCTGCATAGCGCCAAATTAAAAAAAAAAGAAAACAGTGTGTGAGAGGTTATTGTTGCTTCAGCAGAGCGCTCATTTTTTAAAACTGAGCTAATAAAAAGAAATTGCGGAGCACCATGTCACAGAATCTTTTTCATTGAGAATGCACAAAGCCGTGAATTAAACACCAAGGACATCGTGGATGAATTTGTCAAAAGAAAGGCCTGGAGAATTCAACTAAAATTAATGAGTAGGTTGGTGCTTTTATATTTTGGGCTGCTGTGTCAAGATCGTTTGTATGCATGCAGTAGTTTATTAATGACACTGACTGAGCCTTGGTTATGTTAGACTTTTTTGTTGTTCCGTTCTGGTTGTGAAAAGTTGTTGGGTAGTGTCTTTTTTTATGGTATTGTTTGGTATGGTATTTTTTTTTATGCTACAGTGAACGTCTATAAATGTTTCTTCGGTGTACTTGGAGGGCGGGGTTAGGGGGGCCCATATACATTTTTTTTGCATATGGGCCCAGGACTGACTTGCTACGCCACTGGCTGATTCTGATACTTGTTATTATGACTGACTCTTCTCATCTTCTCAATCCAGTCTTATTATTTCATATTCCTACTTTTCCTTTGGATTCTATATAGATGTCATCCCCTCTTCTCTTTATCCTAAAAGTTTTGCCATGATTTTATTAGAGCTTTCCTAATAATTGCTTTTGCTTCTGTTTTGCTGATGTTTATATAAATTTCTATATTATTCATGTTCAATGAGGTTTTAGCATACTTAAGTTATTTGCCATCTCATTTCTTTCTACTCCAACATAAACTGAACCCAAATAAATGAAATAGCAATGCCCCGATTATTAATTATATATATGCACTGCATTATTTCAGGGATAAGATCTCTTCTGCAGCTATATTGGCCCAATTGAATGCTTTTTAATTCTGCTATGAATCTGAGCATATTACTGCTTTTTTATACATGTTCTTCTTCTACCCACTGGGGTGCCATGACAATAGCAACCAACTCTGCTGTAAATAGTTATTTTTTAAATAACTATATTATGTTGTGGTATAACTACTCCTGTTTTCTTAGATTGTGAATTAAAATAACTAATTCTTTTAAAATAACTAACATTTTATCAACCATACACATTTTAAAAAAAAGTCTAAAATTGTCAAAATTAAAAAAACTATGTTTCTCTAAGATCCTACAATTATGAAAATGGTTTGGGTTTTATCTAAAAAAAATAAGTCTGTTTATATAGGGATTTTAAGGGTTTAATTCACCAGCTTGACCTCAACAGGTCAGACAGTAGGACATATGAGAAAGAATTGTATCATGCATAAAAGTCTTAGCTACATCAGCAGAGAGACATCTGTCTAAAATTTGCCAAGTTATATTTAATATTCCTCAACATTTTTTTTACATGGTTTTTAAAACTGAGATTTGAGTCCAATATTACACCAACATAACTTAACTCATTAACTATTTCTATATTTTCACCATTAATAAAAATATCAACATTAGGAGATTAGAACATTTGTTCTTGAGAAGAAAAATCCTTTTGTTTTACCAATGTTCAGGCTAAGACACGATTGCTCCAGCCACTGTGTAATCCTTTCCATAGCAGCTTTTAACTTCTTAGCTGCTTATGCTGCTGTTCTCGCATGTGTACAAATAACAGTATCATCAGCATACATTTGTTCTTGTCACGTCTTGTTTTGGTCATGTTTCATGTTTTTTTCATGTGATTCCCTGTTAGTCATGTGACCCTGCCATGTGTTCCCTTGTCTTATGTGTCATGTTGTCATTGGTTGATTGTCTTGATTATGTTCACAGGTATCCTTTGTCTAGTCATTAGTCTTGTGTAGCCGGTCATCTTCTTGTCTTCTCATCTTCTCATGTTTGCCTAGTGTCCTTGTCAAGTTTTGTTTCCAGTAATCACTGTTGTGTCTTGTAAGTACATGTTCATGTTTAGAGTTCAATGCCACGCCACGCATTTGTTTTATGTTTGATCATGTTTTGGAATTAAAGCTGCACTTGGGTTCTCACTTCAACTTGCCTCCAGTGGATTCTGTTACAGAACACTTGACCCACAATGAACCCAGCAGTAGGTACCTGATTAAGGCCACGGAGGCCGCCATACTTGCAGTATGCTTATGGGTTTATAATACTTATACTATATTACTATATAATAATTTATACTTCATAATGATCTTCAGATTTACACAATAGGAGTAACAATGGCTTATTTCCAAGCAGTAGGAAAAACACTATATTCAAATTACAAATTAATTTAATGAGTAATGACAGGGGTTAAAATTTCTTTGTGAGTTTTTACAAACATACAGTAGTATGAAATTGATGAGCATCTCTACATTTAGATTTTTTTTTAATGAGCTAATAACTTTGTTGACCTGAATTTCATTTGGGTAAAGGTTATAATCAAACCAAGACACATTATCAATCAGACAAATATTTACTTCCCGTCTTGCAAATTTCCCCCCCAATTCATTAACTGAATTAATAAAAAAAAACTATTAAAAGTAGTAGTAATGGCTTTCGTCTTAATTTTACTTTCCCTGAACTTTAAGCTTAAGATCTCCTATAAAATTTGGTTCCTTCCGTAAAAGAGTATTTATTTTCAAATTAGCTTGCTATTACCTTTTGCCTCGTTCAATAGATGACAATAATAACTGGAATTGGCTACTCTCAGCTTTCAAATATTTTTCATTCGCAGACTTTTATAACAGAGCCTATCAATGTTAACCTGGTCATGTCGAACCCTGTGGGATTTTTTTCTAAACTCTAACAGTAAATTTATTTCTTACAGAATTAATTCTATTAAAAAAAATGATTACAACCATAATCTATATCCTTAGAATATAATATATCATTCCACTTTAAATCAACTATTTCCTCATCAAATGCTACAAGGTTTCCTAAAGGAAAGTTAATAGCATTTGATGAGGAAATAGCTGATTTAAAGTGGAATTATATATTTGTCACAGATCAGAACGACACAAACAGGTAAAGTAGAAATAGAAGTTTATTAACAGCACTCATGAACAGACACGGCAGGTAAGTAGATGAGATGAAGGTGGTATATGAATGAGGAAATAGATGAATGAATATGACTGAGTCTCTTATCTGATACAGGATGAACGGAGAAGATCTGAGCAGTAGATGGCAGGCAGGCTGAAGACAGATGGACCGGAATAGCAGATCAGGGTTCTCAAGGATTGTAGGGAAGTACTCGAAGCAGGTAAGATTGATAGCTGGCAGGTGAATGTCTCGAATGAAAGAGTCAGGAAGTTGATGGCGTATTGACGAGACCAGACAAAATCGACTGGCGTTTTAAAGGTGTGGGTGAAGTGAGTGCAGATTGCAGGCAGGTGATGACGGACAGCTCCTGAGGGCGGAAATGACCAACGACGGGGACGACCATGACCTCTCGGCGCTGGACGACTGGGATGAGCTGTGTGAAAGTCTTGTAGGAGTATGGGGTCTAGTATGTTATCACGGTGAACCCAACATCTTTCCTCTGGGCCAAAACCTTCCCAGTCTACGAGATATTCAAGTTGGCCGCCCCGTCGCCGGGAGTCGAGAATGTCTTGGACTCTGTAGATGTTTTCGTCTGCAGGGTCCACAGGAGGTGGTACGTCTTCAGCACCAGACCCTGGGGAGGAAGGAGTCAGAGGATTAGTATAAGGTTTTAACAGGGAGAAATGGAATGAAGGTGAGATGCGATAATGTGAGGGTAGTGATAACCGGTAGATGACTTCTTTGATCTGCCTCTGTAATGCGAATGGACCGATGTACCTGGGACTCAACTTGTGGCAGGGCTGTCTGAGACGATGTCCCTGGTGGATAGCCAGACCATTTGCCATGGTTGATATAACGGGGTCGCTGATCTCCTTGCGTCGGCCTGGCTCTTGTGTCTCCGAACAGCCCTCTGTAGATGGACGTGTGCTGAGTCCTAGACCTTCTCGCTCTCCTGGAACCAATTATGGACTGCTGGAACTTCGGACAGCTCTCCTGACCAGGGAAACAGGGGCGGCAAGAAGTCGAGTATGCACTGAAAGGGCGTGAGACCCGTGGTGGACTGCTGTAGGGAGTTCTGTCCATACTCGGCCTAGGGTAGGTAGCGGCTCCAGCAGTCCTGATGGTCATGGCAATATGACCGCATGTATCTCCCGATTTCCTGTATCTTCCTCTCAGTCTGGCCATTGGACTGGGGATGATATCCGGAGGTTAGACTGACTAAAACTCCCAAGAGGTTGAAGAAAGCTTTCCATACCCTGGATATGAATTGTGGACCTCGGTCAGATAATATGTCTTCAGGTATACCAAAATGTCTGAATATTTGGGTGAACAGAGCTTCAGCAGTCTCGAAGGCTGTGGGTAAACCAGGCAGAGTGATTAGCTTGCATGCTTTTGAGAAGCGATCAACAACAACCAAAACACAAGTGTGGGAGTCAGAGTAAGGGAGAGCCATGATAAAATCCACCCCGAGGTGGGACCAAGGTCTTGTGGGTACTGGAAGAGGTACAAGTTTGTACCTCTTGTACCAAAGTTCATTGGGGAACTTTGGCCATGGCACAGACTGAGCAGCTCTTCACGTACCGGGGGATATCCTGAGTCATATTGGGCCACCAGTAACGTTGTTGTACAAGAGGGTTTGTTGGCTGCCTGGGCGTCCAGAGGCCGGAGATGTATGGAGTCCATGAGGGACAGACATAAACGTGTCTGTACATAGGTCCGTCCCTCAGGACCTCCCGGCAGAGCAGGTTCTGACCGGGTGGCTTCGGCAATATGATCATCCAGACTCCACTGGATTGGGCTGACAATCAAGGCTGGAGGGAGGATGGATTCAGGATTGGAGGTGATAGTGTCAGGTTGGTACAGACGAGAAAGGGAATCAGCTTTGACATTATTGTCTCCAGGGCGATAAGTGACTTTGAAGTTGAACTGGGTGAAAAAGAGTCACCAGCGGGCTTGACGTGTGTTGAGTCGTTTGGCGTCTCAGAGGTATTCCAGGATGTGGTGATGACATCAAAGGGGTGTTTTGCTCCCTCCAGCCAGTGTCTCCATTCTTCTAGGGCGAGTTTTATAGCCAGAAGTCCCCGGTTGCCGATGTCATAATTCTGCTCCGCCGGGACAGCTTCTTGGAGAAGAAGGCACATGGATGGAGTCTGGGAGGCTTCCCCTGCCATTGGGAAAGGACCGCTCCTACCCCAGTGGTTGAGGTGTCCACCTCGACGAGAAATGGAAGATCTGGGTTTGGATGGACGAGGGTAGGAGCGGAGCTGAAGGAGGCCTTAAGCTTCTTGAACGCATTGGTGGCTTCAGTGGTCCAGGACAAAGACTTGGCCCCTTTTCTCAACAGAGAGGTGATAGGTGCGTTGATCTGACTGAAACCTTGGATGAATTTTCGATAGAAGTTTGCGAAGCCTAGGAAGCGTTGAAGTTCCTTTATGTTGGTGGGTAGTGGCCAGTTGCAAACATCTTCCACCTTTCTCTGGTCCATGGTAATTTCATGAGGAATGATCACATAACCCAGGAACTGGATCGTCTCTTGGTGAAACTCACACTTTTCCAGCTTTAGAAAGAGCTGATGATTGCGCTGACGTTGGAGGACTAGTTTGACATGGTGGTGGTGCTCGGACATACTGGAAGAGTATATGAGGATGTCGTCTATATATATATATATATATATATATATATATGATGACACACCATTGAAGGAAGTATCTGAAGATCTCATTCATGAAACCTGGAAAGACGGCGGGAGCGTTGGATAGTCCAAAGGGCATGACCCTATATTCATAGTGGCCAGCAGGGGTGATGAACGCCGTCTTCCACTCGTCTCCCTTCCTGATACGTACCAAATTGTAGGCACTGCGCAGGTCCAACTTTGTGAATATCCGAGCACCACGTAGTTGTTCCAGAGCGGCTGGGACCAGAGGAAGGGAATACCGGTACTTGACTGTGGAGTAATTGAGGGTTCGGTAATCAATACAGGGGCACAAGCCTCCGTCCTTCTTACCAACGAAAAAGAAGCTGGAAGCGGCAGGGGACGTAGATGGTCAGATGTAGTCTGGACGAAGAGCCTCCTCAATGTACTCCTCCATGGCCTTCTGTTCCAGGATGGACAATGGGTAGATCTTCCCACCTGGTAGAACAGCCCCAGGCAGCAGGTCGATCGCACAGTCCCATGGCCGATGTGGTGGAAGTTTAGTTGGCAGTTGTTTATTGAAGACATCCTGGAACGCCCGGTAGGTGGCAGGTATCTCATGATGTTCACTGGTGACTGGACTGAGGTAGAACAGGTTGAGACTTCAGGGACCGGAGTTGATGGTGAGCGAAGAGTCTTCTTGACAGAATATAAACAGTGTGAGAAGCAGTCACTTCCCCATTGACATATCTCACCCGATGACCAGCAGATGTTAGGCGAGTGGAGTTCCAGCCACGGGCGTCCCAGGATGATGTCTGCTGTTGAACCCTCCAGCACCAGAAACGACAGTCGATTTTCAAGGTGATGGTGGGACTGCAGTACCGAATCTGCCCATGACCGAGCGGCTTTCCCAGGATGGACTGTATATGAAGAATCTGAGGAATAGGTCTTTGGTGGGCTTGAAGTTTCTGAAGAGTGGTGAGTGAGATGAAATTGCCAGCGGCACCAGAGTCAATCAACGCTTGCGCTGGAAGAGATCGTTGGAGGTAAGTTAGCAGGACAGGAGTATATTTCATTTGAGAAATAGGTGAGTGGAGATGTACTGTACTCACCGCCGGTCGTGGGGGACATATTGGACAGGTGACGAGAAGATGACCGGCTGTCCCACAGTAGAGACAGAGATTATTGTGAATGCGACGTTGACGTTCGACAGCTGATAAATGAGTTGAACTTATTTCCATTGGTTCTGATGCTGAAGGGCTGGCAGAGATTGAGGGGCCGAGGAGGAGGCACTGCAGGGCTATCAGGCTGGCAAGCGGTGCGACGTTGGTCTACTCGAATGGAACGTTGAATGAGACTTTCTAGACTAATGACGTCATCGTAAATGGTGAGCTGTAAACGAATCTCATGATTTAAACCTTGACGATGAGCGGTGATTAGTGCTATCTCATTCCATCTGCTGGAAGCTGCCAGAGTGCGAAACTGAAATGCATATGTGGACACTGATGTATTTCCTTGTCGTAAACGGAATAATTGATCATGAACTGAAAGAGTGTTGGAGGCTTGTGCAAACACTTCACGGAAGTGGCCGATGAAGTCAACGAGAGATTGGGTAACTGTACCGTTCGCATCCAAAAGCGCCTGCGCCCAGAGAAGGGCTCGTCCGGTGAGAAGGGAGATGATAAATGCGAGCTTCGCTCTTTCTGAAGGGAACTGTGAGGTGTGCATCTCCATGTATAGCTCGCATTGCAGGAGAAAACCGCTGCACTCCCCCTCCTCGCCAGATTAGGGTGCTGGTCTGGCCATGGGACTGACAGAGGCAGATGTAGAAGGACTGATGGCGGGTGGTGGAATAGCGCGCTGAATGTCTCGCAAGACTTCAGCGACAGTGACTGGGGGTGACGCTTCCTCTTCGCTGTGATCTGTTGGTTCGTGCATTGTTGGTCTGGTCTTTTTGTCACAGATCAGAACGACACAAACAGGTAAAGTAGAAATAGAAGTTTATTAACAGCACTCAGGAACAGACACGGCAGGTAAGTAGATGAGATGAAGGTGGTATATGGATGAGGAAATAGATGAATGAATATGACAGAGTTTCTTATCTGATACAGGATGAATAGCTGTAGTTTCCATCCAACCAAAGTTAAATTATGATCAGAAAACCCTGTGATCAAATTATAACTCTTGATTATCATTTCGGGTTTGATAGTAAATATTAAATCTAATTGTGTCTTTGAAGATTTAGCAATTCTTGCTGGCCCTTCAATTAACTGATTTAGAAGGAATTTGTCTGCAATAGATTTCCATTTTTACTCACTTTAATTTATCTTCCCAGTTCAAATTAAAATCACCCATAAGAAGTATTTCTTTGTTATGATTACATTCTTTTAAAATTAAAAGTTGATCATAGATTGTATTGTTTGCTGAAGGGGGTCTATACACATTAAACTGTAAATGACATTATTGGAGATAGAATCATGTTCAACCCCACAAATTCTAAATCATTAACGGAGTTAAACATGAGACGTTCACATTTAATGCCATCTTTGACATAAATTAACACTTTCCCTCCCCTTCCCTAGTGTCTATCCTGTCTAAAAAATTGATATCCAGGCATGCTATATACACAAGAAGATGCTGATTGTTGCAACCACGTTTCAGATATACAAAAGTCCAAATTTGAGTTGGATAATAAATTAGACAACTGTTCGCTCTTTGAAACAATACCTCTGATATTCAAATCTCCACCAAAAAGTCCTCTCAGTTTCACTTTCGGTTCCCATAGGACCTTTGCATGGTTAAAAGTCTGAAAGATCCTACAATGCATCTGCTTTCTTCCTGCAGGATTTTGACACGAGGAAGCATTTGCATTATACGTTGATACCTTGTTAGATATTGTAAAATCACCGGAAAGCAGTGTAGAGATGTCATACCCTGGAGCATTGTGTACGTAAGAGGTATTTAATCCTGCTCCTGGAGGGCCGCTGTCCTGCAGAGTTTAGTTCCAACCCTAATCAAACACACCTGAATCAGCTCATCAAGCTCTTCAGGATCGCTTGAATATACAAAGGCAGGTGTGCTGAAGCAGGTTGGAACTAAACTCTGCAGGACAGTGGCCCTCCATGAGCAGGATTGAAGACCTCTGGTGTACGTTGTTAATTAGACTCACTTAATTGTTCGGGAGGCCAGGTAGATCTACAGGAAATCCCCAGGCACTCAACCCGTTTTGAGATGCCACCATGGTTGTTGACAAATGAGGCTCAACTCCAGCTGTATTCCTGGGTAAACCGGTCCTAGATTTAGTTGAACATCCCCAGAGAGCAGTAGCAAGATAAGCAAAAAGACATGAGACTTTCGAGTAGATGCAATGGTTCCGGTCTTTTTGCATATCACAGCACGTCCATGATCATTATGAATAAATTGCATAATGGACGTGTAAGTTTTGATGAAAACTTCCTGCACGAATAGATACTCTACCGGGAGAGGATCAAAATGTAGACAGTTTTTTTCCCTGATCAACATGATAGTAGCTTGAGTCCCTGAAGCTCAGCTGAAGAGTTCTGGACACAACGCGTACCTGTAGTGCAATAGTGGAAAAGAGTAGTAGTGTAAAAAACACACCACAAAACCTAGACTCGATTTTCTCATGATTGCAATGTTTAGCTCTACTTATAAAATTGTATATGGCCTCAGACAAGTATGCATCATAGCAAAGAAAACACCAAGTAGTTATAGAAACAGTGGAGTCGCAGCACCTGCCAAGATGTGACTCCATGTCGCAGCCATTTTCAGGTACATATCAATATATTGATTAACTCATATTTTTATTGGATCATAATTCTGTTTCTACACTTCTTCTATTATTATAGGCATTATAAACATCCAAGGTGGCATTACTGACATTTGGACTGTATTACTATATTTTATATTAAACCAATAGATTTCGCCTTTTCTTCTGTTTCCCGTCCATTATTGTTATTATTACTTGTTCCATGTTCCCAAGGCATGTTCATTATTGTTTCCATTCAAGGACACCCAATATACCATTTTCAGTTGTTTGCGTTTACCCATTTCTACTTGCAGGGCAGCTCTGGGGGAAGTTCTAAATGGTCCACAACATAATCTCAAAGCCAGCGTCTGCACTCACCTCTAAATGCTCTTAAAAAAAGAGAGCTGCGACTCACACCCCATTCACATCCTACTAAACATCTCATGACGTTCAATGCTTTTTTGCACTTGGTCAGCAGTTTTTCTTCATGTGTATTGTATTAAAAGTCTATCTTGTATCCAAATACACTCAAAGACATTTTACCACTGACACCTGTTTCTGAAGCTGTCCATATAGTGATAAATTAATGAACATTACTCTTTTTTTGTAAAACAAATTATCCCTGTTTTAGCTACTGATATATAAAAAAAAACATTTCGGGGCCCACTCTTCTATTTTATGTATTGCTTCCTGAACTTCCTTACCTGTATGGTACATTTCGCCCTTTATTCCAAAATGCCCTGTCGTCTGCTTATAGTGATCTACCCATACCCCGTTTTAAATAATGTAATATATTATTGATCATTATATTGAATAGAAGGAGGCTACACACTATTGGTTACTGGTGTTCCATCTTGAGCTGCATAAACGTTAGAGCAAGATGCTCCCACCTTAACCTGAATTTTCCACTCGCACTGATTGCCATATTATTTGATTGAATTTTATTAGTAACCCCTCCTTCAATAACATGTCATATTTTTTTTTTCACATCAGTGAAATAGTCTCAGGTTACGCATATAGCTATGCGTTCAGCGTGACTGCGTCTGAAGCACGTGTGCAACCATTCCTATCTTGATTGGTGCTGCGTCACCTCGTGACGTGTGCTGGTTTAGACGGAAGCTATAAAGGGAAGACGGCATCACAACAGCATCAGCTTTTGGTAAGCTTAAGCAAGCTGCTCCCAGCCATGCAGTAAGTATGGCAAGGGGAAGCAGCATTTCCTTCCCCTCTCAGGGATACATGGTTACATGCGTAACCTGTGACGTTCCCTTTAGGGAATGAAATACCCACTTCACTATGCTAACAAGTCCCTGCCCTGGTGGGAAGCTGTCCCGGAACAAACCCGGAGTGACCAGAAGGTCAAGGCTATAAAACCTTATAAATGTGTATGAAGAGGACCACCCTGTCGCATCACAAACTTCCTGTAGGGATGCTCCTGACAGCAATGCTCTGGTGGAAGCAACACTTCGAGTGGAATGAGCTCTGACTTGAAGAGGTGAAAGCGATCAAAGCATACTAGCAGTTGGTCAGTTTTCCTCCAGTGAGAAGTCTTACGTAGACTTCAAGAGCTCTGACAGGGCAAAGTAAAAGTAGCTTCTCGCCAACACATGAGGAGGATGAAAAGACTGTTGACCGGGCCACATTAGTGGGTACTGTTAGCCACCTAACTGTTAGGAGGCTAACAGTACCTTGGGCACATAACTCGGCCTCAGGTGGAGAATGGCCTTCACCCCACCTGGGGCAAACTCAATACAGGAGGAGGCAACCGAAAGGGCCTGCAGACCTCCTACTCACTTAAATGGAGTAATCACAAATAGAAACACCATATTTTGACTTGGCACTTATTTGTTGCCAAGTCCTAGGGCTCAAAGGGTGCCAAGGACAACCTTCCAAAGTTATGGCTAGGTTCCAAGCCAGGACTCTAACCTGAGCTGCTGGCCTTATCCTCAAAGTACCTTGAAAGAAACAAGACACCATATGGTGCTTCCCCAAAGATCCACCACCCATCGTGGAAAGCAGCAATGGCTGCCATATAAACTTTAAGTGTGGATGGGGAAAGACCGGCAGAAAAGCAGTCTTGCAGAAACTCCAGCACTCTAGCCACTAGGCAGTTAAGGATATACGACTAGGATATCTGACAGGTCCAAAACCACACTCGGGCCAGCCGGAATGGGGCAAACAGTAGGAGGCTATCCCCGTTCTGGCGTATTCTTTCTAGAATTCCTGGGAGAAGAGAGATGGGGGGGAAAGCACACAGATATAGCCTTACCTTTATAGCTTCCACCTACGGCGGCACACATCATGAGATGACGCAGCACCTATCAGGATTGGAATAGTTGCACACGTGCTTCAGACGTAGTCAGACTTATGGCTTTCCCCAAAACGTCAGCTGGGACCCCACGAAGGGGAACTGCTATTACAACCTGTTTATTTATTTGTGCGTTTCTTATCCCTGATTCCAAACATAGTATTGAATCCTTTGTTGTTTTACCTTTGTGCAAGCCACTTTGATGAAAACAGACCCCAACTTTCTATCACATATGTAAACCTATTTGTAATCAATCTTTCCATTATTTTACGTTTAATGTTGGTGCTATAGTTCTATAATTTTTTGCTTTATATCTGTCTTAACCTGGCTTTTCTATAGGGATGACTATCTCCATATTTCGTCATTTTTGTTTTTCATAAATTATTACTATTGGTCAGCCTTCACGTCTTTCTGTGGGTTTTGCAAAAACTAAACCAATGACAAGTATTAAAAAGAGCTTGTGACTAAACCTCGTAACTCTATTGGATCCTCAAACTGTTGGTCCAATATTTTATTAATTTGAGGAGAGGAAAATAGTGTCGTTAAGAAGCCAGTTCTGTCTTAAATAGCCTGTGCGTAGCAGCGTCATCTTTAATAACATGACATTTTAGCCAAATTACAGAAAAAAAACTGTTTAACCATATAGCTGCAGTAAACTTTATAACCTGTAAGTTGATAAAACATAATGCGGTGCCCGGAGGCGGCCTTTGCATTTCAGTGTACTATTTCAAAGAAACAGCCGGAGAAACATATTGGCTGTTTTTTAGTCGCCTATAAAGGACACATATTCTGCATGACCATATTCTACATCCCTTCATCCTACCCCATACCTAAACTTAACTATTACAACAACTACCTAACTATCAATAAGCAGTAAATTATGAGTTTACTGAGGCAAAAGTAGTAGTTAATAGTGAATATTTTGTTCCCTAAACTAAAGTATGAATTATCTCATTTGTAATATTTTGTTCTTGTGGGCACTTCTCCACCTCTGTCATGTAAATACAGCCTCTTACTGTATGTTCTTGACATTTGATCTGAATCTATAAACACATAAAATCCACTCGTCCTCAGTCCACTTCTTTTCTGTGTGCTGGTGGATTATGTTGAGTGAGTGGGCAAGTGCAGTGTGTATGTTTGGAGTATAAGAGAATGGCCTCAAACTGGAAGACAATCAGCATTTATTAATTTAGATATGAAGAGATGCAATTGTGAAGACTCTTTCAGAACATTGTTTGCTAATAACAAATATTAATGTGCACTCCTACGTATAAATAACAAAACAGGATGTTTTTTTGTAATGCTAAAAAAGTGGAAATGTGTTCTAAACAACCTCTGGGTTAAAGGAATAAAAATATTACATATACAATTTATTTATTCACTTTCATTTAGTTTCAAACCACAGTTTAGAAAACTTTTCTGAATCATTCATTTATGAATCAGACTGATCTAGACTCAATGATCAGGTTGCAGTGTTTAACTGAAGGGGAAAAATAATTTCAGTGTACATTTTTTAGTTCTTCACCCAGACCTATTGTATGACTTTAGAAGACTTGAAGTATAGAACGAAAGTCATATGGACCATTTTATGATGCTTTTATTGAATGTTTGCATCATCTTTGAAGCCAATGTCAGCTAATGACAGTAAATACCATAACTATTCTTTTGAATTGCTAATAACGACACTGACAAAGACAAAAACAGCAAGCCAAATCTCTCTTTGGAGCATCTGCTGGTATGTTTCTTTCAGTTTATCATTGGAGGGTTCACACTGAGATGGAACATTGTTAAAATTGATTGGAATCGTGGATGCCACAGTTTAAAACGGCTTCAAATCATGATCTTCTGCAAGCTCAAGGTTTTACTAAAATTTCTGTGTAAGCTTAAGCATTAATTTGAGAACACTTTTTGTGTGTGCGAATTTCTCAGAGTGTGCTTTTCTAATAGTCCACAACTCCACAGCTGCACCCTGTGGTGCAGAGTATATGTATATAAGTTAAAATGTGTGATTTAATAACTGTTTATAAACAGGCTCCCTTGAACCTCCCCCTTTGTCTGTGTGGCAATAAGTGAAGATTGCTTTATGCAGCTAACCCCTAATAACTTACTCCGACTATGCCACCCTGGTGGGGCGCCAGGGGAATGACTCCCAAGAAAGACACGCAAGTGCTACCAGTTGGACAGATAGATAACTGGAGACGTGAGGGGCAATACAAAAATACTTTATTAAAAATTGATCAACACTCATAAAACTCACTCTCCGGACTCTCACACCGTAACAAACACTTCCTCAGAGCCAAGGTTGGCGGGAACAGGGCAGGCTGGCTGCAATTCCAGAGGTTGTCCCAATCCACCTCAAAATCACCGCAAATCAGACCAGCACACCCACACCATAAGAACGTTTCGTCGGCACCCAGGGGGCACCACCCGTACACGGTGTCACACACCACTCAAGTGAAGCGGCTAGCCTTCCCCGTTCCGCGCCAAATCGTCACTGGCTCCTGAAGAGAATAGAAAGGAACTCGCATTAACAATCAAACCAAAATCACACAAAATAATAAACAAAGAAAAACTGGAATACAGCCAACAAAGATGGCAGCTAGAATACTCCAGCCCCTGACCGGTACCTGACAATCAGCGACTATTAGCACCAAACGAACCAGGCCGGGGATACAGGAGAAACAAACATTTACAGACAGATAATGTAGAATACAAACAGGAAAAATGCCCACAAGTAATCATACAAAACAGAATTTCCCACCAAATGAACCCACTGATAGACAAAACCAAAATTTACAAGAAACAAAACTGTAGGTAAAAAAAAAGGAAAAAACAACTCGGCAAAACAAGCCAAAAAAAAAAGAAAGAAATTAAACTACAATTACAAACGAAACCAAATAACCCTGGTAGTCAGCCAGGCGGACACCAAACTGGAGAAACTAGCCTTTCACCATACTTGCCATATAAACACCAGACGTTAATCCAGCAACACAAATACACTGATCAAAATAAACAATTGAAACAAAGGAGACGTTGCCGGGAAGCAAAGCAGCAGCGGCGTCACGTCGTGCAGCATTCCCCACTATGGCTAGAGAAACCGCGCTGATCCATTCTCCATTGACCTTCAATAAAGAGACACCAGTCAATCTAAATGTCCCGAACCCCGAATGTGAACAAGGGAGAGGTGACTTACGGTTTAGATTGAATCACGATCAAACGCGGCGCCATACGGTTACTCACAACCCGTGCTGCGGATCCGATTACTGGCCAGCGTTCAACCGCCTCTGCCAGCGCGTTCTTACTGCTAAACGTGACATAATAATTACCCCCAACACCCACGATAGAACTTTGGAAGTATATATCAACATACCTGAAAGTAATTCCGTCAGGATCTTAGTACAATGCCATCCCCACCAGCCCACTATGAATAAACTGTAAATAAAGCACATTACTAAAGTAATCCGTGTATCCACAGCGCCAGAAAGTGTGTCAACATACCTTAACAGTGAGCGAGAACCCAGAACGAGGACCCGTACACCCGTCAAAATACGAGTCCTTATTCCGGCCACTTCCATCTTATTGGAGTATCAAAGCCCTGCTCAACAACCAATCGGCAGGCCAAATCACTTATCCGGCCACATCTGCATTTGATACATAGATTACCTAATAACAGAATAAAAGTAATAGTTCACTGCAAATGAAAATTGTGTCATCATTTACTCAGCCCATTCCAAACCTGGAGCAAAACAGAAGATACTTTAAAATATGTCTCTATTCATCACCCTATAAATATACTGTCTTATCCCCTTGGTCTTTATTAATTCTGGGATGTATTACTGCAATGTATTCTGAAGTGTGCATCAGCCTGACTGACCGAGTTGGTTTTGACCATGGATGTCTGCGATCATTGGTCTATGGTTTTGTGAATTGAATAAACTCTGCACATGGATCCTAACTACTTATGTCTCTTAGTCAATGCCCCTAAATGGTATTGATTATAATTCTGAATAGAGACAGCACATACAAATCTTTCTTTGGGATACAAGAAGAGGGAAAAAGCTGTCGTCAGTAATCTGTATATTATTCTTTGAATATGGCTGAATTTCCTTTTTTGTGTTTCTTATGCTATTTATTTAGTAATTAATGCACTTATTTAGTGTGTATGCGGAAAGGAAATGAGCAATATTAATTAACTACATGTACTTATTATAGAGTTATGCTTAGGGTTCCCTTTCAATGGAACTCGAGCTGCGTTTAGACGCAGTGGGAACGCCCTGCGTGATTGCGTCGTGAAGCACGTGTATAATCAGTCCAATGGAAAGACGAGACGTCATAGATCATGTCATAGACCAGGAAGCTATAAAGCACCCCTGAAAACAGACCGCGTCAGCTTCTGTGCCTTCAGCAAGCGCTCTCTGTATATCTGTCCTTGTCATATTTATTGTTGTCTGTCAAGCTCAATATATACTATATATCTATCATATTATGGCGAGCAAACAAGATTTTAAGCGTTGTGTTGTTCCCTGCCCTCGTTACATCACGGGTGGGGACACACATCAGCTTTGTGTTGCTTGTTTGGGAGTGGAGCATGCCCAGTCAGTCCTCGAGGGGGCTGACTGTGAGCATTGCGAGAAGCTGTCCGTGAGGACGCTCCACTCCCACCGGGCGCTCTTCGAGGAGGACGGTTCGGTTCGCGCTCCCCGAGGATGCGGGTCCCGCTGCTGCCGAGGCACAGCGGCGGCTTTCATCTTGGGGTTCGCATATGGATCTAGTAGCGGGGCTTGAGACAGGCCCAGCCCTTTCTCAGCCCTTACCTGCTGGGTCCAGTGTCTCTGCCCAGGAAGGAGCCCGTGCTGCGGTTTATTCTTCACAGGTTGAGGCACCAATGCTGCAGCTATCCAGTTCTGAGGAACTGGATGTCGTTAGTATTGATACTGGGGATTATGAGTCTTCGCCAGCTCATACCCCCGTTGATGAGGAGCTTATGGAGGTCTTGACTCGTGCTGTAGCTAAATTAAATATTGACTGGCCAGCTGACGATGTTGAGACTGAATCAAGAAAGAGTCTTTTAGATTAACGTTATTTACCATCTAAATCACGACCTCCTCATCGGGAACTCCTGTTTTTTCCCGATCTCCACACTGAGGTGTTAAGATCGTGGAATAAACCGGTATCTTTCAGAGTGCATAATCCACAAACACACAACTATAGTAATATTAAAGGTATTTCACACTATGGTTATTTGACAATGCCTCGTGCTGAAGAGACGCTTGCGAGCTATCTCTCTCCCGAGTCAGCGTCATCCCTGAAAGCCCCGACATTACCCACCAAGCCTTTAAAAAATACATCTTTACTGGTGGGTAAAGCGTATTCGGCAGCAGGTCAAGCCACGGCATGCTTACACACCATGTCTATTCTTCAAGCATACCAGGCTGACCTGCTGAGGGACATTGATGATTGTGAGGAAGTTAGTGCTGACGCAATTCGAGAATAGCGTCGCACAACAGATCTATCTCTCCAGGCAACCAAGGAGACGGCCAGATCTGTAGGCCATTCTATGGCAGCCCTGTTGGCCACGGAATGTCATCTATGGTTAAATCTGTCTGATATTAAGGATGGAGATAGGTCTGTTCTTCTGGACGCTCCGCTTTCACCTACGAGTCTGTTCGGCGACGCTATAAATTGTGTCGTTGATAGGTTTCAAGAAACTAAAAAGCAATCTGCGGCATTCCAGAGGTTTCTTCCTCGCCGATCCAATGTCCCCGAGACTGCTCGTACTATAAAGGTTGAGCAGTCTCGACCGTCTATCAGCTCCTCACAGCAGCACAGAGTGCAGCAGAAACAGAGCGTCGCCGCTCGGGCTCCCCCTCAATCTGGGGATCCTGGGTGGCGGTCGCAGTCCAAGCCCTCTAGGGGAAGACCAGATCTGAGGACTGTCATTACCAAGAGAGCTTGGACTAAGTAGAAGTCCTGATGCTCAGCCAGTCAGACTTCTCAGGGTGGTCCCCTCTAGGGAGGGACGGTTTCGAGAAATCGTTCCTCCTTGGCGCCCTCTGGGGGGCGATTCTCTGAGGAGAGTCGCAGCGCTGCCACTTCGGTTGTTCCCTGCCGGTTCACCGTTTCAGGGCACCGAGGTGTCAGCGTCCCCATATGATCCTCCGAGGAGGGTCGTAGAGCGATCAGTTCGGTTGTTCCCTGCCGGTTCGCCACTTCAGGGCACCGAGATGATTGTTCAACCAAATCCAGAGGTCAGTCTCGAGAGACTGGTTCCCTTATCAGAATTTCTGTCAGCGTGGAAACTTCTACCAAATGTTTCTCAATGGGTCCTGTTTTAATAGAAAAGGGTTACAGAATTCAGTTCGGTTCTCGTCCGCCCAGATTTCAAGCGGTCCTTCCCCCAGTGGTGGATTCCCAGCAGGTTCTAGTAATGAAGCAGGAAGTACTTACACTAGTGCAAAAAGGGGCTATAGAAAGGCTTTCTCCTCCCAACAGAGAGTCAGGGTTTTACAGCCGTTACTTCATTGTCCCAAAGAAGGATGGAGGGCTGCGTCCTATTCTAGATCTGTGCCATTTAAACAGCAGAGTTCAGAAACTCAAGTTCAAGATGCTTACACTCAAACAGATTGTATCACAGATTCAGTCCAAGGACTGGTTTGTCACAATAGACTTGAAGGACGCGTACTTCCATGTATCCATCCATCCTCATCACAGGAAGTTCCTGAGTTTCGCTTTCGGGGGCGAAGCATACCAGTATCAGGTTCTTCCCTTCAGCCTAGGTTTATCACCCCGCACCTTTACAAAATGCGTGGATGCAGCTCTGGCTCCTCTGAGACTCCAAGGCATTTGTGTATTAAATTATATCGACGATTGGTTGATTTTAGCTCAGTCCGAGCTTTTGGCAGTTCGACATCGAGATGTTATTCTGTCCCACATAAAGAGGTTGGGGTTGCGGCTCAACACCAAAAAGAGTGTACTCCTCCCAGCTCAGAGGACCACTTTTCTAGGTGTAATTTGGGATTCGACAACAATGCAAGCACGTCTGTCTCCTGCACGTATTTCTGTGATTCTCACAGCCGTAAAGATTGTAAAACTAGGCCAGTCACTCACTGTGAAACAGTTTCAGAGACTGTTGGGGCTCATGGCAGCTGCGTCCAACGTAGTTACTTTTGGCTTTCTGTACATGAGACCCCTGCAGTTGGTTGCTCAGGACCAAGGGGTTTTTCTCCGTGGGGAAATCCATTTCGCATGATCAAGGTCACGCGGCAATGCCTACGTGCCTTGGTCATGTGGAAGAAACCTTGGTTCCTCGCCCAGGGCCCAGTGCTGGGGGCTTCTTGTCGACGCGTCACGCTATCAGCGGATGCTTCCCTCACGGGATGGGGGGGGCGGTCATGGCAGGACCATCAATGTTCCTGGCACATAAATCGTCTGGAAATGATGGCGGTATTTCGGGCTCTGAAATATTTCCTGCCAGACCTGAGAGGCCACCATGTGCTTGTCCGCTCAGACAACACATCGGTGATCTCCTATATCAACCATCAGGGGGGTCTGAGGTCACGTCACCTTTGCAAGCAGGCCCATCAGATCCTCCTATGGGCCCAAGGGAAGCTGCTATCACTCAGGGCAGTATATATTCCGGGGCATTTGAATTTCGGAGCGGATATCCTGAGACTGAGGCCCGAGGGAGTGGAGACTTCACCCCGAGGTGGTGAAGCTCCTTTGGGAGAAGTTTGGTCAAGCTCAAGTCGACCTTTTCGCATCATCAGATACAACCCATTGTCCCATGTGGTTCTCCCTGACGCACCCAGCTCCTCTCGGACTGGATGCAATGGTGCAGGTGTGACCGAGGTATCATTCCGGTCAGGAGGGACCTGTTGTCCCAAGCAAGGTGCACGATATTTCACCCTCATCCTGAGTTGTGGAAACTGTGGGCCTGGCCTCTGAGGGGTCCCGGCTCATAAAATCCGGTCTCTCGACTGAGGTCGTTGAGACCATTCTCCAATCCAGAGCGCCTTCCACGGGAAAACTATATGAACTGAAATGGAAATTATTCTCCACCTGGTGTGGGGGACGTCACCTAGATCCTGTTAACTGCCCTGTTGGTACAATTCTTGATTTTTTGCAAGACTGTTTCTCTGCAGGATTATCTCCTTCTATTTTAAAGGTATATGTGGCGGCTATATTGGCCTACCACACCCCTCTGAGGGGCACTTCTCTTGGGAGAGATCCTCTTATTATTCGTTTTCTCCTTGGTACATTGAGGTTGAGACCTGCACTGCACTCTAGAGCACCGGCTTGGGATTTGGCCATTGTACTTGAGGGTCTGGCCTTGGCTCCCTTCAAGCCTATTGAAGAGTTTTCAGAAAAGTTCCTCACTCTAAAAACTTTGTCTTCTCGCTATTTCTTCGATTAAGAGAATTGGAGATCTGCAAGCCCTGTGGGTTGCTCTTTTATGCTTGGAATTTGCACCTGGTATGGTGAAGGCATTTCTTTACCCTAGGCCGGGTTACATCCCTAAGGTCCCTGCTAATGTTGCAGGCCCGATAGTGTTGCAGGCCTTTTATCCTCCACCTTTTGATACCCCAGATCAGGAAAGTCTTAATCTGTTATGTCCCGTTAGGGCATTGGATGCTTACGTTCACAGTGCTGCCCTTTGGCGTAAATCTGAGCAGTTATTTGTTTGCTTCGGGTCACCTAAGAAAGGTTCCCCTGCATCTAAACAGGAAATGAGCAAGTGGGTAGTTGAGGCTATCTCACTTGCTTATGAAGCGGCTGGACAGCCTTCACCTATGGCTGTTCGGGCCCACTCTACAAGGAGTATGGCTGCCTCTAAGGCTTTAATTTTGGGTGTTTTCCTTCAAGATGTTTGTAATATGGCAGGCTGGTCCTCACCACATACATTTGTCAGATTTTATGACCTAGACCTCTCCACTCCTGGGGCTAGGTTGCTCGCTTCTTAGGGTGCGCAAGGACTTCACTCAGAACGGGCATTTGTCATTATAGTGTAGTGGGTATGGGGTTCCCACCGCGTCTCAACGTAGCTCGAGTTCCCTTGAAAGGGAACGTCTCAGGTTACGTATGTAACCCTGGTTCCCTGAGAGGGAACGAGACGCTGGGTTCTCCTGCCATACTTCCTGCATGTCCTGATCGACTTGCTTCAGGCTTTCCAGAAGCTGACACAGTCTGTTTTCAGGGGTGCTTTATAGCTTCCTGGTCTATGACGTCATCTATGACGTCTCGTCTTTCCATTGGACTTATTATACACGTGCTTCACGACGCAATCATGCAGGGCGTTCCCACCGCGTCTCAATGCAGCGTCTCGTTCCCTCTCAGGGAACCAGGGTTACATACGTAACCTGAGACGTTTGGTTTAGGTTAAGTTACTTGTAATTATGCTTTATTTAATTACTATAGTATTTACATGTAGTAATGTGTAACCATGTCACCTTAAAATAAAGTGTTACCCTTTTTTTTAAGGGAACACATATACTGATAAAATCATCAGGAAGATACTAGACTGTAATATTTTAATGGGGGATAGGTTTAGCTTATACTCAGTTACATTTTGAATGATGCATAATTGTCTCAAAGAGAAATAAATGGAAACAAATGTGACCATTTACTTGGGTAAACTTATCTTAACTGTCATATGATCTTTGCAGAATATATCGAATACATCTAATAATATTTTTAATTTTTAATGTTTCTTCATTAGTTAACATAAGATAACATACAATTGTGTCATTCATATGAAATACTAAATCAAATGTTCTATTTAAACAAACATATTTTGACTATTAGTTGGAATTATTCAACAGAATCCCAGTCATTCATTTCTAAATGAATCTAAATTACACTATGCAATTATTTGAATTATATAAAAAGACATTTTAAATTAAAGGGATGTCATAAGTAAACTATGACTTGAGATTATAAACTCAACTGACATCTTAGTGATTAATTTTAAATCTAATTCATGGAATAGTGTTATAACTACATGAATTGTAATATTTATCATATTAAATTATAGAAACACCAGCAACAAGATGCCATTAGGGCTATTTGCCCCAATTGTGAGCAGGTCAAAGCTAATATGGGCCTAACTTTAACTTTTCACTCTAGAACTTTCCACAAATCCCCAAATAGGACACAAAATACAACATTATAATACGAATTATCCATTGACACAAAAGAAGATAACTTTCTGTTAAGATAAAAAGTCAAGGTTAAAATGAGCATATCAATTAAATTTGTTAAGAAGAAATTTAGTGACAGCTAGAACAAATTAAAGAGGAAACGCTTCCTTTTACGGTACGTTAACTTACGTGTACTTACAGTGTACTTACCTAAGAAAGTACTGGGTAATAATGCTTAATTTTACAGTGCGTTAACTTACGTGTACTTACAGTGTACTTACCTAAGAAAGTACTGGGTAATATAAGGTAAGTACATGGGTAAAGATTAGGTTTAGGGGTAGGTTCGGGGTTAGTACCTAGTTATTACCCAGTTATTGTAATTACTATAATAAGTACATAGTATGTACATGGGGAACAGGACTATAAAAGGAAGCGCTACCATTAAAGAAGGGGGTAGCTTACCCCATTTTACCCTATAACTGTTAAAAAAAGTGTGAGTGAAATAGATAAATGTAAATGCAAAACTGATTAAATAATAAGAAAATAATGATAATAAACTACTTGCACAGTAGATTGAAAACAACCACAAGTCATGGTGCAGTGTGTCCAGTGTGTGCAGTGTGTTCTATTCCAATCAGAATAGAAGTAACCAAAACACAAACATGGTATACTTACAGTATGTGATATGTTATTATCTTAATACAACTGAAGAGGCTGTTGATCTAGGATTAGCTCATCCTTAAATGTATACTACGTTCATGAAGACATGAAAACTTGAAAAACCTGATTCTATACTATACTTTATGATTACTATACTTTAATCTTATAAATTGATATTGATACATACCTGTCTTGGATGAGGCTTAAGGCGACTGCACAAATCTCATATTGCTCAAATCCCATTGAGCAGGATAAAATAAGTGGCAATTTGCCAACACTGCAAGTTCAAGTCATATGAAGTTTTTTTGGATTATTTGCTTGGTATTTAGGCTCATTAAAGGCCAAATGAAAATTTTAATTGGGTTAAACAGCCTTTTTTATGCATAAGCTAAAATAATGCAGGCTACAACTATTATTTTATCACAAAGGGCTTGTGTGAGGTTTCTGGAAATCTTATTGAAGACTGCAAATCTTTGAATCCTGACCACACATCGAACCCAGGCTTAGCTAAACAGTGGCATTCTTTAGGAAAATGTACCTGGACATACAGTGCTTGTTTGGCACAGGAGCTGAACAATGCCTTGCTCTTTGATTATCTTGTCATTCAAAACATTTAAAGCATTTGTGCTTTAATGGTTTGTGTGTGTGACCATGTGTTGTATGCAGTAGTGAAAGCAAAAATAAATAAATAAATAAACGAACGAACACACATATAAATTATATATATTGTATTTTTGGTGGCATATCTTTAGAAATTATCATTCTTTCTAAATGTGATGTAAATATGTAACTACCAAATAAACAGAAACAGACACAATTAACGCGACTAAATAAGTAAGTCCTCTTTCTTTTTATAAATAGACCTAACGGTAAGCCACTTTATTTCTATGTGACTAATGTGCAATTTTGACACAAATTAATTCATTATAATCAATGTATCACTTTTTATTGTAAACCTGTGATAAAACATCGATTCTTGGGTTTTCAAGTAAACAACAAAAATGCCAGCAAAAGGTCGCCTTTATCATGTTTGTTTTGCGATCATGCTGTTTCCAGTGATTTCTTTCTGATTAATTTTCTGATAAAACTTCCATTTGTTGGTGAAATGATGGGTTTGTGTGACGTTGTTTTAGAGAGGCGTGTTACGGGTGTGTTTTAGTGAAGCACTGTGGAGCTAATGGCCCGACAGTGAAAATGCAGTGTGTTTTGGTCTCGGTGCCACAGGCCCGAGGCTTTTAGCCCGGCACGACCCGTTTAAAGCCCTGGCTCGCACTGGCCCGACAGTGGAAACGCGGCTATAGTTACAGTATTAACTATGTACTGTATTTAGGCCTGAATTAGGCTCCTTGCTTCACAAATGCACCAAAATGGGTAATAAAAAAAACTACAGTGTTTATTTCAACCAGTCAACTCAAGTCACATCATCTTCAATTATATAGCGATTTTAACAATATAGATTGTTTCAAATCAGCTTTACAGTGATAATAGGAAATTAAAGTAACAGAGGTTGTTTTGGATTTAGAGCAGCTCTAGAAAACAGTTATTGTCTAGCTAAAGTTAGTTTTGATTGATTCACTTCCGTCGCAACAATCATTAGTAATTAACCTAGGGGCCACTAACATGACTCCGTTCTAACAGAAAACCATGAATGTGAACCGGCCGCTCATTTGCACAAAACAGTGCCTGGTGGCTCAAGAATGCCAACTATGAAATACAGAAGGTTCCAAAGTACAAGCCTTGAAAAATTTATAATAAAGAGTTTTTTATTGCTTCCGCGTAGCCACATGAACCAGAATTCTCCCGACAACGTTTTATCTGTACAGAGGTAAAGGGAAGGGAAGGAGGCCTTCACAGTGGAGAGACTAGTTGACACTTCAGGACAGCATTGTCGTCGTGTCCAGGCACAGGTCCTTCAACAGATCCGGATACGGCCTGGATCCGGTGGACTGTGGTAAACCTCGGGATAAACAGAGAGACTAATATTAGCGTATACACCATCCTTCTTATGATGTAACAAGTACATCAGGATTTATGGGAAGTGTTCCTGGTTCTGGCTGACCTAATCTATGCAGCCTAACATTGACCTAGCATACACATCTCTTTGAATTATAGAAGTCTATAATGTGTTATGTGTTTTTAGTCTAGATTTGAACTGACAGAGTGTGTCTGTTTCCCAGACAATGTTAGGAAGACTGTTCCAAAGTTTTGAATTTGGTGCTAAAAAGGAAACGGATCTACCGCCAGCAGTCGATTTTGATATTCTAGGTATAATCAACTGCCCGGAATTTTTGAGATCGCAATAGACGTGACAAACTATAATGCATTAAGAGCTCGCTCAAGTACTGGGGAGCTAAACCATTTAGTGCTTTGTAAGTAATCAGCAATATTTTTAAATTTATACTATGTTTAATAGGGAGCCAATGCAGTGTTGACAGAACCGGGCTAATATGGTCATACTTCCTGGTTCTGGTAAGAACTCTAGCTGCTGCATTTTGGACCAGCTGTAGTGTGTTTATTAAGCATGCAGGGCAACCACCCATAATAGCATTACAATAATCTAGCCTTGATGTCATGCGTATGAACTAACTGTTCCGCAATTGTCATTAAGAGCATATGACATAATTTAGATATATTTTACTAGACACGTGACTTTCAAATGAACGATTGGTATCAAAGAGCACACCCAGGTTCCTTACCGACAACGAAGACTTGACAGAGCAGCCATCAAGTGTTAGACAGTATTCTAGGTTAGTATATGAGGAAGTTTTTTGTACAGTAATGCATTCCTTTAATTTTGTGAATTGGTAGGTTTCGTCAGGGCGTGAAGAAATATAGAGCTGAGTATCATCAGCATAACAGTGAAAACTAATGGCATGCTTCCTAATGATATCTCCTAATGGTAGCATGTACAGAGTGAACAGCAACGGTCCTAGTACAGAGCCTTGTGGTATGCCGTACTGAACTTTTGATCGATAAGACATCTCTTACTTACATCTCATTTACTGCTACAAACTGATAAAGGTCAGATAAGTATGATTTAAACCATGCTAACGCAATTCCACTAATGCCAACATAGTTTTCAAGTCTATTTAAAAGAATGTTGTGGTCAATGGTATCAAATGTAGCACTAAGATCGAGTGACACTAATAGAGAGACACAACCACGATCGGATGATAAGAGCAAATCATTGGTGACTCTGATGAGAGCAGTCTCAGTACTATGGTACGGTCTAAATCCTGACTGAAAATCCTGGCAGATACCATTTCTTTTTAAAAAGGAACATAGTTGTGAGGATACTGCCTTTTCTAGTATCTTTGACAAAATAAGGTAGATTCGAGATCGGCCTGTAAATGACTAATTCTGTAGGATCAAGTTGCGATTTTTTAACAAGCAGTTTAATCATAGCCAGCTTAAAAGTTTTTGGTACGTATCCTAATGACAAAGATGAATTGATGATATTAAGGATTTATGACCTCTGGAAGCATCTCTTTCAATAGCTTAGTCAGTATAGGGTCTAACATACATGTTGCCGATTTAGATGATTTAACGAGTTTAGAAAATTCTTCCTCTCCTATAGCAATGAATGAATCAAAATTTTCCTCAGGGAGACTACAATGCACTGCCTGATGTGATACTGTAGTAGACGGTTGCATTTATCAATCTTGTAAGTAAAGAAGTTCATAAAGTCATTACTGCTGTGCTGCTTGGAAACGTCTGTGGTTGAAGCTTTATTTTTTGTTAATTTAGTCACTTTTTCAAATAAATACCTAGGGTTTTATTTATTTTCTTCTTATAGGGTTGAAAAATAAGCAGATCTAGCAGCTTTTAAGGCCTCTCTGTACGCAATCGTGCTCTCTTTCCATGAAATGCGAAAAAAACTCTAGTTTTGTTTTATTCCAGTTGCGCTCCATTTTTCTGGCTGCTCTCTTAAAAGCCTGAGTGTGCTCGTTGTACCACGGTGTTGGACTATTTCCTTTATCTTCTTTAAGCGCAAAGGAGCAACTGTGTCTAAAGTGCTGGAAAAGAGAGAGTCAAAAGTTTCTGTCGCAATATCAAGTTCTTCTAAGCTATCTGGGATGCTGAGGAGATGAAACTGATCAAGAATATTATTAATAAAGCGATCTTTAGTGGCAGAAGTGATAGGTCTAACATATTTGTAACGCGTAGTCGACTTTGCAGCCTTGGCTAAATGGAGTATACACAAGACTAGATAATGATCTGAGATGTCATTGCTCTGCTGTAGAATTTCAATGGCATCAACATTGATTCCATGCGATAATATTAGATCTAGAGTATGATTATGACAATGAGTAGGCCCTGACACGTGTTGTCTAACTCCAATAGAGCAGTGGTTCTCAACTCCAGTCCTCGGGACCCACTGCTCTGCACATTTTGTATGTCTCCTTATTTAACACACCTGATTCAAATCATCAGCTCGTTAGGAGAGACTCTATGATCTGAACTGAGTGTGTCAGATAAGAGAGACACAAAATGTGCAGAGCAGTGGGTCCCGAGGACTGGAGTTGAGAACCACTGCAATAGAGTTCAGAATGTCTTTAAATGCCAATCCCAATGCATCTTTTTCGTTATCTACATATTAAAATCACCAACAATAAGGACTTTATCTGCAGCCAGTACTAACTCTAATAGAAAATCAACAAATTATTTGATAAAAAAAGTCTCTGTATGGTACCCTGGTGGCCTGTATACAGTAGCAGCACAAATCTCAAACGTGATTTATCATATACACTAGATAGTGTTACATTAAGCACCAAAACGTCAAAATAATTATATTAAAACTAGACTTCTTAGTAATTCTGAAAATATTACTATAAATTACTGCAGCACCTTCCCCTTTGCCTTTCAGACAAGGCTCATGTTTATAACAGTAATCTTGCGGGATGGACTCATTTAACGTAATGTAATCGTAGGTTTCTGTCAAACACAGCACAATTATAATCGCTATAAAAGCACAATAAAAATATAGGTTATAATCTGTAATCATATCATTAACAATAAGTGCTTTTGAAGTAAGGGATCGAATTTTCAGCAACTCGAGCTTTATCATTTGTTCATCTGTATTATATCTGCTTTTTATTTGTTGAACATCAATTAAATTTTTACCCTTAAATGGGTTTAGGAGTTTTTTGTATGTCCTAATTCGGGGAACAGACACAGTCTCTATATGATAATATATAGGTAAAAGAGTCTCTATGTGATGGGATCTGACATCAGTGACGTGAGACAGCTAGCAGACAGTCGGTTTAGCCAGTATGTCTGCTTCCTGACCTGAGCCCCAGATTGTCATGTTTGAGCTCTAAGACTATGTGCCATATTACTAGAGAGAAGAGCAGCATCATCCCAGGAGGGATGAATGAACCAGTGACATATCTCCCTTGGGAAAAAGAAATACATACTTTTAAAAACAGCCGTTATTATAGAAACAATATAGTTCAAAAGAACATACTTAAGTGTGAACTGAATGTAATTTTTTTTTCTTTCAATTAATTGCATCTAATTTGCAATTAAATTAATATGTTTTATGGTTTTAATTTATATTAAATGCAATTAGTTGACTTTACAATGCTTTTTTGATCGACTTAAGTAGGATATAAGTAGATTTGTATATCTAATTTCATAACTTACTTCACTTCCTTTGAAATATGATTGAATTGCATGTCTGAATGTACTGACAAGCATCTATGTTATTATATAGACTACATCATTGTAATTTCTGTCAATATTTTTGAGCGCTTAACCATACTAGACTCTCAGCTAGGCAGCATATTTCTCTAATGCACAAACATTTTAGGTTGTATGAATTACATCGTGTGATGTCACGAGAGGCTGTGTCCTGGAAGGGCGCTACATTTCCCTGAGGTGGCTGCAACCACAAACAGCTATGGCTCCATCTGCTGTTGGAGTTGGGAACTCCACCCCTCAATACACCACATTCCCGCACATCTGAGACTGATCAGGGTCTGATGAGTTGAAGGGCTTTTTAAGGGTTAGAGACACAGTTAGTGAGAGGGTGAGGCTTGGGAGACAAGCTACAGGTTGTGCTCTCTACAGAAGACCAGAACGCTCCAGTATCGTTTCCACGAGGATTACTGAAGGTTGGAAATACTTACCAGACATTTGAAAGACTTACTGCTGGCTTGGCCACGGGCTGCAGCACAGATGTAAATAAGGTTGGAAAAAGACTGTTTACTTTCCTGAGGGAAACGGGATTATGATTTCACCATTTCACCAAGAGGCATCATTTAAGTTTTGACTGTTGAAGACCAACCTGATCCTTAGTTACACTTATAAGTTTGGAACGCTGTTTTTGCTAATTCCCAAGAACTGTAATAAAAATCCTTGTTTATATTTGAACTTTGTGTCCTGGCACTACTTGAACTGTCCCGCTGAGAGCTGTGTTGCCTCTCATGACGTCACATATGGTGGAGAATGCAGGCAGCTGCAGTAGTAGAGGCCATTGTGGTGGATCGTTATTTACGGGCCCTGCCTTATGAGGCGAAAAGGTTCATCAGCCAACAGGCCTTGACCACAGCCAATCTAACTGTGGAAGCTGTAGAAAAGTACCAGGCCACAGCAGAGATGCTTCGGGCTTCCAGGAAAGAGCCCAGCAGTGCGTCCCCACCACAGACGGGAGGAGTCCGTCCAAAGAACCCCAAGGTTTCCAACCCAGCCACTTCAGGAGCTATCCAGGCTCCAGGGGGAGCCAGAAACCAGCCGGGTCCAGGAAGAATACGCCGGGAGAGTGAAACTCGACAGTGTTACCGGTGTGGGGAAATGGGACACATCTCCTGGCAGTGTGGGAAACCGGTGGATGAGCCTATGCCCACGGCTGAATCCTCCAGCTCACCACCCGCCCACCGTTTTGCCTCGCTCGTGGGAGTCATAGATGGCATCCCAGATCGACCCCCCACCTGCCCGGTGACTGTGAACCCCCATGATGTGGAGGCCTTGCTAGATTCAGGTAGCCGGATCACCCTGGTGCGTAAGGACCTGGTGGGTCCATCGTGTCTGACCCCAGGGAAAGTCCTCCCAGTTTCCTGTGTCCATGGAGACACCAGAGACTACCCCATCACTGAACTCACAATGACCACCACCCGGGGAACCATACTCACAGTGGCAGGTGTGGTTGACTCCCTACCCGTCCCGGTCCTAATTGGACGAGACTGCCCAGCCTTTCACCCGTTGTGGAGAGAGACTCAGGAGAGACTAGTCCGAGTACCTCGGAAGCGGAGAGGTAAGACTCATCCTGAGAGTACTCAAGAGCAACCGTCAGAATCACTCATTCCAGCCTGTGATCTTGCAGGGATGGCAGGGGCCCAGGCTGACACAGAGACTGGTCCAGACACGGGAGAAGAGGACATGGCCCAGGAAAGTGCTCCGATCTCCAGTGAGGAAGACGTCCAAGGCACCAAAGAGGTTCCCCCTCTCACAGGCCAGTATGGTACGGCCCAGTTACAAGATCCCACTCTTACAAATGCCTTAAGACATGTGCAGGTGTTAGAGGGAGTAGTGCTAGGGGATAGGACAAGCCCTACTTGTCCCCATTTCTCAGTAAGCCGGGGGTTAGTGTATCAGGTAGTAAAGAAAAATGATGAAGTACATGAACAGCTCCTCGTACCACAGCCCTATCGGGCCACCGTACTCAACCTAGCACACACGCACCCGCTAGGGGCCCACCTAGGGGTAGAGAAGACTAAGGAAAGAATCGTGCAACGCTTATTTTGGCCGGGAGTACACAAAGAGATAGAAAACTACTGTCGTAGTTGCCCTGAGTGTCAGCAGGTGGCCCCAAAGCCCACATATAGAAACCCGCTCATTCCCTTGCCCATTATCGAAACTCCTTTTGAGAGGATTGGACTGGACATAGTTGGGCCCTTACCGAAAAGTTCCAGGGGGCATCAGTACATTCTGGTCATCCTGGACTATGCGTCCCGATATCCTGAGGCCATCCCGCTGAGGAAGGCTACATCCAGACAAATCGCCAAGGAGTTGTTCCTTCTCTCAACTAGTCTGGGAATCCCAAAGGAGATATTGACGGACCAAGGGACTCCATTCATGTCCAGGGTGATGAAAGAACTCTGTGCTTTACTGAAGATCAAACAGCTGAGAACCTCAGTCTACCACCCCCAGACAGACGGGTTAGTCGAACGCTTTAACAAAACACTAAAATCCATGCTGCGGAAGGCAGTTGGGGAAGATGGGTGCAACTGGGATCAGCTGCTACCATACCTACTGTTTGCGGTGAGAGAGGTACCTCAGTCTTCTACTGGTTTTTCACCCTTCGAGCTCTTGCTTTCCTACAGACCTAGAGGACTGCTGGACATCGCCAAGGAGGCCTGGGAGGAGCAACCGTGCCAGCAGCGAACCCTGATCGAGCATGTCGGGGCCATGAGGGAAAGAATGAAGGCCATCTATCCCATGATGCGCGAACACATGAAGACCACTCAACGGCAACAGCAAGCCTCCTACAACAGATCCGCTCAACCCAGAGAGTTTATGCCGGGGGACAGAGTGCTGGTCCTGGTGCCAACCATTGAGTGTAAATTCCTGGCAACCTGGCAAGGACCATATGAGGTCATTGAACGTGTTGGAGAGGTAAACTACAAGGTGAGGCAACCTGATCAAAGAAAACCTGAGCAGATTTATCATATTAACCTCTTAAAGAAGTGGCACGCTAGGGAGGCGCTGTTC
Organism: Gila orcuttii; assembly: GCA_026230005.1. Lineage (NCBI taxonomy): Eukaryota > Metazoa > Chordata > Actinopteri > Cypriniformes > Leuciscidae > Gila > Gila orcuttii. The sequence goes on from JAPDVR010000017.1 coordinate 12,401,699, forward strand.
AGCTGTCTACCCCCGACAGAGACCAAGGAACCGGTGCGGGAAGAGGTTCAGGTGGGTCCAAGCCTGTCCCCACATCAACGGCAGGTGGCCCTGGAACTGGTGGATCGTAACCGAGATGTCTTCTCCTCCCTCCCCGGGCACACGGAGGTGGTCCAACATGAGATCCGCACCCTGCCGGGCCAAACGGCAAACCAGCGCCCATACCGCGTGCCGGAGGCTCGTAAAGTGGCTATTCAGGAGGAGGTAAGAAAGATGCTGGAGCTGGGAGTAATCGAAGAGTCCCAAAGTGCCTGGGCAAGCCCCATTGTACTGGTTCCCAAACCAGACGGGTCAGTACGATTTTGTAATGATTATCGGAAGTTAAACGAAGTGTCCGAGTTTGATGCATACCCCATGGCTCGTGTCGATGATTTGATAGACTCCTTAGGGCTTGCTCGCTTCATAACCACTCTTGACCTCACAAAAGGCTACTGGCAGGTGCCCCTGACCCCGGCATCCAAGGAGAAGACGGCCTTTGCCACACTGGAGGGGCTCTACCAATATACCCGGCTCCCGTTTGGTCTCCACGGAGCACCTGCCACGTTCCAACGCTTGATGGATCGAGTCCTTGCTCCCCACAAGAGGTACGCAGCTGCATATATAGATGATGTTGTCATACAAAGTCCAGATTGGGCCAGCCACATACCCCGAGTGCAAGGTGTGATTGATTCGCTCAGAGAAGCAGGGCTCACAGCGAACCCAAAGAAGTGCAGGCTGGCCTTCAGTGAGACGAACTACCTGGGGTACACCATTGGGCGGGGGTTGGTCAAGCCTCAGAAAGCCAAGTTGAGGGCCATCCAGGACTGGCCACAGCCCATCACCAAGAAACAGGTGAGGTCATTTTTGGGCCTAGCCGGCTACTACAGACGTTTTATTATGGATTTTGCTACCATAGCAACACCTTTAACAGAGCTGACAACCAAACGCCACTCACGAATGGTAAAATGGAACCCTGCGGCGGAGGCGGCCTTCGTCAGCCTGAAGCAAGCTCTGTGCTCCAGTCCGATCCTGGTGGCGCCAGACTTCAAGAAAGAATTCATTGTCCAGGCGGATGCTTCAAAGGTAGGTCTGGGTGCGGTACACGCCCAGGCACATGACGGTGAGGAACATCCCACTCTCTACCTAAGCAGGAAGCTACTTCCAAGAGAAAATAACTATTCCACTGTGGAAAAGGAATGCCTCGCTGTAACCTGGGCCCTGGAATCCCTACGGTTCTACCTCCTGGGCCGACGTTTTACGGTGGTGTCTGATCATGCCCCTCTGCAGTGGATGGCCAGGAACAGGGAAACGAACAGTAGAATTACCAGATGGTTTTTGAGCTTGCAAGCGTTTAACTTTTCTGTTGTCCACAGGGTTGGCAAGTGCCACGGCAATGCGGATGCCCTCTCCCGGCGTGACGTCTTCTTCACCTCCTTCACTCCGACGAGGACGTCGGTCTCGAGGGGTGGGATGTGTGATGTCACGAGAGGCTGTGTCCTGGAAGGGCGCTACATTTCCCTGAGGTGGCTGCAACCACAAACACCTATGGCTCCATCTGCTGGTGGAGTTGAGAACTCCACCCCTCAATACACCACATTCCCGCACATCTGAGACTGATCAGGGTCTGATGAGTTGAAGGGCTTTTTAAGGGTTAGAGACACAGTTAGTGAGAGGGTGAGGCTTGGGAGACAAGCTACAGGTTGTGCTCTCTACAGAAGACCAGAACGCTCCAGTATCGTTTCCACGAGGATTACTGAAGGTTGGAAATACTTACCAGACATTTGAAAGACTTACTGCTGGCTTGGCCACGGGCTGCAGCACAGATGTAAATAAGGTTGGAAAAAGACTGTTTACTTTCCTGAGGGAAACGGGATTATGATTTCACCATTTCACCAAGAGGCATCATTTAAGTTTTGACTGTTGAAGACCAACCTGATCCTTAGTTACACTTATAAGTTTGGAACGCTGTTTTTGCTAATTCCCAAGAACTGTAATAAAAATCCTTGTTTATATTTGAACTTTGTGTCCTGGCACTACTTGAACTGTCCCGCTGAGAGCTGTGTTGCCTCTCATGACGTCACAATGGTCACTGTGTACTCAGCACAGTAGAATTTATGGTGATGTAACAGGCAACACACATGTGAGCATTAAGCACTTGCATGTGATACCTGTCCACAACCACCAGTGTTCACTTCCAATGTATGGAAAAGTGTGAAATAAGATACAATTTAATGAAAATGGTATCAGAGTGATGTTTTGGCTGCGTAAATATAAATTTGTAAACTGGTATTTCCTCATGGCATTGTATTGGGTGGTACCTTGGGAGACAACAACTCACAAAAAAAGTTCACAAAAAAGTTGTCTTGTATAAAGACCAATCCAAGCACCAGTTTCGAATGTGCACAACCAGGAATAAGCTTTGAGAGCTATGATGAATGGCAATATTTTTATCAAATAACAACTCAAAATTCTGTCTTCTTCACAAAGCTATAGCTTGAAAGCATATCAGTTCTCTGTGGCCCTGCATTAACAAGGGTTTTCTTGCGATAATGGTCTGCATTTTGGTTCTGTTTGAGCCAAGTATCAAGAGATAAAAATCTGCATATCAGAACTGAGCAGCTGTGAGCATTTTGGAAGGCTCTCATCCCCTTTCATCCGTTTACCGTTACAGTATTTTGTGAACCTTAATATGTGTCTGGGGAAGCAAATAAATAAAAAAAAGGAAGCAAAAAAAAAAAAGGAATAACTAAGCTAAAACCCAAAAGTATGTACGAGGACTGTAATACTTCCTGTGGCTTTTGTGATGCACTTTTAGAATGTAGCTACTTGTATTTTGACATGAACTAATGTACTGTACTGTTCTGTTGCATGATTTAAAGTATTGCCATAGAGACGTTGTTGTTCTTGGAAGATTCTGCTTGTTCAGTCTGAAGTCCAAAGCAATTCAGGAGGGTGTCAATAATAGTTGATTCTTTCTGTTTGGGATTGCACATGAAAATGATTTTGTACGCTGCATGTTTAATAGAATGGGATTTGTGTGCTCTATGGCTCTTGGCTCTGTGTGCGTCTGCCTCTCTGAGCATGTAGATCAAAACTTAAACAACCAGCCTCAATCCACAAGCTTTCCTCTGGGTTTAAGAGTGAAATCTTGTCCCCTGCTGGGCTGGTTGTAAATATGGTCTAACAGTTAGCCTGACCTGTTGAACAAATCAAGAGGATGGAAATATCTTATCTTTGAAATATTGGAGTCACTTTATAATTCTCTTTTAGTCCATATTTGCCACAGATTGACAGACACATCAATGTTAACATCTCTTTCTCTCTCTTTTGTGGGAGTTTGAAGGTTATTGAAAGTATTGGCTAGTTAACCCAAAAATGAACATTCTGTCATATTTTACTCACATAAATATTGTTCCTGTACAACTTTCTTTTTTTCAGTGAAACAAAAAAGGTGCGGAAAACAACTAAAGTGCTGTCTGACACACACTCGAAATGTGCGCACAAAATTCCGCCTATCGGACACAGTACAATCCCAAATTCAGTTCTCTTTCATGGCTTGTTAAACCGTCATGATCCCAGTCTATTCTCTGATACATGCATCTACCTAAAACTTTTTGAAGTAGCCTATTAAAATCATTCAGATATCACAAGCCATTGCGATATGCATATTGTGATATGTACATCACGATATGTACATTTGCGATATTTCGATAAATTCGATATATTGTGCAGCCCTAAACGGGACTGTAGTAAACATGATTAATTTTGTGGTTGCTATAGAACATCCCTGCAACACAAACAGTAGAGCATTGTGCAAGCAACGCCAAGGTCATGGGTTTGATTTCCAAGGGATGCATGTATCTTTTAATGCTATGTAAGTCACTTTGGATGCATCTGCCAAATATGTATAACTACATGGACGAGAGCAGTGGCTACAGTCAAATCTCACGTCAGGTTTCAGCTGGTGCTAAGTTTTTGAGTTATTATTGAATTAACATTAAAGGTGCCTTAACTAGAGCACAGTATCATAGAAGCTTGGGGGCAGTAAGCAGCCACCTAAAACACCCTAGCAACTGCATAGAAACCCCATTGTTTTACATGGAGAAGCTCCACTCATATTTGGAAATACAACATATCTGTTGTAGTGGACCATCTGTAAGTGGATATGTAAATCACTGCACCTCAGATACCCCAAATCACTGAATGTGATTATAAAGCACAGAACATATTTTTTGATATTCCGACAGATGAGGGTCTAAACTTTTGTAAACTCATCTTAACATGCCTTAGACAATGAGCCAGTTCCACTCTTCAGTCCCTTGTATGAAATTATGCATAATTGGATCATAGAATTATACAAAATGCCAATGGATCATCCTTTATGGACATATCAAATTAGTGTAAATAGCAGCTGCATGGATTTCACAGCCAGAGAACTACATAAACACATCAGATGCTATTTAATATGATATATGAAGTATGGTCTTATCAGCAGTCAGTCTAAATGCTATTGCTCAGCAGACACATATAGAAGAGAGATTTGTCAGGTATTCTTTTAATGGGTGAAAACTGATAAGAATGTCAGAGCCTCTGTGGTATTCTTCTGATATTTAATGGATCCTTTGAAAATGGACATGATGGTGAGTATTGTGAGTATTTACAGATGACCGCTCTCATTAAATCAGTGTGGCACTGCAGCAACTGAACACAAAGCTAAAAATGTTTTAATTTGGCATGAAATCCATAGCGCGTTAAAATAATTTATTAAATTACTGAAGCACGCAGTTAGATGATCTCTGATACTCTGTTTGCGATTAGATCATTAAGCCGCTAAACTCCAGAGAAGTTTCAGTCCAATGATCCAGTAAAGGAATTAATTCAAACATTCAGTCCAAAACAGCACCAATGTAAAGAAAACCAGGCTGACTAAATCAGAGATGGCAGAGGGAATAAGGACTCGCATTGCGCTTTTAGTAAATTATTAATTCCAGTGTGTTTCACTTTAAAACATGAGCTCTGTCATATTCTGATTGTTTCTGAAGAGCGCGAGCCATCATCCATCGCGCTGTGTGAAATACAGACTAAACAGAACGTCAAATGCCATCACTGTATGGCCAGGTGATACGCAAACTTCATATCTCAGCTGGATAAATCAAACCAGCGTCTCGCAGGTAAAGTTTTGATGGATGGGGATTGCAATCAAGGTAAAGACGATTGCGGTGACCTACAGGAGTCGGACAGTAAGCACACATGAATCTACGGTGGCCGAGAGAGCTCAACACGCTTAAACAGAGGAAAACACATGCAAATAGAAAAAAACACCAGCAAATTAAGAAAACATCTTCATCAGTTTGACAAAACATGCTGGACATACTCACAATGCAACCAAATACAGAAATGCGCTGCAAAATAGCACAGACCACAAATGGTTCATGAGGACCCCATCCATACCTGTCCACATTTGAGTACCATAATCCGGGAGACCTCACAGCAGTTAAACACTGTCCTATTTTTACCAGTGATGGTTGATTCAACTTCCCGAATTTACTACATGCACAGATATCAACAGTACAGCTGGATTGTAGGTTGCCAGGTTGAGCTCACAAATGGGTTAAAATTTTTATGATGTGTAGATTGTGTGAGTAAGAGCGTTTCATACAAGATCTGGCAACTGAACAACCTTGGAATAATTTATTGATGTGATTATTCATATAACGAGGTTTAGACCACAAATTAAGGGAGTTTTCCGGGAGAAATAACAAAACTTGAGGTGGGTATCACGTTTGGTTTTGCGTTCACGTTTATATTTCATGTCTTTTATTTTGACATTTTCAGTCATGTTACCTGGCTGTCATGTGACTTCCTTGCCCTCATGTGATCATGTCTTGTGCTTCCCTTGTCTTATGTGTCATGTTATGAATGGCTGATCGTCTTTATTGTTCACAGGTGTTTCTTGTTAGTCATTAGTCTTGTTGTATAAATAGTAGGGGTGGGGGGAAAAATCATTAACATATTAATCGCGATTCTATCTTCCGCTGATTCGAATTGAGTTACAAATTTCAAAAATCGATTTTCAAAATGTTAAATAATGTGATTATGTTGTTTCTAAGAAGGCACCCACCAGACAGTTTAGAGAGTGCACAGGCTTGCAACTGAGGAAGCATTATAGTTGACAACAGCAGTTCATATCATTTAACAAATAGAAAATAGCCTGAAATAATGTTTAGTTTAGTTAGCCAAGCACACGTCAAGCTTTTCTTGTGATCTTTCCGTGTACAGGTATAGGCTACTTGAGTTTAAGCCCGTTCAATGTGGACGCACAAGCTGTTTTCTGTGGTAATGAACAAATACCCACCTATAAAAAAGAATGAACAGGTCCTATATCTGAGGCTAAAGTAATAAAATATTGAGAATGCAATGGCCCGTATTATATTTCTCTAACTCCAAACGATCGGCCACTGATCAGGGCTGCGTTTCCCCAAAGCATCATAATCTTAAATTGATTGTAGAACGATTACCACCAATCAGTTTAGGCTTACAATGTGTAAGTAAGTAAGTAAGTTACGTGTCTGGTCAGACAGGTCAATTCAGCTCAAAAGGAATTATCAATGAATTTATAGGGAATCTTAAAATAATCAGTTATACAGCCGAGCCGTAACTATAACCTCTGCAGCGGATATAAATATCCAAACTATAGTGAAAGACTATTTATTAGCAAGGTAACTTAGATCAGCAGTTTAAGACATTAAATCTGTAAGCACATAACACATGACAATTATCTTTAAAATATAAACAAGACTTTATTGATTATTCTAAAACATAAAACTAATATCTAACACAAATCCATGCAAACAAACATTCATATGAATTGCAGACAGAAAGAGAGTGAGGAAAGAAAATGAGTTCAAGAGTGAGATAGTGAAATCCAAAGTTTCTATATGCACTTATAAGACATGACCTGAACGAACCATCAATCATTAATTTAACCCTTCTATCGTTTCTTAGGCAGGGTTACTAAATGTTATATCAAAGCACCAGTTCAGTTAAGAGTCTGGAGGCTACTTGCTTGTCTATGCGTTCCTTTTGGGATTCCTTTTTGTCGGCGTAAAAGGGTGTTTCCCGGGTTCGTTGACTGGCTGATGGTCTCCTCGTCCTCGTGCCTGAATAGATGTTTGGGCTGCCAATCACGTGGTGTGTTGGCGAATGGATGGAAAGTCTTTGAAGCTGGAAAGCGGGCTTTGCAGTCGAATCATTTAAACGAAACTTTGCAGCAAAACTTAACTTAGAATCGAGACTCTCAACGGAAAAGAAAGATAAAGCTAAGAACAGAAAGAAAAATGAGACGAGAGTAGTTATAGATGGCTTGAATGAAGCTGTTTAACCCATGGATGTTCTGATCTTGTTTGGGTTATTTTGTCTGCTGGTCTACATGGTTACTCGTCTGTCCGGTTCGTCATGGCTTCTCCATGACTTCTGTAAATCTGCTCTAGCGAACAAATTCACAAACCAAACCTCAATTCAATTCAATTCAACAAAAACTCTACTGGCTTTTTCGGGTACTAAGATTTTAAACTCAGCTGTTGTCCAGCCTCTTAGATGAGTTCTGACCAATTAGGCACTGTCTTTATTTGGGAGGTGGCATTCTCTTCACCTCTCATCGTAAATCATGCGTTATCTGTGATCTCCTTACTCTTCAGCTCTAGCAGAGAGTTCGGAGGGAACAGTTTAGACATTATTCCTATTATAAGAACACAAAACATTTTACACAGATTTCAATCAAGCCATCTTCTGAATTAAGAATATATGATCGTATTGATAGGAATCAAGACACACTTTCATTCATACGTCTAATAGTTATAACAATTAGATGACTTGTATGTGATCTAAGCATAATAGACACATACAGAGGTTGTAGATACAATATAGGATTATGTAGTTGAACAATGTTTGATTAGAAGTCCGTCAGTAATTGTTTTGGGATGATTTTATGTATTTTTAAAATGTAAAGTCTCAGTCTCTGGGGTTTTAAGAGATTTCAACCCTGAGACCTTTCAACCTTGTTCAGGGGTCCTTAAGAAGGAGGTGGTCTGTTTTAAATCCTTTGTCTTGGGATCAAACAATCTCTGTTGTTATCTTGGTGGGTCCCGAGCCGTGCCATCACTGAACCAATCAGTCTTTTCCAAACTATCTAACGTGACAACGTTCTTCCTTTAGTTGAGCACATCTCTTTGAAACTTTCATGGTCGTAAAGTTTTTTAGCTGGGACTGGCTGGAGCCCACTCCATTTATGGCCCGAGATTAGACTGGTGTTTTGGGGATCTGGAATGTTGAGTTTTGTGTGGAATTATAGAACGAATCACCTGGAAGATTCATATGTTTGGTTCGCCCTCAATTCCTACAAATGCTTTTGGGAAACGCAAACAGATCCAGATGATAGTCACATCCTTTCATAGATATGTCTTTTGACTTTATGCTCATTCATTTTAATGATGCATAAGACGCGCGTGAGCTCACACCGTGAGAGACAAATATGAGCACAGAACGGCAGCGGGCTAGATTAAATTAACGCAGTTATAAGGAGTGTATGATTTAAACTAAATTTTAAACTTTGTCAGTGCAACCTGCTGTTTTTTATCAAGTTTATGGCAGGTCAAGTTCATGTTTATTTTGTATTTAGTTCACGTTTATGGTAATAAAGAAACTGCACTTGGGTTCAGTAATACTCGCCTCCAGTGGATCATTGTTACAGCAGGAGATGGTTATGAAATACTGGAGACTCCCAGGACACCTTGTTGACAGGTATGACCCTGAAAAGTGACGAAACTTGTCTGGCACATATTGTTCAATATCTACGTGTCAGTGGTGTTGTCGATGACCTGAAAGGTGAGTTTTTTTGTTTCGTTTATTTTAACATCCTGATTGTATGATTCCTTAGCCTTTTGGATATTATTAGTCTAAATAATCTGATGAAATACACAATTAACTGTGAAACATTATGTAAGATGGCTAGCTTTTTCAACTTTAACCAAATAACGTTCAAGGTTCACGAAAATAAATTCCGTAATGCTTATTTAAGGGTTAAAATCTTGTCAAAATAAATGCTATTTGCTGAGCGTTTCTGTATTTGGTTGCGTTGTGAGTATTTGCTTTGCTGGTTGAGTTGTGAGTGTTTGCAGCACGTGTTGTCGAACTGATCGCAACTTGACATTTCTAAAATGTAAACAAGATCTTTGCTGTTGCACTGTATACTATACTATACTTTAATTCTGAATAGTTATTTTCTGTATTTTTTTTATTTTTTATTATTAATTGGTGCTTTGGTGTGAATACATTTATGAATTATACTCATATGCGATTTGGTGGCCTTTTGGAGTTTCGAAGTGTCCTTTTTTGGAAAGAGAACTAAATTTACCTTTAAAAAAGCTGGCAGAAATTACAGTATTGTTAGAATCAAACTTCAATCTGATGGTTTACATCGCTGGATATATAATAGCCAATGATGACAAAAGGATTGAGTTATTGTGAAATTAAGCATACACCATTTATCTTCATAAGTGCACAATTAATCGTGATTAACTTCACAAAAAGGGTGTGATTAATCACAATTAAATTGTAATCTATTGACAGCCCTATCGTCTTTAGGCAGTCTTTCCAATAAATGGTTATATATATATATATATATATATATATATATATATATATATATATATATATATGTTGGGAAGACTGCCTAGAGGGGAAATATGACCCTCTCCTCCTGGCAAAGAGAAAAATAGGTTTCTCAATTCGTATTATTGATTTAAAATAAATAATTTAATTGCATCTGCAGAACATTGCTGTAGGCTCACAATACTGGTCTGTTGTCTTTCATCTTCTGAGATCCTGTGTGTGCTTTATTTGTTCATTACATAGGCTTAGTTATGCACTAACTACAAGGTCTAGAACAGCATTCTGAACCGGTCTTAAAATGCACTTGTACCCATTAATGTGCTCTTTGAATTTGTGCCGAGAAATATTTGAGGGCACCTGTAGCTTTTGTTATACAGTAATGAATATGTGGTCTACAGAGAAAGACATTTTTTTCTCCACAGGAGCTTTACTCTTAGCCGCTGCAGTACCATCTGCCAAGAAAACAGAAGAGAGTGGGTGAGAGAGAGAGAGAGAGAGAGAGAGAGATTAATTCAGCCATCACTCTTTTCTTCATAGCTCTTATCAATTAGCAGCAATCTGAAACTTGACAGAGTGAACAGAGCGACTTTCTGCTTCATCTCTTTAATCAGAAATTAGATGTGTTGCTAGGGTGAGCTGTGTATAAAACACACATTGGCCTAAACGAAATGATGAATGCACACACGCACATGCACTTAATCCTGTAATCATATGCACATACACAAAAGAAAATAACATTAACCTTGACCTGCAAGGCAAAGTTTATCGGTAATGGAGCAAATTAAATAATTCAAATGAAAATTCTGTCATCATTTATTCACCCTCATGTCATTCCAAACCAGTACGCTATATTACAAAAAATTAAGCCATATGGTAGCGTTGTGGAAAGAACAGAAATATGTTTACATCATTCAATAACAACCTTTCTGTTCATCCCACAAAACTTCAGGGCTTCAAAATGTTTATTATTATTTCTCTGATCCTTTAATGTTTTTTCTCTCTATATTACAAGGAGCAGAGTGAACATTCTGCTTAACTTTTCTTCTTGTGTTTCACTGCTATGCTGCTGCTGCTGTTGATGTTATTGCTGCTGCTGCAGAGCAAGTAAGGGACTTGCTACTGCCAATACACAATACGCTGCTGTGAGCAAGACTGTCGCAGATCTATAAAGGTGGAGCTGGGGAAGGTGGAGGATTTCTGAAAGCTCACTGCAACTGCTACAGCTAATGCTGACTAATTGTTTTAAGGTTGAGCAGAAAGGAACCAATCAGCTGTGCCCTATTACGTATGTAACCCTCGTTCCCTGAGTAGGGAACGGAGATTTTACGTCGAGTGACGACGAAATGGGGGTTTCTCTTAGAAGCCTATCACTTTCGAGTATTAAAAAACCAGCCAATGGCAAAGAAATGCCATGGGTCTGCGGAATTTGGATAGCGTAGCTCCGCCCCACCTCGTGGGTATATAAGGAAGGACGCTGGCAACATGCAGATATGTTTCCTGCTGAGGAGCCAAGACTGAACTCGGCGTTCCAGCGGAAAAGCAGAAGTGGCAGGAAGACGTAACGTCTCCATTCCCTACTCAGGGAACGAGGGTTACATACGTAACCGAGACGTTCCCTTTCGTAGTCACTCCGAGTTACGTCGAGTGACGACGAAATGGGGGTACCAGTCTAATCACGCCACCTCTTGGCTGTCTTCCAGTGCCTTGCGAAGTGTGAGCTCCCTGTCGTGAGACTGGCACGGACGAAGGACTCCAACTTAACACAGGAACACCAAGGTACACTGGGGAGCATATCTCAGTGGAAATATGCAAACCATGCCCGCCCGAAGGGAGGTCTTAAGAATACATGTCTGGACTGCGAGCGGGTAGAATACGGAAGAACACTGGAGTGTCCAGCCTGTAGGGTGGACACTTTCAACTCCAGGGGTGGCAAAGTGGCTTGCCGAGGGAAGACACATGCTCAAGGAGGCTTACACTGGAAATACACAAGTGGGGGTCGCCCAGCAGGGCAGTGGGGGAACCATGCACATGGAGGCACCTAGCCAACTGCGAAAGCTGCCGGAGGCATAACCTTTGGCGTTGACGTCAACAGTGCTGGAGGAACTCAGGGCTTCTCGGGGAAACTCACCTGAGGAGAATATCGCACGTATCCAGTCCGAGGAGTGGAATGACGTGCAAGCGAAGACACCTGAGCGGATCCTAGTTACTGGCTTGTTGAAGCGAGTACACAAGAGGACACTGGCTCCACTCGGAGATTATAGAATCTCACAAATGTGTTAGGTGTCGCCCAGCCTGCAGCTCTGCAGATGTCTGTTAGCGAGGCGCCATGCGCTACAGCCCAAGAAGAGGCCAGACTCCGAGTGGAGTGGGCCTTCACACCAAGGGGGCACGGACGACCTTGCTGCTGTGTGCCAAGACAATGGCATCCACTATCCAGTGAGACAACCTTTGCTTGGAGAGAGCCTTTCCCTTCAGCTTCCCACCATGACATACAAAGAGTTGGTCTGAGGTCCTGAAACACTGCGTCCTGTCTACGTAGGTACGGAGAGCGCGTACTGGACAGAGCAGTGCCAAGGCTGGGTCTGCCTCTTCTGAGGGCAGCGCTTGCAGGTTCACCACCTGATCCCGAAAGGGGGTGGTAGGAACCTTGGGCACATATCCAGGCCGGGGTCTCAGGATCACGTGAGTGTTAGCCAGCCCAAATTCCAGGCATGCTTCGTCAACCAAAATGCCTGCAGGTCCCCTACCCTCTTGATGGAGGCCAATGCAACCAGGAGCGCTGTCTTCATCGACAGGAACTTAAGCTCCACTGATTGCAAGGGCTCAAAGGGAGCACTCTGCAGGGCAGTTAAAACCACTGAGAGGTCCCAAGAAGGTTATGAGAGGAGGGCGAGGAAGATTCAGTCTTCTCGCTCCTCTCAGGAACCTGATGATCAGGTCGTGCTTCCCAATGGACTTACCATTGGCCCGGGTGGGCCAACTGCATCGTGATGTGCGGCGATAGCGGCAACATACACTTTCAGGGTGGAGGGAGACAGCCTTCGCTCCAACCCATCTTGCAGGAAGGAAAGCACGACACTAATCGGGCATATCCTGGGGTCTTCTCGGTGAGAAGAGCACCAGTTGATGAAAAGGTTCCACTCCAAAGCATAGGCATGTCTCGTGGACGATGCTCTAGCGGAAGTGATGGTAGCCACCACCGCTGGTGGTAGGATACTCAAACCTACCTTGTCCCGTCCAGGAGCCACACGTGGAGGTTCCAAAGATCGGGACGAGGGTGCCATAGGGTGCCCCGTCCCTGAGAAAGGAGGTCCTTCCTCAGAGGAATTGGCCAGGGAGGTTCTGTCGCGAGGAGTACACATTCGGATAACCAGGTCCGGGTGGGCCAATGAGGCGCAACCAAAATGACCTGCTCCTCGTCCTCCCTGATCTTGCACAGAGTCTGAGCGAGAAGGCTCACTGAGGGAAACGCATACTTGCGGAGGCCCCGCGGCCAGCTGTGCGCCAGTGCATCCGTGCCGAGCGTGCCCTCCGTCAGGGAATAAAACAGGCTGCAATGGGAAGAGTCGTAGGAGGCAAACAGATCTACCTGAGTGTCCCAGAACTGTTCCCAAATCAACTGGACCAACTGGGGATGGAGTCGCCATTCGCCGGAGAGAGGCTGAATCCGTGAGAGCTCGTAGGCTGCACAGTTCAGGTCTCCTGGAAAGTATATAGCACAAAGTGACCTCAGATGCTTTTGACTCCATAGGAGGAGGTGGCGGGCGAGTTGCGACATACGGCGGGAGCGTAGACCACCAGGGCTGCCTCGACGACCTTCGTAAAGAAGCGAGGAGACAGTGCTAGCACGAAGGGAAAACCGAGTACTGGTATGCCTTCCCCTCGAAAGCAAACCGAAGAAACGGTCTGTGTCAGGAAGAATGGAGACATGACATTAGGCGTCCTTCAGGTCGATCGCTGCAAACCAATCCTGAGGCTGAACACATTTCGAAAATGCGTTTGGCCATGAGCATCTGGAACAGAAGCCTATGAAGGGATCGGTTCAAAACGCGCAGGACCAGGATTGGCCGTAACCCACCAGATGTCTTTGGTACAATGAAGTGGGTGTTGTAGAACCTGGACTTCATTTCGGCTGGAGGGACAATCTCGACTGCACCTTTCGCCAGCAAGGTTGCGACTTCCGCACGCATGACAGGGGCATTGCCACCGACCATAGTGTAGCGGACTCCCCGGAAGCAGGGAGGAGATCGTGCGAACTGAATCGCATAGCTGAGCCTGATGGTCATGGCGACCCAGCGGGACAAGTTGGGAAGCTGAAGCCAGGTTCCCAAAAAACTGTACCAGCAGAGTCATGGGGACCACAGACATACCCTCGGTGAGGCAGCGAAGCTTTATGACTGGCCCGGACTGGGGAGGCACAGACATAGACCGCGTCCTGACAGAGGAGACCAGGGAAGGACGTGCGTTCCACTGGGGTCTCGTCTGACAGGGGCCTGGCGATAGAGGGGGACGCGAGTGGCGAGGCTCATAAGCGGCGCAAACTGTCATCAGAGAACTCTGTGAAAGAGGGGGATGAGAGTGGTGAGGCTCGTAAGCAGCACACACTGTCATCCGCACACTCTGGGGGCTCAGAGATGGGGGTGTTAGTTCTGTTCTTAGCCACATAGGGGTGCCGCTGACCAGCCAGCGGCAGGAGAACAAGAGATTCTCCCCCGGACCTCCACCAGGGGAAGGAGTGGCCCTGCTACCACCTCCTCAACAGAACTGTAGGCCATCTCTGAGCTGTCCGTGTCAGGAGCGCAGCTTAGCTTGGCGTGTAGCGGGCTGCGGGGCCTGAGCGGACTGGGGCGCCTTCCTACGCCTTCCTCCACGGCGCGGCCCAGTAAAGGCTGCTGCTGGGCCCTCGCAGGAGGGCCCCCTCGGCGGCGAACAGACTGAGTGAACTGTGCCGGCGGCTGGGTGGAGGCAGCAGCTGGCCGCCGGGGCAGTATGTGCTTAATAGCCTCAGTCTGTCTCTGGGCGGCCGAGAACTTTTGGGCGAAGTCCTCGACCGAGCCGCCGAAAAGGCCTGCCTGGGATATAGGGGAGTCGAGGAGACGTGTCCGCATCTCCGGCTCATCAATGAGCCCTTGTTCAGCTCTGCCCTCGTGCATGTCCTTGAGCATCCTGGTCTGGTTGACCTGGAGGATGGCCATGGCATTCAGTGAGGCGGCGGCCTGCCCCGCAGCTCTGTAGGAATTCACCACCAGGGTAGATGTAAACCTACAGGCTTTGGAGGGGTGCTTTGGGTCACCACGCCACATCGAAGCACTCTACAGACACAGTTGCATTGCAACAGAGCGTTCGACAAGGGGAACCCCAGTGTACCCTTTCACCGCTGCCTCATCAAGGGCAGAGAAGGCAGAAGAGGTCGCCGAGCGATCACGGGAAGACAACGGGGACTTCCAGGAGCTCGTGACCTCCTCATGCACTTCCAGGAAGAAAGGAACTGGGTGGGGGGGTGCACCGACGAGAATCAGTACGTGCAGCCTCCAAGAACCAATCATCCAACCGCGAGCATTCAGGAGAGGGTGGAGGGTACCACGCTAACCCGACACTCGCGGCGGCCTGGGGAAGCATAGCTGTTAGTTCCGGGTCGGACTCGGACAATGCTGCAACCCCGGGGGGCGGGGAAATTCCAGCTCGCCTTGTGATGTGGCAATTGACATCGCCTCATCATCTGGAGCACCGAATGAGACACGAGGCACATCCGAAGACGGCCCTGCGGCTGCAATCGAGGTGCTCGCGGGTTGCTGCGCTGGTGAGGGGGGTGTGGCCTGAGGACGCATCGTCGGGGCAGTGTTCCACACCGTAACCCTCAGATCACCCTGGCCACCAGCCAAAGTGTCGCCTCTCGTGGAGGGGACATATCGGGGTGTGGCAGAGGGGACTCTACCTTTAATAAGGTCACGGCATCTCAATCTCAGCACAGCGATGGTCATGTTCCCGCAGTGAGAACATGACTCTTCCATGAAAGCTGCCTTTTGCATGTTCTAAGTCCAAACACCTAAGACAACGATCATGCCCATCAGATAATGAGACGGAACGACCACACCCAGAAATACAAGGGCGAAAAATCTTGAAAAAGACGTGCCGTGCAAGCTCTTTTGTGAAAGGACGCTCAGCAGCCTGTGCTGAAGCGGCCAGGGAGAAACACACACGCTGGATGCAGACCACTGCACAGATCAGAAGGCAGGAATGTGAAACTCGCTGGAAATCGCCTTTGCACCAACACAGACTGGAGAGCTGCTCGTCTCAAAGGATACTCGATGACACTCAGAGAGAATTCAGGCTGTAGGAGTGAAGAGGACCTCTTGGCTCCGAAGAAAAAACATATCTGCATGTTGCCAGCGTCCTTCCTTATATACCCACGAGGTGGGGCGGAGCTACGCTATGCAAATTCCGCAGACCCATGGCATTTCTTTGCCATTGGCTCGTTTTTTAATACTCGAAGGTTGGCTTCTAAGCGAAACCCCCATTTCGTCGTCACTCGACGTAACTTGGAGTGACTACGAAAGGGAATGATGTGATTCCAACCAGGTTGAGTTCCATACATGGAGCGCATCTCAAACACAATCTCTGTGTATGCTTTGAGTTTGGGTTGCTTTTAACATTCATCTGGGAACGCAATGTGTGCCATTTCATTGGATTTTTTAACATAAATGATGTATAAACCCATGAGAATACATCAATATGTTTCTTATATGCAAACTGTTTAAACCCTCGCTCTGAGTTTGCATGTCCACATATTACAGTGGCTGTAGCATTTCTATCATAAAGAAGTGGCCAAATATTAAAGTTAACATTTGAATTAAAAGTCGTTTGGCCAATATTAAACAAGGATTTGATCTGCTGTAAAGTGGGACAACAACAACACCAGGACATTGGCGCCCTCTGCAGGCATTTGTTATTATACGTAATGTACATAAATTATTGTTAAAATACATAATATAAAATATACTAAATAAAAGCTCTGCTGACTTTTACTCATATTTCATTAAAACAAGATAATATAAAGCTTGCTAGTGATCTCGAAGCCTTTATAGTGTTGCAAAGTTCGGCCGAGACCGTGGGCTCGCTGGAAGAGGCCAACTCAACAGAGTAATGACCCGGTGCTGCTTGCAATTGAATCTCGCCGATTGAATTTGGGCAAGGTAAAAACTTTTATTAAAGAGAGCTTGAAAGGAGAGATGGCGATGCTGGAGAGGAAAAATGATGCTCTGATGCGAAGTTCAATGCAATGCAGTTAATCATACAGTAAATGACCACTGTACAACTCTCGAACACCTTAAGCAGACCGCTACAGCCTCGTCTGATGCTGTTACGAAACTACAAGCTCAAGTTAAAAGTCTGAGAAGCTTTGCACCGACGTGAACGAGGCTTGGAAATTTGCAATCAAGTTGAAAAGTATATTTTTTAACAATAACTCAGAGTAGAACGTCTGTTGTTTTGTTGAAGTTCTAACTCAATACTGGATCTTTGTGAAGCCTCTGAAAGGTAATATGTGGAGGTTGGCTTTTCTTTTCTACTTTTTGTCTTTAATTTTGTTTCTCTTGCCTTCTACTTAATAATAAGTTGTGCTGTACATTTGTTCCTGTAAAAGCTAAACATGTTCTGTTATCGAATGTTCTGTTGGGAGGGTGGGTCAGTGCTAAAGTCAGTGCTGTTGGGAGGGTGGGTCCATTGTTATGCTGATGACACTCAAATATATATTTCATCACGGCCAGATGAATACGCTAAATTATCCAAATTGACAGATTGTGTTAAAGATATAAAAGATTGTCTTGTCTGGATTTAATAAAAGAAAATTACGCGTCATCCAGAGGTAATACTTATCGGTTCTAAAAACCGTCCACAAAACCTTTCACAGCACGACTTTAACATAGTAGGATGCCCTGTTACTTTATCCGCTACAGTAAAAGACCTGGGTGTTACATTAGACTGCAACCTGTCTTTTGAAAAGCATATTTCATATGTTACAAAAAACTGCCTTTTTCCACCTTACAAACATTGCTAAGCTACGTAATATGCTATCAGTCTCTGATGCAGAAAAGTTAGTTCATGCATTCATGACCTCGAGACTAGATTATTGTAATGCTTTATTAGCTGGTTGTCCTGCATCTTCAATAAACAAGCTACAGTTAGTCCAAAATGCAGTCGCTAGAGTTCTTACTAGATCAAGAAAATATGATCATATTACACCGATTTTATCATCACTTCATTGGTTACCTATAAAGTTCCGTATTAAATACAAGGTATTGCTTTTGACTTATAAAGCTCTAAATGGTTTAGCTCCAGTCTATTTAACGGATCTTCTATCGCCTTACAATCCATCGCGCTCTTTAAGATCACTAGATTCGAGGCTTCTGGTCATTCCTAGGATATCCAGATCCACCAAAGGAGGCAGAGCATTTTCACATTTAGCTCCGAAGCTCTGGAATAGCCTTCCTGATATTGTTCGTAGCTCAGACTCGCTCTCCCAGTTTAAAACTAGACTGAAGACGCATCTATTTAGCCAGGCATTCATATAATTTTTTTATCTTACAGTTACTGTAAATTCGGCCTCTAGTTCATAAACGCCAGAGGAGAACTGGCCCCCGACTGAGCCTGGGTTCTCCCAAGGTTTTTTTTTTTCTCCATTGGGTCATCTGATGGGGTGTTAGGACACCATTAGGTCACTGGATGGAGTTTTTCGGTTCCTTGCCACTGTTGCCTTTGGCTTGCTCAGTTGGGGGTATTCAAATTAATTAACCAATCATACCATTGATCAGCTCTACCAAACTTGGATGTCTTTTTTCCAGTAATAAACAAACATTGTTAAGTTGTTTTGATTGATACTGTGAAGCAGCTTCGATACAATCTGTATTGTGAAAAGCGCTATATAAATATATTTGACTTGACTTAAAGGTTTCCATGGTAACGACTACCGTTGTGTAGGTAATTGGTTGGAGCAGATTACGATGTCTGTTATAATTAAAAAATGATCTGACTATATTTAATAAAGAAGTGAGATATATAATAGCTGTTTGAGCATTTTGTTGTACCATTGATTTTAGTCAATGTTTACGGAACAAATTGTGACAAACCTGATTTTTCAAAAAATTGTTCGACCTAATTCCTTGAAATTTCAGATACAAATCTCATACTTGGGAGCGATTTTAAATACAGCACAGCATTTCCCTCAGGCAATGGGAAGTTTTCTTAAGCCCTGTGTTCAGTACATGTGTAACCAGGTGATGGTTAGGAGCCTTAATGTTTTTAATTTGAATAAGATACATATCTGAGGAGTATGTACTGAAGTTTCCTTTAAGAGGCATCGGGTGACGTCATCGCGAATGCAAACAAACAAATGAGCGTGAACGCGCGAGGAGGAAGTCACAGAGTTATGCTGCATGTGTGTGTGACTGCTGTTCGAGTGTAATTTGTCAGCATCCAGGGAGTTGGATGTTTACGCAGGATTGCGTGAATGTGTGAGTGTGGCTGAGCTAACTCTCTTGGAATACCCCACAGGAAAATGACACAGGACCAACAAATATAAGTGGGATTTGTATTTTATTCCTAACTCAAGCTGTCAAAAATCTGACTGTAAGGGGAGGGCCTACAAGGGTAGAAACCTTTAGGCCTAAATCACAGCCAAAATTCACAGAGGATGGACAACCAGTATGTTTCAAGTGTCAAGTCGATGGAGATGTGGCAAAGAATTGCCCTCAGAAGCAGAGCTCTAGAACAGCTAGGTCTGTATCCTCTGACTGCCAGGGAAACAAGAAACCCCGGTTGTTGTGAGTCAGGCAATTCGGGGGAGACACACAGACTCAAAAGATGCACCTCCAACCTGTGAGCAGTTGTTGCAACGTGCTGTTGGTACATGTCCCGTTGTAGACCTTTCAATTTGTGGCGTCACCACTAAAGACCTATTGGACACAGGCAGTCAGGTTTGCACAATAACTGAGCAGTTTTTCAGAGAACATTTGTGTGGTAAAGATGACGACATTCTCTCCATGGCTGGTTGGCTAAAGCTCACAGCGGCCAATGGTCTTGATATACCCTACCTGGGTTATTTAGAGCTTGAGGTGGAGGCAGAGGGAATTAAGATGCCATATTGTGGTTTCCAAGTGGTCAAAGACATGTACTGTGAACAGAAAATCTGTGATGCGTGTAGCTGGAAAATGGACTGAGCGCATAGCTGCAGAATCATTGGTGACAATAACAACGACGGGCTTCAATAGGGGTGGCTGGCAGGGAAGTCCTATGTTGTTAGAGCCACTCAGTACTCCGTTGTCAGGAGGTCTGATAGTCATCCTCACTCTCGTTGACTCGCATTTTCCCTGCATACCTGTTAAAATTCTGAATTTTTCTCAGGAGGATGTGTGGTTGTCCTCTGTGTGTCCTGTCAAAGGTGGAGTGTGTAGACAGCTCGCAGCAGTGTGAAGTAAAGTTTCAACGAATCTCGGCTGACCTTGAACAAGTGATTTTAAATATGAGGGATGGGCAAGACAGAGACTGTGTGCAGGTTATCTTGGATAAGATTAATGTAGGAGGAAGCAAGTATGAGCAAGCTCAGCTCAGGTCATTGTTGACGATATGTGACCAGTCACGGAAGCTAGGGACACAAGTCGGTTCTGGGGCATTTTGAGTTATTCATAGATTCTGAAAGTGTAGTCTCCAAGCTTTCCAACGATGTGTAACATGTGGAAATCTGATAATATTTGGAGAAGTTGTGGCCATTTGAAGGTAGGCACTTAAAAAAGCTCAAAGATGAGAAAACGACCTCGAAAGATTGTGCAGTTCTCACCTCTCTCTGCTGCTAGGAGTGACAATAGGGCTCATTTACATCTCATTTAGATAAGCCATACCCCCTGTAAAGCTCCCCCCTGTGCTTTACAGCTTTTTTTTGCACTTCGAATGAGTGCACTTCTGCAGCAGCTCTAGGCGAAAAACAATTGTGATGCCCCTCTATTTGCAACGTACCAGCAACAACACACAAAGACCAATATGCCATATAGCCTACATATAACGCAAAACCAGCAACAACACACAAAGACCAATATGCCATATATATATAACGCAAAACCAGCAACAACACACAAAGACCAATATGCCATACATATAACGCAAAACCAGCAACAACACACAAAGACCAATAAGCCATAGGCCTACATATAACGCAAATAGTGCGCAACGCGCGTGTGCCCAAAATGTCAACAATATTAAAGTTTATGCAGGAGGCAAATGCCTGCTGGCATTTTTCTTTAAGCAGTCATGACAGGAATTTTCCAAATAATCACATTTCACCTCCTCAAATTACTGTTGCAAATCTCTTTACACCACTTTCTTATGTGCGTACACTATACACACACAAATGAAATGTCCGCAAGCACATTATATCATCAGCAGGTTCAGCATCTTAAATAACGACTAAAGAGCAAATGAAGCTTAACTTACGTTTCAGAAACGTGCACGGCAGGCCTTCATCGCAGCAAAGGTCTTAACTGCATCCTCTATTTCGATTCTCTGTGCCAGTTCATGTTCTATGGAGATTGTTGCCAGTCCATTAAGTCTGTTCAGTTCACAAAACTTTCCCCATTCAAAGCAATCGGGACGTCACATATGAAACAGCCAGCCACCGCTGTCAGCGAGCCGAGCCGCCATATTCAACACCGAGGGCGCGCGCGCCGCGCCCATACCTCCGGTTCAGTTTCCCGAGCGGCGAAAACATTTTCGGTGTAACTGCCACGGTTCAGCTCGTCTGCGACAATCTTTGCGGCGTCCATCTTCATTGAATTTTGATATCAGATAGAGCCTACCAGAGCACAGCATAATAAGTAGCCATGCGGTTCACTTAGAGGGCGGGGACAAAAGCGCCATATTCAGTATGGAAATACACACAGACAATAACACGCCACGCCCCTACTGCGTGCTATAATCTCCGAAAACAAGCCGATTTCAACCTCAGAATGTAAGCTTTTAAATATACCAATACTGCTATCTCAAACATGGAGAGGCTTCTTCGTGATTTCAACTAACAGATTCTGCAAAAAAATGAAATTCACCAATTTTGAAAAAAAACCTCTTCTTTCTCATTTTGCTCGAAAGTTGTGCTGCCGACTTGTGTCCCTGGTTTCTGTGACGGGTCACATATACATAGATATCTTTGCCCTAGAGGATGTAGACCTAGGTTACACAGACAAAATCAAACATGAAATCCACTTAACTGACGATGAGCCGGTCACACAGACCTATCGTTGAATTCCTCCTAATCAGTATAAAGAAGTGAAGGATCACATCTCACGACTGGTAAGGAAAGGAGTCATACAAGATAGTAACAGTGCCTATGCATCGCCAATTGTGCTAGTACGTAAAGCAGACGGCAGTATCAGGCTATGTGTAGATTACCGTAAACTAAATCAGAAAACAAAAAAATACGCCTTTCCCTTACCTAGAATCGATGAGAGCTTTGAGAGCTTTGTTACTTCTCGACAATTGATTTAGCAAGCGGCTATCATCAGGTGGCCTTGGCGGAAGAAGACAGACACAAGACGGCTTTCTCAACCACTTTTGGCCTCTTTGAATTCTTGCATATGCCATTCGGGGTCAGCAATGGACCCGCAACCTTCCAAAGACTGATGCAAGCTTCCATGAATGATCTTGTTTTCCAGATTCTGTTGGTTTACTTAGATGATATCCTGGTGTATTCTTCAACATTCCAGGAGCACTTGGTAAGGCTGAAAACTGTATTGAGCAGGCTGCAGGACACTGGTCTCAAGGTCAAGTTAGAAAAATGTCACTTTCTTCAGTCAGAGGTTGTGTTCCTGGGACATCAGATATATCTGCCGATGGTATTGGCACAGACCCTCAGAAAGTTGTAGTTATAAAACAGTGGCCGGTTCCGTCTACACTGAAGGAATTAAGATCAATCCTTTGGCTCTGTAGTTACGACAGACGGTTTATTCAGGGGTTCTCCAAGATAGCTGGCCCACTTCATGATGTGGTGAATTCATGTCTGACCACTGAAAGCTCCAGCAGAACTAATGTCTTGTTGGAGAGTCTATGGACTGAACATTGTCAAACCGCTTTTGACAGCCTTAAAGATCGGCTTACTAGTGTGCCTGTCTTAGGGGTGGCTGACTATTCAAAACCCTTTATTGTGGAGACAGATGCCAGTAATCAGGGGCTAGGCGCAATTTTATATCAGAAACAAGGAGATCTAAAACGTGTTATTGCCTTTGCCAGTAGACGGCTAAGAGACGCAGAGAAAAATTATAGAAATTATGGCAGCATGAAGCTCAAGCTCCTTGCTCTCAAGTGGGCGATCGTTGAGAAGTTTCAGGGATATTTGTTGGGGTCCAAATTTACTGTGATAACTGACAATAATCCTCTGTGCCACTTGAAAACAGCAAAGTTTGGTGCGATTGAACAAAGATGGATTTCACAATTATCCGTCTTTGATTTCGATGTCCAGTATCGTCCAGGGTATCGAAACACAGTAGCAGATACACTATCTAGACAGCCATTTGCAGGGGATCGTGAGCCAGCATCAGAGGATGCAGAGTACGATGGATGTGTGGCAGTCTGCGGATGGATTCACAGAGGTTCAGACCTGGACCCAGAACTTGTGGCTGCTGGGATGCACAGCTGTAAAGTGAGGCAAATGCGGGCTGTAGTGTCCAACTGCAATGATCGTAATGGACTGGGTCAAGGAAATACACCCACCTTTCCAGGTTATTCAAATGATGAATTGATCAGCTTCCAGCAGCAAGACACAGTGATTGGCGGATTCAGGAAGTTTTGGGATCAAAAAAGAAGACCCAATGGTAAAGAACTAAAAGCTCTGCCAAAACCTGTTCGGTCGATGCTGAAGCACTGGAACAGCATTAAGGAGTGCCAGGGTCTACTGTACCATATCTTTGAGGATGTGAGGCACGTGGAATGTTATCAGCTCTTGTTACCTCTCAATTTGAAGAAGCCTGTTCTGGAGTATAAGCACGATTCTATGGGACACCAAGGTATCGAGCGCACCCTTCACTTGTTGAGGCACCGGTGTTTTTGGATAGGGATACACCATGATGTGGACAAATGGATAAAAGATTGTCAAGGCTGTGTGATGACTAAGCTGCTGCAGCCGAGGGTCCACCCTCCCATGAAATCGTTCTTGGCTTCTAGACCACTTGAGGTAATTGCTGTGGATTTTACGGTGTTGGAACCCGCAACCAATGGTCAAGAGAACATTCTGGTTGTCACTAACATCTTTACAAAGTTCACTCAGGCCTTCCCTACCCGAGATCAAAAAGCAGAAACCACAGCCAAGGTGCTGCTTTGTGAATGGTTTATGAAGTATGGTATTCCTGCACGTCTGCATTCCGATCAGGGGTGTAATTTTGAGAGTGAGGTTGTGGCTGAACTTTGTAAGCTCTATGGGGTGAAAAAGAGCCGCACCACAGTATATCACCCCACTGGCAACGTTCAGTGTGAGCGGTTCAACAGGACGCTACATGACCTGTTGAGAACACTGCCACCTGAAAAGAAACAACACTGGCCCGAATACCTACCAGAGTTGGTTTTCGCATACAATGCAACACCTCACATGACTACTGGGTATTCTCCATATTATTTATTGTTTGGGGTTGATCCTTGCCTGCCTGTGGATGCCCTTCTAGGACAAGAGCAAGTTTTTGACCAGAAACACGACTGGCTGTTGGTTCACCAAAGGCGTCTTATTCCTTATGGCGCCACGGTCGAGTTTACTCGACAAGATGTGGCACTGAATAAAACGGCCCGTTTTGTCAAATAGGGTGTCAAATTTCGTTCGACCTCCCCTCTACTAGATGGCAGACATGTCATACTTCATCCCTGACTCAAAGAAACGTCATGCTTTTATACAAAATCTTCGAGCTAGAGCGCATTGAATCAGTGAGAACAAAAGCGGAGCTAGTGTGCGAGTGAGCCATTTTATCAGAGCAATATTGTCAACGTCAGCGAGTATTTGCATTAGATTATTATTATTATTATTATTATTATCATTATTATTATTATTATTATTATCTAATGGCATCAATAAAGCTTACCCGCAAGTGTTGGGTCTTATCGCGGACCCTGATTCTGAAGGGGAATATCTGCCTTCAGAAGATGACGGTGATTCTGAAAGTGAAAGTATAGCCCTACACAAAGCACAAACGGTGAATCCTTTGCCCAATGTAGATGGTCCTTTGCCCAGTGGTGGGAACAATGTTTCCCGGGGTCGGAGTGTTCATCGCGAAGTTAGCAGGCATGTTAGTGTTGTGGGGAACGAGGCGGGAGGTTTTTACCGCGCTAGCCACGAAGATTTGTCTTCTGACCGTGTGCCTCTCTGCAATCGCGGCGACAGTATTGTGGTGGAGACTTTGTCTAATGCCACTGGGTATGCTAGACCAGGTCGAAGTATTCATAGGACAGTTAGGGGGCAACGTGGAGGCAGGGTGGGGAGTCGCAATGACAATGACAGTACTCCGAGCTGTGCACACTCGGCGTGCACGAGGCAGATCTGGCCGCGCTGCTCGTAGCAGGAACAGAGGCTGTGTGACACGGGGCAGAGGGGCTATTATGCATAGTCTATCACCAGCATATGAATAATATATATATGTGCCCCATACATGGAATCAGAGTGCCTACTGTATGTAGTAAATGGAAAATCTCTACAGCAAAAGGCCAACCGCTACATGCATATGGTTTGTTTCTACCATTTATTAGTAATGATTTACACAGTTTGTTCACTACTTACTATTTACCTGAGCATTCAGTATTGTGCAATATAGCATACAGAAGGTGAGGGACATTTTGGGGGGAAAGAAGTTCTGCATTTTATCATTTAAACATTTAAATGACTTTTCTTGAAAATTCTATAATCCAAGGTGGCCGCCACCATATGACGTCATAATATGCAAATTAGATGGGAAAATGTAATACCTACATAAACTTTGGGTCATCCTTAATATTTCTCTAATTTACAGAAAGTCTCTATCTTTTATCACTTTTAAGATATAGCCTTTTGAAATTAAGATGTCAAAATCGAACGTTTTAGGAAAAAACCTCTGGCGCCTAAAGGGTTAATGATGCTCATGCCAGGGCCAGGGAATATTCTGAACAGAAGGCTGCTGAGGGCATTTCCTTGTACAAGGATAAATCTATTGCCCTAAGATCGAGGTCGGAGCACTCGTGTACCTGAGGAGCAGGCCAGTAGGCCGTCACAAGATCCAGGATGCCTGGGGCCAATTGTATATCATATCGAGTAGTGGGGATCGTGGACAACACCTACACAGTGGAGCCGTTGGAAGGAAGGCCTACAAAGAGAGATAACAGAGTAGACATCAGGCTCTGTGTGAATCAGCCTACTCCCACCCCTAGGAGACTGTCTGAGTCCCTTAGTGAAGTGGAGTCTGAGGATTCAGAGGAGGGTGTCGTTTTGAGGGAGGAGAGATCTCATGCGCCTGCAGTAAGAGGTCTTAGCACCCAGTCTGTTGGTCAACAAGGTATAGGGCATGCGCCCAATGTGGTACGCAGCAGAGAATCAGTTGATTCTGACCATGCCAATGTTCTATCAGAGCCGGCTGAGGCCTTGGAGACTGAGGAAAGGCTGGATGCAGCTACTAGTGTGTTAACTCTTCCTGTTGCGGCACCACGCAGATGTAGTAGGAGGCCAAATGCTGGACGGCATTCAAATGTGCACCATGAGCCGAGGTCTGTCCTAGACTGTACCTCTATAAGTCCGGCAGCAGTTTCACAGATAATGGCTGATTTGAGTTCTGTTCTGTTCCGGGAAGCAGTAAAAGAGGTTAAGAGTACTCTGGTCTTTAATGAGTAATCGAGGGTGCTTACCCTGATGCAGGAGAGAATGTAACTAGGTGATGGTTAGGAGCCTTGATGCTTTTAATTTGAATAAGAGACATATCTGATGAGTATGTACTGAAGGTTCCTTTAAGAGGCATCGGGTGATGCCATCGCGAATGCGAACGAACGAGGAGGAAGTCACAGAGTTATGCTGCATGTGTGTGTGACAGAAACCGAAACTCCTAACTAATTATAAGGAATAAAATACAAACCCCACTTATATTTGTTGGTCCTGTGTCATTTTCCTGTGGCCACACGTTTCTTTAAATGATTGCTACCAATTAGAACAGTCAAAAAAGTATATATATATATTTTTAAAAACAGTAAGGTATGGGAGTCAGTATCAAGCACCATTTGAAGGTGGGACGTGCTTTTCTGACACTTAGTCATAGGAGCACATGGTGTGAGAAGGCAAGATTATTTGCTTTAGTAATCTTATTTAAAATGACATGAACTGTACAAATAATATTTGTACCCGTCTGTGACCCGTCACAGAAACCAGGGACACAAGTCGGCAGCACAACTTTCGAGCAAAATGAGAAAGAATAGGTTTTTTTTCAAAATTGGTAAATTTCATTTTTTTTGCAGAATCTGTTAGTTGAAATCACGAAGAAGCCTCTCCATGTTTGAGATAGCAGTATTGGTATATTTAAAAGCTTACATTTTGAGGTTGAAATCGGCTTGTTTTCGGAGATTCTAGCACGCAGTAGGGGCGTGGCGTGTTATTGTCTGTGTGTATTTCCATACTGAATATGGCGCTTTTGTCCCCGCCCTCCAAGTGAACCGCATGGCTACTTATTATGCTGTGCTCTGGTAGGCTCTATCTGATATCAAAATTCAATGAAGATGGACGCCGCAATGATTGTCGCAGACGAGCTGAACCGTGGCAGTTACACCGAAAATGTTTTCGCCGCTCGGGAAACTGAACCGGAGGTATGGGCGCGGCGCGCGCGCCCTCGGTGTTGAAAATGGCGGCTCGGCTCGCTGACAGCGGTGGCTGGCTGTTTCATATGTGACGTCCCGATTGCTTTGAATGGGGAAAGTTTTGTGAACTGAACAGACTTAATGGACTGGCAACAATCTCCATAGAATATGAACTGGCACAGAAAATCGAAATAGAGGATGCAGTTAAGACCTATGCTGCGATGAAGGCGATGAAGGCCTGCCGTGCGCGTTTCTGAAACGTAAGTTAAGCTTCATTTGCTCTTTAGTCGTTATTTAAGATGCTGAACCTGCTGATGATATAATGTGCTTGCGGACATTTCATTTGTGTGTGTATAGTATACGCGCATAAGAAAGTGGTGTAAAGAGATTTGCAACAGTAATTTGAGGAGGTGAAATGTGATTATTTGGAAAATTCCTGTCATGACTGCTTAAAGAAAAAATGCCAGCAGGCATTTGCCTCCTGCATAAACTTTAATATTGTTGACATTTTGGGCACACGCGCGTTGCGCACTATTTGCGTTATATGTAGGCCTATGGCTTATTGGTCTTTGTGTGTTGTTGCTGGTTTTGCGTTATATGTATATGGCATATTCTGCCCTACAAAGCAAAAAGGCAGTAACTACGCAGAGTGCAGAACTGAGAAAAATTACTTTAAAGTTATCCTGTCATAGATTATTGGACATGTGGCTGTTTTGTTACTTTATATTAGCTTATTCTTTGTACATATCAATCAGTAACAACAGGATAACAGGATGACAGATTAACTTTAAAGTCATTTTTCTCAGTTCTGCACTCTGCGTAGTTACTGCCTTTTTGCTTTGTAGGGCAGAATTGGTCTTTGTGTGTTGTTGCTGGTTTTGCGTTATATGTAGGCTATTTGGCATATTGGTCTTTGTGTGTTGTTGCTGGTACACACACATTTGAAGTGCAAAAAAGCTGTAAAGCACAGGGGGGAGCTTTACAGGGGGTATGGCTTATCTAAATGAGATGTAAATGAGCCCTATTGTCACTCCTAGCAGCAGAGAGAGGTGAGAACTGCACAATCTTACGAGGTCGTTTTCTCATCTTTGAGCTTTTTTAAGTGCCTACCTTCAAATGGCCACAACTTCTCCAAATATTATCAGATTTCCACATGTTACACATCGTTGGAAAGCTTGGAGACTACACTTTCAGAATCTATGAATAAATCAAAATGCCCCAGAACCGACTTGTGTCCCTAGTTTCCGTGACTGGTCACGTGTGTGTGTGTGTGTATGAAGGTGCAGAGAAGCCTTTTGGCAGGTTTTATGAAGTTTTATTTTATTTTATGTTCAGAAATTCAGTATTTCTTTTTGTTGCTTCAGGGCAACGTTGTGCGATAAGGGGTACTTTATTAGGGCCTGTATTAGGACAAATCCCCTAACGAACAACTTTCACCTCATTTATATAGGGTTTACAAATAGGCATTTATAGACCAGTCCCTGCCACCCTCCCTAGATGAGACAATTATTATTGTAGTTCCAAATAAAGGAAGGAACCCAGAGGTACTGTTTGTCCTATAGGCCGATCTCACTCCTAAATACAGATAAAAAAAAAAATTCTGGTAAAAACTTTGGCACGTAGATTAAACACTGTAATTAGAAACTTGGAGCATCCAGATCAAACCGGCTTCATACCAAAATGTAACTCTTATTATAATCTTAGGAGTCTTTTCAACATCATGTACACTTCCAGAGGCTTGGCGCAAGATTTAGCCATTCAGTCTTAGGATGCGGAGAAGGCATTTGATCAAATTGAGTGGCCTTTCCTATTTGCGGTATTGAAGAAGTTTAATTTTGGAGAAAATTTATTTTCATGGATTAAATTGTTGTACTCTAGTCTGTGTGCAAGAATTCTTACTAATCAAACAATATCCTCTTGTTGATTTACATAGAGGTACAAGACAGGGTTGCTCGCTTTCACCAGTTTTATTTGGTTTAGCGATTGGGCCTTTAGCTGAGGCCATTAGAGCCCATTATCTATCTCTGAGCTATTGGTGTGGAAATGTAATAGCCTTCAATAAAGCTTGGTGTGACCTGACGTCCTGAAGATACAACATTGACACAACATTGCTCTGCAAGAGTCATTGTGTTGTCCCAAATTTCCTAGAAGACAGAGCCCTCTCGATATCCATTCAATGTGTCAAGCGAATCAACAAGGGTAACAGCTATGCCCAAATTCAGTTGTGAGGACTGTAAAATATCAGACAGATGCTTGGTCTAGCCAACATTTTTCGTGAGTGTAATGAGGCAAATAAGCTTGAGATCTATTTGCGCTAATAGAGCTCTTGCTTCGACAGCTCTGTCAGCATTTACGTCTTCAGAGATTTGTTTAAGTAGATGTATGATGGCCGGCAGTCTATCCTTTACTCTTTCGCATGCATTATGCCTACCGTGTCTCTATCAACCTTTGTAATTCTCTTGCCATCCCTGATACATGTCTCTCTGCACCTCTATCCACCTTTGGTGTACAAAGGACCCTGACATAAAAACATAGAGCTTCTGTAACAGAGAAAAGAAACAGCTGGCTTCAGGAAGGCATTTCACACTGTCAACCAATACCAAATTTAAGCAATGTGCATTAGTGTATATATCTGTCACGTTCACCGTCTATCTCTGCACTACATTCCCCAGAATCCTCTTTGGCGCACATGCAGTTACTCTCCCCTGAGTATTATCACCTGCACCTGTTCACAATCAACAGCCTCATCAGCAAGCTCTATAAAATACTCACCACAGCCTCAGTTCAAGGTCAAGCCTCCAACAGGAACAGACCTTTATCCATTGTCTCTTGAAGTCTCTGATGCATCACGATTCTGCAAAGTAACGCATACTCACTTGTGGAACATTAACCTCTGTATCATTGTTCCGCTGTCTCCAGAAATCCTGTTTGACCCCATGTTACCAGTGATCCTGTATTCTCCTGAGCTTCCTGTGTTCACTCCGAGCTTGCTTGCTAGCGACTGCATCTGAAAGAGAAAAGACAAGTATTAATGAACTGTAACTGCTTGACATCAACTAACCTGAAGATAACATGCTCACCTGTTGTCTGCCCCGCACTGAGTGATCTTCACCGAATCTGCACCTGAACTCTGAATACTCACCTTGCACTTTTGTCACATTGAATAAAGCTGTGTTTGGATTCACTTACCTCTGTCTCCGTGCCTGTATCCTGACAATATCAGGGCTCCAGACTAATTTTTTTTACTAGGAGCGCTGTAGCCTATGACTGAAAATTTTAGGAGCGCAAGCAAAACATGTAGGAGCACACCTTAAATCAGCTTGCAATGCAATTATTCAAATTTCCCCCCAAAATAACTGTAATACTGACACATTATTTAATAATAAATAGACTTAACGTACAGATATTACAATGTGCAATTTTATTTTAAGTTCACAGGGCTCCAGACTAACATTCAGCAGCAGCACTGGAGCCACTCAGTTCTACAAAAAATATCTGGTGGCACTGGGGCTGACAATAAAGCACTAAGCTTAATTTAGGGTGTAGATGAAATTACCTTTAATTATTATCATTCATAATATCTTAATATTAATTAAAAAGCAAAACAAGTGAAACATTTTATATTAGGGAGTGAAAATAGCCAATAAGCATCCTACTGTTTACAATGGTATTGTTGTTGTTTGTTTAAATAAGAGTTTTCCTACATCTTAAAATTTTTATTTTTAGGACAATCTTTCAAGGATGAACAAAATATGTTGGTCATCACATTAAAAATAACATTTATGATTTTATAGTTTTGAAGAGCTGGAAAAAGTGTAGTACTTGTAAGTGTTTGACTATTTCTGTCACAATACCAGTTATGGTTAGAGTTACTACATTAGCCTAAATCCATGGTGAATGTTGCTGATTTGTGGACTGAAAGCCTTCTATAAGTGTTTCTCCTGGTTTCCACGTCAGCGCTGTTTGATCTGAGATCTATGGTTTATAACAGAACTCTGTGCCGAATCGTAATGTTACTCACTGGATCTCGTAGGGATGATGTTAATAATTCTGAGGCAAATTTAATGGATTTCTTCACTGGATCTCCAGAGTCTGGATCTCCTAGTAACAGTGTCGCGTGATCGAGATCGGCCCGCGACTGGAAAGTTCGGGGCGCCGCGCTGTCTATTATTGGTCCGAACTAATAAACGGTCCGTGAAGCATAAATGAGTAGCGCATTTTCGTTTCGCTTTCATTTTGATTGCATTCCCTGCTCAGCAACATTGTGGACCTAAATAAATATTTGGTCTCACCGGCAGGAAAAATGGTCAGTCTGGAGCCCTGTATATAAGGCTAATGGGGCCTCTTATTTAATATGTGCTGGCACACCTGTGTTTTTACCGCTCATGACAGAGGCCCCATCATATGCTTGCCCTACTAAATGGTTTCTGTAGTCAAGGCCATACTTCTGCATTGTCTGTATGATTTTCTGAGAAAGTGCTGCAGCGTCCAGGCATTCAGCAGCTTTAATGTAAGAAAACTTTTTTAATTTACAGCCATTATGATAGTATCTTATTACAAAGGACATCTTTTCCTTCTTACTGATGTCTTTGGTCTCATCAACCATAATGCTGAAGGCCTCACTTTGAGGAACTTTGCTAATTATTGAAGTTCGCACAATTTCAGCCAGGCAATCAATCATTTAATTTTGTGTGCTGTGGAAAAGTTATGTTGCATTTCTTTGACTAGTCATTTTCTTCTTGACTATGTTATCATACGAGTAACTCCATAATATAGAGAAAATGTCCTTTGTTCTAACCCTCAGTTTCATTATTTGGACTCTGAGCTGTTTTGCAATGCTGTGAGAAGCAGGGTTTCTGCAATTGTTTTAATATACTCTCTATTTTCCTTTACTAGTTTTTCATATTCTGCTGTTAAATAGGCAGAGAACATTAGCTTTCTGACAATTTTTTATAGACTTTCCAGGCTTTCATAGTCTTTAGCATTGGTATGTGATTCTGAATTTGCATGGCTAGCAAATCTTCCATCTCTAAAGGTTGCTTTCTTCCAGTGCCTGAATCCTTCAGATGTACATGCTGAATCACGTGAAGAAGGGAGACTGAAGTGCCGGCAGGCATAACAGAAGGCAGCATCTTTACTAGTAGTCAGCCATTTATGAGTACTGTACAACTCTTTCATGAACC
Source organism: Gila orcuttii (assembly GCA_026230005.1). Lineage (NCBI taxonomy): Eukaryota > Metazoa > Chordata > Actinopteri > Cypriniformes > Leuciscidae > Gila > Gila orcuttii. Next base: position 12,434,392 of record JAPDVR010000017.1, read on the forward strand.
TCCATCTTCGATCGCCAATGAGGGTCCGGGGGAAAACCTTCAGAAGTGGCTGTCTGGGTCTCTCTGCTCTTGACTAGAATTTCTGTCAGGACCACTATCGTCAAATATGATTGACAATAAGCATACAGTTAGGTTCTGGCCAAGAACTCCCTGCACCTCCATGCAGCCTAGCATGGATAAGAGCAGGGAGAGCAGCAATAACCCCCAAAAAATACCAATATCCCCCAACACAAACTGACAGCAAATTTCTGGATGCCTTTTTTTTTTTTTTATGCACTACTTTCAACACGACTGATGCTGACAGGATGGTTAATACATCCTGATGTTAGTGGCAAATGTTGAATGCTATAAATCCAATCTATTGGGAGAAGCATCACCCCAAGCTGGAGCAAGCGAGGACACATTGCAACAAGCATGAAGCTGTTAGCCAATTTAACACTGTATGGGATCTATTGGGGGAAGCTAACACACCTAGCGGCAGCAATCTGATACAACAAGCATGTTGTATAATCGCGGAACTATTACTAAAACTATTGTAGTTTGGCAGGGGAAGCATACACCCTACAGCAATAGCTCTGACTAGCGGCAACAATCTAATGCAACAAGCATGTTGTATAATGACAGAACTATTGCCAAAACTAGTGTAGTTTGGAAGGGATGCATACACCCTACAGCAATAACTCTGACTAGAGGCAACAAAATCTGATACAACAAGCATGTTATATAACCATTGTAGGAATTGAGGTCGAACCAAACACAAATGAATCCTCCATGTGATTCATTCAAATTCTGATTCTGATTCTGAAACAGAATTCCACACAGAACTCAACACTCCAGACCCCAAATCAACATTCCAGAACCGTAAAGATCCCAGCTCCAGCTAGTCTACAAAATGACTTTATGGCCCTGCAAGCTTCAAAGAGATGAGCCTAAATAGAGGAAGAACTGGTCAAAGTTAGATTGGTTCAGTGATGGCACAGCTCGGGACCCACCAAGATAACAGCAGAGATTGTTTGAACCCATGACAAATGATTTAAAACAGACTTCCTCCTTTTTTAAGGACCTTTTGATGACCCCAGGGTGGAAATCTCTTAAAACCACAGAGACTGAGATTTTACATATAAAAATACATAAAATCATCCCAAAACAATTATTGACGGACTTCTAATCAAACATTGTTCAACTACATAATCCTATATTGTATCTACCACCTCTGTATGCGCCTATTATGCTTAGATCACATACAAGTCATGTAATTGTTATAATTATTAGATGTTTGAATGAAAGTGTGTCTTGTTTCCTATCAGTACGATCATATGTTCTTAATTCAGAAGATGGCTTGAGTGAAATCTGTGTAAAATATGTTGTGTTCTTATAATAGGAATCATGTCTAAACTGTACCATTTTTACTCTCTGCTAGAGCTGGAGAAGTAAAGAGATCACAAATAACACATGATTTACGATGAGAGGTGACGAAAATACCGCCTCTCAAATAACCCAGTGTCTTATTGGTCAGAATCATCCAAGAGGTTGGAAAAACCATTGAGTTTAAAATCCTAGGACCCGAAAAAGCCAGTAGGGGAGTTGTCAGTAGAATTTTTGTTAAGTTGGGTTGAGGTTTGGTTTGTGAATTTGTTTGCTAGAGCAAATTTACAGAAGTCATGGAGAAGCCATGACGAACCGGACAGACGAGTAACCATGTAGACCAGCAGACAAAAGAACCCAAAACAAGATCAGAACATCCATGGGTTAAACAGCTTCATTCAAGCCATCTACTCTCGTCTCACTTTTCTTTCTCTTTCTTAGTTTTCTTTTCTTTTCTTTTCTTTTCCGTTGAGAGTCTCGGTTCTAAGTTAAGTTTTGCTGCAAAGTTTCATTTAAACGATTCGACTGCAAAGCCCGCTTTCAACTTCAAAGACTTTTCATCCATCGCCAACACACCACGTGATTGGCTGCCCAGAGACATCTATTCAGGCACGAGGACCCGCCAGTCAACGAACCCGGGAAACACCCTTTTACGCCGACAAAAGGAATTCCCAAAGAAACGCACAGACAAACGCAAGTATAGCCTACCTCCAGACTCTTAGCTGAACTGGTGCATTGAGATAAAATTGAATAACCCGCCTAAGAAACGATAGAAGGGTTAAATTAATGATTGATGGTTCGTTCAGGTCATATCTTATAAGTGCATTTAAAAACTTGGGAATTCATCATCTCACGCTTAAAACTCATTCTTTCCTCACTCTCTTTCTTTCTGCAACTCGTATGAATGTGTGTGTGTGCGTGGGTTTGTGTTAGATATTAGTTTTATGTTTTAGAATAATCAATAAAGTCTTGTTTATATTTTAAAGATAATTGTCTTGTGTTATGTGCTTACAGATTTAATGTCTTAAACTGCTGATCTAAGTTACTTTGCTAATAAATAGTGTTTCACTATAGTTTGGATATTCATATCCGTTTTAGAGCTGATAGTTACGGCCCGTTCAAATGAACGCTGGACGAGTCATTTGCGAGCCGTTAAGTGAATCGTTTAAGTGATTCCCTATAAATTAATTCATAATTCCTTTCGAGCTAAATTGACCTGTCTAACCCAGACATGTTATTTAATTACTCAGTTAGTTCCTTACACCATGGACTAGTATTAAAACTAGTGTAGTCCGGTCGGGGAAGCATACACCCTGTAGCTCTGAGTCATATGCAGTGCGTAGCTAAGCAATGAAATACAGTGTGCTTCCTCATTCATGAAAATGATTTCTGCTCCCATCGTACTGAATTCCAATGGTTGTGGAGGTGAAGATGACGACTCCCATGATTCCACACTCATTCACGGGATCATCAAGCTACGATGTTTTTAGTGTTGAATGACAGCCCTCTGTGGTGAGGTGAACATACTAATGTGTATTTTGCACAATATGTACCAATAATCTAGATAAGCTTTAACCACAAGCATGTGCTAACTTTAACACATCATGTTGCAATAATAAGATAAAATAAAGAATTAGCATTTTTCCAGTGCAACCATATAAGCCTAAAACAACGCTAAGATTACCACAGCATGTCGCTTAGTACAGTATGTGCAATAATACTAGAAGTCTAAGTAATAAGCATATATTCTATAAAATTTGCATTAGCAACCAGTTCAGGTCTGATAGCAATGTTGCTGAAACAATGACAAGCATTTTGCTGATACTTGAATAAGCTTAGCACAGCATGTGACAATGACACCAGATATAAGCCTAAAACACAGCCATGTTCCAAATAACGACTGGGCTAAATAACCTTAAAACAACCATGTTTTCAATAGCAACTAACAGCTTTTAGTGCAGTGGTTCTCAAACTTTTTTTAGTCGCGCCCCCTTTAAACCTTTAAAAAAAATATCTGAGCATGTTTCAATAACAACAGATAGCCTTTAGAGCAAGCATATTTCCAATACAATATAGCTTTAAGAATGCTGGTTTTCCAAGAACTAGATAGACCAAGTGTGTCCGATACCCAACAGAATCAACGCTGAACTGACTCAACTGAATAGTGACTGTTTACTATGTCATTTTAGAGCTGTGCCACAGCAGAAATGATTCTGTTTGCACCATGAATAATAATTTCCTAACTATCACCACAAGCTGCTTGAATCTGTGCTGCATAGTGCTAAAAGCAGCACAACATGTGCAACGTGACCGGTTGCCATTGACAACAAATAAGTAACGCACATAGCCAATATGATCGCATAAGCCTAGCAAGAGCATTTTTAATGAAAACGACTAGATAAGCCCAAGCAACATGGATAACAGTTGCAACAAGCATGTTGCCAATACCCTGATAGCTTTTAGCAATGAGCATTAAAAAGGAACTTAGCTTAGCTTCGTGAAGACTTTCAGAGATGAATGGAGAGTGAATCATATCAAGTCCTGTGTCAATGGCCCTGTCCCAAATGGCACACTCCGCACTTGTGGACTTCCTCAGAGTCCACACTTTGGTGACGTCATGTAGTGCAGATTTATAGGGCACTTGGAGCGAGTCCACGAGGGCACATTGAGAGGTATTTTTGGGACAGACTAGATCATCATGCCGGAAATCCTTGTGGGGAACGAATTCCTCTCTCTAAGTTCCCGATTTCTCTATTCCTTGTGAGATGATGTGGTTTGACTGTCGAATTTCGCCATTTAATTAGCTCCTGAGAAATTCGATAGCTGCTGATAATACTGAAAGAGCTTATATTATACAGTGGAGGCGTCGTATTCCTATAGGTAGACATGGATCAGCTGAGAGTCAACTGATGAGCTTGACTAACGTGACTTATGGAACAGAGACTCACAACAATGATGTAATGTGGAGAAACAGGTTTATTGAAACAAGAGACTGTTAGTACTAGGTGATGACAATGGAGAATGTCTCTGAATGATGAGATACACTGACCGTTTATGATACTCTTGCAGATGATGGAGGTTGTAGTTGTTGCGGAGAGAGATTGCTGGAAAACACACACAATGGAATGGAGAGAGGTAAGTAACGGGATGATGACTGGAACCAGGAAGACGAAGGAGACGTTGGATACACAGAAGGTAGACGATCACATTTAGACATCAAAGGTGGGTAGGTCAGAGTAGCAGGGAAGTGAGTCCTTACACAAACGAGACCAGACAATGTGACTGTGTGTGGAGAGTGCTTTTGTGTTGACTGTGTTGATGATCGGTTGACGTGCAGGTGATAGCGATCTCTGTTATTGGGAAGTGCATGCAGGTGAGGGCCAGGGAAGATGCTGTGAAATGTAGTGAGGATGAGACTAGATGGTGACCGTGACAGTGACCTGCCAGAAGTGAAGCTACGTTTGATTTATCTACAGTAAATCAAGAAGAGAACACAAAGCCTGATTTTAAAATGAACTACTTCAACAACTACTGCTAATAACAACAACAATAATAATAATAGCCTCTCTCCACAGTAATTTAGGGCCCTATGAAATCCGTTTTCACTTTTTTCCCCAAATTCCATTATAATTTTTCTGGATTCCATTTCAATGGTTAAATACAATTTTAGTCATCTAAACGTATGTTACATTAATTGAAATCACAAAACTCACCACCTAAGTGGACATGTGCATCTCGGAGTCTTCACCAAGATGAAGGCAGCCATTATTCAGTGGGCCTACCTCGCTTGGAAAAAGCCTTCCCGCTCTGCTGATTTCCTTAACAGACAAGAGCTGGTCTGAGGTACTAAGGCTAGTGTTCTGTGCACTTATAACCACAATGAAGCGGACGGACAGAGAAAGCAGGGCTGGGTCTGCCTCCTCCTGGGCAGCGCTTGCAGGCTCACCACCTAGTCCCATTTAAGGGAGAGGTAGGAACCTTGGGCACATATCCAGGCTGGGGTCTCAGTTCGTGAGAGTTAGCCGGCCCGATCCAGGCACAACTCGTTGACCGAAAGCGAGCAAGTCAATACCCTCTAGTAGAGACCACGCGAGCAGGAGAACTGTTTAAAAAAATCATTTTTAACTCACTGCCTGCAGTGGCTCAGAGGCGGTCTCTGCAGTGCAATAGCACCAGAGATAAGGCCCAAAAGGATAAAAAGGGGCGCAAGGCAGATTCCCTTGATCCCTCAGGAACCTGACGATCAGGACGTGCTTCCCCTGCTTCTGCATCATGATGTGTGTCAAGAAAACAGAGGCTAACATAATTTTGATAGTGGAGGAAAACAGCCTACTCCAACCCATCTTGCAGGAAAGAGAGCACGAAATGGCTGAACGCTCTCAGGATCTCCTCACAGAGAGAAGACTCACTCAACGAATAGGTTCCACTTCTAATTGGCGTAAGCACAACTTCCTCTTTTTAGGGGGTGCTCGCAGAAGTGATGGTAACTACCACATATTCTTGTGGTAGCCACCTGAACCTCCGCGTCCATCTTTTTAGGACCGGCCTGGAATCTCTCCAGGGGTCTGAACTCGGGTGTCATCATGCCACGTCCCTGAAATGTATTCAGGGGAAGTCAGGAGGGCTGTCGAGGGGAGCTAGGTCTGGTTGGGCCAATAATCACCTCAAAGCGAGGTGAACAGCAACAACTGCCAATGCAGTCGGAGGTCGGCCAGGCCTCCGTTAAAGTCAAGTCAAGTCAAGTCAAATATATTTATATAGCGCTTTTCACAATACAGATTGTATCAAAGCTGCTTCATAGTATCAATCAAAACAACTTAACAATGTTTATTTATTACTGGAAAAAAGACATCCAAGTTTGGTAGTGCTGATCAATGGTATGATCGGTTAATTAATTTGAATATCCCCAACTGAGCAAGCCAAAGGCAACAGTGGCAAGGAACTGAAAAACTCCATCCAGTGACCTAATGGTGTCCTAACACCCCATCAGATGACCCAATGGAGAAAAAAAAAACCTTGGGAGAACCCAGGCTCAGTCGGGGGCCAGTTCTCCTCTGGCGTTTATGACCTAGAGGCCGAATTTACAGTAACTGTAAGATAAAAAATGTATATGAATGCCTGGCTAAATAGATGCGTCTTCGGTCTAGTTTTAAACTGGGAGAGCGAGTCTGAGCTACGAACAATATCAGGAAGGCTATTCCAGAGCTTCGGAGCTAAATGTGAAAATGCTCTGCCTCCTTTGGTGGATCTGGTTATCCTAGGAATGACCAGAAGCCTCGGATCTAGTGATCTTAAAGAGCGCGATGGATTGTAAGGCGATAGAAGATCCGTTAAATAGACTGGAGCTAAACCATTTAGAGCTTTATAAGTCAAAAGCAATACCTTGTATTTAATACAGAACTTTATAGGTAACCAATGAAGTGATGATAAAATCGGTGTTATATGATCATATTTTCTTGATCTAGTAAGAACTCTAGCGGCTGCATTTTGGACTAACTGTAGCTTGTTTATTGAAGATGCAGGACAACCAGCTAATAAAGCATTACAGTAATCTAGTCTCGAGGTCATGAATGCATGAACTAACTTTTCTGCATCAGAGACTGATAGCATATTACAAAGCTTAGCAATGTTTCTAAGGTGGAAAAACGCAGTTTTTGTAACATGAAATATGCTTTTCAAAAGACAGGTTGCAGTCTAATGTAACACCCAGGTCTTTTACTGTAGCGGATAAAGTAACAGGGCATCCTACTATGTTAAAGTCGTGCTGTGAAAGGTTTTGTTGACGGTTTTTAGAACCGATAAGTATTATGTCACAGGTCGGGGGGGCCAAACCAGACTGCGCCCACCCCTCAAACCCAGAACCACCTCGAGGAGCGTACCAGAGACCAGGCAGACAAGAAGAATTTCTAAAAGTAACAATCTTTATTGAATAAAAGCAGGAATTAAAAGTCTTAATGCGGGCTTCGTCGCTCTTTCCAGGGAGGAGGAGGCCGAGGGGTTCACTGCAAGGGCCCGGGTTACTGGCAGCCACAGAGGAGGAAGGAGTCGAACGCCCGTCCGGCGTGCAGGTAAGTAACGTGGTAAGTAGACTCTTTTCGGCGTAATACAGGCGGGCAGTGACCCGGGCGGATCAAGGCCGGGGCCACGGGCCAGGAGGGGACTCTCTCCACAGGACAGGTGGGTAGCAGGTAAGTTTTTCCCAAACGTCAACTATTCGGTTGATAACCGGCACAGGGGGCGATGGAGTCCAGGAGGGGGATTCGCTGCCAGCCAGGTAGGTAGTCGGGTAGGCAGATCCTCTCTGTGTAGGGTGCTCTCCTCCGTGGCGTCACTGAGCAGCAGGTGTGAGGTCCTCCGGATGCCTTTCCGCCCTTGACGGCTCCACCAAGAGACAAGGGCCCCCTCTAACCCAAGATAGAGACAAGTTTACAGGTTCAATTCTATTTCGGTGAAGTAAGGACTTACGGCTGGAGCGGGTGAGTCTGAACAAGCAGCGTTGCTGCGGGGATGTGTCTCTCCTCTGAACAGGCAGCACACAAGAAGGCCGAGGCAGACGAATCTTCTATTTAAATAGACAAAACCTTTGATACAAGAACGAACATGATCCTTTTGTATAATGGAGAGTCGGCTTACGGCTGGGCTGGGTTGCTCCACACAGGCACTAGGGCTGAGATGTGTCTCTCCTCCGACCAGGCAGCACACACAAAGGCCGAGGCAGACGAATCTTCTACTTGAATAGACGAACCTTTGATACAAGAACAAACATGATCCTTTCGTATAATGGAGAGTCGGCTTACGGCTGGACTGGGTTGCTCCACACAGGCACCAGGGCTGGGATGTGTCTCTCCTCCGACCAGGCAGCACACACAAAGGCCGAGGCAGACGAATCTTCTATTTAAATAGACAAACCTTTGATACGAGAACGAACATGATCCTTTCGTATAATGGAGAGTCGGCTTACGGCTGGACTGGGTTGCTGCACACAGGAACTAGGGCTGGGATGTGTCTCTCCTCCGACCAGGCAGCATACACGAAGGCGGTGGCAGGAGAATCTTAAATAGATGGAGCATTTGATACAAGAACAAACATGATCCTTCCGTATAATGGAGACTCAGGCTTACGGCTGGGCTGGGTGGTCCCACGGCAACACTAAGGCTGGGGTGTGTCTCTCCTCCGAACAGGCAGCACACACGAAGGCGGCGGCAGAAGAATGTTCTATTTAAATAGACAAGACACGTTAAACAGGACAATCTCACTCCTCTCTCATATCACAGGACCTGGTGGCCGAAATGGAACATACACATTCAACCTGAGGGCTTTGCTCCGCAACACTGGACGAGGACGTTAACTGGAGAGTACTGGCGGTTAAGTAAACGTGTACATCCACACACTGCAACTTCACATCAAATCCAATACTGTGTGACACTTCAATTCAGGCACCACAATCCACTCTCAAATCTTCGTGCAATAAGGCCAGCACTCACCCACTGTTCAATCCCTCCACTGTTGCACTGGATCGACACTCAGAAGCTGAAGAGATGCAGAGGACTTCACACCGCATGGAACACAGCGTCTTCAACACTTTCACACTCAGAAAAAGATATCAGGGTTTCACAGATGAATCAGTTCACACTCTTGGTGGCAATTATATTGGTGGTCAATACACTTCACAATTCCTTATTCAGTTCAATACACAGCGTCTTCAACACTCTTTCACACTCAGAAGAAGATATCAGGGTTTCACAGATGAATCAGTTCACACTCTTGGTGGTAATTATATTGGTGGTCAATACACTTCACAATTCCTTATTCAGTTCAATACACAGCATGCATTCACACGGATCCGGTGTTTCATTACCTATCTTTCTCTCTCGAGTGATGACATTCTCCAATCTTGACTCAATCTCCAAAATACACTCACTTCACATCCAATTCACGTTCCAGCTTGTACTCCCACAACCACCGTTGCACCCCTTTCCAGTCCAATCCTCACAGCCGCTCCAAAAATCCCAGCAAATCCAAGCCACTGCCAAAAGAATCGATTTCTCCCGGGGGAGTACCACACCCAATTCCCTCTTCCTTTTCCTTTTAACTGCTTAATTCGGCCCCGTAGCCCTACCGCTGATCCTCACACCAATCGCCCGCACCTGATACAGTTTGCCTCATCAGCCGCCGCTGTCATGGAAACCAACAACCAGCGGAACCGGCACGGTGTTTCACTGATATTGTTCCGGGGGGAACGCATTTCCAGCGGACATTGGTTCCGCTGGATTTGTCACCTTGTGACAATTACCTCTGTCTTGTCTGGATTTAATAAAAGAAAATTACGCGTCATCCAATCTTTTATATCTTTAACACAATCTGTCAATTTGGATAATTTAGCGTATTCATCTGGCCGTGATGAAATATATATTTGAGTGTCATCAGCATAACAATGGAAACTAATTCCATGTTTCCTTAGAATATTACCAAGTGGCAGCATATATATTGAGAATAATAAAGGGCCTGACACAGATCCCTGCGGCACTCCATAGTTTGCCGAAGTTATAATCGATTTTTCTCCATTTAAGTAGACGAAATGGTAGCGGTCAGATAAGTATGACCTGAACCAGCTTAATGCTTGTCCTTGAACACCAGTGTAATTTTGTAGTCGATCTAAGAGTATTGTGTGATCTATAGTATCGAACGCAGCACTAAGATCAAGTAAAACTATTACTGAGATACAGCCTTGGTCCGAAGCTAAAAGTAAATCATTTGTGATTCTAAGAAGCGCAGTTTCAGTGCTATGATGTGGCCTGAATCCAGACTGAAACTTTTCATAGATGTCGTTTTCTTGCAAGAAAGAGCCGAGTTGAGCGGACACAACTTTTTCTAATATTTTTGACATAAAAGGAAGATTCGAAATGGGTCTGTAATTTGCTAGGTTATTTGGATCTAATTGTGGTTTCTTAATAAGAGGTTTTATAACTGCCAGCTTGAACGTTCTTGGAACATGACCTAAAGATAAAGATGAGTTAATAATATTGAGAAGAGGCTCTTCCACTATAGGTAACACTTCTTTCAGTAGTTCAGTTGGTATAGGATCTAATAAACATGTTGTTGTTTTAGATGAAGTGATAAGTTTATTTAACTCTTTTTGTTCTATGGTTGTAAAGCATTGTAATTGTTAATTGTTCTTGTGGGGTGATAATTGCGGCCGAATTATATGGCGCGAGCAAAGATCGAACGTTTACGATTTTGATTCTGATGCTTTCAATTTTCTCGGTGAAGAAGTTCATGAAATAATTACTACTAAACTGTAACAAGGTATTTTGTTCAGACGACGTCTGTTTATTTGTTAGTCTAGCCACGGTATTAAATAAAAACCTTGGATTATTTCGGTTGTTTTCTATTAATTTGCTGAGGTGCTCAGCCCTGGCCGTATTAAGTGCCTTTTTATAAAGTGACATACTGTCTTTCCACGCGATTCTAAAGACCTCTAAATTACATAGTATTTACGTAGTATTATTGTACCATGGTGCTATACTTTTTTCTCTGACCTTTTTTAATCTAATGGGTGCAACAATATCCAATGTTCTAGAGAGAATGGTTCTCATAGTGCTAGTTAGTTCGTCTAATTCATCTGTTTGTTTGGGTTCAGGCAGCAGCTGAGACAGATCAGATAATCTATTTGAGAAATGATCTATGGTGGATGGACGAATTGTTCTACCTGGTCGATAACGTGGCGCAGCATGACATATTGCAGCAGTGCGTAATATCCAAGTTACCAAGTAGTGGTCAGTGACATCATCACTTTGTGGAATGATATCTATATCGGTTTGATCGGTTCCATATGATATAATTAAATCGAGTGTATGATTAAGACGATGAGTTGGTCCGGTGACGTTTTGCTTGACCCCGAAGGAGTTTAATAAATCTGTAAACGCAGCCCCTAACGCATCATTTAAATTATCTACGTGTATGTTAAAATCTCCAACAATTAATGCTTTATCGACGTTGACCAAAAGATCTGATAGAAAGTCAGCAAACTCTTTTAGGAAGTTGGCGTAAGGCCCTGGAAGTCTATATACGGTAGCCAATGGTAGAGATAATAGGGATTTTTTTCTTACATCTAAGAGCGTAACATTTAGCACAAGCACTTCAAACGAATTAACCCTATGACGAGTTTTCTGAGAAACATTAAGGATATCTCTTTAGATTGTTGCAACACCGCCGCCACGACCGATCAGACGGGGCTCATGCTTATAACAGTATCCTGGCGGAGTAGACTCATTTAGACCAAAATAATCATTTGGTTTAAGCCAGGTTTGAGTAAGGCACAGAACATCGAAATTATTATCTGTGACCATTTAATTTACAATAACCGCCTTAGGTGTGAGCGATCTAATGTTTAGAAGACCTAGCTTTAGAAATTGTTTTTGTTCACTAATAGCGAGATTTTTTGTTTTAATAACAATTACATTTTTTCTAGATCCCGCAGTAGATTTATTATTTGATCTTAGTAAACGAGGAATAGACACAGTTTCTATGCAATGTTCTACACTAGTATTAATATCAATTAAATTGGCGCAGTAGAGACTGTGATTTGGATTTTTGGTTACTAGTCAAATGGTATTTAACATCTTGGAGATGTTATCCGACAGAAGATCTGCCCCGATTCTACTTGGGTGTAAGCCATCAGCGCGGAAGAGCCTTGGTCGGTCCCAAAACAGATTCCAATTATTTACAAAAATCAGTTTCTGCTCATTGCACCATGACAATAACCATTCATTTAGGGCGAATAATCTACTGAACTTTTCATGCCCTCGTCGGTACGTAGGAAGCGGTCCAGACACAATAATCGATGTTTCAGGCGATGTGCTGCGTACCGTTAGCCTGGTAATACCAAACTCTGCTACTTCGCTTTGCTTCATAGACAGAGTCTGGAATGGCATAATTGAAAAGTGTTTTCTTTCTCGCGGGGGGCGCTTGTCTGAAGTATAAAATCATTGGTTACCCGTAAGCCAATCACATAACGCAATCACCTCTCTCGCCAACTTAAACATCACCTCCATTCAAAATGTTTAACAAACACTCTTCTTGTTCGGGCTTCAGTTTGCAAATGCCTTGAATATTCTCCACAACAGAGCGAATTGCATCCCGTGTCTCCATATCCACGTTTTTTTTTTTGATTTCCCAAACCTAAAATACAATCTTAAACTCGGCGCTTAGCGTCTACGTCACGGCTCTCAGCCCGCCCTCTGTTCGTTGATTGGCCGGCTGTTTTCAGGCCGGAGGAAAACTGAGAGATAGGTCGCTATCTCAGACTGCGTACAGAAGCGAACTGAAATTGAGCGGAAGTACGAAGTCTGACGTAGTCAGGCTAGCGTACCGTATCGATAAGGCTCCTGAAGTCTTTCTTCAGAACCTCTGTCTGTTGCAGCCTAATGTCGTTAGCTCCCGCGTGCAGCACAACAGCTTCGACGCGCTCGTCACCGTTCAAGATCTCAGTTACCCGCAGAGTGATATCGAGAACACGAGCACCAGGAAAGCAGTGACTGTGCACCTTACTTTTACCTAACGTAGCGTGGACGTGTCGGACGGTGGAATCGCCGATGATCACAGCATCGCGTTCCGTTTCGCGAAGAGGGGAGAAGCGGTTCTGTGTGGAGATCTCGAAAACCGGGAGGGGCGAAAAGATTCTTGTCCTGGCTCGCGGCTTCCGCGGAACCACCCAGGCTTTGTGGCTCAAATCATGGCTGATCGTGACCTGGACGCTCGGGACCAATGCTGAGAAACGCACGGAGTAGACGAGGTCAGCGTCAGTGGGTTACTAACGTTAATCACTGATCCGTGTGCATCAGCGCGTGATGTTTCAAGAGCTAAACGCCGGTCTCTCAGCTCAGCTTGTCTCTCTAGAAGGTCACGGATCTGCTTTTCTACAGCTTCTAATTCAGACTGCACCGCGAGCAATTCAGATTTGTTCTCATCTGCACCAAAAGGTAGATAACATACACCTGATATATTCGCCATTTTAACAGATGGACAGTAAGTTAGCAATGATGCAACCAGTGATGCTATTAATATTTATACTAATTTATGACTCACGTCTTGGGTAAAAAACGTCTTTTTAGTGGTATGGGTGTAATGTAGACGCACAATAGATGGGAAAACAAACAAACTCACAGCAGGCAACGAGGCTGACAAAAGCAGTCGATCGCACGGCGAACAGCAGTGAAGCGCTGTCTCGCTCTACGACCAACAACCAATGTTCAAACCATATTTGCGCAAACAAACAAACGCAAAAAAACAAACTCACAGCGGGCAACGAGGCTGACAAAAGCAGTCGATCGCAGGGCGAACAGCAGTGAAGCGGTGTCTCGCTCTACGACCAACAACCAATGTTCAAACCGTATTTGCGCAAACAAACAAACAAACGCAAACAAACAAACTCACAGCGGGCAACGAGGCTGACAAAAGCAGTCGATCGCAGGGCGAACAGCAGTGAAGCGGTGTCTCGCTCTACGACCAACAACCAATGTTCCAACCGTATTTGCGGTTCCAGCAGTATAATGGCTTGAGACGCGTCTGGCCAACAGTCCGAGTTGTAATTATGAGTTAAATGATGGTTCAGAACAGAATAAAGAGAGAAATACGGAAAAACAGAAGGAAATACAAAGCTAATACGAGGCTTAGACAGCCACGACGCAAACAAACTCACAGCTCACAGCAGGCAGCGAGGCGAACAAGAGCAATCGAGCAATCAAAATCCGTTAAAGTATGCCCTTTATACATGGCCCCTCAGACGGTGTTAATGGCGTTCTAGGAGCAGCTTCGCCGGGAGAAACGAAAAGGTCTGATCACGGGCTGAGGGTTTGGTGGCAGGCCGGGGTGATCTGTCACACAGGGCATGCCGCTCTGCCACGGTCACCTTGGGACTCGATCATGAAGCTAGTGCTGAAGCAGTCTTCACATGGAGGAAGCCAAGCGGCTGCGTCTGCCATATGCCCCAGGAGCCTCTGAAAGTTTTTTCAGAGGGACCCTTTCTCACTTCTATATGGCACCAGCCAAACACACTCTTTTCTTGAAGAGACATGTTGGGCCGAGTCCTTCTCCAAAGTAAAAAAAAAGAGAAACTCAGCCAGTGGGCGAGATTACTCTCTCCCAGTTGACCTGAAGACCCAACTGGCTATGGACCACTCGAAGTGTAGGACCTTGTACTGATACTTCGCAGCTTCAAACGCAAAAACACAGAATGGTCTGTGGAGCGGAAAGATAGAGATCTGAAGTACTGTCCTTCAGGTCGAACGCTGCAGGCCAACCTTGGGGACGGAGCATTTGAAACTGCATCTGTGTTTGCAACTTGAACGGAGGCTTTTGAAAAAGTGCCCGTTTCAATTGACACAGGTCCAAGATGGCCATGACCCACCACATATCTAGGGTACAATGAAGTATGGGTTTATAGAAACCGGTCTTCATATCGGCTGGAGGAAGAGGCTACATCGCATCCTTCGCCAGTAGGACTGAGACGTGCGCACACAGGACAGGAGCAGTGCTCAACACGTAGGTGTGATGAATATCACTAATCTTAGTAGCATTTCAGCTCAACACCTAGGTATGATAAATATCACTGAGCCAGGGCGAAAGCCAAGAGAAATGAATTGCAAGCTGAGTCTGGTGGTATAGTTTGGCCAACTGGACCAGTTGGGAAGCAATTTTGGCTTCTACGAACCGGGCCAGGGAACCACAGACGTACCTGAGGTGGGGCAGCGAGGTGGAGGACAGGGACCCCGCTCGGAAGACCCGGAGGCGGCCCGAAGCAGGGTCTGAGTGTGGTGCACGACACTTACTTGTCTCCACGAGACGGCCAGGGATGCGTGAGAAGGCGGATGACCGGGTCCTCGAACCAGCACCCAGCTGCTGTGCTGGTGAACAAGAGGGGGCTGAGGGGTGCAAGGCTTTACAGGGTCGCACACCACCAGACTTGCCCTCTTGGGACCCAGGAACAGAGGAATTTGCTCTTGCTCCACTTCCTTTGGGAGCCGGCGGTGGAACAGACACACACACAAACGAAGACTCCATCCGGCCCTCCAAGAGCATCCTCCCCCATCCCTGAGCGACCTGCTCTGGAATGCTTTCGCTGTCGCTTGCCACCTGGCTTGGCAGCGCCTGGAGCGGGCTGGGCGTCCCTACTGCGGCTGGCTCCATGCTGAGGCCTGGCTGGAGGCTGCTGCAGAGGCCCAGCGGGAGCGGCGGCCGGGGAACGCCCTCGGCGACGAGCAGGTGGAGGACCTGCCGCCGGCGGTGGGGTGGAGGCAGCCGTGGGCCGCCAGGGCAGGATGTACCGGATGGCCTCCATCTGTGCTTGGGCGGCAGAAAACTGTTGGACGCAGTTCTTCACCTCGTCACCGACCAGCCCAACCTGGGAAATTGGGGAGACCAGGAACCGAACCTTGTCCGCATCCGCCATATCAACCAGGCTGAGACAATGATGGCACTCCTGGACCACTTAGGTGGACATCGCCAGACCGATCGTGCACGCCACGACACTCATGCCCCAGAGAGTGAGGTCGGAGCAGTGCGGTGCTCACCTATGAGCGCATGGTCTGGGCTACCCTCCTGCATGTCCATGGGTGCTCTGACCTGACAGACCTATAGCAGCGTGCCGCAAGAGGAGGCGGCTTGCCGACAGGCTTTGTAAACTCTGCCCGTCGGAACAGACGAGAACTCACAGGCCTTAGGGGGGACGAGGATCCCTCCAAAAGGCAGCGGCCGCCGGACACAGGTGCACCTGTGTCGTGACAGACTGCTCCACTGGAGGGACAGCCTCGCAACCTTTCACCGCTCCTCCATCAAGGGTAGTGAAGGGGAAAAGCTATTCAGGCTGTTTCTGGCAAAGAAAGGTGCCGTCCACAACCTGGTAAGCTCTCCATGCACTTCGGGAAAGAAAGGCACTGGGGCAGCAAGCTGAGAACCAGCGTGGCCCGCCCAAGATACCAATCTTCCAACTGAAACTGAACGGGACACGGTGGAGGGTTCCACTCGAGCCCGGCAGCCTCCGCAGCCCATTTCAGCATAGCTGACATTTCTGGATCTGGCTCGGGCAACGTTACACGCCCAGAGGGAGATAACACAGCCAAGTCATCATCTCCAGAGGCCAGCTCACCCTCCGATGCTGCTATCGAGATCTTATCCTCTGGGGGAACCCCAATTGAAACAGCTGATCAGTCCATTACAGAGGGACCAGAACGTTCAACAGGAATTCCATCGCCTGAGGTGTGATGGAGGAGTGAGGAGCCCACAGGGAATGGTTACCGGGCGAGACATCCATCACTATCTTCCGATCACCCATCCCACACGGCACCTGGGGATGGGGCATGGTAATGGGGACTCGTGCTTCGCGGACAAATGCGAGTCTCGATCTCAACACCGCGACAGTCATATTCCCGCAATGGGAACATGAACCGTCCACAAAAGCTGCTTCAGCGTGCTGAACATATAAATACATATATATGCATATTTATATACACATAAATATATAGCTCAAACACGTGATGCAACAATTGTGACCGTCAGAGAGGAAAAGGGAACGACTGCATCCAGAAACGCACAGGTGGAATGACATCTTGAAAAAGATGCAAACGCACCCGTGTTGCTCTTTCAGGAAATAGGACCCATCACCAGTGCTGGAGCACACAGGGGATGACCGCGGCAACACTGAACAGTGAACTGAAACAGTGAAGCACTCACTTTTCCGCCCTCTAACCAGCTGTCAACACATCCAAACCTTTTGAAATTTGTTGCTGTTAAAACAGCAGTTGAGAGCTCAAAGCTCACGATCACCGCTGCACTCGCACTGTAGAAACCACCAGCACTGGGAGAGACTTCCAGAAGAACACCGACACACTCGCTCATTGTAAATGTGATGGAATTAGTAAAGTGAGTGACAGTTGTGGCGTCCTATCAGAGGAAGAGAACGGGTTATTTAATGAGGGTTGGTTGTACCCAAAGAGCGTCACGACTCGTCCTCCTCGTTTCGTCATCCACTAGCGCCTCAGGTACGTGCTGATAGTGGTTGTTAAATCGTGTGTTGAGAACGCTATTGATGTGTCGTCACTTCTTTGTATTGTAATGTGTCCACTAGTATTTTTTTCCGACGGTGTACTACCAGCTTGGATTGGGTGTCTGCTCCTCCTTCAATGTTAGGTAAGCTGTCTTGTGTTGAGTAGTGTATTATGATGGCGTGTGGTATAGTGTTGCTATGTTGTTAATGTGTTGCTTCCTGTACCCCAGCTGGTTGCCAGTATTGACGGTTGCGGTAAACAGTAGCCTATGGGAATGGTATATGAGGTGTTGTCTTCCTGTGGTAAGTGTCATTTAAGAAAGCCGGAAAATTGTAGTGAGACGAGCACTAGTAACGTCTCGCTTCTCTTTAGGGCGTTTGTAGAGTGTGGGGTCTCCTCTTTCGTCCTCCGGACGGGTTTCCGTCCCGATCTCTCTCTCTCTCCGTATCGGCAGTGATTGGGCTTCGTTGGAATCTGAGCTCCCCTCGATAAACTGCAGTGTTCGCGCTGCTTTTCCGATTGCTGTGACTCGGCGGGGGTCGACGTGCCCGTTGCCGGGATGCTACTGTCTACTTTCTGTTTTCCTTCTTTTAGAGTGACCGAGAAAATTATAATCTGAGTGATAGTTGGACGCGCACTAGTGTGCGTGGGTGTGTATGTGTGTGTGCTGCAACAGCCTTAACTTCTGTTATTCTTCCTAGGCTCACTGGATGTGTTCGATTAGTTTAGCTCCATTTAAGTGTGTGTGTGTGTGTGGGTGTGTGTGTGCGTGTGAGTCGTATTCGTTTTGTTTATTTCCTTTTTGTTTAATTATGTGTGGTTTTCTTTTTGAAGATCAGCTGGTCATTTGTGACCTTGATCATGTGTATTCGTATGTTTGGCTTTGTAATGTTGGTTATTTTTAGGGTTGTATTAAACCAAGCTGTTTGTTTGTTTCTCCCCAGGGACTGAGGTGCTTTGGCGGAAGGACCTCCTCTGCATGGTGGTGCTGCTGTGGGGTGACACTTTTGAAGTGCCGGTGTGTGATTTAAGCGCACGGTGACGTGTGAGTGTGTGTGTGAGTAGGATCGTGCTTTTGGAAAAGCCTATAAGTGGTCCTTCCGCCTGTAGCCCCAGCCTGGGCGGGTTGTGTTTTTTATTTTTTTTTATTTTCTTTGGTTTGCCTTGTGGGCAAGAAAAACAGAGTTTGTTGGGGGGGGGATGCGGAGTGTGTGATGTAAATAACGCACGCCAATTCCATTGGCTCATTCAATAGTACTCAAAGATTACTGGCTCCCTAGCGTGATTCCGTTCAGTCAACGTCGACTACGTCTGACGTTCTCGACTGAAAGGGAACTCTATGCCATTCCTCATCATCAAATGTTAGGTTCAGATCTCTTTCCCAAATTTTCTTGAGAGCAAAGAAAGCTCCACATACATTTAATTTATCTTTTAATCATTCAAAATTAAACAAACTTTTTTGTCAAGCAAGGTATTGTGGAACAGAGCTTTACTGTTAAAATTAAAACATGTGTGACAGAATGGAACATGGAAGAAAAACCCTTGGCTGTTGTCCCAGAGAAAGCCCTGACGAGGCCTGATCTTGTCCCAGAAGTGACAGTGGAAAGATGACTGGCCCTGGCACGCTTTAGCATGCTCGCTTTTGGCTCGACAGTGGAAACGCGGTTATTGTCTGTTTGGTGCTGTTGCTACATAAACACAATATGGCATATTCACTGCTAATAAGCTTAGTAATTCACTCTAAGCATTAAAACAGGACTGTTAATTTTTAAAACATAACACATGATTTTAAACCCCATGTATGGTTACTTGATAAGGAATTAATAAGTCAGACCAAGCAATGATGCATAGTGATATAGCATAGGAAAGACTGTTCACTTATCTTAGATGATGAATTTCAGAGGATTTCTGAAAGCGCGCTGCAACTGCTACAGCAAATTCAGACCCAATATTTGAGCAGCGAGCTCATTGGCTACTGATACAGTAGGAACCAATCAGCTGTGCCCTTTAGAGAATGATGTGATCACCAGCCTGATGATGTGATCAGCCTGCACCATGCCTGTTTCATGACAGAACTTTGTATTCAGTTTTGGGTGAACAATCACTTTAAAAGCATTATGTTTGTAAGAATTGTGTGATTGTGATTCCATTTTTACATGCATAAATTAATACTGAATGTAAAAATCACACAGTCAGCTAATGCAGGGATATCCATTATTTGCCCAGAGGGAACTGACACTGTGTAAAAAAGTACTTTCTTTTGTTATTCTCTCTTTGCTTCACTAACAGGATCTCTCATAAGCCCCGAACATGTATTGAGTAATAGACCCATCCACTCCCACTCTTCTTCAAAGTACCAAACAAATTTTCAAGTTCTCTCTTGCAGTTAAACCACACTGATATGCCACAGCTATTTTAGAGTCATTTCGGAGCTCATTTAATATTCTTCCCTGCGTTCCCACCCAGCGAAACTTGGCAGGAACGTCTTTGGATGATCGAACAACCACATTGCATAAAGCTTAATGTAATTAAGGTGTTGAGGAGATGAAAAAAAGAGACTGTGTGTGTGAGACAGAGAGAGAGAGAGAGAGAGAGAGAGAGAGAGAGAGAGAGAGAGAGAGAGAGAGAGAGAGAGAGAGAGAGAGAGAAAACACTGCAGCACAGTGAATCACAAGCTGCAGAAAATAGACTATACTACACTAAAACTACATAGTATTTTGTTGCATATATATTTTTAAAGTTATTAATCATGTTACATCAGTGATTGTGTTGCATATATTTTGCAGTGTAACATCTTGATTTTTGTGTTAATTTTCCAATGCTCTTTCTTTCAATGTATCATTCAAGATTAGAGTAATACAGCCGTATATTTTGCAGTGTAACATCTTGATTTTTGTGTTAAAGGCCAATATCTTTTCCAATGCTCTTTCTTTCAATGTATCATTCAAGATTAGAGTAATACAGCTGCATGTTTCTATACTATTATTCTCAAAGATGCTGCTCATTAATCTGTGAAACATTAATGTGTTCTGGGGCCTGTTTCAGAAAAGAAGTTTAGTGAAAACTCTTAGTATGTTAACCCTGAAATGAGGCAAACTCTGGGTTTTCCGTTTCAGAATGGGAGGTATGTCAAACCCGAGAAAGCAGAGTAAGTCAAGCCCGTTTCTGAAAGAGAGGTAACTTATACTCAGAGTCAGTTACCATGGTAACTTACTCTGTGAACCTAACCTGGGAGCAGGTTTTCTTATATAAACCCAGAGTTTTTCTTTTAGTAAATGCATTTTGATTAAGACAAGACAAAAATGCTGAGTAAGAAAAAAATTTTTTTGCAGTGCAGTACATTCATTCATTGCACATTTTTGTATATAACATCGGAGAGAGCACATTAGTAAAGCTGCTGTATCAGAGCGGGAAGGAAAATGTGCCTCGTTCTCACACTCTTTCTGAGAGTTTTTGTGTTGTTTCTTGGACACAAACTCATGAGATCCATCAAAGAGGAGTTTCACAAGATTGCAGGACAGTGGTGGAGAAATCGGTTTAAATAAGGCTAATCTGATAAATGACATTCATTTGATAACATCTTGCTGTGACCTCTGAAAATAACCTAATAATTAGATTTTCCTTTAGGATTTCCAATGTGGTTGTATGCATTGATGACATGCATATTCCCATCATCGCACCTTCCGAAAATGAAACAGATTACTGTATGGAATGGAAGGATAGTCTGAGATATATGCCGTAACCATGGTGAATCACGTATATGCCATGGTGAATCGTAATTTCAAAGCTCCATTGATCATGGCTTTTCACAGTCGTGGGGCACGTGCTTAACTCAGAGTCAACCTACTCAGAGTTGATTGAACTAGCTCAATTCAGCTGTTCTGAAACCGAAAACTCAGAGTTTCCCATCTCAGGGTAAGTCAACTCAGAGTTCAAGTTTTAACTCAGAGTTGGTTGAACCTCCTTTCTGAAACAGGCCCCTGATTGAACACAATGTTTTTTTATTTGAATTAGCATAAATTATAATATAAAAAACATGAATACAAGTTTAAATACTTCATGATTTAAGTATCTTTTGTCTTCAAATAACAGTGAAGAGAAGGAGTTTCATTAAAATAATTTTGCAAGCAAATAAATAAAATATAATTATATTTTGGAAAGCAATATGACATGACAACCCTGACATTTTCTTGATGTTAGAAACAGAAGACGACAACGCAGGTATAAGTGAGACACTAAGGTAAGTTTATTTGCAGGAATGATAATAGAGTCGATCTAGTAGCAGGCTCCGGATATTCCAACAGGTAAGTAACCAGGTAAGTTGAAGCATGTATACAACAACGAGACCAGACAAATGTGATGTGGAGGGCGACTGCTTATGAAGGGTGAAATACTGAGCCGGTGCAGGTGCGCTGTGTTAGTATTCCAGTGATTGAGCGGATGGGTGGAGCTGGATGATCTGGAGTTTAGGGTGTGACCAGTGGGGTGGTAGAGCCTGTGACACTTGACAGGTTTTGTAAAATTATTTTTTAACTGTGACATTACTGAACAATAACATCTAGCCTCATTAAATGATTTCTCATTTTGTCTCCTTTCATAAAGCTGAATAACAATGTCCCAGATCCCTTGACAAAAGTAGAAACTGGCTCTGCAGCCAGTAATCTAATTGGGAAGCATGCGGTCATATGGCCTGCCATCATCGCATCATTAATTTTGCAGATGGATGTTTTGTAGAGTGTCTCTAAAAGCAGCATCTTCTCACCTTCCCTCTAAAATGTTGGATGTTTGAGTGCCAGATTGTGATACTACTGCCCATCTTGCCTATTATAAAAAATTTGAGTATTTATTACCATAATGTAAATTGAGCTTTTAAAAAAGTATGTTTAATTACCCTTTACACAAGAGTACTTGATGGCATCAGTGAAATTTCAGTAAGATGCAGTTTAAATGTTTCCATTTTGTTCATCTGCATCTCTGTAGAAATATTTCTTATGTACATTTATGGTTTTTAAAATGGCCTTGTTTTTAGTTTCCTAATTTTTATGCCACTCCACAGTCTTGCCTTTGATATACAGTACATGACAATACAGTACCTGCATCATGTATCCAGACTCAAGAAAGTTTTGTCACGTTCATGAGCCAACTTTTCCCTCAGATCGGACAATTAAACAATACCCACTAGCACAAGTATTGTAATGACGCAGCAGACTCAGCATTTATTAGAGTAGTCAAACAGGCAGGGATCAACACCAGCAAACAGGGCAATGGAGAAAAGGCAGAGACAAACCAGATAACAAGCAATGGTCGGGACAGGCGGCGAGAAGCAAGGTCCAGTAACAATCCAAGTCGAGGTAGGCAGAGAACAATCAGAACCGGGGTACACAGTCCAAGGTCAAGGCAATAAACAATCCACAGGGAGAAACGCTCAGAATGACAGCCAGGAAAGTCAAGACTTTACACTGGTGTGGTGCGTGGAAGTGGTTTATATGTGTGTGTGTGTGTGTGTGTGTGTGTGTGTGTGTGTGTGTGTGTGTGTGTGTGTGTGTGTGTGTGTGTGTGTGAATGAGATGCATGATGGGAAATGTAGTCTGTGATAACCCATGGAGTGCGTGGCTAATCGTGACAAGTATGCTCACTCAAGCATGCTAAATACTCATTGTTGATTGGCTCCCATTCAGATAATATTTAAACTGAACAGAATCATTCATAGGAGCTCAACATGCCATGCAATGTCTCCATCAGCTTGGTTCAAATGCCAATGTAATTGTGCATTCATCACTCACCAGTGCCAGGAACTGTCACCCAGCATTACAGAAAGGGTTTTTGGCTTTGTGGCTGCTCTGCTGATATTCCATGACAATGTGTGAGCAAGCTGTAATTTATTTGGTCCAGATATGAAGCCACAACACCTCTATGTCTGTTTAATTTAACACTTCAGTAGTGTTCATGGTTGAAACTGTATCTCAGTTAACTTTATAAATGCATAGACAAGAAGGAAGAACGCTTACTCTGTTAGTTTTAAACTTAATTTATTTTTTTTTCTGACACTGTGGATTCACAACTATGAACTCTGAAGCTTTGCCTTAATTATAGCCTTTACAAGAAAAAAAAATATTATTTATTTTATAATGTTTAAAGATTTATAAATTTTCTCAGTTGCTTTGGTGCATTTCTCAGATCACAACTGAAATTCTCAAACTACTTGTTCAACCTCCACATCATCTAGTCACTTGTTAACATCAAAATAACAATTTCTCATTATTTTGAACAAATTTCAAATTCTTTGGTACATTCATGCAATTGATTATGTACAATTGTCTGCTGTTTCTTACATTATCAGTTGCTTATGTTATGTCATGTTGATCAAACTAAATTAAACTGGTTCCCTGTTGAGCAGTCTTACCCCTCAAAACATCTAGGCATTAGTTCCTTGCATAAGTCATTAAATGCAAAATGGTTGAACTAGAACATATTTTCTATACATTTCTGTTAGAATTGTGTGGTGGAAGGGTACAGAGGAAAAACAGTGGAAGAGGTAGAACATGCCAAGATTGTAGTCATGTTTCTGATGAAATAAGGGCCATGGACCATGCTCTCTATCATGACCTTAACAATGGCTGAGGCAGGTTGAAAGGTTCAGCTGAATGTTGGGTGCATTTATTTGATAAAAAATACAGGTAATAATAATAATATCAAAAATATTGTGAAATATTATTACAATTACAATTTAAAATTTCTATTTGAATACACTTTAAAAGATAATATATTTCTGTAATGCAAAGCTGAATTTTCATCAGCCTTTACTCCAGACTTCAGTGTCACATGATCCTTCAGAAATTATTCTAATTCGCTGATTTATTATCAATGTTGGAAGCAGTTGTGTCGCTTAATATTTTTTTACAGGTTACTGTGATATTTTTTTCAGGATTCTTTGATGAATAAAAAGATAAAAAAACAGCATTTATTTAAAATAGAAATCTTTTGTAACAATATACACTGCTTTCAAAGGTTAGTGGTCAGTATTTTTGTTCTCTTTTTTGAAAGAAATTTTATTCAGCAAGGATGTGTTACATTTATAAAAAGTGATAGTAAATATTTATATTGTTAGAAAATATTTCTTTTTTTAAAAAAAGCTGTTCTTTTTAACATTTTATTCATCATTGAATCCTGAAAAAAGTATCACAAGTTTAAAAAAAAAATTAAGCAGCACAATACTGTTTCCAACATTGATAATAACTGAGTATCTGTCACAGAACGCTCGACGACGCCTCCTCCTGGTTTCACCAGATCCCTCTCTCCTGTGTATTAGGACTTCAGTTCCCACTATCCTTCCCTGCTCATTATCTCCTGATTAATCACCCCTTCTCTGCATCAGTATCACCTGTGTACCCTTAGCTCCCCTTTATCTGGACTGCTCTGTTCATTGTTCATTTGTGAAGTCTTGTTTTACCTACACGCTTTCTCTAGCTCGTTTATCTCGTATTGCTCTGATATTTTGACTTGGACTCTTAACTCGTTTTGAACCTACGCTGCCAGCCCCTGACCTTTGCCTGTTTGATGTACGATTCTTGGACTGCCCTTACCAGTGTGCTGTGTTTGAGTTTGCTGCTGCTGCCGCCCTTGCCACAGGCTTTTGAGTTTTATGACTGCTTTCCTTTGTTGGCTTACCTGTATCAATTAAATACTGCAAATGGATCCGACCGCCTCAGCCTCTTCGTTACAGAAGACTTCACCACAACAGGATCCAGCAGATTTCCATCGATTGGCCGCCGAGGTATCCTCTCAAGCGAATGTGCTGGCCGCCCATCAGCAACAGTTGGTAAAATCGACAAATCTCACAGAGGAGCTCGTAAGATCCGTCCGAGCGCTCTCCCCGCCGAGCGCGGCTGATAATCAAGCTCCGAGTCCAGCAGCACCTGCTCCCGTTTCTCCTGCCGTGAGTAATAATTCAAACCACCCTAAATTATCCCTTCCTGAGAAATTTGATGGCTCACCCTCCACCTGTAAGGGATTCTTGCTGCAGTGCAGCTTGTATTTTGACCAGCAGACACAGTCCTTCTCCACTGACGAGAGCCGCGTTTCCTTCACGTGTTCTCTACTCACCGGCCGGGCTTTGGAGTGGGTTACTGCACTCTTGTATGGAGGTCAGCTCTCTTTCCCCTCTTATGATGAGTTTCTAACCCTATTTAGAGAGGTGTTTGAACATTCTGCGGGAGGAAAGGATCCGGGAGAATTACTGCTCACGTTACGCCAGGGGAATTCTATCGCAGCGGACTACACACTCTCGTTTCGGACTCTTGCAGCCCAAACGGAATGGAAGGAGGACCCTTTAAAGCTCCTGTATCGCAAGGGACTTAACCCGGATCTCCAGGGAGAGCTGGCGTGCCGCGACGATGGTAAATCTTTTAACCAAATTATGGAGCTCGCCCTGATTCGCGCCCGACGCACACCCATCAGATCCAGTCTCTTCGAGTGTGCCTTCCCCAACGCGGAGTCGGAACCCATGCAGATTGGTTACACACGCCTCTCTACAGCGGAACGGGAGAGGAGACGCCGTAATCATCTCTGCATGTATTGCGGAGAGGCGGGTCATCTGAGGGCCACCTGTCCGGTTAATCCAGCGCTCAAGAATTCTGCTGCGGTGAGTTTTAATCACTATTATTTAATCAAATTATTCTCTGTGAACAGTTCTTTGAAATGTAACGGACAAACTTTAAACATAAGAGCCTTGATCGATTCTGGAGCTGCTGGAAATTTTATCGACCTTTCATTTGCCAAAACTCATCGTGTTTCTCTCCTCGCATGTGAGTCTGGTGTAACCGTGGAAGCGCTGGAAGTCGCCCCCTGGGGTCTGGAGAGGTGCAATACACCACGCAACCCCTCACGCTCAGCTTCGGGACACAGCATTCAGAAACTATCTAATTCTTCACGATTCACTCACCTATGCATCCTGTAATCTTGGGGCTTCCTTGGCTAGTGAGACATAACCCCCAAATTTCCTGGTATGATGGGAGAATTTCCAGGTGGTCCGAATTTTGTCAGATCAACTGCACGACTGCTGTCCAAGGTAGTGATCTCCACAGCGCTGCACTCAAGGGAGTGGATTTTCTGGAAATTCCCTCCGAATACCACGATCTAGCCCTGGCCTTCAGCGAAACTGAAGCTTCTCACCTTCCCCCTCACCGTGCTGGCGACTGCGCTATAGAACTTTTGCCTGGGGCCGTACCTCCACGCGGAAGAGTTTACCCGCTGTCACAACCTGAAACAGATGCCATGAGGGCGTACATTGACGAACAGCTGGCTAAAGGTTTTATCACTACCTCTACATCTCCGGTCTCCGCCGGATTCTTTTTCGTTAAGAAGAAGGATGGGGGTCTTCGGCCGTGCATTGACTATCGTGGTCTTAATGAAGTGACGGTCAAATACCGCTATCCTCTCCCGCTGGTCCCAGCAGCCCTGGAGATGCTCTGTACTGCCCGCTACTTCACCAAGCTGGACTTAAGGAACGCTTACAACTTGATTCGCATACGGAGTGGTGACGAGTGGAAAGCAGCGTTTTCTACTACATCAGGGCACTACGAGTATCGGGTAATGCCGTTCGGCCTTTCTAACAGTCCCTCCGTTTTTCAAGCTTTTGTAAATGACATTTTCCGGGATATGTTACATCAGAGAGTTATCGTCTACATTGATGATATTTTGATTTATTCCGATTCCCTTGAAGAGCATGTCCAGGATGACCGCGCGGTCCTCAAGCGCCTGATCGATAACCAGCTCTATGCCAAGCTCTCCAAGTGCGAGTTCCACCAGACACGTATCTCCTTTCTGGGCTATATCATCAACGCAGACGGAATCCTAATGGATGACAGCTAGGTCAGTGCCGAGTACATCAGGTCAGCTAAGCGTCTGAATGCTCGCCAGGCTCGCTGGTCCCTGTTCTTTTCAAGATTCGATTTTAAGATCACCTACAGGCCGGGCTCCCAGAACGGCAAAGCTGACGCCCTGTCCCGCCAGTTTGACGGTCCTTGTGAGAAATCTAAACCTGAACCCATTGTTCCCACTACTCTAATCGTGGCTCAGGTCCAATGGGACATCATCTCTGAAATCACTGCGTCTCTAAGTAGTCATGCCGCTCCACCTGAATGTCCCCCTTGCCGTCTCTTCGTTCCTCCAGGGCTCCGCCACCGTGTGCTTCAGTGGGTTCACTGCACCCCCAGCGCGGGTCATCCAGGTATCGCAGCTACTATACAGCTAGTTACCAATCGCTTTTGGTGGGTGTCACTCCAGTCTGATGTCATAAAATTTATCCATCAATGCTCTGTTTGTAACACTGTTAAATCCTCCCATCTCAAACCCGCTGGACTGTTACAACCTCTGCCAGTACCACAGCGCCCCTGGTCGCACATCGCAGTGGATTTTGTTACGGATCTGCCTCCCTCACAGGGATTTACTACTATTCTCTCCGTGGTAGACCGTTTCTCTAAGTCCTGCCGTTTCATACCCCTGACCGGCCTGCCCACGGCCTTACAAACTGCTGAGGCTCTTTTCAACCAGGTGTTTCGTCTCGTTGGTTTGCCCGAGGACATTGTCACTGACCGCGGTCCCCAGTTTACCTCCCGTGTCTGGAGAGAGTTGTGTGCCAAGCTCAATATCAATGTCAGTCTAACGTTTGGTTACCATCCTCAGGCCAATGGGCAGGTTGAACGTCTGAACCAAGATCTGATTCGTTTTCTGAGAACGTACTGCCACCAGAATCAGCAGGACTGGAGACGCTTTCTGGCCTGGGCGGAATATGCCCAGAATTCTGTGTTAAAGCCTGCCACTGGTCTAACTCCTTTTAAATGTGTGTTAGGTTTCCAGCCTCCCCTCTTCCCGTGGGCCGGGGAGCCGTCCGACCTCCCAGCAGTAGATCCATGGCTCTGGCGCAGCGAGGCCACCTGGGATGCTGCTCACGTTCACCTGCAGCGCGCCGTCCGCCGTTTTCAGCATCAGGCAGATCAGAGGAGGCGTGGGGGTCCCAAGTATCGACCCGGCCAGTGGGTTTGGCTTTCTGCGCGAGATCTCCGTCTCAAGCTCCCGAGCAGGAAACTGTCTCCTCGTTTCGTCGGACCATTTAAAATTCTTCGTCAGATTACTCCAGTTTCTTTTCGTTTGGCTCTCCCTGCTCATTACAAGATCTCACCTACATTTCATGTGTCCCTTTTCAGACCCGCTGTCGCCCCCAGGAGAGAGAGGAGCCGGGAGGAGGCCGGTCCTGTGCAGACTCCCCCCATTGAGGTGGACGGTGCGGAGGCTTTCCGGGTGCGAGAGGTTCTGAATTCCAGATGTCACGGCGGGGTACTACAATACCTTATCGACTGGGAGGGGTACGGTCCCGAGGAGCGCTCCTGGGTCAGGTCTCAGGATATCCTGGACCCCACATTAACTGCTGCTTTTCACCGGGACCATCCAGATCGCCCTGCTCCAAGACCCCGTGGTAGACCCCGCCGTCGACCAGGTCCTCGCTTCCGGAGCCGCTCGCAGGGAGGGGGCTCTGTCACAGAACGCTCGACGACGCCTCCTCCTGGTTTCACCAGATCCCTCTCTCCTGTGTATTAGGACTTCAGTTCCCACTATCCTTCCCTGCTCATTATCTCCTGATTAATCACCCCTTCTCTGCATCAGTATCACCTGTGTACCCTTAGCTCCCCTTTATCTGGACTGCTCTGTTCATTGTTCATTTGTGAAGTCTTGTTTTACCTACACGCTTTCTCTAGCTCGTTTATCTCGTACTGCTCTGATATTTTGACATGGACTCTTAACTCGTTTTGAACCTACGCTGCCAGCCCCTGACCTTTGCCTGTTTGATGTACGATTCTTGGACTGCCCTTACCAGTGTGCTGTGTTGGAGTTTGCTGCTGCTGCCGCCCTTGCCACGGGCTTTTGAGTTTTATGACTGCTTTCTTTTGTTGGCTTACCTGTATCAATTAAATACTGCAAATGGATCCGACCGCCTCAGCCTCTTCGTTACAGTATCAAATCAATATATTAGAATATTTTTTTAAGGATCATGTGACACTGAAAACTGGAGTAATGGCTGATGACAATTCAGCTTTGCATCACAGAAATAAATTAAATGTTAAAGTATATTAAAATAGAAAACCATTATTTTAAATTGTAATAATATTTGACATTAGTACTGTTTTTTTTATCAAATAAATTCAGGTCTGATGAGCATAAGAGACTTCTTTCAAAAACATTAAAAATAGTAATGTTTCCAAACATTTGACCTGTGTATATATATACAGGTCCTTCTCAAAAAATTAGCATATTGTGATAAAGTTCATTATTTTCCATAATGTAATGATAAAAATTTAACTTTCATATATTTTAGATTCATTGCACACCAACTGAAATATTTCAGGTCTTTTATTGTTTTAATACTGATGATTTTGGCATACAGCTCATGAAAACCCAAAATTCCTATCTAAAAAAATGTGCATATTTCATCTGACCCATAAAATAAGTGTTTTTAATACAAAAAAAGGGTCAACCTTC